>JARQOD010000002.1:255591576-255679459 GCA_033576555.1 Oophaga sylvatica
AACAAATTTGTAACATGCATCAGCCACTGCCATCAGGACCACAGAAAAATACTTCTTATAATTAAAGAAGCGTGATCCTGATCGTGGTGGCTTCTGCACTCTTACATGTTTACCATCAACTGCACCTATGCAGTTGGGGAAATTGGCCACAGACTGAAAGCCTACTGCGATCTGCAGCCAAGTCTCCTCGGTTGGGGAAGGCATCACGATGGGCTGCAACTTCTGCCAGATCACGTTACATGTGCACCTCACAATTTGAGAGATGGTGGATTTACCAACTCTAAATTGGAGGTGTAGGGATGTGTAGCTCTCTCCTGTGGCCAGAAATCTGCAAAGGAAAAGAAAAGATGATTAGAAATGTCATCGTAAGGGAAGCAGTCAGCAGTCAGGGTTTTTGTACAGCATTATTGTGATGCATTATGAACATACGGAAGGCCCCCGTGGAAGAAGCGCTACAAGCGCTGTTCGCCGTCAGTAGGTGCAAAAGACGTCTCTCATTATAACCTGTTTGCGCCAATGGCCAGCTGAGCCGGGGAGAATAATGAGAGCATCTTCAGCACCTGCCCCGGGGAAGAGCGCTTACTGTGGCACTTTTTCTGCAGTGCCAATGTGTGTCACGGGGAGGACATCTATGTCAGTTCTCCATGTGCATGTGTGTGTGGGCACACATACACACGGTCCATGAAACCACACTGACGTGTGCATAGACCCAATCATTTAAATGGGTCTACGTGTGTCAGTGTCTCCAGGACATGTGAAACCTGTCACCGCACATACCGGTGACACTGAAAGAGGCCTTATGACATAGAAACCCCCACAAAAAAAAAAACCTACCGCAAGGTGATGAGCAGCCTTTCCTCAGCACAGATGGACTTCCTCATCACTGTGTCCTTATACGTAAGCTCTGCTCCCAGTATGGTCAGAAGCCGGTCAAAGGCTGGGATGGTGAGCCGACAAAAGGATACAAATTTCTCTGGATATCTGAAAATAAAGGAGTAGGTTAGGTCATATATGGATTATTTTACTGCTACACATTTTACATACGAAACAGTGTTTACACAAGGTTAACTTACCTCCTCAAATCTTGGTATAGCACACAAAAGTGACCCTTTGCAGTCCGTTCAGCAACAATGGGGTGGACCCACATTCTTCTTCTCTTACTGGCCTGCTAAAAATATAATAAAAATATGGGTTAGTGCACAACACACAGAAAAAACTAACATGTAAAATTATTTTACACAGAGTGTAGCTTACCTGCACTCTTTGCTGGTTCAGAAAATGGAGCAATACTCCCAACATCATGAGGCGTTGTGGCCTGCGTAGCCGTACATTTGGCTCGACACAAACTTTGCCATGCTGTGGCCTCTGTTGTTCACGCCGCTCGAAATTGCCACTGTTTCCACTCATTATGAGGAAAAAAGGAAATGAGGTATTCCAAAATGGAGACGAGAAATGACATCACAAATTTTTTTTTAAGTCAATTATCTTTATTTAGCTTGACAACCGCTGACAAATCCACATCAAAAACCGCAATAAAAACCACATCAAAACCGCACCAAAACCGCATCAAAACCGCACCAAAACCGCATCAAAACCGCACATACACTTTCCAAATCCGCAGCTGCATTTTCTGCCAGGAGGTGCAGATTTGGTGCAGAAAATTCTGCACACAAATCTGCAACGTGTGCACATAGCCTAAGCGAGATCGCTAGCGAGATCGCTGAAGCGTCACCGATTTTGTGATGCAACAGCGACCTAGCCAGCGATCTTGCTTAGTGTGACTCGCAGCGATGACCAGCCCTCTGCTGGGAATCACTGATCGTCGTCGAATGGGCTGGACAATTTTTTCATCGTTGGTCTCCCCCGCTGGCCAGCGTGCATCGCTGCGTGTGACAGCGGGAGACCAACGATCAGCGATCTCCCAGCGCGTACAGCAGAAGCTGGGAGCCGTTATCTAGGGTACTTTTCCGGTAACTAAGTGCGGTGCAGTGCATAGTTACCCGATGTGTACATTGGATACCAGCTCCCAGCGCGTACAGCAAAAGCTGGGAGATGGTATCTAGGGTACACATCGGGTAACTAAGTGCGGCGCAGCGCTTAGTTACCCGATATGTACCCTAGATACCAGCGTTCTCGCTGGTCCTGATCGCTGGTGAGTCTGCCCATGTGACAGCTCACCCAGCGATCAGCTAACGATGTCCCAGCGATCCCATCCACGTCGAATCGTTGGTGGGATCGCTGGGACATTGAAGAGTGTGACGGGGCCCTTAAACCTTTCTCAGTGAGTAAAATTAGTGGTTTCAGACATTGTACTGAAGGAGAAATTACTTTGATCAATAATAAGTTGTTTGGAAAGGGGAAAACATATTAAGAAGTGCCATAAATAATTGACTGCTCAGATGAAAAAAATTCCAATGCTTTCAAATGGAGGCAAAATCCAAGACACATGATAGAAAAATAAATATTACCATCCACATAGATCATAGAATCACAAGAATGGCAAAGAAGCATCCAAAGATCAGCTCTTATGAGATCAAAGAATATCTTCAGTTACCTGTAAAGGTACTGTCACACTAAACGAGATCGCTAACGAGATCGCTAAAGCGTCAGTGATTTTATGACGCAGCAGCGATCTCGTTAGCCACTTAGCTGTGTGTGACATGTAGCAGCGATGTGGCCCTGCTGAGATGTCGTTGATCGTTTGAACGTTCTGAGCCGTTTTTTTGGTCGTTGGTGTCCCGCTGGTGAGCCTGAATCGCTGAGTGTGACACCCTTTATGAACGACTTCACCAGCGTCGCAGGTGTGACTTGGTTTTCCCAACGACCGCAGAGGTCGTTATACAGATCGCTGATGAGTTGTGTTTGGAATCTAACTAGCGATCGCACCAGCGATCTCGCCAGATCGTGTCGTTGTCGTGATCGCTGGTGCGATCGCTAAGTGTGACAGGTCCTGCAACCATCAGAAGATGCCATGAAGCCCTCGTAATTTACCATTACTGAAAATAAAGACGTGTTGAAAAGGTTACAGTTTGTCAAAGACCACATTGGCTGGCCTAAAGGAAAGTGGTGCAACAATCTATGGACAGATGAGAGCAAAATGATGAGAGCAAAATTGTTCTTATTGGGTCTAAAGGCCAAAGTCAGTGTGTGAAATGACCCATGAACACTGAATTCAAGCCACTGTACACTGTGAAGATTGTAAAACATGGAGATGCAAGCATAATCGTTTGGAGATGTTTCTCATAGTATGGAGTAGGGCCCATTTATTGCATACCAGGCACCGTGGACCAGTTTGACTATATCAAAATACTGGAAGAGGTCATGTTGCCTTATGCTGAAGAAGAAATGCCCTTAAATTTGTGTTTCAACAGAACAACAACCCCAAACACTCCAGCAAGCGGGCAACATCCTTACTTATTTACTCACTTATATAGCGGCATTAATTCCACAGCGCTTTACAGACATTAGTATTGCTGTACCCATTGGGGATCACAATCTAGCCTGGTTCCAGACCAACAAGATTGATGTTATGTAGTGGCCAACCCAATCCCCAGATCTCAGTCTGATTGAGAATTTGTGGAGTGACATAAAAAATGCTGTTTTTGATACAAAACCTAAGAATGCAAAAGGACTGTGGCATGTAGTCCGGTCAACTTGGGCTGTTCACAGGTGTCAGATGTTAGTCGACTCCATGCCATACAAATGTAAAGCAGTTATCAGAAATAAAGGTTATATATAGAGATGAGCGACTTTGCCTCTGGGAGGGTCCAGTCGGATTTCGGACCACCCGACTTTCACAAAAGTCGAGTTGAACAAAATTGGCCGACTATCGGAAAAAGTAGAAGATCCGACTGAAACACGAAACCCAATGCAAGTCAATGGGGAAGCAAAGTCGGCAGGGAGTGGAGGACAGTAAACACACCTACAGTGCCCATTTCAATGCCAACAACATCAATTCTTATTACTTAAGCTTGTCAACCTTAATTTACTTTATAATAATAGTTACGCATTGAAAACTGGGGGTTATTTGGCTAAATTTGTGTGGGGGGCAGGGCTGGCTCCAGGTTTTCGTGTGCCCCAGGCGAAAGAGTGTCAGTGGGCCCTTTTAACACATACCACAATTCATGATGCTCCGATACGGAAGAGAAATATAGGTATAGTACAACGCCAAATGCTTCACTTCTTACATTACATGACTGATATCTATTTTAAATTCTACAATAGCTCAAAAACCAGACAGTATATTCCTCCATACAGTATTATGGCCACCACATAGTGCACTGTTGTGAATGGGTTTGAGATGAGTTCTGAGCAGAGGCTCCCTCTGGTGGTTACAAGCGGTACTAGTGAGGATTGTGAGGACTGGGAATCAGGTGTTACTGATTGGTCTTATGTAAGGGAGTCATTTTCCCATCAGGGTTGCCGGTGATCAATTGTTCTGGTCTGAATCCTTCTTTCCAGTTTCCCTTGTAGCCTGCTGTGTCATGTCTGCATCTCCTGCTATCAGATAAGACAATTTCTTATTTTGTGTTTTTGCTATATTTTTGCATTTTGTCCTGCACTTCTGTGGGGGCCTTCAGGGTCCCCTCCGGGGGCTTTTGCCCTCTCAGTTTAGTCCAGCCACTGTGTTTTGTACTTTTGCTTTTTCCAGTTTTTTTTTCAGTGGCTGCTGTTTTGCTTTTGTTACACCAGAGAACTAATTTAGGTGGTAGAGGTCGTGTGATCTCAGGTGATTTTGAAATTAGTAGAGTTGGTGTTTTTTCAGGGTTTTCTGAGATTGCAGTAAGTACCCTTCCTATCCTTTTCTATTTAGATAGTTTGGGCCCCAGCATTTGCTCATGCTGTTTTCTTTCTGTGTCAGTGTTTCCTCTTGTCTAACCGCCATTACATGTTTGGGGGCTTTCTATTATCTTTGGGGTTCTGCTCCGGGGCAGATAGCTTTCCTATTTCTGTCTTTGGGTGTGGTTAGTTTCTCAGGCTGTGACGAGGCGTCTAGGACCAACGTGGGAACGCTCCACGGCTGCCTCTGGTTGCGGTGGTTAGTCAGGGTACTGCAATCTCATAGATTCCAACTGCTCTGGTGTATTTCCTTTTTTACCTGCACTCCTCAGCTACCGTAACATAACATTATCACCGGCCATAAAAATTGTATGGTACTCACAGAAGGGAAAAAATATTTTGAAGGAAGAAAAGTTGTCAGAGATATTTTTCTGTTTGTTGCATTTTTTTTTTTTTTTTTCCCTCTGTATCTCTGGGTGCTGGGGAGGATCTTTTCTCCCAATGGAGTTTGCACAGTTGTCTGGCCGTGTGGATCAGCTTGCCACTGAGGTTCAGAGTATTGCTGCATATCTTGCTAGGTTGCCTGTTGTGGAACCTAGGATCCCCATGCCAGATTTGTTTTTAGGGGATCGAGCTAAGTTTCAGAATTTCAAAAATAATTGTAAATTGTTTCTTGCCTTAAAATCTAAGTCCTCAGGAAACGCAGCGCAGCAGGTTCAAATTATCATCTCTCTCCTGCGCGGCGATCCTCAGGATTGGGCTTTTTCCCTGATACCTGGGGATCCTATTTTGAGTGATGTTGATGCATTTTTTCAGGCTTTGGGGTTATTGTACGATGAGCCTAATGTCACTGATCAAGCTGAAAAAGCCTTGTTGGCATTAAATCAGGGGCTTGATGACGCTGAGTTATACTGTCAGAGATTCCGTAGGTGGGCAGTCCTGACCAAGTGGAATGACGACGCTTTGGCGGCCCTTTTCCGGAAGGGTCTGTCGGATAATGTAAAGGATGTTATGGTGGGATTCCCTGTCCCCTCTGGTCTCAATGATTCTATGTCATTAGCGATTCAAATTGACAGACGTTTGCGTGAGCGGAGAAGTATGCGTGGAGTGATGTTGCCTTGTGAGCCAGCTGCTGAGCCCATGCAGTGTGATGGAGTGGTGTCTGGGGCACAGCGTCATGAGTTTCGAAAGCGCAATGGGTTATGTTTCTACTGTGGTGATGCCTCTCATGCTATTTCAGTCTGCCCTAAGCGGGGAAGACATTTTGCACGCTCAGTTGTCTTGGGTAGTGTTCAGACTAAGTTTTATTAACTGTCACTCTGATATGCTCTCTGTCCTCATTTTCTGCTCAGGCTTTCGTTGATTCTGGAGCAGCTATTAACCTGATGGATTATGATTTTGCTAAACGTTGTGGGTTTCCCTTGATACCCCTACAGAAGTCTATTCCTTTACTGGGGATCGATTCTACCCCTTTGGCTGAGAATAAACCCCAGTTTTCTACTCAGGTGATAATGAGGGTTGAACCTGATCACCAGGAGTGCTGCAAATTTTTGATTCTATATAATCTGCATGACATTATAGTGCTGGGTTTCCCTTGGTTACAGTCTCATAATCCTGTTTTGGATTGGAAATCTGTGTCTGTAACCAGTTGGGGCTGCCAATGTGTTAATACCAACACTCCTGTTTTTTCTGCCTCCCCCCAGGCTGAGGATGTTCCTGACTTTTTGTTTGATTTTTCTGATGTGTTTAGCGAAAGTAAATCTGCATCCTTACCTCCCCATAGGAGCTATGACTGCGCTATTGAATTAGTGCCAGGTAGTAAATTCCCTAAAGGTCGCCTTTTTAACTTGTCTGTACCTGAACATGACGCTATGCGGTCTTATATCAAGGAATCATTGGAGAAGGGTCATATCAGACCATCCTCTTCACCCTTAGGTGCCGGTTTTTTCTTTGTGGCCAAAAAAGATGGTTCATTAAGGCCGTGTATTGATTATCGTCTCTTGAACAATATTACTGTGAAATATCAATACCCGTTACCCTTGATTTCTGACCTGTTTTCCAGGGTGAAAAACGCTACTTGGTTTACCAAGCTTGACCTCAGGGGGGCGTATAACCTTATTCGCATTAAGCACGGGGATGAATGGAAGACGGCATTTAACACCCCTGAAGGGCATTTTGAGTACCTTGTGATGCCCTTTGGGCTCACTAATGCTCCTTCCGTCTTCCAGTCCTTCATGAATGACATTTTCAGGGATTTTGTGGACAAGTTTCTGATTGTTTATTTGGATGATATCTTGATTTTTTCTAATGACTGGGACTCTCATGTGAAACATGTTCGAACTGTATTCCAGATTTTGAGAGAGAATGCTCTGTATGTGAAGGGATCAAAGTGTCTTTTTGGCGTACAGAAGATCTCATTTCTGGGATTCATTTTGTCCCCATCTGTTATTGAAATGGACCCGGTCAAGGTTCAGGCCATCTGTGATTGGGTCCAACCTACTTCATTAAAGGCTCTTCAGAGATTTTTGGGTTTTGCCAATTTTTATCGTAAATTTATTGGTAATTTCTCGGTTATTGTTAAACCATTAACTGATTTGACCAGAAAGGGTTCTGATGTGGTGAATTGGCCTCCTGAGGCAGTCTCTGCGTTTCAGGAACTTAAGCAGAGATTCACTTCTGCTCCTGTTCTACGGCAGCCTGATGTTTCTCTGCTATTTCAGGTGGAGGTTGATGCCTCTGAAATTGGGGCAGGTGCCGTTTTGTCCCAAAAAGATCCAGAGACCTCTAAAAGTAACCCTTGTGCCTTTTTCTCTCGAAAATTTTCTCCTACTGAACGTAATTATGACGTGGGTAATCGGGAGTTATTGGCCATGAAGTGGGCTTTTGAAGAGTGGAGACATTGGCTGGAGGGAGCCAAACATCAGGTGGTGGTCCTTACGGACCATAAGAATCTGGTCTATCTGGAATCTGCCAAGCGACTCAATCCTAGACAGGCCAGGTGGGCCTTGTTTTTCACACGTTTTAATTTTGTGGTTTCCTTTCTTCCTGGCACTAAGAATGTTAAGGCGGATGCCCTCTCGAGGAGTTTCCTTGCGGACTCTCCTGAGCTATCTGATCCCTCTGTTATTTTGAAGGAGGGTGTAGTTCTTTCCGCCATCTCGCCCAATTTGAGACTTGCTCTGGAGGGGTGTCAGGAGGATAGGCCCGAGCGCTGCCCTGTTGGAAAATTGTTTGTCCCGGACCAATGGAAAAAGAGTGTGATGTCTGAGATTCATTGTTCCGCATTGGCTGGGCATCCCGGAATTTTTGGTACCAGAGACTTGGTTAGTCGGTCCTTTTGGTGGCCTACCTTATCTCGCGATATCAGGGAATTTGTGCAGTCCTGCGGGACTTGCTCTCGCTCCAAGCCTTGCTCTCGCTCTAGTGGTTTGTTGATGCCATTGCCTGTGCCCAAGAGACCATGGACCCATATCTCTATGGATTTCATTTCCGATCTTCCTGTTTCTCAGAGAATGACCACCATCTGGGTAATTTGTGATAGGTTTTCCAAAATGATACATCTTGTGCCATTACCTAAGTTGCCTTCCTCCTCTGAATTGGTGCCGTTGTTCCTTCAGCACGTGGTTCGTTTACACGGCATTCCTGAGAACATTGTGTCTGACAGAGGAGTCCAGTTTGTTTCCAGATTTTGGAGGACTTTTTGTTCTAAACTGGGTGTTCAATTGTCTTTCTCCTCGGCATTTCATCCTCAGACCAATGGTCAAACTGAGAGAACAAACCAGACATTGGAGACTTATCTAAGATGCTTTGTGTCTGCTGATCAGGATGACTGGGTCTCTTTTTTGCCTTTGGCTGAGTTTGCTCTTAATAATAGGGCTAGCTCTGCCACTTTGATGTCTCCGTTTTTCTGTAATTCTGGGTTTCACCCTCGATTTTCTTCAGGACAGACGGAGGCTTCTGTCTGTCCAGGTGTTGACTCTGTTGTTGAGCGTATGCAGCAGATTTGGGACCAGGTAGTGGAGAGGTTGTCCCTCTCTCAGGAGAAGGCCCAGCGGTTTGCTAACCGGCATAGGACTGATGGTCCTCGGTTTAAAGTGGGGGACTTGGTCTGGTTGTCCTCAAAGAATATTCCTATCAGAGTAGCATCTCCTAAATTTAAGCCTAGGTTCATTGGACCTCATAAGATCATGGAGATTATTAATCCTGTTTCTTTTCGTTTGCTTCTTCCAGGGACATTTAAGATCCATAACGTGTTCCACAAGTCCTTGTTGAAGAGGTTTGTTGAGCCAGTGGTTCCTGCTGCTGTGCCTCCTGACCCTGTTTTGGTTGAGGGCAATCTGGAGTATGTGGTTGAGAAAATATTGGATTCTCGTTTTTTAGACGAAGACTCCAGTATTTGATTAAATGGAGAGGTTATGGTCAGGAAGACAATTCTTGGGTGTTTGCTTCGGACATCCATGCTAGGAGACTTATCCGTGCGTATCATAGAACTCATCCTGACCGACCTGGTTGCTCAAATGAGGGTTCGGTGACCCCTCCTCAAGGGGGGGGTACTGTTGTGAATGGGTTTGAGATGAGTTCTGAGCAGAGGCTCCCTCTGGTGGTTACAAGCGGTACTAGTGAGGATTGTGAGGACTGGGAATCAGGTGTTACTGATTGGTCTTATGTAAGGGAGTCATTTTCCCATCAGGGTTGCCGGTGATCAATTGTTCTGGTCTGAATCCTTCTTTCCAGTTTCCCTTGTAGCCTGCTGTGTCGTGTCTGCATCTCCTGCTATCAGATAAGACAATTTCTTATTTTGTGTTTTTGCTATATTTTTGCATTTTGTCCTGCACTTCTGTGGGGGCCTTCAGGGTCCCCTCCGGGGGCTTTTGCCCTCTCAGTTTAGTCCAGCCACTGTGTTTTGTACTTTTGCTTTTTCCAGTTTTTTTTTCAGTGGCTGCTGTTTTGCTTTTGTTACACCAGAGAACTAATTTAGGTGGTAGAGGTCGTGTGATCTCAGGTGATTTTGAAATTAGTAGAGTTGGTGTTTTTTCAGGGTTTTCTGAGATTGCAGTAAGTACCCTTCCTATCCTTTTCTATTTAGATAGTTTGGGCCCCAGCGTTTGCTCATGCTGTTTTCTTTCTGTGTCAGTGTTTCCTCTTGTCTAACCGCCATTACATGTTTGGGGGCTTTCTATTATCTTTGGGGTTCTGCTCCGGGGCAGATAGCTTTCCTATTTCTGTCTTTGGGTGTGGTTAGTTTCTCAGGCTGTGACGAGGCGTCTAGGACCAACGTGGGAACGCTCCACGGCTGCCTCTGGTTGCGGTGGTTAGTCAGGGTACTGCAATCTCATAGATTCCAACTGCTCTGGTGTATTTCCTTTTTTACCTGCACTCCTCAGCTACCGTAACATAACAGTGCACCATACAGAATAATGAGCCCCATATATTGCTCCATACAGAATAATTGGTCCCATATAATGTTCCATACAGTATATGATGAGCTCCACATAATGCTACAGTATATGATGGTCCCCATATAATGTGCCATACAGTATAGGACGGTCCCCATAGAGTATAATGAGCCCAATATGCTCCAACAGTATATGGTGCATATAAGCTCCATACTATATGATGGCTCCATATATGTTCCATACAGAATGGCTCCATATAATGCTCCATACAGAATAGGCCCTATTGCTCATATGATGCTCCATACCTTATGATGCCCCATAATAATGAACCCATATGATGCCCAGTATATCATGGGCCCCATGGATGATGCTCCAGTTTGATGGCCTATATAATGCTCCATATATAATGGGCCCCATATGATGTACTATGTGCCCAGATATGCCGTGTATGGCCTATATCTATATATAATGGCCCCTTTATGCTCAGTGTAGGTCTCTCAAAAATTGCATATTCAATTCATTATTTTCCATAATTATGATTACAATAACTTCATATTTTAGATCATACACCAATGAATTGTCGCTTATTGTTTAACACTGAGATTGGCATACAACTCTGATAACCAAAACCTGTCTCAAAAATACAATAAGAAACAGGTTGTCTAACGACCTATTACCCTAATCTTCTGAATCAACAATTAACTCACCATGGAAATGATGCTCCAGTGTATGATGGGCCTAGATAATGCTCCATATATAATGGTCCCCATTTATAATGCTCAGTGTATAATGGGCCCCTATATGATGCTCCGTGTATATGGGCCATTATAATGACCTATATGATGGGCCCCATGGTGATGCTCCAGTGTATGAGGGCCTATATAATGTCCATATAAATGGCCATATATGCTCCAGTCATGTCGTTAGCGTGGGGGGGTGGGGGGCGGTCCGCCCAAGGCACTTGATGTGGGCGGCAACGCAGCAGCATTTCCTTCTATCCTCTGTGTAGAAGCGCAGGCAAATTCGCGCCCGCCTACATGACACTGCGAGCTGCACCTGCAAGGAACTGTATAAAGACCTGCTCGGACACTGTGTGACCGCTGTCTGAGGAGCCGGTAAGGAAGCCTGCTGTGTAATACGGAGACTGCGTGAGAGTCGCGGGTCAGTGATGGAGGGAGGCCGTCCGTCCTCCATCTCTGCCTGTGGCTCCATGCTGCATCATGCTACGGTGTTCAAGCTAGGCGCTGATTCTGCTGATCTCTGACAGGTTATTAGTAGTGAGAATGTGAGGATGAGGTCTATTTTTGGGAGCAGTTTCCATAGCAACCAACCAGATTGTAGTTCTTGGAAAATGAAAAGTCAGCTGATTGATGCTATGGGAAACTGTTACCTATTTCACACTGAGGGTGAGTTTCCACGATCAGGAAACACTCGTTTGCGCTGTGCACTGGCGCAGCACCAAAGCAGCGTCCAGTGTTACAGCATAGTGGTGAGGGATTCAAGAATCCCGTCTCCACTATAGCTAAACACCCAGCGTAAAAGAACCTGCGTTCGGACATGCGGCGCGTCTATTCAGGACCGCAGCATGTCCTCCCACGTATGCGGCGACGGTGCGTTCGCCGCAACGGAAATTAACACAGGGCTTTGAGCCACTGCGTTATTCGGAGGTGTTCCGGGTGTCTGAACACCTCCGGAAATAACGTGCGTCAGAAAGGGGGCGGGGCTTAGACGGAGCGGAGTTTCCACTCCGTCATATACGCTGTGTTTCCTGATGGTGGAAATACAGCCTAAATGTGCTGCCCCCGGATATTCCGCCCGTGCGCTGCCCTCTCACCTCCGCCCGTGCGCTGCCCTCTCGCCTCTGCCCGTGCGCTGCCCTCTCGCCTCCGCCCGTGCGCTGTCCTCTCGCACTGTTTCATTATTGTTGATACGCCCCTTGATGTTGCGAAATGTGGTTAAAGGGGTTTTCAGGAAAGTGGACTCCAGATGGATGCTTCCGGATTATCAACGACCAAAGGGCGGCAAATTTTTCGACCGCCCCGGGCGCCACAAACAGTTGCTACGCCACTGGCTCCAGTATATGATGGGCCCCATGGATGATGCTCCAGTGTATGATGGGCCTATATAATGGGCCCCATTTATAATGCTACAGTGTATAATGGGCCCTATCTATGATGCTCAAGTGTATGATGGGCCCCATATATAATTCTCCAGTATATAATGCTCCCCATATATTTCTCCAAACATTAAAAAAATGAAATACCTCTCCTCGCTGGGCACTGCTCTATTCTGGACTCCTCAGCGTCACCATCTTCCAGCTCTCTGCACTTGGACTGTTCAGGCAGAGGGCGTACAGACGTGACATCATCGCGCTCTCTGACCTCAATGTCACTGTCAGGAAACGCGGAAGCCGTCACAGCGGTGGAGCAGGGAGAGGTAAGTATTGCAAGTGCTGGGGCCCTGAGCAAGCATGGGGGGCCCACTCGTGGGCGACGGCACTGGCACAGGGCCCCTCATAGTACGCCGGTGTCTCTGACGGCGAGTGGGTCCCCCCACCGCTCAGGGCACTGGCACTTGCCCGGGTGCACCAGGTGCTGACGCCGGCCCTGGGGGGAACCCAGTTAGGGAAGTGGAAAAACTGGCATATGTTGAGGTGTAGGCTGGACGTTCAGCAGCTGCAAATGGAGGAATTGGAGAAGTCGGAGGAAGAGGAGGACAAAGCGAGCCATTTTGCTGGCAACCTATGTGTCATCAGGGGAAGGTAGTACAAAATCCTTTGAAACCCAGGCATGGTTTATTTTATGAAGGTGAGATCACCAACATTTTGGGTCGACAGCCGGGTCCTTCTTTCTGTCAGGATTGATCTAGCAGCACTGAAGACTCTTTCTGATAGCACACCAGCAGGGCAAGCGAACTCCTGTAAGGCATATTGTGCCAATTCAGGCCAGGTGTCCAGTTTACAGGCCCAGTAGTCAAAGGGGAATGAACTGTGAGGGAGAACATCGATAGGGGAGGAGAGGTAATTTTGAACCATAGTTGACGACTGCTGTCTCCTGCCTGTTGCAATCGATTCAGTATTAACAGTCGTGTGAACGGTACTCGAGAAATCAGTCCACAACATGGTCATGAAACCCCTGTCTCCAACTCCACTTCGGCTGTGTGCACCAAGAACACCTCTTCCATGTTGCCCAGTACTGCTCGTGGAAGAACCTGCACCGCTGCTATGTGCTGGGAATGCCTCTATTAAATGGTTTACCAGAGTTGCTTGTTTGTTTGCCAATATTAGCTCTAGGTTCTCCTGTGGCATGATGTTCTGTAATTTGCCTTTATAGCGTGGATTGAGGATGCTGGCCATCCAGTAGTCGTCATCCTTCATAATTTTGGCAATGCGGGGGTCCCTTTTTAGGATCCGCAAGACATAATCATACATGTGGGCCAATGTTCCAGGTGTCAATGATGCACTGCCAGTGGTGGGTGGAGGAGCACTTTCTGCCAAATCCACATCCCTCCAGTCACGCACAAACCCTGTACCTGACCTTGGCAAGTCACCATTTTCTCTTGCCCCCTGAGAAGCATCCTCCTCCCCAAAATAATCATCCCCCTCATCTTCCTCCTCTTCCTGTTCTTCCTCCACCTCGTCCAGGACAGTTCCCTGAGCAGGCAATGGCTGACTGTCATCAAGGCTTCCCTCTTCCTCATCCACTGCAGACGCCTGATCCTTAATGTGCATCAAAGTTTGCATGAGCAGACGCATAAGTGGGATGCTCATGCTTATGATGGCGTCGTCTGCGCTTACCTGCCGTGTGCATTCCTCAAAACACTGAAGGACTTTACAGAGGTCTTTCAGCTTTGACCACTGCACACCCGACAACTCCATGTCTGCCCTCAAACTGCCTGCCCGTGTATCCTCCCACAAATGCATTACAGCCTGCCTCTGTTCGCACAGCCTCTCAACCATGTGCATGGTGGAGTTCCACCTTGTTGCAACGTCTATGATTAGGCGGTGCTTGGGGAGGTGGAGCGATCGCTGCAGCCTCTGCATACGACTGGAGAACACGGGCGAGCGACGGATGTGCGAGCACAGTCTTCGCATCTTATGGAGCAGGGCTGTTAACTCTGGATAAATATTTAGGAAGCACTGCACCACCATGTTCAAGGTGGGAGCCAGGCAAGGTATGTGTCTGAGTTTTGCCAGGGCTATGGCCGCCACAAAATTACGGCCGTTATCACTGACTACCTTGCCAGGCTCAAGATGTACCCTGCCCAGCCATGACTCAGTTTCTCGCTGCATGTAGTCGGCCAGTACCTCCGCGGTGTGTCTGTTGTCGCTGAAAAACACATCATCTTTAAAACAGCCTGCTGATGCTTACCACTAGCTGTACGATAGTGGGACACCTCGTGTGCAACACTGGCAGCTGCGGATGGAGTGCATGTGCGACTGCGCTCTGTCGACGAGCTTTCGCTTCTGGAGGAGGAGGAGGGTCGAACGCCTACAGCCAACTGTTGCCCATACCATGGGCTAGGCAGCACTGTCCCACCGCCGCTGTCCCCTGTGGACCCTGCATCCACCACATTAACCCAGTGCACAGTGATGGACACGTAACGGCCCTGGCAATGCCTACTGGCCCATGCATCTGTTGTGAGGTGCACCTTTCCACTCACTGATTGTTTGAGTGCATGGACAATGCAGTCTTTCACATGCAGGTGGAGGGCAGGGATGGCTTTTCTAGAAAAGAAGTGCCGTCTGGGTAGGTCATAGCGTGGGACATCGTAGGCCATGAGCTCTCGGAACGCTGCGCTTTCAACCAAACTGAAGGGCATCATCTCTAATGAGATCAGTTTGGCAATGTAGGCGTTCAAAGCCAGTGTACGCGGATGAGAGAATGAGTACTTTCTTGTCCTACTCAGAGTGTCTGCTAGGGTGAGCTGGACTTTAGAGCTGTATATGGGGGATACTAGTGGTGGACATGACGGACTGAGAGGTGGTTAGTGATGGTGATTGTGGTGGTGGTGGTGGTGATGGCCTAGATTCAGTCTTTCGTTGCAAAAACATTGTGATTCCCTGACTGCTTTGGCCTTGCGACGACACCTCAACATTTCTTGCTGGTGGTGTGCTAACCGGTGGGCTTATAGTGGGGGAAGCGATGTAGCGTTGCTGGTTACCTTCAGTCGGAGCAGGTGCACATGTGCTAACTGAGGTTTTGTAGTCCACGCTTGAAAGTGCATGGTTGTTATGTTTCGGTAGCTGAGGAGTGCAGGTAAAAAAGGCAATACACCAGAGCAGTTGGAATCTATGAGATTGCAGTACCCTGACTAACCACCACAACTAGAGGCAGCCGTGGAGCGTTCCTACGTTGGTCCTAGACGCCTCGTCACAGCCTGAGAAACTAACTACACCTAAAGATAGAAATAGGAAAGCTATTGTCACGCTGTATCACAGATACACATATGATGTCAGTAATCAATACTAAGAGGGACAACATGCAATATAACATATAAATAGGAAATCTCAACATGTATATAAAGTATAGTATTACCTGACATAATATCCGTTGTACTGTGGGTGAATCCTGAAGACGTATAATACTGTACTCAGGCTGCAGGTGGACCGGGGTCTATGCTGACCCTAAACTGGGGACCTGACTCGTCCCTCAACCTGGAGGTACTGTTAATGGTACAGAGGTCCAGGCCGCCAACGTAACCCTGTCTCCTATAAGTCCCTGACAACTGTAATCTAGTCCTCAGAAGGACCCTGATTACCACACAGGGAATAGGCAGGTTACTGCTTAACAAACAGTACAGACAAACGAGACAGACAGGGGACAGAGTAAACACTGTCTTGCATACAACACTTAGACACAGAGGGAACACAAAAGGTCTAGGAGATAAACTATAATCGAGGAGAGGAGAAACCACAAAGGAACTCTTAACTTAAGTCTTCTCATGACCTGATCCAAACTACTGGTCTGCATGTAAGCTTTCACCGGCATCTAACACACAGACTGGCAGGAATATAAAGGAAGCTAATTAGTACATAATCAAAAGCAGCCGGGCGAGGCTGGACCTAGTCTTAGCAAAGAGCTAGGTAAAATTAACTCCCTCACTACCAAACACAAAGTAACAGCAACTCAGCTGCGAGAAGTCAGAATGTGCAATCGCGACGATCCTCGTGGCGATGCACCCATGACAGCTATCTGCCCCGGAGCAGAACCCCAAAGATAATAGAAAGCCCCCAAACAAGTAATGGCGGTTAGACAAGAAGAAATACTGACACAGAAAGAAAATAGTATGAGCAAACGCTGGGGCCCAAACTAACTAAATAGAAAAGGATAGGAAGGGTACTTACTGCAATCCCAGAAAACCCTGAAAAGCACCAACTCTACTAATTTCAAAATCACCTGAGATCACACGACCTCTACCACCTAAATTAGTTCTCTGGTGTAACAAAATCAAAACAGCAGCCACTGAAAAAACTGGAAAAAGCAAAAGTACAAACATCAGTGGCTGAACTAAACTGAGAGGGCAAAAGCCCCCGAAGGGGACCCAGAAGGCCCCCAAAGAAGTGCAGGACAAAATGCAAAAATATAGTACAAAAACAAAAAGAAGAAAATGTCTTATCTGTTAGCAGGAGATGCAGACACGACACAGCAGGCTACAAGGGAAACAGGAATGAAGGATTCAGACCAGAACAATTGATCACCGGCAACCCTGATGGGAAGGTGACTCCCTTATATAAGACCAGTCAGTAACACCTGATTCCCAGTCCTCACAATCTTCACTGAACAGACCAGTACCGCTTGTAACCACCAGAGGGAGTCTCTGCTCAGAACTCATCTCAAACCCATTCACAACAGTACCCCCCCCTTGAGGAGGGGTCACCGAACCCTCATTTGAGCAACCAGGTCGGTCAGGATGAGTTCTATGATACGCACGGATGAGTCTCCTAGCATGGATGTCCGAAGCAAACACCCAAGAATTGTCTTCCTGACCATAACCTCTCCATTTAACCAAATACTGGAGTTTCCGTCTAGAAAAACGAGAATCTAATATTTTCTCAACCACATACTCCAGATTGCCCTCAACCAAAACAGGGTCAGGAGGCACAGCAGCAGGAACCACTGGCTCAACAAACCTCTTCAACAAGGACTTGTGGAACACGTTATGGATCTTAAATGTCCCTGGAAGAAGCAAACGAAAAGAAACAGGATTAAGAATCTCAATGATCTTATAAGGTCCAATGAACCTAGGCTTAAATTTAGGAGATTCTACTCTCATAGGAATATTCTTTGAGGACAACCAGACCAAGTCCCCCACTTTAAACCGAGGACCATCAGTCCTATGCCGGTTAGCAAACCGCTGGGCCTTCTCCTGAGAGATGGACAACCTCTCCACTACCTGGTCCCAAATCTGTTGCATACACTCCACAACAGAGTCAACACCTGGACAGACAGAAGCCTCCGTCTGTCCTGAAGAAAATCGAGGGTGAAACCCAGAATTACAGAAAAACGGAGACATCAAAGTGGCAGAGCTAGCCCTATTATTAAGAGCAAACTCAGCCAAAGGTAAAAAAGAGACCCAGTCATCCTGATCAGCAGACACAAAGCATCTAAGATAAGTCTCCAATGTCTGGTTTGTTCTCTCAGTTTGACCATTGGTCTGAGGATGAAATGCCGAGGAGAAAGACAATTGAACACCCAGTTTAGAACAAAAAGTCCTCCAAAATCTGGAAACAAACTGGACTCCTCTGTCAGACACAATGTTCTCAGGAATGCCGTGTAAACGAACCACGTGCTGAAGGAACAACGGCACCAATTCAGAGGAGGAAGGCAACTTAGGTAATGGCACAAGATGTATCATTTTGGAAAACCTATCACAAATTACCCAGATGGTGGTCATTCTCTGAGAAACAGGAAGGTCGGAAATGAAATCCATAGAGATATGGGTCCATGGTCTCTTGGGCACAGGCAATGGCATCAACAAACCACTAGAGCGAGAGCAAGGCTTGGAGCGAGAGCAAGTCCCGCAGGACTGCACAAATTCCCTGACATCACGAGACAAGGTAGGCCACCAAAAGGACCGACTAACCAAGTCTCTGGTACCAAAAATTCCGGGATGCCCAGCCAATGCGGAACAATGAATCTCAGACATCACACTCTTTTTCCACTGGTCCGGGACAAACAATTTTCCAACAGGGCAGCGCTCGGCCTATCCTCCTGACACCCCTCCAGAGCAAGTCTCAAATTGGGCGAGATGGCGGAAAGAACTACACCCTCTTTCAAAATAACAGAAGGATCAGATAACTCAGGAGAGTCCGCAAGGAAACTCCTCGAGAGGGCATCCGCCTTAACATTCTTAGTGCCAGGAAGAAAGGAAACCACAAAATTAAAACGTGTGAAAAACAAGGCCCACCTGGCCTGTCTAGGATTGAGTCGCTTGGCAGATTCCAGATAGACCAGATTCTTATGGTCCGTAAGGACCACCACCTGATGTTTGGCTCCCTCCAGCCAATGTCTCCACTCTTCAAAAGCCCACTTCATGGCCAATAACTCCCGATTACCCACGTCATAATTACGTTCAGTAGGAGAAAATTTTCGAGAGAAAAAGGCACAAGGTTACTTTTAGAGGTCTCTGGATCTTTTTGGGACAAAACGGCACCTGCCCCAATTTCAGAGGCATCAACCTCCACCTGAAATGGCAGAGAAACATCAGGCTGCCGTAGAACAGGAGCAGAAGTGAATCTCTGCTTAAGTTCCTGAAACGCAGAGACTGCCTCAGGAGGCCAATTCACCACATCAGAACCCTTTTTGGTCAAATCAGTTAATGGTTTAACAATAACCGAGAAATTACCAATAAATTTACGATAAAAATTGGCAAAACCCAAAAATCTCTGAAGAGCCTTTAATGAAGTAGGTTGGACCCAATCACAGATGGCCTGAACCTTGACCGGGTCCATTTCAATAACAGATGGGGACAAAATGAATCCCAGAAATGAGATCCTCTGTACGCCAAAAAGACACTTTGATCCCTTCACATACAGAGCATTCTCTCTCAAAATCTGGAACACAGTTCGAACATGTTTCACATGAGAGTCCCAGTCATTAGAAAAAATCAAGATATCATCCAAATAAACAATCAGAAATTTGTCCACAAAATCCCTGAAAATGTCATTCATGAAGGACTGGAAGACGGAAGGAGCATTAGTGAGCCCAAAGGGCATCACTAGGTACTCAAAATGCCCTTCAGGGGTATTGAATGCCGTCTTCCATTCATCCCCGTGCTTAATGCGAATAAGGTTATACGCCCCCCTGAGGTCAAGCTTGGTAAACCAAGTAGCGTTTTTCACCCTGGAAAACAGGTCAGAAATCAAGGGTAACGGGTATTGATATTTCACAGTAATATTGTTCAAGAGACGATAATCAATACACGGCCTTAATGAACCATCTTTTTTGGCCACAAAGAAAAAACCGGCACCTAAGGGTGAAGAGGATGGTCTGATATGACCCTTCTCCAATGATTCCTTGATATAAGACCGCATAGCGTCATGTTCAGGTACAGACAAGTTAAAAAGGCGACCTTTAGGGAATTTACTACCCGGCACTAATTCAATAGCGCAGTCATAGCTCCTATGGGGAGGCAAGGATGCAGATTTACTTTCGCTAAACACATCAGAAAAATCAATCAAAAAGTCAGGAACATCCTGAGCCTGGGGGAGGCAGAAAAAACAGGAGTGTTGGTATTAACACATTGGCAGCCCCAACTGGTTACAGACACAGATTTCCAATCCAAAACAGGATTATGAGACTGTAACCAAGGGAAACCCAGCACGATAATGTCATGCAGATTATACAGAACCAAAAATTTGCAGCACTCCTGGTGATCAGGTTCAACCCTCATTATCACCTGAGTAGAAAACTGGGGTTTATTCTCAGCCAAAGGGGTAGAATCGATCCCCAGTAGGGGAATAGACTTCTGTAGGGGTATCAAGGGAAACCCACAACGTTTAGCAAAATCATAATCCATCAGGTTAATAGCTGCTCCAGAATCAACGAAAGCCTGAGCAGAAAATGAGGACAGAGAGCATATCAGAGTGACAGTTAATAAAAACTTAGTCTGAACACTACCCAAGACAACTGAGCGTGCAAAACGTCTTCCCCGCTTAGGGCAGACTGAAATAGCATGAGAGGCATCACCACAGTAGAAACATAACCCATTGCGCTTTCGAAACTCATGACGCTGTGCCCCAGACACCACTCTATCACACTGCATGGGTTCAGAAGCTGGTTCACAAGGCAACACCATTCCACGCATACTTCTCCGCTCACGCAAACGTCTGTCAATTTGAATCGCTAATGACATAGAATCATTGAGACCAGAGGGGACAGGGAATCCCACCATAACATCCTTTACATTATCTGACAGACCCTTCCGGAAAAGGGCTGCCAAAGCGTCGTCATTCCATTTGGTCAGGACTGCCCACCTACGGAATCTCTGACAGTATAACTCAGCGTCATAAGGCCCCTGATTTAATGCCAACAAGGCTTTTTCAGCTTGATCAGTGACATTAGGCTCATCGTACAATAACCCCAAAGCCTGAAAAAATGCATCAACATCACTCAAAACAGGATCCCCAGGTGTCAGGGAAAAAGCCCAATCCTGAGGATCGCCGCGCAGGAGAGAGATGATAATTTGAACCTGCTGCGCTGCGTTCCCTGAGGACTTAGATTTTAAGGCAAAAAACAATTTACAATTATTTTTGAAATTCTGAAACTTAGCTCGATCCCCCAAAAACAAATCTGGCATGGGGATCCTAGGTTCCACAACAGGCAACCTAGCAAGATATGCAGCAATACTCTGAACCTCAGTGGCAAGCTGATCCACACGGCCAGACAACCGTGCAAACTCCATTGAGAGAAAAGATCCTCCCCAGCACCCAGAGATACAGAGGGAAAAAAAAAAATGCAACAAATAGAAAAATATCTCTGACAACTCTGACAACCTTTTTTCTTTCACAATATTTTTTCCCTTCTGTGAGTACCATACAATTTTCAATTTTTAGGCCGGTGATACTGTTATGTTTCGGTAGCTGAGGAGTGCAGGTAAAAAAGGCAATACACCAGAGCAGTTGGAATCTATGAGATTGCAGTACCCTGACTAACCACCACAACTAGAGGCAGCCGTGGAGCGTTCCTACGTTGGTCCTAGACGCCTCGTCACAGCCTGAGAAACTAACTACACCTAAAGATAGAAATAGGAAAGCTATCTGCCCCGGAGCAGAACCCCAAAGATAATAGAAAGCCCCCAAACAAGTAATGGCTGTTAGACAAGAAGAAATACTGACACAGAAAGAAAATAGTATGAGCAAACGCTGGGGCCCAAACTAACTAAATAGAAAAGGATAGGAAGGGTACTTACTGCAATCCCAGAAAACCCTGAAAAGCACCAACTCTACTAATTTCAAAATCACCTGAGATCACACGACCTCTACCACCTAAATTAGTTCTCTGGTGTAACAAAATCAAAACAGCAGCCACTGAAAAAACTGGAAAAAGCAAAAGTACAAACATCAGTGGCTGAACTAAACTGAGAGGGCAAAAGCCCCCGAAGGGGACCCAGAAGGCCCCCAAAGAAGTGCAGGACAAAATGCAAAAATATAGTACAAAAACAAAAAGAAGAAAATGTCTTATCTGTTAGCAGGAGATGCAGACACGACACAGCAGGCTACAAGGGAAACAGGAATGAAGGATTCAGACCAGAACAATTGATCACCGGCAACCCTGATGGGAAGGTGACTCCCTTATATAAGACCAGTCAGTAACACCTGATTCCCAGTCCTCACAATCTTCACTGAACAGACCAGTACCGCTTGTAACCACCAGAGGGAATCTCTGCTCAGAACTCATCTCAAACCCATTCACAACACATGGTGTTTAAATGTCTAAGCATGCAACTGGTATTCAAATTTTGGAGATTTTTCCCTCGGCTAAAGGTCCTTCCGCACTTTTTACAGATAACCTTTGCCTCATCAATAGGATTTTGGTCAAAAAAGTGCCACACTGCACTCTTCCTACTATGGGATAAATTTACAGGGCTTGCACGCTGTGCTAATTTGACCGCTTGGCTAAGCTGTCCTGCAACTCTTTTTGTTTTTTTAACACGTTTTTGGACTGCTACGGGCCTGCCAGATAACCGCTGCTGCGATGTCGATGCCTGCTGCGGATCCTTCTTCTCTTCAGAGCTATCGCCAGCAGCACCCTCTTCCCCCAATGGATGCCAAACCAGGTCAACAACTGGGTCATCCATCACCTCCTCTTCAATTTCATCTGCACCTTCCTCTGTGTCACCGTGTAAGGTGGTATAGTATGCGGGAAGGGGCACCTGAGTTTCATCAGGGTCAGATTCTGGCTCAGTAGACTGCGAGGGCAATGTAGTGCTCTGGGTGAATGTACCAGCAGAATCAGATAGCAGTGGCTGTGCATCAGTGCACTCCATGTCACATTCATCTTGGACTGGGGAATTCAGGATTTGACTTGATAACCCAGGCATGGTATGTGAAAAGAGCTCCATGGAGTAATCTGAAGTGTGGCCTGCCGCATCCTTCACTTTTGGTCGGGGTGAAGGACACAAGGTAAAGTGTTGTTCCTGACGAGGATCCTGCACTGATGACTCAGTGCTTACATTTTTTTAAACTTCAGAAGAGGAGGCGATAGAGCTGGAGGCTGTTTCGGCAATGTAAGCCAAAACCTGTTCCTGATGCTCCGACTTTAAAAGCGGTTTACCTACTCTCAGAAAAGGGAGCCTTCCAGGCCTTCTGGAGCCAGACGTGACGCAGGCTCAACACCTCCTGCCTTAGGTGCTATTGTGCTTTTGGCACTACCAGCAGATGCACCACCACCACCATCAGTACCAGCTGGGCCCCCCCGCCCACGCCCGTGGCCTCTTCCACCATACTTCCTCATGTTTGTAAAAATGTACCAAAAATACCAGCAGATATATGGTACTGTATCAGAAGCGTACAGCTGTATACAGTGTTGGGGTAATTTTAAATCTTCGTATATATTTCGAGAGTAACACACAGATGCTCACAGGCTCAGTATGGATTAGACCAGAATATAAAAAGCAGAAAAAGGGTACTGTATCAGAAGTGTACAGCTGTATACAATGTTGGGGTAATTTTAAATCTTCGTATATATTTCCGGAGTAACACACAGACGCTCACAGGCTCAGTATGGATTAGACCAGAATGTAAAAAGCAGGAAAAGGGTACTGTTTGAGAAACGCACAGCTGTATACAGTGTTGGGGTAATTTTAAATCTCCGTATATATTTCCGGAGTAACACACAGATGCTCACTCAGTATGGTTTAGACCAGAATATAAAAAGCAGATAAAGGGCACTGTATCAGAAGATACCAGGTGTATATAGTATAGTGGAAAATTGTAAATCTCCGTATATATTTCCGGAGTCACACACAGACGCTCTCAGGCTCAGTATGGATTAGACCAGAATTTAAAAAGGAGAAAAGGGTACTGTATCAGAAGTGTACAGCTGTATACAGTGTTGGGGTAATTTTAAATCTCCATATATATTTATGGAGTAACACACAGACGCTCACTCAGTATGGATTAGCCCAGAATATAAAAAGCATATGAAGGGCACTGTATCTGAAGATACCAGGTGTATATAGTATAGGGAAAAAATTGTAAATCTCCGTATATATTTCAGGAGTCACACACAGAGGCTCTCAGGCTCAGTATGGATTAGACCAGAATATAAAAAGCAGAAAAATGGTACTGTATCAGAAGATACCAGGTGTATATAGTATAGGGGAAAATTGTAAATCTCTGTATGTATTTCCGGAGTCACACACAGACGCTCTCAGGCTCAGTATGGATTAGACCAGAATATAAAAAGCAGAAAAACGGTACTGCATCAGAAGATACCTGCTGTATACAGTGTTGGGGTAATTTTAAATCTCTGCATATATTTCCGGAGTAACACACAGACGCTCTCAGGCTCAGTATGGATTAGACCAGAATATAAAAAGCAGAAAAAGGGTACTGTATGAGAAACGTACAGCTGTTTACAGTGTTGGGGTAATTTTAAATCTCCATATATATTTCGAGAGTAACACACAGATGCTCACAGGCTCAGTATGGATTAGACCAGAATACAAAAAGCAGAAAAAGGGTACTGTATAAGAAGCGTACAGCTGTATACAGTTTTGGGGTAATTTTAAATCTCCATATATATTTCCGGAGTAACACACAGACGCTCACAGGCTCAGAATGGATTAGACAAGAATATAAAAAGCAGAAAAAGGGTACTGTATCAGAAGATACCTGCTGTATACAGTGTTGGGGTAATTTTAAATCTCTGCATATATTTCCGGAGTAACACACAGACGCTCTCAGGCTCAGTATGGATTAGACCAGAATATAACAAGCAGAAAAAGGGTACTGTATGAGAAGCGTACAGCTGTATACAGTGTTGGGGTAATTTTAAATCTCCATATGTATTTACGGAGTAACACACAGACGCTCACTCAGTATGGATTAGACCAGAATATAAAAAGCAGATAAAGGGCTCTGTATCTGAAGATACCAGGTGTATATAATATAGGGGTAAATTGTAAATCTCCGTATATATTTCCGGAGTCACAGACAGACTCTCTCAGGCTCAGTATGGATTAGACCAGAATATAAAAAGCAGAAAAAGGGTACTGTATCACAAGATACCAGGTGTATATAGAATAGGGAAAAAATTGTAAATCTCCGTATATATTTCAGGAGTCACACACAGACGCTCTCAGGCTCAGTATAGATTAGACCAAAATATAAAAAGCTGAAAAAGGGTACTGTATCAGAAGCGTCCAGCTGTATACAGTGTTGGAGTAATTTTAAATCTCCGTATATATTTCCGGAGTAACACACAGATGCTCCCAGGCTCAGTATGGATTAGAACAGAATATAAAAAGCAGAAAAACGGTACTGTATCAGAAGCGTACAGCTGTATACAGTGTTGGGGTAATTTTAAATCTTCGTATATATTTCCGGAGTAACACACAGATGCTCACAGGCTCAGTATGGATTAGACCAGAATATAAAAAGCAGAAGAATGATACTGTATCACAACATACCAGGTCTATATAGTATAGGGAAAAAATTGTAAATCTCCGTATATATTTCAGGAGTCACACACAGACGCTCTCAGGCTCAGTATGGATTAGACCAGAATACAAAAAGCGGCTAAAGGGCACTGTATCTGAAGATACCAGGTGTATATAGTATAGGGGAAAATTGTAAATTTCCGTATATATTTCCAGAGTCACAGACAGACGCTCTCAGGCTCAGTATGGATTAGACCAGAACATAAAAAGCAGAAAAAGGGTACTGTATCAGAAGATACCAGGTGTATATAGTATAGGGGAAAATTGCACTCTCCGTATATATTTCCGGAGTCACACACAGATAGTCAGCATGTATTTGTCCGTGATACCAGCCTGTACACGGTAGTATGTGAGGAGCGTAGAGCTCTATATGGTGTGGGAAAAAATGAACACTCGGTAACTGTGCAGAAAATAAAGAATAAAAGTATTAGTGCTGTGTAAAAAGCAGTCTGCACGACTTCCGGTTCCAGCGCGTACATGAAAGGGAGTGTGTGAGAGAGCTCCGTAATCCAGCTTCTTTCAGTGAGATTCCTGGGACCTATTCAACCTTGCGACAGGCTAATTACCTGTCAGTGAGACTCGCCAGGCATCTCCATCGGCGTATAGAGAGATTTATTAACAGAAGCGGGTCCCCCTCCCCCCCCCCCCCCCCCCCCAGTCCCCCCGGAAAAGTTTTTCTCCCCGGACACCACTAGAAGCGTGTAGCAAGATGGCGCCAGACGCTCCAAAAACAAAGAAATCTAGTAAGTCCTCAGGCACTGCACCAAATAATATACAGACGGGGGAGGAGGTAGAGGGCGACCAACCAGCAGGACTTAACATACCATATAAAGCTTTGGCTGCAGAGGTGGCTAAAATATTGGCACCAGACATAAAAAAGACTCTTGAACAAACAGTTTCTGTATCATTGCAGCTGCTGCAGGCATCCATCACCCAGCAGTCAGAAAGGCTTGATAGAGCGGAGCACAGATTGAGTGCAGCAGAGGACGAACTTCAGAATATACAACTAGAGCTGAGAAAAGCCACAAAATTAAGCCTGCAATTGTCTGGAAAAAGTAGATGATCTAGAAAACAGATCAAGGAGAAACAATCTAAGGATAATAGGTTTCCCAGAATCTATCCCCCCTACTCATTTAATGAAGATTTGTATGGAGGAACTTCCCAGATCGTTGGGGATAGAAAACAGTATGAAGGTAGAAAGGGCCCACAGAGTCGGGCCACCTCTGCAGCAGCAGCACAATTCTCCCTCTCTTTCTAGCAGACCAAGACCGGTAATTGTGAAATATCTGGACTTTGTGGATAAATCTGCCCTTCTACAACATTACAGAAAAAAGCAAACTCAGACCACTATCAGAGGGCACAAAGTTTTATTATTCAACGATTATTCCGTAGAAGTCACAAAGAAAAGGAGAGCATTTAGTGATCTGTGTACTGAACTGGTGGGAAAAAAGATTACCGTATTTTTTGGACCATAAGATGCACTTTTTTCCCCAAAATTTTTGGGGAAAATGGGGGTGCGTCTTATGGTTGCAACATACCGGAAAGTTCAATGGCAGCGGCGCTCCCAATGCAGCTTGGCTGCGATGCGGTGGTGGTGTTCGGGCAGCAAGCGGGCCGCTGGGCTGCGTGGGGGGCTCCGCCGGCATCTCGTCCCAGCCCGAAAGCGCCGCCGCAGCTGCGACGCGGTGCCGGTGCCTCCGGTGGCGGTCCCGATCCAAAGTGTGGTGCGGTGGTGGTGTTCGGGCAGCAAGCGGGCCTCTGGGCTGCGTGGGGGGCTCTGCCGGCATCTCGTCCCAGCCGGAAAGCCCCCCCGCAGCTGCGTTGCGGTGCCGGCATGAGGAATGGCCGCCTGGGGCCTCCGGCAAGATGGCCGCCGCATACTCTCGTTCAAATCTCGGCAACGAGATCTTGTCCTGAGGGAAGAGATCTCGTTGCCGAGATTTGAACGAGAGTATGCGGCGGCCATCTTGCCGGAGGCCCCAGGCGGCCATTCCTCATGCCGGCACCACGTCGCAGCTGCAGGGGGGCTTTCCGGCTGGGACGAGATGCCGGCGGAGCCCCCCACGCAGCCCAGAGGCCCGCTTGCTGCCCGAACACCACCACCGCACCACACTTTGGATCCGGACCGCCACTGGAGGCACCGGCACCGCGTCGCAGCTGCGGGGGGGCTTTCCGGCTGGGACGAGATGCCGGCGGAGCCCCTTACGCAGCCCAGAGGCCCGCTGCTGCCCGAACACCACCACCGCATCGCAGCCAAGCTGCATTGGGAGCGCCGCCGCCACCGGATTTGTGAGTATATGGCCACCCTGGCCACCCCACAGAACACAGCCACCCCACATAACACAGCCACCCCACATAACACAGCCACCCCACAGTGCCCAACCACCCCACAGTGCCCAACCACCCCACACAGTGGTAAGCTAAATTCGGACTGTAAGACGGACCCCCATTTGACACATTATTTTTTTTTCCCAATTTTCCTTCTGAAAATTTGGGGTGCGTCTTATGGTCCGGTGTGTCTTATAGTCCGAAAAATACGGTAGATTTGCGCTGCAATTTCCTGCTACTCTGAAGATATTTCCCCCAGAAGGAGGTACAGAATCCTTTAATGCACCGGACTTGGCCAGAGAATATATGAAGAAGTTGCTTCAGAATAATGGCGGACGAGTCCCTGACTGAGACTCAGTTGGAGAGAGATTATAACAATCTGTCGTATTAAGGAAGAGGGGATGGCAAAATTTGTTGTTTTTTCTTTTTCTTCTAAGGCACGCATTGCAAAATATTAAATTGTATGATATGTTTGATTTCGGGGAATAAAATGGAGGAGATGGAGGCTGAGTTCTAAAGGAGGGGGAAAAGTCTAGTTTTGGTGAAAGAAAGGGTGGGTTTACAGAGTGCCCACAGATACATGTACGAAAAAAGTAAAGTCAGAAAAAGACTTAATACTCTGTTTAGGTTTTAAACTGTTTAATTCAACAGACTGTTTGGTTGAAACTGGTTAATTTTTTTTAATTTTTTTATTTCTTTTTATACATTTAATATGAAAGTAGTAACATGGAATGTCAAAGGGCTTCAATCCCCACATAAAAGAATGATGGTTTTGAGACACCTTAAGAAACTTAACGTAGACATTGCGATGCTACAAGAAACGCACTTAAAAGAGCAAGATTTCTGCAGGATGGATAAAATGTGGGTGAGATCTGTTTTGGGATCTCCGTCTATGAATAGGAAAGCAGGTGTACTGATTTTAATAAGCAAACAGGCGAACTGTAAAATAATATCTTGGGATTCAGATAAATCTGGAAGGAAAATAAGAGTATTATTAGACACCCCGGTGGGCAGGGTTAGATTATATAACATATATGCTCCAAATGGGAACAATAACGTTTTTTTTAGAGAGCTGGAAACTCAAATATTGGAAGAAGAGGAGGAAAAGATAATCATTGGTGGTGACTTTAACACAGTTGTGAGTAACATTGAAGATAGATCTAGAGTGAAACAGACAGACAGTAGTAGATCAAGTGACAGAGTGGTGGCACCATTCCTAGAAAGCACTGGGTTGATAGATATTTGGCATACATCTCATCCAATAGATCGAGAATTTACTCATTTTTCACAGGTTCACAACTCTTGGTCTAGAATAGATTATTTTCTGATCTCTCAAGACTTAGTGAATAGGTTGAATGATAATAACATTCTAGATCTAATTATTTCAGATCAGACCTCGGTCTCGTTATCCTTGCAGGACACTTTCCCAAAAGGCTCTGATATTTTATGGAGATTTCCGACGTTCTTGGCACAAGATGAAAATTTTCAAAAAATCATAAAAAATTGGTGGTTAGAATATGAATTAGATAATAGTGAACATAGGGATTCAGTGCATTTATACTGGGAGACAGCAAAGGCTGTTTTGAGGGGGAGAATAATTGGATATGTCAATTCTTTAGAAAAGAAAACGAGGATAGCCTATAGTGAAGCAAGTCAGAAAACTAGAGTAAGGTACACAGAATATATCAATAATCCATCAGTTTCTAATAGAGATAGGTGGTTACAATTCAAATCAGAATTTGACCTTTGGTTGGAAAGATCAGAAAAATTAAAGGGGCAAAGAAAATCGGCAGAATTCTTTAAATTTGGGAATAAGGCCGGATCTCTTTTGGCAAAAATGGCTAGAGGTAAAAGGCACATGCCTTATATAAATAATTTAAGAGACTCTGAGAGTATTATACAGGGTGACCCCAAAAAAATAAATAAAATTCTTAGCAATTTCTATTCAGCCTTATACAAAAAAGGAGACCCGAATATGGCGGAAGGGATTCGCTTTCTTGACTCCTTACAGTTGCCTCAGCTTAATGAAACAGACAGAGATAAGTTAAACGGATTAATAAAGAAAGAAGAAATAGTCAAAACGATAACAAATTTGAAGAATAAAAAGGTCCTGGCCCGGATGGACTTCCAGGGGAATTCTATAAATTGTTGAAGGATGATATAACTAATACTCTAGTCGAAGTTTTTAATTTCACATTGCAAAACAAAATTTTGCTAGACTCGGGAAACATGGCCTATATTAAAGTTCTCCACAAACAAGGAAAAGATGAGAAAGAGCCAGGGTCATATAGACCAATTTCGCTGATAAACCAGGATATAAAAATTCTGTCAAAAATATTGGCGGACAGACTTGCTGAATTATTACCAGAATTGATCGGTTCACACCAAGTAGGTTTCATAAAAAAATGGGCAGCGGTATTTAATATTAGAACAGTATTAGCGGTCCAAGATAGTCTCTATCGGGAAGAGAAAGGGAAGGAAAATTCAGCTCTCTTGGCACTAGATGCTGAGAAAGCTTTCCATAACATACAATGGGGATGGTTATATAATGTATTGGATAAGTTTGGAATAACGGGGACTTTTAGAAATTATCTTACAGCTTTGTATACTGCACCACAGGCCAAGATTTACACTCCAGGTTTTCTATCTGACACAATTCACCTACAAAAGGGAACAAGGCAGGGATGCCCATTATCACCATTATTGTTCAACTTAGCCATAGAACCTCTTGCCCGATATTTGATTAATTCAGAGTGTTTCGCAGGCATAAAGATAGGGGATGTAGAAGTTAAACTAACATGTTTTGCAGACGATATGCTGTTGTTTATGACAGACCCTGGGAGACACAGGGATTACTCGATAAATTGACATATTTTGGCTCATTTTCAGGATACAAAATAAATGTAAGTAAATGCCAGCTCTTATATCTGAAAAAAAATAGTTGATCCTGAGATAACTGCTTGAGTCTCAGTAGCACAGAAACATATAACCTACTTAGGGGTGAAAATAGTAAGAGATGCTAGATTAAATTATTCTAGTTTAATTGAAAAAATATTGTTAGAATTGGAAAGATGGAGAAATCTAAACCTCTCGTTGTTTGGGAGAATGCACTTGCTAAAAATGGTTAGCTTTGCACGACTTTTATATCCAATGCAGACCATTCCTTTACTATTAAAGCACTCTGACACGAAAAAATTACAATCGGCCTTCACTAAGTTTATTTGGCAAGGTAAAAGGATTGCTTACAGTAAACTGGCTTTGAAAAAAGATGATGGGGGAATGCAGATGCCCTTGATTAGAATATATAATTTGTCAGCTTTGATGAGACACATTAGGGACTGGCTACAGGACACATCATATTTTTCCAATCTAGCGCTGAAGAAGGAACTAGCCAGTCCTTTGAACCTCAACACAATCTTCCATACAAAATTTGCTCATCTACCAAACTATGTAAAAGCAAGCAGTTTGCTCAGAGATACATTGGGAGCATGGAAAGCTATTAGGAAACTGTCAATCTCCCTTTCTGTGTCTCCAAATATTTGATGATTTGGAAAGACCCGAACTTTTCACAAGGAACACAAAATAAACTTTTTAAGGAATGGAAGGAAAAAGGAATCGGGGTTCTGGGGGATATCTTACAACCGGCAGAGGGAAGATTATTGAGTTGGTCTGAATTTTCGGGCAAATTTGGATTACAAAATAATCAATACTTACAATTCCTACAAATTACGACACATTACACAAATTTGGTGAAAGACCTGGAGAAGTCAGAAAGAACAAACAATTTTGATTCCATGATGGGGCAGAGTACAGACCTGGAATCGCTTTCCAGCATCTATGACTATATTCGTGTCCAGATTCAGTCACCATGGTGCTCAAAAATATTTAAAACCTGGTATAAATCTATTCCAGATGAAGACTTAGGTAACAAAATACTGATCGGATGGAAAAAAATAAGAAAGGTAATGATTAATGAGCAGTGGAGAGAGATGCATTATAAACTGATACACCAAGCGATATACGCTTTTAATCTTACCTACAGTGGTGCACCTGCTCACTATCTTACTAGCTGTCCAAAATGTAGTCTACACAGGGCCAATTTATTACATGGTTTGTGGGAATGCCCAATTATTCAAAGATTCTGGTCTGAGGTAATTAAATACATACAGAGAATCTGGAAGGTTGAGATACCCAAAAGTGTACAGGCATGTGTTTATCAGTTCATTAGCCTGATAAGTGAATCAAATAATAAAATATATAGTGCTCCCGATGCTGTACATATTGTTCTGCTGGCAGCTAAGAAATGTATCTTGAGACACTGGCTGGAGAAGAAACCACCGAGTGTTTCAGAACTGATAGATACTATAAAATCCCTAATGGTGATGGACAAAATAGATACAGAATCCCAAAAAGAAAAGAATACTGAAAAATTTTTAAAAAAATGGAGGACTCTTATTGAATGTAGTTATTCACAAGCAGAGATCAATCAATTAATGGTAGCATTTAAGGGTACAATGTGGTACAATCATGAGGATGTAGCTGGTAACTTGGGGTTATTGAGGTCATGATATTTGTTTATTGTTTCATTGCTAGTTCTGTATGTGGTTCGAATGAAGTATTGTTGTAACATTCAAAAGGTTAAATTGAAATTGGATGAGAGCAACATTGTATTTTCAAGATATATGCATATAATGTATGGTTTTGATATATATTTGATTGCATATTAATATGTCAAATCATCTAATAAAGAAGTTTATAAAAAAAAAAGCAGTCTGCACAGCAGTGTACACACACAGCAATACAGCTAGCAGGCAGCCTAATAACTAGCTCTGCTGCTGCACACAAGAACACAAGAAAATCCTCCCCTGTCACTGGCAGGCAGTCTAATAACCAGCGCTGCTGCACACAAGAAAATCCTCCCCTGTCACTGCACAGTAACTGTACAGCACAATTGCTATCAGCACAAGCACATAAGAACTTCTCTTTCCAGCCCTAACTCTCTCCCTACTGATAAACAGCATCAGCACCTCTCCCTACTGTTAATATCTGCAGAAGTAAAATGGCGGTCGGCGGTCAGGACTTTTATAGACACTATGACGCCCCCCAAAGCAAGCCAATCACTGCAATGCCCTTCTCTAAGATGGTGGTGGACGCTGCACATGTCATCTCGCTGCCCACAGTGTACGTCCTTGTTCATTGGCTGAGAAAAAGCGCCTGCAAGCATTATGGGAAAACCGACTTTGGCGCTCGGGTCGACGACCGCATGGCCGACTTCACGCTATGGTCGGGTTTCGCTCGGCGAAACTCGACTTTAGCGAAAGTCGGCGATTTATGAATCTGACTGACCTGTTTCGCTCAACTCTAGTTATATAACTAAATATTAGTTCAGTGATTAACCCCTTAACGATCGCTGATACGCCTTTTAACGGCTGTAGTTAAGGGTACTTAAACGACAGCGCCGTTAATTATCGGCTCTATGGAAAAAGTGTATAGCGCCCCTCTAGAGTCGGATTTTCTCCGGGGTATCGGCTGCCGGGGGTAGCCAAGACCCCAGTGAACATGATTCAGATCGGTTTTTACTGACCCCGGGGTTGCGATCGCCGTTATTAACCGTATAACAGCGACCGCAAAAAAAAAAAATCTGATGTGCCATTTAATTTCTCTCTCCTCTGATCGCACATCAGAGGAGAGACAAATAGGGTCCCCGATTCCCCCCTCGTACCACCCCTGTGGTCCTTGGGTGCTCCTGCGGTGGGTGCCGCCATCTTCTTCCGGTCACAAAATGACGGGCGCAAGTGCAGTGCGCCTGCTGCGATATGCTGGCCGGAACCCTGAAACAATAGGAGGATTTTTCCTATTTGTTCATTTTGGTCACTGTGATAAACGCTATCACAGTGATCAAAATAAAAAAATAGTAAATAAACCCCCTTTATCATCCCCTTAGTTAGGGAAAAATAATACAATAAAGAAAATATATTTATTTCCATTTTTCCATTAGAGTTAGGCTAAAGTGAGTTGTGCTAAAGTTTAAGGGTTAGGGTTAGAGTTAGGCTAAAGTGAGTGGGGCTAAAATTTTAGGGTTAGGGTTAGAGTTAGGCTAAAGTGAGTTGGGCTAAAGTTTTAGGGTTAGGGTTAGGCTAAAGTGAGTTGGGCTAAAGTTTTAGGGTTAGGGTTAGGCTAAAGTGAGTTGGGTTAAAGTTTTAGGGTTAGGGTTAGAGTTGGGTTAAAGTGAGTTGGGCTAAAGTTTTAGGGTTAGGATTAGAGTTAGGCTAAAAGTGAGTTGAGCTAAAATTTTAGGGTTAGGGTTAGGCTAAAGTAAGTTGGGCTAAAGTTTTAAGTTTAGGGTTAGCGTTAGAGTTGGGCTGAAGTGAGTTGGGCTAAAGTTTTAGGGTTAGGGTTGGGGTTAGAGTTAGGCTAAAGTGAGTTGGGCTAAAGTTTTAGGGTTAGTGTTAGAGTTAGGCTAAAGTGAGTTGGGCTAAAGTTTTAGGGTTAGGCTAAAGTGAGTTGGGCTAAAGTTTTAGGGTTAGAGTTAGGCTAAAGTGAGATGGGCTAAAGGTTTAGGGTTAGGGTTACGCTAAAGTGAGTTGGGCTAAAGTGCTAGGGTTTGGGTTAGGGTTTGGATTATGATTGGGATTAGGGTTAGGGTTTGGATTAGGGTTAGGGGTGTGTTGGGGCTAGGTTTGTGGTTAGGGTTATGGTTAGGGTTGGGATTAGTGTTAGGGTTATTGTTAGGGTTATGGTTAGGGTTTGGATTAGGGTTAGAAGTATGTTGGGGTTAGGGTTGTGATTAAGGTTATGGTTAGGGTTGGGATTAGGGTTAGGGGTGTGTTGGGTTAGGGTTGGAGTTAGAATTAGGGGGTTTCCACTGTTTAGTTACATCAGCGGTTCTCTAAATGCGACATGGTGCTACCATTGATTCCAGCCAATTTTGCTTTCAAAAAGTCAAATGGCGCTCCCTCTCTTCTGAGCTCTGCCATGCGCCCAAACAATGGTTTACCACCACATATGGGGTATCGGCTTACTCAGGACAAATTGCACAACAACTTTCAGGGTCTAATTTCTTTTACCCTTGTGAAAATAAAAATTTTGTGTGCTAAAAGTTCATTTTTGTGGAAAAAATATGATTTCTTATTTTCACGGCTCTATGTTATAAACTTCTGTGAAGCACTTTGGGGTGCAAAGTGCTCGACACATCTAGATAAGTTCCTTAAGGGGTCTACTTTCCAAAATGGTGTCACTTGTGGGGGGGGGTTTCCACTGTTTAGGCCCATCAGGGGCTCTCCAAACGCGACATGGCGTCCGATCTCAATTCCAGCCAATTCTGCATTGAAAAAGTCAAACGGCGCTACTTCCCTTCCAAGCTCTGCCGTGCGCCCAAACAGTGGTTTACCCCCACGTATGGGGTATCGGCACATTCAGGAGAAATTTCACAACAAATTTTATGATTCATTTTCTCTTTTTACACTTGTGAAAATAAATGTAAAATGTTTGTAAAAAATAGTTAAATGTTAATTTTTTCCTTCAACATTGCTTCAGTTCCTGTGAAGCACGTAAAGGGTTAATAAACTTCTTGAATGTGGTTTTGAGCACCTTGAGGGGTGCAGTTTTTAGAATGGTGTCACTTTTGGGTATTTTCTGCCATATAGACCCCTCAAAGTGACTTTAAATGTGAGGTGGTCCCTAAAAAAAAATGGTTTTGTAAATTTTGTTGTAAAAATGAGAAATCGCTGGTCAACTTTTAAGCCTTATAACTTCCTAACAAAAAAAAAAATTGTTTCCAAAATTGTGCTGATGTAAAGTAGACATGTGGGAAATGTTATTTATTAAGTATTTTGTGTGACATACTGTATCTCTCTGATTTAAGGGCATAAAATTGAAAAGTTAAAAATTTTTTACCATATTTTCGTTTTTTCATAATTAAACGCAAGTCATATTGAAGAAATTTTACCACTATCATGAAGTACCATATGTCACGAAAAAACAATCTCAGAATCAGCAGGATCTATTAAAGCGTTCCAGAGTTATAACCTCATAAAGTGACAGTGGTCAGAATTGTAAAAATTGGCCTGATCATTAAGCTGCAAATTGGCTCTTTCACTAAGGGGTTAACAGTAAAGCTAAATGTGTAAACAAATTTCGCTTTGTAAATGAATTACAAATATTCGAGTTGTAAATGAGAATGCAGACAGTGCTATTAATTTGAGCAGCCTATTCCTTTTTATTCATTTTCAGTTTCAAAATTGATATTTTGTTCAGGTTTTCATCTGGAATTGAATGTGCAGCTCCCAGTGCCCTTGTGTGTATGGAAATAAATGCTATTATGAGGATTGAGTGTTTTCTCAGTTGTTTTAAACACACTATCTATTGTTTTTACACTTTCCAATGGTGGTCTACGAGAGAAGTAGAACTCTCTGCCATCCAAATCACCAAATACTGAGTGTTGAAGTAGTACTATACACTACATAGCAAGTCGAAAAACTTTTTTAATATATTTCATTTGGTGACCCTTTATGGGCAAGAGCTAACAGGTAATAGGGCTGCCCTAAAAGTGGGGCCTCTACTGTACATCCACAAGACTCCAAAATCTTAATAAGGCACGTAGAGGTTTTTTGTGTCCTGAATTTGTTTAAATCGTACATCAAAAAGTGTCATATTCCACAGAACATTCTTAGGGAGATTATCTTCAAACATATGGAGTCCTACAGAGCCTGTTCCTCAGTCCATGAAGGTTGAGGACTCCATGCCCCAGGCTCTGCTGTGTCGTAGAATGCTTTCTAATATAGTTATTCTGTGCTGAGTAGAAAGTGTCCTTTAAGAGTAAATGAAATACATGAGCTCAGCTCCCCAGTGCATTGCTCAGATTGCCATCTGTGTCATCTACAGTGGGTTTCCCCATGAAACGTAATGCTTGAGCACAGTGATCTGTAAAAAAAAGGGGAAACACAATCTGAGAACATGCTCATGTAACCACTGTTTACTATTCATGAATCAAAGTTACAGTACATCTGTGCACAGGATTCCCACTGACGTCTCTGATATGGAAAATCACACAAAAATACTGAATCATGAAATATAGCATGTAAGTATATATTTAAACATAATACAATTATTTTTAAAATTACAATCAAATATAATTTTAGCTTTAGTTTAGTTATTTAGCTAAGTTTATTCAGACCAAAAGTAGGGAAAGGATAAGTAGTCCAGAAGTTGTATATTTATATGTGGTTTTGTAGTTTCTTTATCGCATTGTACTGGCCTTAATAATACTCTCCAAATCACTGTTCAAAAATTAGAAATATTATAAAACCTAAACAATTGTACCTGCCCTTTAAACAGAATATGTCTGCTCATTCTCACCCCCCCCAAACCAATTACATGCATGTGTAGGTTATGAGAATGCAAGTGAATTCATAACTTCATTAAACAAAAATGCTGTTCTGTAACAGTGTTATCCACTTTAGAAGTGATTTGAGGCTTGACGTGCCCTGTCGGGACGGAGCAATTCTACAACCTCCTCTCAAGCTAAGAGAAGAGTTAGATAGCAGTATAACTCGGATGAGGAACGCAATGCAATGCTTGGACTGGCTGTCACCTTTTCTGACCGGAGTGTGACCGCTGCATAGAAATACATGTATTAGGAGAGCCAGCGGCCAGTCTGATAATTGGGTTGCGATCCTGATCCGAGATATATGGCGATCTGACTCTTTTCTAACTCTGATCTCCAATGAGTGATTGACAATTTGTGCTGGTGCATCATGTCAGCTAGTGGAAGGTAGAGTTAGAGTGGAAATGAAGCCGTGAGCCAATACTGTGGAATTGCTCCCTCTCATAGATTGTAAGCTTGCGGGCAGGGCCCTCACTCCTTCTGGTATCTGTTGAGTTATGTGTTATTCTGTGATATCTTTTTTTGTCTGTACAATGAGGCCTTGATAAAATAATATAAAGGGCTTCTCTGGGAATACAAAAATAATAGAGGTAAGGTCATTTTTAATAAATTCAAAGGCAGAGTGGACAGCAGTGCTAGTGGCTTCTTCCCTCTGCACCCTTGGTATCTCCAGTATTAGAATTAAATTAAAAGACAGGGTTGACAGCAGTGTGAGCAGCATCTTCTCACTCCAACACCCCTGGTATCTCCAGTATTAGATCAGAAAGAAAGGATGGACAGCAGTATGAGCAGTGTCTACCCAACCCAGCACCCCTGATATCTCCAGTATTAGATCAGAAAGAAAGAATGGGCAGCAGTGTAAGCAGCTTCTACCGACCCCAGCACCCCTGGTACCTCCCGTATTAGATTAGAAAGACAGGGTGAACAGCAAAGTGAGCAGCCACCTCTTAGCACTCCTAGTATCTCCAGTATTAGATAAGAAGAACAGGGTGGAAAGCAGTGTGAGCAGACTCTTCTCACCCCAGCACCACTGGTATTTCAAATATTAGATCAGATGGACAGGGTGGATAGCAGTGACAGCATCCTCTACTCATCCCGGAACACCTGGTATCTCCAGTATTAGATCAGAAAGACAGGGTTAACATCTGTGTGAGCAGCCTCTTCTTATTCCAGCTGTCCTGGTGCCTTCAGCATTAGATTATTATAGTCCTTGCGACCAAATATTCCTACACATGGGTGATGGAGAAGAGATTCTTATTGCACATGCTCAAAGGCCCCTGTCCTGTTAATATTCTAGAACAGGTTTCTGTCAGTGTAACAAGGTGACGATTCAATAGAAAATTACCTCCCTAGACAAAACTAGTGTAATTTACTAATTAAAATTATTTAGAAATGCATTCATAATTACATTTTCTTTAGTTATTTTTTTTCTACTCTCAGTGAACCCTTTAATTACCAGAATTCTTGTCTCTGTTGACACTGGTAGTAATTTTTTACACTATCACTATAATTGGGCCAAATTTCATACTTTTCTAATAGATTGCTGCTGTTCCATTCTCTGATGTATTAGGTACAGTAAAAGAGCACGGGTCTTTGGTTCTCCTTCTAATTTAATAAAATATCGCAGAGCCACATACTGTTGAGTTTAATAAATAACAGTTATTAAAAATACTGTTAAGTGTCCCTAATGGCAGGCTAATGGACTCGACTTTCTGGAAAGAGCTGGGTATGAATGATCATCATGGCTTGCAGAGTGGGATCCCACATCTCTAAAGCTGGTTTCACGTTAGCGTTTGTGTACACCGCGTAGGGCTGCATAATTCTTTCCTTAAGATCCCCATGCATCTTGCGTACCTATATTTAACATTGTGTACGCAGGGACATGCGTTGTATGCGGATGTGTCCCTGTGCGTCGTCTTGACGTGCCCGCCGAGCGCAATATGTTTTCATCCATGAAAACAACTGTAAGGTTTTGAGTCAAAAAATCCATTTAGTATCACATTATAGGACACTTTAGTCCCAATTTCTTCCCCTCCTGGGGATGCTCACTTTGTCAATCCCAATAAAACTCAAATGTGAGATGTCACCATTGTGAGGCATGTTCAAATGTCTTGCAAGGGGCCTATGTTTTGCCATGTGCAATACCCCTAAATACAGTAGAAGGCCACAATTACATGTGACCTTGTATATGACACCTTTGGTGTGACAATTTATGAAGGAAAGGATTTGGTATTCTTTTCCTGTTACGCTACTGATAAAGTTGTTTCCTGTTGTCATAACTGGGCAGGCGACACAACAGCTGCATTTGAAACAACCTTTAATGTTGAAAGGAAGCCAGGTTGCTTGTTTTGGGGGGGGACAAAATGGCTATATATTAGCATGTCACCTATAGATTTTCCCTTTTTGAATGTGATAAGTGGACGCGGACCGACCATCTCACCTATGTCTCCATCCATTTGTAAAATTGACCAATGTTTTTGCAGAACTGAACAGACAAATTTAGACCCGTTATCAAAAGTAGTAATGTAACTATAGGGACTAGGCCTTGCTCCAGGGGGAGGGGTTAGAATTAGAAGCTGCATTCTATTCTTATTTTTGGTCTCATTATAAGCTTTCCTTAAGATGCCATCAGAGTATCCCCTCTTCAGACCATGTTTGCCGAGATCCCTGACCTGATCTTCAAAATTTGTGTCTGAAGAGCAGTTTCACCGGACTCTGTAGTGATGTCCAAAAAAGGAAGTTCAGAGTGGTGACCTTCAGATGTTAAAGACAAGCCTAAAGAATTGTGATTTAGTTTTGTCACAAATTGAGAAAAACTGGTTGGATCACCTTTCCACAAAACCAGAACATCATCAATATAACGTTACCACAGAATGATTCTGTGGGTGTCATCAATGAACTCCTCACCAAAAACCTCAGTCTCCTCCCATCAGCCCAGGATCAAGTTGGCATATGAGGGCGCATTAAGGCTGCCCATGGCTTTGCCCCTGAGCTGGTGGTAGTGGGACCTCTTTAAGAGAAATAATTTCCTGGTGAGACAGAATTCAAGTGGGGTCATGAGAAACTCACCGTGTCCAATATATTGTTGTTCTCTGCTCTGTAGAAAGTATTTCACTGCTTCAAGACCCTTTAACTGCATAATAGAGGAATATAGGCAATGCAGCGTTGAGAATCCCCCTCATGTGCTCACCCACTGTTAGGGGCCTGCGGAACGCACCTAATAGATATAAAGGAGAGGTGCGTTCGCAGCCCGGGGTCCACCGTGCAGGCAGAGCCTGCTGCTAGTAAGATGGCGCAATAGGCGGTATGAGCGAACTCTGTTAGCCCGCAGAGTCGCAGATGTGAATGCCGTAGCACTGTATGGCGATATGAGCGATCTCTGTAATTCCACAGAGTCGCAGATATGAACGCCGTAGCACTATAAAATGATAAGAGCGAACTATGTTATTCCACAGAGCCGCTAAGCTAAAAATGCAGTGGCGCTATATGGCGGTATAAATGAACTCTGTTACTCCACAGAGTCGCAACATAAACGCTGACTGATGGCGATGTCCGCGTGCTGCCCACCGGGTTACGTCCGGACTGCATAGCGTCAATATAATGTAGTCAGCGATGCACACAGCAAACTCCTCACCGGAGGTGCCGGTATACTAGGGGCTTATTTCAGCCAGAGCCCTGAACCCAAACACACAAACTCCTCACTGGAGGTGCCGGTATTCTAGGGGCTTATTTCAGCCAGAGCCCTGAACCCAAACACACAAACTCCTCACCGGAGGTGCCGGTATTCTAGGGGCTTATTTCAGCCGTGTCCCTAAACACATGCATAATCACACTGGCGCAAGCACGTAACAGATTTGATACTAGCGCATGGCTGTGCGGTCATGCAAGCCTTTTATAGCAGCAGCTACAGGACCTTCCAGAAAAGGACCAATGGGAAACTGCTCCAGAACACAAACAGCTTTCCGGACCTTCCTGGAGGACCAATGGGAGTCGCTGCTGTAACCGAGCATGTGACCCCTGATCTCCAATGGGAGATCTTGCCCTGGGCATGCTCAGATGGAGAAACCGAGGACTTAGTCCCAGAGCTGCCTGCTCCAGCACTGGTTACAATAGAGGAACCAGGAGAGGCAGCAACAAGCCTCTGCACAGTATTAGACCGAGCGAGACGCTGGGACCGACGTCTCTGCTGAGCAGGCTCCACTGAGGCCAGAGACGGATGGGGGACCGCAGCGGGACTGGTTCGAGATTCCCCTTGTGCAGCAGCGGGAACTCAATCCCTAACACACACCTATCCACTCTTTCCCCATGTGCTGACTTCTCCCGTCAGTGCTCTCTTCTTTGACCTGTCTACCCCATGTGTTATCCCCCTCATCTGCTGTCTCTCTCCTTCCTGTGCTGTGTTCTCCCTTCATGTGCTGTCCCATTTGAGCTGTCTCCCCACTGTGCTCTGTCTCTCTCACCCCTGTGCGCTTTCTCTCTCCCCCATCTGCTGTCTTCTCCTCTCATGTGATCTCTTCTTTGACCTGTGTACCCCATGTGCTATACCACAGCTCCTGGGCAGTGGAGGAAGCAAAAGACAATGCTGACATTACAGGAAGAGATCGCAGAGGATTCATTTTGTGAGGTAAAATATTGTTTAAAACAGTCAGTGAAATATTTTACCTCACAAAATGAATCCTCTGTAATCCCCTGCTGTAATGTCAGTATTGTCTTTTGCTTCCTCCCTGCCCAGGAGATGTGGTATGCTCCGTACACTGTCAGACACAGACAATTTTTAAAATGAACTTTTGTTCGTGGGAAAATTCCTTTAATGTGACAGGCTTCCTCTGCCTGTAGACACGTTGTGCATCTGCCGTGTGTGTGTGTGTGGTGTGACGGTGTTCCGCTGGTGGTACCGCGCAAAAGGCTGGTACCACCAGCAGTTTCCATATTGAGACACCCATCACTTGGGTGTCCCAATATGGCGGTCGGTGAACTTCCGCCGCTTTTAATTCTGGGATACGGACACATCTGGATGGAACAGGATGTAAACACATTACAAGTTAATTATATATATAGATATTTTGTCTGGTTCCAGGATAATTCCCTTCAGCTTTCTCAATAGATTAGTAGAGTCTTGGGTATAGGAATTCAAACAAAGTACGAATGGTTTCAATAATTCGTCTAGATAGATGTCTACATTCTGGCAAAACTGCCCACTCCTGAAACTATTGGTCTTCCTGTCAATGGTGATAGCCCCTTGTGGACTTTTGTGAGGCAATAGAAAGTTTCCATGACAGGGTGTAGAGGAAGCATAAAGTCAAATTCGTTTTTGTCAATATATCCCTTAGTAAGTCCTTCTACCAAAATCTTTTTGAGTTGAATAGTGAACAATGGGAAAGGGTTTGAAGTAAGTTTACCATAGTTGGATTGGTCATTAAGAGTAGTTAAACACATATTTTGATACTGAGTGAAATCCATGACTACCACATTTCCCCATTTGCCTGAGGGTTTTATGAACAGATAGCGGTCATTTTCAAGTTTAAGAAGAGCCTCCATTTCTTTCCTTTTCAGATTGCATCTCCTATTGCTTTGATGGCCTGGTTTTATTGGAGGGAAGTTGATGTGCCTTATTGTCCTTAACTTCTTGTAAGTCTCTTACAAAGTTTATATGTTCCTCTCCTTTAAATGGAATTGGAATTGTTCCAAGATGTATTGTTTGTTAACTAGCCTGTGGCTGTTTTATTCCTATATATTAAAAGTGATGTTTTTATATTTCTACTCTGCTAATCCTAATCCAAATTTTTGTGGGTAGTATCTACAGTGGGGAAAAGAAGTATTTCATACACTGTCGATTTTGCAAGTTTTTACACCTACAAAGAATGGAGAGTTACAACCTATTTCATAGGTAAATTAAAGCCTAGAAACCATGACTACCGTATATACTCGCGTATAAGTCGAGATTTTCAGCCCATTTTTTAAGGCTGAAAGTCCCCTCTCGGCTTATACGCGAGTCATATACCAGGGGTCGGCGGGGAGGGGAGCGGGGGTGTCAGATCATACCCCTCCGCCAGCGCGTCTCTGCAGCCCCCTGATTCTCCCACGATTCTAGGCTCCTTCCTGCAGCGTTCACGTGGTACCGCTCATTAAAGTCATGAATATGCACATATTCATGACTTTAATGAGCGGTACCACGTGACCGCTGTAGGAAGGAAGAGCTGCGGAGACCGTGGGAGAAGAGCAGGGGCTGCAAAGACGCGCCGGTGGGGGGGTGAATATATGTGATATTCACCTGTCCCCGGTCCACCGCTGCGCGCTGCTCTGACCGCCTTGTCCTCTGGCTGTGATGTTCATAGTGCGCACCGCGCCCTCTGCCTGAGCGCTCACTGACAAGAGGACCCGGAAGACATCGGCGCGCAGCGGTGGACCGGGGACAGGTGAATATCTCAGGTGCTGGGGCCCTGAGAGCAGTGACACCGGCACCTGTCCCCCATAGCGCGCCGGTGTCCCCGGCTCTCTCAGGGCCCCGGCACCTGAGATATTCACCTGTCCCCGGTCCACCGCTGCACGCTGCTCTGACTGCCTCGTCCTCTGGCTGTGATGTTCAGGCAGAGGGCGCGATGATGTAGTTAGTGCGCGCCGCGCCCTCTGCCTGAGTGCTCACTGACAAGAGGACCTGGAAAACAGCGGCGCGCAGTGGTGGACCGGGGACAGGTGAATATCTCAGGTGCCGGGGCCCTGAGAGAGCGGTGACACCGGCACCTGTCCACCATAGCGCGCCGGTGTCCCCGCCTGCTCAGGACACGGGCACCTGGCCCCCAGCGACGAGAGGTGAGTATGTCATTTTTTTTTTGTTGCAGCAGCAGCGGCAGCATAAGGGTCCTATATTATGGGGCATAATCTATGGAGCATATGGAGCATTATCTGTGGAACATATGTGGCATAATCTGTGGAACAATGGGGCATAATCTGTGGAGCATATGGGGCATAATCTGTGGAACATATGGGGCATAATCTGTGGAGCATATGGGGCATAATCTGTGGAACATATGGGGAATAATCTGTGGAACATATGGGGCATAATCTGTGGAGCATATGGGGCATAATCTGTGGAACATATGGGGCATAATCTGTGGAGCATATGGGGCATAATCTGTGGAGCATATGGGGCATAATCTGTGGAACAAATGGGGCATAATCTGTGGAGCATATGGGGCATAATCTGTGGAACATATGGGCATAATCTGTGGAGCATATGGGGCATAATCTGTGGAACATATGGGGAATAATCTGTGGAACATATGGGGCATAATCTGTTATGTTTCGGTAGCTAAGGAGAAATAGCAAAATTAGCCGAACTAGCAATACACCAGAGAGGCTGGAAACTACTGGGTTGCAGAACCCTAAACTAACCGCAACACTAGAAGTAGCCGTGGAGAGTACCTACGGTGATCCTAGACACCTCGTCACAGCCGGAGAGATAGCTACACCTAAAGACAGAAAGATGAAAGCTATCTGCCTCGTAGCAGAACCCCAAAGAAATAGGAAGCCCCCAAACATGTAACACATCCGAAAAATCAGTCAAAAAGTCAGGGACATCCTGAGACTGGGGAGAGGCAGAAAAAACAGGAATGTCAGTATTAACACATTGGCAGCCCCAACTGGTCACAGACACAGACACAGACACAGATTTCCAATCCAAAACAGGATTATGAGTCTGTAACCAAGAGAAACCCAGTACAATAATGTCATGCAGATTATGCAACACCAGAAATTTTCAACTCTCCTGATGATCTGGTTCAACCCTCATTATCACCTGAGTAGAAAACTGGGGTTTATTCTCCGCCAAAGGGGTAGAATCAATGCCCAGCAAAGGAATAGACTTCCGCAGGGGTATCATGGGAAACCCACAATGTTTGGCACAGTCAAAATCCATCAGGTTAATAGCTGCTCCTGAATCAACAAAAGCCTGAGCCGAAAATGTGGACAGGGAGCAAATCAGGGTAACAGTCAACAGAAATTTAGTCTGAACACTACCCAAGACAACTGAGCGCGCAAAACGTCTTCCCCGCTTAGTGCAGACGGAAATAGCATGAGAAGCGTCACCACAGTAGAAACATAACCCATTGTGCTTTCGAAACTCATGACGCTGAGCCCCAGAAGTCACTCCATCACACTGCATGGGCTCAGGAGCTGGCTCACAAGGCAACACTATCTCACGCATACCTCTGCGCTCACGCAAACGTCTGTCAATTTGAATAGCCAAAGACATAGAATCATTGAGACTAGAGGGAACAGGGAATCCCACCATAACGTCCTTTACATTTTCTGACAGACTCTTCCGAAAAAGGGCTGCCAGAGTATCATCATTCCATTTGGTCAGGACTGCCCACTTTCGGAATTTCTGACAGTACAGCTCAGCATCTTCACGACCCTGATTTAATGCCAACAAGGTCTTTTCAGCTTGATCAGTGATATTAGGTTCATCGTACAATAACCCAGAGCCTGAAAAAATACATCAACATCATTCAGAACAGGATCCCCAGGTGTCAGGGAAAAAGCCCAATCCTGAGGGTCGCCGCGCAGCAGAGAGATGACAATTTGAACCTGCTGTGCTGCGTTCCCTGAGGACTTAGGCTTCAGGGCAAAAAACAACTTTGTTATTTTTGAAATTCAGAAATTTAGACCGATCCCCAAAAATAAATCTTGTATGGGGATCCTAGATTCCACAACCGGCAACCTAGCAAGATAGGTAGCAATGCTCTGAACCTCAGCGGCAAGCCGCTCCACACGGCCAGACAACTGTGCAAACTCCATTGAGGACAAAGAAAAAAATCCTCCTGAGCACCCAGAGAAAAAGGGAAAAAATGCAACAAACAGAAAAAAAAAAAATTTCTGACAACTCCCTTTTTTACTATCTTTCCCTTCTGTTGAGTACCATATAATTTTCAGTTAGGCCGGTAATACTGTTATGTTTCGGTAGCTGAGGAGAAATAGCAAAATTAGCCGAACTAGCAATACACCAGAAAGGCTGGAAACTACTGGGTTGCAGAACCCTAAACTAACCGCAACACTAGAAGTAGCCGTAGAGAGTACCTATGGTGATCCTAGACGCCTCGTCACAGCTGGAGAGATAGCTACACCTAAAGACAGAAAGATGACAGCTATCTGCCCCGTAGCAGAACCCCAAAGAAATAGGAAGCCCCCAAACATGTAATGGCGGTTAGACAAGAAGAAAATACGAACACAGACAGAAAATAGAATGAGCAAACGCTGGGGCCCAATACTGTCTAGATCAGACCCGGGCAAGGGGCGGCCCGCGGGCCGCATCCGGCCCGCCGGCTGTCCGTGACCGGCCCGCGGAGGCGCTCCGGCAGTCTCAGGGCCCCGGCATCAGCTGGCACAATACTTACCTCTCCCGTGCCTCCGCTGCTGCAGCTCCGGGCTCCACCGGCGCTTCCTCTCACAGCCGGCCGCTGAATGACGTCATCATTCAGCGGCCGGCTGTGTCAGAGAGCGGGGACGCTGAACAGGTAAGACGTGTCTCTGTGTGTGTCTGTGTCTATGTAGTGCGGTGCTGTGTGTGTGTGTGTGTGTGTATGTGAGAGAGTGCTTATGTGCTGTCTGTGTGTGATGATGGGCAGGCATTGCTGATAATGGGGAGGCATAGATGATGATGGGGAGAAGATGATGATGGGCAGGCATTGCTGATAATGGGGAGGCATTGATGATGATGGGGAGAAGATGATGATAATGGGCAGGTATTGATGATAATGGGCAGGCATTGATGATGGGGAGAAGATGATGATGGTGATGGGCAGGCATTGATGATGATGGGGAGAAGATGATGATAATGGTCAGGTATTGATGATAATGGGCAGGCATTGATGATGGGGAGAAGATGATGATAATGGGCAGGTATTGATGATAATGGGCAGGCATTGATGATGGGGAGAAGATGATGATGGGCAGGCATTGCTGATAATGGGGAGGCATTGATGATGATGGGGAGAAGATGATGATGGGCAGGCATTGCTGATAATGGGGAGGCATTGATGATGATGGGGAGAAGATGATGATGGGCAGGCATTGCTGATAATGGGGAGGCATTGATGATGATGGGGAGAAGATGATGATAATGGGCAGGTATTGATGATAATGGGCAGGCATTGATGATGATGGGGAGAAGATGATGATAATGGGCAGGTATTGATGATAATGGGCAGGCATTGATGATGGGGAGAAGATGATGATGGGCAGGCATTGCTGATAATGGGGAGGCATTGATGATGATGGGGAGAAGATGATGATAATGGGCAGGCATTATGATAATGGGCAGGCATTGATGATGGGGAGAAGATGATGATGGGCAGGCATTGCTGATAATGGGGAGGCATTGATGATGATGGGGAGAAGATGATGATAATGGGCAGGTATGTATATATACAGTATACAGTATATATATAATATGTATATATACAGTATTGGGTAGAACGGAGTTAAGTATATTAGTCCGGCCCTCTAAAACCATCCCAATTTCTCATGCGGCCCCCTGGCAAAATTAATTGCCCACCCCTGGTCTAGATAGAAAAGTAAAGGAAAGAATTCTGACTGCAACCCAAAAAACCCTGACAAAAATACCAACACTTCTGATTAACAAAAAACCTGAGATCACACGATCTCTACCACCTAAATCAGATCTCTGGTGTAAAGGGTACGCCACACTGAACAACATCGCTAACGGGATCGCTAAAAAACGTCACTATTTAGCGATCCCGTTAGCGATGTTGTTCTGTGCGGCATCTGCCAGCGACGAGCTTCCTGCTGTGATCTCGCTCGTCGCTGGAATCGTTCCGGACCCTATTTTATCGTCGGCGCTCCCGCTGGGTAAGTATAATCGCTAAGTGTAGCACCTTTTCTTAGCGATTTAGCGGTACTTTTGTACCGCTAAAGTCGTTAAGGAGATCGCTAACCGCGATAGCGTCCTTAACGACATCGCTAAGTTAGGTAGCTACTAGCGATATAAAAACAATCCCGCTAGCGATCTCATTAGTATGCGACGCTAAGAGATCGCTAGCGGGATTGTGTAGTGTGGCAGTACCTTAACACACAGCAATTCAGCAAATAAAAAGTGAACTAGGAACAGAGCAAAAGTGCAAACACAAACTGAGCACAATTGCAGTGCCAGGCCCCAAAAGGGGACCAGGCTGAAGTCCACTGCAAGGCAGCAAACCAGCGAGGAAAATCCAACCAGAGGAAAAAAAACAAGTCACTTATCTGAATCAGAGCAGGAATGCAAGCTGAGCTCCAAGCAAGACCTGGAAGAACAATTGATTATCGCCAAGGCTGATGGGAGTTCAGGTCACTTATAAAGATATACATCTTTATTATATCAGACCAATCTGACACAGCTGAAAGCCTTTCAGCAATTGGTTCATTACCCTCAGCAATCACCGGAGGGAGCCCCAGCTCCGAAGTCGCCTCAAACGTGTTCATAACAATAATCTGTGGAACATATGGGGCATAATTTGTGGAGTATATGGGGCATAATCTGTGGAGCATATGGGGCATAATCTGGAACATATGGGGCATAATCTGTGGAGCATATGGGGCATAATCTGTGGAATATATGGGGCATGATCTGTGGAACATATGGGACATAATCTGTGGAGCATATGGGGCATAATCTGTGGAGCATATGGGGCATAATCTGTGGAGCATATGTGACATAATCTGTGGGACATATGGGGCATAATTTGTGGAACATATGGGGCATAATCTGTGAAACATATGGGGCATAATCTGTGGAACATATGGGGCATAATCTGTGGAACATATGGGGCATAATCTGTGGAGCATATGGGGCATAATCTATGGAGCATATAGGACATAATCTATCGAGCATGTGGGGCATAATCTATGGAGCACATGGGGCATAATCTGTGGAGCATATGGGGCATAATCTGTGGAGCATATGGGGCATAATCTATGGAGCATATGGGGCATAATCTATGAAGCATATGGGCAGGGCCGGCTCCAGGTTTTTATGGGCCCCGGGCGAAAGAGTCTCAGTGGGCCCCCTTAACACAGACCACGATTCATGATGCACAGATACTGCAGAGAAATATAGGTACAGTACAATGCCAAACACTTCTCTTCTTCCATTACATGACTGATATCTATTGTAAATTGTACAATAGCGCAAAAACCGCCAAATCCTCACAGCGCACAGTACAGACTGGACAGTACAGTCCTCCATACAATATTATGGGCACCACATAGTCTCCCCCTCATCACCCATATATTATTATTATTATTATTTATTTCTATAGCACCATTGATTCCATGGTGCTGTACATGAGAAGGGGTTACATACAAATTACAGGTATCACTTACAGTAAACAAACTAACAATGACAGACTGATACAGAGGGGAGAGGACCCTGCCCTTTCGGGCTTACATTCTACAGGATTGTGAGGCAGGAGACAGTAGGTCGGGGGGTTGCAGCAGTTCCGGTGTTGGTTGAGGCAATATCTCCGGTAGTGGTGAGGAGGTAGCAGGGTCATTGCAGGCTGTAGGCTTACATTCTACAGGATTGTGAGGCAGGAGACAGCAGGTTGGTGGGTTGCAGCAGTTCCAGTGTTGGTTGAGGCGATATCTCCGGTAGTGGTGAGGAGACAGCGGGATCATTGCAGGCTGTAGGCTTTCCTGAAGAGATGGGTTTTCAGGTTCCGTCTGAAGGATCCGAATGTGTTTGATAGTATAATACCCCATGCAGGATGTCACCCCACCATCCCCCATATAATGCTCCATACAGAATACTGGACCCAATATAATGCTCCATACAGAATACTGGACCACATATAATGCTCCATACAAAATATGGAGCTCTCTTCTACACTGTGCTGCATTCTGCACTGTTACGGCTCAGGAAAGGGCGCTGTGGAAAGACTCCCCATTATCATCATCATTGCCTGCCCATCATCATCATCATCATTGCCTCCCTATTATCATCATTGCCTCCCCATTAATATCATCATCATCATTGCCTTCCCATTATTATTGCCTCCCCATCATCATCATTATCATTGCCTCCCCATTAATATCATCATCATCGCCTTCCCATTATCATTGCCTCCCCATCATCATCATCATCATCATCGCCTCCTCACCACCATCACTGCCTGCCTCCCCCCACCACCATCACACATACAGCACCGCAGGCAGCAATCTCACATACACACAGTCGCGCGCGCGCGCACACACACACCGATCTCACCTGTCCGGCGTCCGCGCGCTCTCTGCCACAGCCGGCCGCTGAATGATGACGTCATTCAGCGGCGCTGCTGTGAGAGAGGATGCGCCGGCGCAGGCACCCCCTGGAGCTCGGAGCTGCGGCAGCGGAGGCACGGGGAGAGGTGAGTATTGCGCAGGCTCCTGCCGGGGCCCTGAGCAAGCGGGGGGGGGCCCAGTGGCCTGCTCAGGGCCCCGATGCTTGCCCGGGTGTGCCGGGTGCTGACGCCGGCCCTGCATATGGGCATAATCTATGGAGCATATGGGGAATAATCTATGGAGCATATGGGGAATAATCTATGGAGCATATGGGGCATAATCTGTGGAGCATATGGGGCATAATCTATGGAGCATATGGGGCATAATCTATGGAGCATATGGGACCTATACTATGGAGCATATGGGGCATAATCTATGGGGCATAATCTGTGGAGCATATGGGGCATAATCTATGGAGCACCATATGGGGGCATAATCTATGGAGCATTTTATGGGGCCATTATTAACCTTTATGGAACTTTATATGGGGAGTATTTTGTATGGATTATCTTATGGGGCCCATCATGAACTGTATGGAGCATTATATGGGGCTCCTGATTCAATATGGATGTTCAAAAACATTTAACCTACTGATGTCTCAATTAATTTTACTTTTATTGGTATCTATTTTTATTTTTGTAATTTACCAGTAGCTGCTGCATTTTCCACCCTAGGCTTATACGTGAGTCAATAAGTTTTCCCAGTTTTTTGTGGCAAAATTAGGGGGGTCGTCTTATACACGGGTCAGCTTATACATGAGTATATACGGTATATTAAACCATTTAATCTTTATTATAAAAGTATTAAAACAATATTAAATCAGAGTGCCTCTCAAAAATGCAGAGATATGCAATGCTATTCATAAATGTAATGTTTGCATGCAGTATCACAAGAACATAGTGCATAATAACATTACATATTATACATGACTTAGTCCCAGCATATAATAGATATAAATCACCTCCTGTGAACTATTAATAGACAAGTGCTATCATAAGAATTGTGGAGATTTTCTTTTTTTTTAGTTTTAGATTCTGTCTCTCATAGTTGAAGTGTACCTAAAATAAAAAATACAGACCTCTGAGCCATTCTTTGTAGGTGGAAAACTTGCAAAATTGGCAGTGTATCAAATACTTATTTTTTCACTGTATATCAATTTTTCGACTCTTTAAATCCTTCCCTCACTTTAATAACTCGCAACAATATGATTAGCACAAGAAATATAAATATGGGTGAACTTAAAGATGAATAAGTAATTCTGATGTCCAAGAAGGGAAATATCATTAGTACGTTACACTATACAAATGATTTAGGGTTTTCCTCTACTTGCTTTTACCACAACGTAAATTCTAAAAATGAGTGATTTAAAACTAGAAAGTAGGAACTGAAAACACTTGAATTTTGTGTTAAAATCAAAATATTCACCTGTTAATCAGTTTTAGTCCTCAAACTCTTTAAAGTATATTATAATAGTACACAGACTTAGGGCTCATTCAGACGTCAATTTTTGTCGTACAAGGGCTATCTGTTTTTCATGGATAGCACTCATACCTATAATAGTCTATGGGGTAGTTCATATGTCCCATTTTTTTCCATGAACTGAGTGGTCGGCACAAAAGCAAGGACACTTGTCCAATAATGATCTGAGTGTCAGACCAAAACTCTCCAATGTAAGTCTTTGTTGCTTTCAAAAAAATTGTCCAGCACTTGGGTGCCATTACCATGTTTGATAGTTTTTTTATTCATGCAAGATAAACTGATGAAACTTGGATTAAACTTTAATGGTAAAATCTGACACACTTCTCAAACTCTGATGCCACTCCGATAAAGAACACTGATGAAATTCAGATCGGTTTTTGACATCTGAATGAGCCCAAAAGATTAGACACCACATGCTGGGGGATCACCAATCTGCACTGCTTAAGGGGGATGTGACAGATCTACACAGGGGATGGGGGTGTCGAAATTCGCTCACCTCGGGGAGGGGAGAGAAGGACCCAGAAGGGATCGGCTCTCTGACGCCACCATTTGCCCCAGGTCAGTCAGGGAACTGCACCGAGGGCAAATAGTCGCCTGAAAGGCTTCTCTTATAGGTACGAGTTAATGAGGTGCTCCTAGTGAGGGGGGATATATAGATCACCAGTCCAGGCTGGGGATATATATATATAAACCTCCCGGCTGTCACTTTCAGAGTTCCTTACTAAAACAGTACGGTATTCTGCCACCAGTTCCTCGTTCGACATAAGCCCCGTCCGACAACAGGCTTATATCGGGTCAGAAACCAACCCGGGTTGCGTACAATTGACCAACCGAGCATGCGGACGTGGGAGTTCGTGTATCGAGATAAAAGAGCAGCCCAAGATTAATTTTATATTTAATAGCCGAAAAGGTGCACTAGAAATATACAGGTATATATTTACAAGAACAATATACAGGTATACAGTCAGGAGTGCAGTACAAAGGTAGCGTATAGATAGGTTACAATTACCGTGTTATGTAGCATGTGAACACAGGGAAGTGCTAATGGATCACAGGTCCAAATCTTAGTTACGTGGTTCCCTTTGCTGTGTCAAATAATGGGTCCTCCTGCCAGTAGAAAACTAAGTCCAAAATGAGGGTCTGCCTTATTTCTCCTAGGCTGTTCCCTCCCACACTCTGCTGCCACCCCTGGGCTGGGCTGCCTCTCTCCTCCCATGTCAGAGAATATGATTTTCTGTCCAGAATCGTGGATGGCCCATAACTTTCCACCCGAAGCTCTGAATGGGCCAGTGGTGCCGCCACTGGGTTCTACTGGTTTTATCTGCACATAGAGACTAAATATGCCTACCATATTTAATTCCTGGTAACTATGTTTTATAACTCAATAATGCCGAGTGCTACAGGTGGCTGCCGGGCATGGGCATATGGGGGAAGGAATGCCGATTCGGATTATGTGCTCGGCTAGTCTCACAGATATTACATTATGTTATTATAGGTCATTTTCCAGATTCAATACCTCAGAGCCTGCTGTGACTTGTTGTGCCATGGTATCTCCATGTGCTTGGTCCGACAAAGAGAGCCAGCTGCTGCAGCTGCAGAAGATTTCACAGGAAAACATTGTATTGCCTTTTATGGCCTGGGGGAACGCAATAATGGGGGCACATTCCAGGAGTGGACGGAGGTGTCCTGAACCTCGCAACATGATCGCAGCGTTCCGGTGGCATAGGGAAGCATCGGGCAGGGAGGGGGCTCCCTGCATGCTTCTATGAGACCCTCAGAACAACGCAATGCGTTGTTTTTGAGGACCTCCTCCCTGCAGGCCCCCGAATCCAAGATGGCCACGGGGTCCTTTTGGGTCCTGCAGGGAGGTGGCTTGTCATTGCCGGCTGAGAGCAGGCACCCGCAAGTCTCCTGCACTGCCTGTCAGATCGCTGATCTGACACAGTGCTCTGGAAAGTGTCAGATCAGCGATGTGACATTATATAGTAATGTCCCACCTTGGGACAATGTAAAAATGTAAAAAAAAAATTATACTGTGTAAAAATGTTTTTTAAAAAATCCCTAAATAAATAAATAAAAATATATATATATTTCCCAAATAAACACATTATTATGTAAATAAAAAACAACAACAAAAGTACACATATTTAGTATCGCTGCATTCGTAACGATCCGCCCTATAAAACTGTTCCACTAGTTAACCCCTTTAGTGAACTCCTTAAAAAAAGGCAAAAAAAATTCTTTCACATACTGCGTAACAAAAAGTGGAATAACACGCGATCAAAATGACGGATATAAATATTCATGGTACCGCTGAAAACGTCATCTTGTCCACAAAAAAAAGCTACCATACGGAATCATCAGTGAAAAAATAAAAAAGTTATAGCTTGCAGAATAAAGAGATGCAAAAATATTTTTTTTTTACATAAAATTGTTTTTATTGTATAAAAGTGCCAAGACATAAATAAATTATATAAATGAGGTATTGCTATAATCGTACTAACCCAAAGAATAAAACTGCTTTATCAATTTTACACATGCGGAACGGTATAAACGGCCACCCCAAAAGAAATTCATGAATTGCTGGTTTTTGTTCATTCTGCCTCAGAAAAATCATAATAAAAAGTGATCAAAAAATGTCATGTGCCCAAAAATGGTACCAATAAAAAAGTCAACTCGTCCTGCAAAAAATAAGACCTCACATGACTCTGTGGGCCAAAATATGGAAAAATTATAGCTTTCAAAATGTGGTGATGCAAAAACAATTTTTTTGCAATAAAAAGCGTCTTTTAGCATGTGACAGCTGCCAAACATAAAAATCCACTACAAATAGTTGTCATGTGTGCATTGCCACGAAGATCGTCGCGGTTGCACGTTTTGACTTCTCACAGCTGAGTTGCTGTTTCTTTGTGTTTGGCAGCTAGGGAGTTAATTCTGTCTGTGCTCGGTGCTGGGACTGGGTGCAGTTTCTCCCGGCTGCAATTGATTATTTGTTGATTGGTTTCCTTTAAATTCCTGGTTGTCTGCTTTGGGAGTTGCCAGTGAAATCCTTCATGCAGACCACAGATAGGAATGAATCTGTATAGACTTAAGTTGAGAGCTCCTTAGCTGTTTTAAGCTCAACTTGTTTAGAGTTTATTTCCCAGACCATTTATGTTCCTTCAGTGTTTGAGTGTGTATGCAAGTGAGTGCTATCCTGTCTGTCTTATATGTCTAATCTGTGTATTTAGCTGAGATCAGCCCATATCCCTTTGGTGGTAATCAGGATCCTTCTTAGGACTGATTACAGGGTTCAGGGTCTGACAGGAGACAGGGTTAGGCTGGAGACTTGGACCTCTGAACCATTATCAGTACCTCCAAGGAAAGGGATTAGTTAGGACCCCAGTGTAGGGTCAGGTTAGACCCCGGTCCTCCTCTTTCCTGTTACAGCTCATCAAGTCCTCAAGATTAACCCTGAGTTCAATATCTTCACATCTATGATCTCGTTTTCTACACATCTAGTCCTCGAAGATTAACCAAAGGGTTTCTGCAGATATTGTGTCAGGTAAATCTATTTTATACTTACATTCTGATGTTGCTAAACTATATGTTGTATTGAGTGTGGTTCCTGTATAAATAGTTTACTGACATTGTATTCATATCATTAGACAGCGTGACATTTTCACTGGCCCTAAAAAATTATCTCTAGTTACCATGGATCCAGTAGCCCAGCTGGCTCTGCAGTTGCAGGGATTATCCATGGAGCTGACGGACATTAAGTCCAAAGTTTTGTCTCCCCTGGAGCAAACCAGAGTTGAACCTAAAGTAGCTCTTCCAGATAGGTTCACTGGTGGGCGAGACAAATTTTTTACCTTCCGGGAGGCATGTAAATTGTATTTTCGGCTTCGGCCGCGATCATCAGGGAGTGATGAGCAGAGAGTGGGAATTGTTATCTCACTTCTTCAAGGGGACCCTCAATCCTGGGCATTTTCCCTTCCTCCGGGATCCCCGGCTCTACAGTCTGTAGATCAATTTTTTACTGCTCTGGGATTGGTATATGATGACCCAGATCGGGTCTCTCTTGCTGAGACCAAATTACGTAAAATACAGCAGGGAGATCGTCCAGCGGAAGAATTTGCTTCTGAGTTTCGTAGATGGGCCACGGATACTCAGTGGAATGACCCAGCTCTTAGGAGCCAGTTTTGTCATGGGCTTTCTGACAAATTAAAAGACGTTTTGGCTCAGTATGAGTCTCCTCCTTCTCTGGAGGCTGCTATGGCCCTAGCTATCCGTACTGATAGACGGCTTCGGGAGAGGGGTGAGGTAACTCCACTCCCTGTTGTTACTCCACCTACTACTAAAGTCCCTTATGTTGAGGTTCCCCTTGTCTGTTCGGATGAGCCTATGCAGTTGGGAGGGACATCTTTTCGTAGTAGGGGATTGGCGGCACGCCGCAGGACTAGAAGGTGTTTTTTCTGCGGGAAAGAGGGACATTTTGTTGGAGAATGTCCATCCCGTGTCTTGTTAAGTAAAAAGTCGCCGGAAAACTGCTAATCCCAGGTTGTGTGGTGGACGACAACCTGGGAGTATGTATTTCATCCGCCGGTTCTTCTCAGTTCCTTGTACCAGTGGAGGTGGTGGTTGGTACTAGAGTGAAGAGATTGTCTGTTCTTCTGGATAGTGGTTCCGGGGCTAATCTGGTTGACGCTCAGTTTGCTCAGGCTCAAGGTATGCATCTGAATGTATTGGTCAAACCAATCCCTATTTTCTCCATTGACGCCAGGCCTCTCGGCCAAGGTAGCTTTGTTCATGAGGTTCATAACATTGACCTTCAGGTAGGGGCAATACATAGGGAACAATTATCTTGTTATGTGTTGGAGGGTCTACCTACTCCCATTGTGTTGGGACTGCCTTGGCTGGTTAAACATAACCCTGTGATTAATTGGCAGTCCAGAGAGATAAGCCAATGGGGTGAGTTTTGCAAAAGCAACTGCATGAACACAGTCATCAGTGCGGTCGTACCTAGTACATTGCCTCCTTTTTTGGAGGATTTTGGGGATGTTTTCTCTGAGGAGGGGTGTCGGGATTTGCCTCCTCATCGCGTGTATGACTGCTCTATTAATCTACTTCCTGATGCTAAGTTGCCTAAAGCTAGGTTGTATAATCTTTCTGGTCCTGAAAGACAGGCTATGAAAGATTATATTTCTGAAAGTCTGGCCAAAGGGCATATTAGACCTTCATCTTCCCCTGTGGCCGCGGGGTTCTTCTTTGTGAAGAAAAAAGATGGAGGCCTACGCCCTTGCTTGGATTTCCGCGAACTTAATCGGATTACTGTTCGAGATCCGTATCCACTCCCTCTTATTCCTGATCTCTTCAATCAAATTGTTGGCGCCAAATGGTTCTCTAAATTAGATCTCAGGGGGGCGTATAATCTGATTAGGATAAAAGAGGGGGATGAGTGGAAAACGGCGTTTAACACGCCAGAGGGACATTATGAAAACCTGGTCATGCCTTTTGCTCTGACTACTGCTCCAGCAGTATTCCAACATTTTGTTAATGACATTTTTCGTCACCTTGTGGGGGTGTTTGTGGTCGTATATTTGGATGACATTTTAATTTACTCGCCAGATCTTGTGTCTCACCAGGAGCATGTGAGACAGGTGTTGCAGATCTTGCGAGACAATAAACTATACGCCAAACTGGAGAAGTGTGTGTTTGCCGTACAGGAACTTCAGTTTTTGGGTTTTTTGGTGTCAGCCTCCGGTTTCCGGATGGACCCTGAAAAGGTGAGAGCAGTGCTTGAATGGGATCAGCCAGGGGATCTTAAGGCTCTGCAGCGTTTTTTGGGGTTTGCTAATTACTACCGGAAATTTATTTGTAATTTCTCGTCTGTCGTCAAACCTCTCACTGACATGACGAGAAAAGGGACGGATTTTTCTAGGTGGTCGGACAAAGCTTGCCAAGCCTTTTCCTCTTTAAAAAAATGTTTTGCTTCGGCACCCGTTCTCATCCAACCAGATGTATCTCAGCCGTTCATTGTAGAGGTGGACGCGTCTGACGTAGGGGTGGGTGCTATATTGTCCCAGGGTCCGTCCCCTGGTAAATGGCATCCGTGCGCTTTCTTTTCTAAGAAATTGTCGTCCGCCGAAAGGAATTATGATATCGGCAATAGGGAACTTTTGGCCATTAAATTGGCTTTTGAAGAATGGCGTCACTTTTTGGAGGGGGCAGTCCACCCGGTCACCGTTATTACTGATCACAAGAACCTGCTGTATTTAGAATCCGCTAAGCGTCTGAATTCCAGACAAGCTCGATGGTCATTATTTTTTACCAGGTTTAATTTTGTCGTCACTTATCGTCCGGGGTCTAAGAATGTAAAGGCTGATGCCTTGTCTCGCAGTTTCCCAGGGGCCGGGAAAACGGACGACCCGATTCCTATCCTTCAGGAGGGGGTGGTAGTGTCGGCTGTATGTTCTGAGCTTGAGGAGGAGGTGTTAGAGGCTCAGGGGGACGCCCCTGCAGGACCTCCAGGGAGACTGTTTGTCCCGAATCAGTTGAGACAAAAGGTTATTGAGGCACATCATAATTCTGCTTTAGCAGGACATCCAGGGAGTAAGGCTACTTTAGATCTTCTTTCTCGCCGATTTTGGTGGCCTAACGCTAATAAAGATGTTATAACTTTTGTCACGTCCTGTGGGGTTTGTGCTCGCTCTAAAACTCCTCATACCCGTCCGTCTGGGACCCTTTTACCTTTGAAACTTCCGGAGCGTCCATGGACCCATTTATCTATGGACTTTATTACGGACCTTCCTCCGTCGTCTGGGAATACTGTCATACTGGTGGTTGTTGACAGGTTCAGTAAGATGGCACATTTCGTTGCTCTTCCTGCACTCCCTAATGCTAAAACTCTGGCGCAGGTGTTCATTAGGGAGATCGTGAGACTTCATGGGTTGCCTTCTGATGTGGTGTCAGATAGGGGGTCTCAGTTTGTGTCCAAATTTTGGAGGGCATTTTGTTTACGTCGGGGGATGCAATTGTCGTTTTCCTCGGCTTTTCATCCACAGACCAATGGTCAGACAGAGCGTCTGAATCAGAGTTTAGAGACATATCTCCGGTGTTTTGTATCGGAGAACCAGGAGGACTGGTCTTCTTTCTTGCCTTTGGCAGAGTTCGCTCTTAACAACAGGCGGAGCGAGTCCACTGGTAAGTCCCCGTTTTTTGGGGCATATGGTTTTCATCCCCAGTTTTGTACTTTCAATGGGGGGGGTCCTTCTGGGGTTCCTGAGGAGGAGCGTTTCTCGTCGTCACTTGCTTCTGTGTGGCGAGGTGTATTGAATAATTTGAGTACGATGGGGAACCGTTACAAACGTATGGCTGATAGGAGGAGAGTTTCTGGTCCAGATCTGAATGTGAACGATCTGGTATGGTTGTCTACCAGGAATATAAAACTTAAAGTGCCCTCCTGGAAACTGGGTCCCAGATTCATCGGGCCGTACAGGATCAGTTCCATAATTAATCCTGTGGCATTTCGTCTGGAACTCCCTTCTACGTTTAAAATTCATAATGTGTTCCACAAGTCATTACTTAAAAGGTATGTGGCACCAGTCATACCGTCACCTCTACCTCCTCCTCCAGTGTTGGTCAATGGTAACTTGGAATTTCAAGTATCAAAAATCATTGACTCTCGTCTGAATCGCCGGTCCCTTCAGTACTTGGTGCATTGGAAGGGATATGGTCCGGAGGAGAGGACGTGGGTCCCTGCGTCCGATGTTAACGCAGATCGTTTGGTTCAGACCTTCCACAGAACTCACCCGGGCAGGCCTGGCCCTGAGGGTCCGGAGGCCCCTCATAGAAGGGGGGGTACTGTCATGTGTGCATTGCCACGAAGATCGTCGCGGTTGCACGTTTTGACTTCTCACAGCTGAGTTGCTGTTTCTTTGTGTTTGGCAGCTAGGGAGTTAATTCTGTCTGTGCTCGGTGCTGGGACTGGGTGCAGTTTCTCCCGGCTGCAATTGATTATTTGTTGATTGGTTTCCTTTAAATTCCTGGTTGTCTGCTTTGGGAGTTGCCAGTGAAATCCTTCATGCAGACCACAGATAGGAATGAATCTGTATAGACTTAAGTTGAGAGCTCCTTAGCTGTTTTAAGCTCAACTTGTTTAGAGTTTATTTCCCAGACCATTTATGTTCCTTCAGTGTTTGAGTGTGTATGCAAGTGAGTGCTATCCTGTCTGTCTTATATGTCTAATCTGTGTATTTAGCTGAGATCAGCCCATATCCCTTTGGTGGTAATCAGGATCCTTCTTAGGACTGATTACAGGGTTCAGGGTCTGACAGGAGACAGGGTTAGGCTGGAGACTTGGACCTCTGAACCATTATCAGTACCTCCAAGGAAAGGGATTAGTTAGGACCCCAGTGTAGGGTCAGGTTAGACCCCGGTCCTCCTCTTTCCTGTTACAGCTCATCAAGTCCTCAAGATTAACCCTGAGTTCAACTATATCGTTTCTGCACATCTAGTCCTCAAGATTAACCCTAAGTTCTGCAGATATTGTGTCAGTTAAATCTATTTTATACTTACATTCTGATGTTGCTAAACTATATGTTGTATTGAGTGTGGTTCCTGTATAAATAGTTTACTGACATTGTATTCATATCATTAGACAGCGTGACATTCAAGATTAACCCTAAGTTCTGCAGATATTGTGTCAGGTAAATCTATTTTATACTTACATTCTGATGTTGCTAAACTATATGTTGTATTGAGTGTGGTTCCTGTATAAATAGTTTACTGACATTGTATTCATATCATTAGACAGTGTGACAATAGTAAATCAAACCCTCCTTTATCACCCCCTTAGTTAGGGAAAAATAATAAAATTAAAAAATGTATTTATTTCCATTTTCCCATTGGAGTTAGGGTTGGGGCTAAAGTTAGGGTTAGGATTGGGGCTAAAGTTAAGGTTAGGGTTGGGGCTAAAGTTAGGGTTAGGGTTGGGGCTAGTGTTAGGTTTGGGGCTGAAGTTAGGGTTAGGGTTGGAGCTAAAGTTAGGGTTAGGGTTGGGGCTAAAGTTAGGATTAGAGTTATGGTTGGGTTTAGGGTTAGGGGTGTGTTAGGCTTAGGTTTGTGGTTAGGGTTATGGTTAGGGTTGGGATTAGGGTTAGGGGTGTGTTGGGGTTAGGGTTGGAGTTAGAATTGGGGGGTTTCCACTGTTTAGACACATTAGGGGCTCTCCAAACGTGACATGGCGTCTGATCTCAATTCCAGGTGCTCCTTCCCTTCCGAACTGTACCATGCACCCAAACAGTGGTTTACCCCCACATATGGAGTATCAGCGTACTCAGGACAAATTGCACAATAACTTTTGGGGTCCTGTTACCCTTGTGAAAATAAAGATTGGTGGTGAAGATAATTTTTGTGGAAAAAATATTATTTTTTCATTTTACGGCTCTACGTTATAAACTTCTGTGAAGCCCGTGGGGGTTCACAGTTCTCACCACACATCTAGATAACTTCCTTGGGGGGTATAGTTTCCAAAATGTGGTCATTTGTGGGGGGTTTCCACTGTTTAGGCACATCAGGGGCTCTCCAAATGCAACATGGCGTCCGATCTCAATTCCAGACAATTTTGTGTTGAGAAAGTCAAACGGCACTCCTTCCTTTCCGTGCTCTGCCATGCGCCGAAGCAGTGGTTCCCTCCCACATATGGGGTAACGGTGTACTCAGGACAAATTGCACAATAACTTTTGGGGTCGAAATTCTCCAGGTACCCTTGGGAAAATAAAAAAAATTGGACCTGAATTGATTTTTTTGTGAAAAAAAGTTAAATGTTAATTTTTTTTGAACATTCAAAAAATCCTGTGAAGCACCTGAAGAGTTAATAAACTTCCTTTAGGGGTGCAGTTTTTTGAATGGTGTCACTTTTGGGTATTTTCTATCATATAGACCTCTCAAAGTGTGTTCAAATGTGAACGGGGTCCCTAAAAAAAAAAATGGTGTTGTCAAATTGAGAAATCGCTTGTCAACTTTTAACCCTTATAACTTCCTAACAAAAAAAAAATGTTGGTTCCAAAATTGTGCTAATGTAAAATAAACATGTGGGAAAAGTTATATCAAAGAAATTTTACCACTATCACGATTTACAATATGTCACAAGAAAAATTCTGAGAATCGCCAAGATCTGTTGATACAGGACATGAACTGTTCAAATATTTATGTTCATCTCTATCTCCCATGACAGTTCTGCTTCACGTCACTTGTCTTATCTATTGCATTGTTTCTGTGCTGTGTATAAATATGTGATTCTTCAGATTTTGTATTAGTCTTTGCCTGATGAAGAGACCTGAGTAGTCTCGAAAGCTTGCAATTTGTTACCATCTTTTCAGTTAGCCATTAAAAGGTATCAACCACTGAGGACTCTCAATTCTAAATATTTTTCAAGATCCGTTTGAAGAGTTATAACCTCATAAAGGGACAGTGGTCACAATTGTAAAAATTGTCCCAGTCATTAACGTGCAAATAAGGGGTTAATATAGCTGTCTGTCATGTTTGGTTTATATGACCAATTTGTATTTATTTTAGGATATTTCCAAATATTATTTTTATGTATGCATATGTCTACACTGTATACTCAAGGGCATACGCAGATAAACACCTCTCCCTCTTAATATTCTTTGTCACCTTTTTATGTTATATCTATTAAAACTTATGTCTGGGGCACTTACACTATATATTTCTTGTTAAAAGGTGGCTCCGCCCCCTCATCCTGAAGCATCGGGTGGGGGTGTGGATCATTGGCACTTGTCGCCGACCGGCGTTGACGTCACGCCCGGCTCTTCGGTGGACGCGCCAAATTTGAACCGCTGCCACCATTGTTAAATGAGACTATAAAAGCATCAACTACACACCTACTTACACAGGAACCCCCCCAGGAAGAAGCAAATGCGAAATGCGCGTCGGGGATCTGCACTGCCTTGTTAGGTCGTATACCTTTCCTTTATGCTTTACACACGTCTCTTATTTATTCCTGTGCTGCTTTAACTTGCTGCTAATTAGATGCTGCTATATATATGTCTGGATATGAGGCGTTTGCTCTGTAGATTTACATGGAAATGGTCATTATTGGTACTGTTGTAGTCTTTATAAGACACCTTATTTACCAGCACAATGTACTTTATTTCATTTATGTACTGTGATATACATTCATTTGCATGTGTAGCAGTTGTTGACATTGATGTAGTCTTTGGTGACACTCTACTCCCCAGCACTATGCACCTTATGCAATCTATGTATTGAGATGCACATATTCATTTGCATGTCATGCAGCTCCTATATACATCATAATTGGGATTAGCAAGTATACTATGTTCCAAATTATTGTGCAAATTATATTTTTCTCTGATTTTCCTAAGTGGTCGGTGCAAATGACAGTCAGTCTAATAAAAGTCATCACTCGTTAGAGTATACATCGAATTTTAGTGAAGAAACCTCCAATGATAACAGTATAATCTCCAAAATGGAAAAAAACTCAAAATGCACTGTTCCAAATTATTAGGCACAGTAGAATTTCTGAACATTTCATCTGTTTTAAAGAACTGAAAATGCTCATTTGTGGAATTTGCAGCATTAGGAGGTCACATTCACTGAACAAAAAAGCTACTTAACTCCAAAACATCCTAACAGGCCAAGTTACATGTTAACATAGGAACCCTTCCTTGATATCACCTTCACAATTCTTGCATCCATTGAACTTGTGAGTTTTTGGAGAGTTTCTTTTTGTATTTCTTTGCATGAAGCCTCCCAGAGCTGCTGTTTTGACGTGAACTGCCTCCCACCCTCATAGATATTTTGCTTGATGATACTCCAAAGGTTCTCTATAGGGTTGAAGTCAGGGGAAGATGCTGGCCACACCATGAGTTTATCTCCTTTTATGCCCATAGCAGCCAATGACTCAGAGGTATTCTTTGCAGCATGAGATGGTGCATTGTCATGCATGAAGATGACTTTGCTACTGAAGGCACGTTTCTGCTTTTTATACCATGGAAGAAAGTTGTCAGTCAGAAACTCTACATACTTTGCTGAGGTCATTTTCACACCTTCAGGAACCTTGAAGGGCCCTACCTGCTGTTTCCCTATGATTCCGGCCCAAAACATGACTCCTCCACCTCCTTGCTGATGTCGCAGCCTTGTTGGGACATGGTGGCCATCCACCAACCATCCACTACTCCATCCATCTGGACCATCCAGGGTTGCTCAACACTCATCAGAAAACAAGACTGTTTGAAAATTAGTCTTCATGTATGTCTGGGCCCACAGCAACCGTTTCTGCTTGTGAGCACTGTTTAGGTGTGGCCGAATAGTAGGTTTATGCACCACAGCAAGCCTTTGAAGGATCCCACACCTTGTGGTTCGAGGGACTCCAGAGGCACCAGAAGCTTCAAATATCTGTTTGCTGGTTTGTAATGGCTTTTTAGCAGCTGCTCTCTTAATCCGATGAACTTGCCTGGCAGAAACCTTCCTCATTCTGCCTTTATCAGCACGAATACGTCTGTGCTCAGAATCAGCCACAAATCTCTTAACAGTACGATGATCACGCTTAAGTTTTCGGGAAATATGTTATGTTTTCATCCCTTGACCAAGGCATTGCACTATTTCATGCTTTTCAGCAGCGGAGAGATTCTTTTTCTTTCCCATTTTACTTGAAAACTCTGGCCTGCTTAATAGTGTGGAACATCCAGTTTTCCTTTTATTGGGCACACATGGCAAACTAATTATCACAGGTATCTGAGATTGATTTCAGTGATCCAAAGAACCCTGAGACACAATACCATCAATGGGTTTCATTTACAAAAAAAACAAAAAACGCTATGACACTTAAAACCAATTTGCATAATAATTTGGAACATAGTGTAGACCTAAATTGTTGCCTGAATATTTACTCTTTGTTTGCTGTCAGGTAGATTGGGAATCTTGATGTATCACTTATATACATAGTCAGCCACCTGGACTTGTGACTTTACCTCCTGGCTGTTTTTAGAACCCTTTGCATAGGGTCGTGTATTTATAATTACCCCCTGACAGTCTGTGGCATTTAAGCCCTCTGTACGAAGACATCAGTCTATTTAGGCATTGGTATACTACTTTGGTTGGCAGTACCTTTTTTGTATTTGTACCTCCAATTTTTATTGCTCTATTTTAGATGTATTGTATTAATAAAGATGATTTAATTTTACTCCTTTGGCCTATGCTTCCTTGCACTGTCCTGGAACATTTAAAATGAAGGAGAAGTGCTTCTTCTCAGGGCCAGAGCAGGAACAAGCATATGCTGCCGTCTTCTGGCTCCACACTGCCGCGGTAACGCTGTGACAAATGGCCTGGTTCACTCGCACCTCTGGATCACCACAGCAGACATCTTCTTCTGGATAATGACACATACTCTGTCTTCATTACTGGACCTGCGACGGTCGACTATCGGGCTGTGATGGATAATGGCCAGGCCTCCAGTCTTGATTGTTGTAGTCTGGTAACTGCGCCACAGGTGTCAACTGACAAGGGGCTCTCTTTTGATCCGTCCTTCCTGAAAAATTTCTCCTATCCTTCGGTCCCACTGGGTTAAGTTTAGACAGTAGGTGGCAATCTACGGTCACAAATGCTGCACAACGCTGAGGAACTTCATTCTTCATGGTGCACTGTTGGAATATGTTTGGTGCAACAACTCCATTCCTGTCTATGAGTGTTTATTTGCTAGATTTGTATGCTGTTCATAAAGTTAGAACAAAAAAAAAACTCCCAGAGGCTCACACAGGGATAGCATGTGACTGTATTTCCTGTTTTTTCCTGTGTCTGTGTATGAGAGAAGCAGCCTGCTGTTAATGCTGCATAGATAGAGATACAGAAATGATTTAATCCTGATCTATTAAGCTTATCATATATTGTTCCTGATTGTTCCTGAATAAACAAGTTCTGTTGTTACATGCTTGGAGAGTATCGTGAGTAATCCGCTGCCAACAGGTTATGGGCCCAGAGTGACACAGAAACCCAGAGTAACACAGCAACACAAGCCCAAAGCAAAAGCAGCATAGAGCAACAGAGAAGATGTCCACTAGCAGAAATCCTGCAAAGTTCTCAGTGTCAAGCCTCACTAACCAGAACTACCAGTCCTGGAATTTCAAGGTGAAGATGCTGCTCATAAGAGAAGGTATGTGGAAATATACTAAGGAACAAGTGCCTCATCCATTACCAGATGATTGGCTAGAGAAGGCTCAGATAGCACAAAGCACGATCTCCTTCAGTGTAGATGATAATCAGATTGTGCATATATGCAAGTGTGCAACTGCAAAGGAGATGTAGGATAAGTTACAGAAAGTGCATGAAAGATCAAATCTCAGCAATAAGCTTTATCTCATGAGAAAGCTGTATCAGTCTAAGCTAAGTGATGGACAGAATATGCAGGACTTTATAAGAAACACCCTAGAGATTGTGGAGCATCTCAGGGGTATTGGAGAAGAAATTAAAGCTTTTCATGTTGATGCACATTAAGTAGTCTTCCAGAGAGTTATGACTAATTAATTATTCTATAATAACTTATTCTGTATGATATTTGCAAGCAAATTTGGTGGAGAAATGCTTTAACCACTATTTATGGTAAGAATTTAAACTTGATTCAAATTGCTTGTCAATAAGAGAGATCCACAATGGTACACGCTCTGCCAAGATTTCATTCTTCAACCCAGAAGTGCCTTGAGGCTTGGCATGCATAAGTAAACTATATCACATTGTTACAGCCTTCCTTTCCTCTGTGGCTTATAAGATTGTTGTTCTTGTTAGCAAACTCAGTATATCTGGTTGGCTAGAAAAAAACTATATGTACATGAAGGATGCCATTTTGAGTAGAACTGGCCATCTGACATTTCTGGCAAATGTCAGATGGGCAGATTCTGCAATGGGCTGCATATACAGTCATGGCCAAAAGTTTTGAGAATGACACAAATATAAATTTTTACAAAGTCTACTGCTTCACTTTTTCTAATGGCAATTTGCATATACTCCAGAATGTTATAAAGAGTGATCAGCTTAACAGCAATTACTTGCAAAGTCAATATTTGGCTAGAAAATGAACTTTATCCCCCAAAACACATTTCAACATCATTGCAGCCCTGCCTTAAAAGGACCAGCTAACCTCTTTTCAGTGATTGCTCCATTAACACAGGTGTGGGTGTTGATGAGGACATGGCTGGAGATCAATCTGTCATGATTAAGTAAGAATGACACCACTGGACACTTTAAAAGGAGGCTGGTGCTTGGCATCATTGTTTCTCTTCTGTTAACCATGGTTATCTCTAAAGAAACACGTGCAGTCATCATTGCAATGCACAAAAATGGCCTAACAGGGAAGAGTATCGCAGCTAGAAAGATTGCACCTCAGTCAACAATCTATCGCATCATCAAGAACTTCAAGGAGAGAGGTTCCATTGTTGCCAAAAAGGCTCCAGGGCGCCCAAGAAAGACCAGCAAGCGCCAGGACCGTCTCTTAAAAGTGTTTCAGCTGCGGGATCGGGCTACCAGCAGTGGAGAGCTTGCTCAGGAATGGCAGCAGGCAGGTGTGAGTGCATCTGCACGCACTGTGAGGCGGAGACTCTTGGAGCAAGGCCTGGTCTCAAGGAGGGCAGCAAAGAAGCCACTTCTCTCCAGAAAAAACATCATGGACAGACAGATATTCTGCAAAAGGTACAGGCAGTGGACTGCTGAGGACTGGGGTAAAGTTATTTTCTCTGATGAATCCCCTTTTCGATTGTTTGGGACATCAGGAAAGCGCCTCATTCGGAGAAGACAAGGTGAGCGCTACCACCAGTCTTGTCTCATGCCAACTGTTAAGCATCCTGAAACCATTCATGTGTGGGGTTGCTTCTCAGCCAAGGGAATCGGCTCCCTCACAGTCTTGCCTAAAAACACAGCCATGAATAAAGAATGGTACCAGAATGTCCTCCAAGAGCAACTTCTCCCAACCCTCCAAGAGCAGTTTGGCGATCAACAATGCCTTTTCCAGCATGACGGAGCACCTTGCCATAAAGCAAAGGTGATAACTAAATGGCTCAGGGAACAAAACATAGAGATTTTGGGTCCATGGCCTGGAAACTCCCCAGATCTTAATCCCATTGAGAACTTGTGGTCAATCATCAAGAGACGGGTGGACAAACAAAAACTTAAAAATTCTGACAAAATGAAAGCATTGATTGTGCAAGAATGGACTGCTATCAGTCAGGATTTGGTCCAGAAGAGATGAGAGCATGCCAGGGAGAATTGCAGAAGTCCTGAAGAAGGTTCAACACTGCAAATATTGACTTGCTGCATTAACTCATTCTAACTGTCAATATAAGCTTTTGTTACTCATATGTTTGCAATTATATTCCTGTCTGTGATAAAAACATCTGTCAAACACACACATAAAAACCAGAGGGCAGCAGACCATGTGAAAATATAATATTTGTGTCATTCTCAAAACTTTTGGCCATGACTGTACTATAACAAATTTAACAGTATCAGTGCCCTCAAGACACCAATGCTTTTCATAGTATCATCATAGAATCATAGAATGGTAGAGTTGGAAGGGACTTCCTGGGTCATCTGGTCCAACCCCCTGCTCAAAGCAGGATTCACTAAATCATCCCAGACTGTCCAGCCTCTGTTTGAAGACTTCTATTGAAGGAGAACTCACCACCTCTCGTGGCAGCCTGTTCCACTCATTGATCACTCATTAATATTAGAAAAAGTTTTTTCTAATATCTAAGCTGTCTCCTCCCATTCAGTTTCATCCCATTGCTTCTAGTCTTTCCTTGTGCAAATGAGAATAAAGATAATCCTTCTACAATGTGACAGCCCTTGAGATATTTGTATACAGTTATTAAGTCTCCTCTCAGTCTTTTTTTTTGCAAGCTAAACATTCCCAAATCCTGTAACCGTTCCTCATAGGACATGGTTTGCATGACGGGATAGTACGTCATAGGCAATGAGCTGCGCTCCCAGGGGTGCGCAGCTGATCGCGGCCGGGTGTCATCTGATTATCACAATTTTTATTGTGATTTAATCCCTTAATGCCATCGGACGTACTATTCCGTCCATGTGACCTGGTACTTAATTCCCAGGGACGGAATAGTACGTCCAGGGCGATCAGTTGCGCTCCGGGGGGGAGTGCAGCTGATCACGGCCGGGTGTCAGCTGATTATCACAGCTGACACCTGGCACTATGTGCCAGGAGCAGTCATGGACCGTTCCCGGCACATTAACCCCTGGCACACTGCGAACAAAGATGATCGCACGTGGTCCACTTTGGAGATATTGTAACTGAAATGCCATTATGGAATAATGCTTATTTCCCGCTGCTTCTGAACCACCCATCCACTGAGTTCTGGATTGCGCATGGTGTTTCCTCGATTAGAGATTTATATGTAAATGGTGTCCTAATGTCCTTTGAACAAACTCAATCTAAAAACGATATCCTGAAGTCCCAATTTTTTCGTTACCTTCAGCTTAGATCAGCTATTCAGTCACATTTACGATCTGTGGGCGTGATCCAGGCTATCTCATCTTTTCCCTTAATAGGAATCCTTGAGTCGCAGGGGCCCCGGGGTCTCATTTCTGCTCTATACACTTATATGATGTCTGTGGGATCCATCTCTGCCCTGGTAGCGGTTAGGGGGAGGTGGGGAGGTCTTATTCCTGATGCTCAAGACGAAGATTGGGAGGAGGTTCTTGAGTCTTCAATTAGGGTTTCTCCATCGATCAATAATATGATGATTCAATTATATATGATACACCAGTCATATTTAACTCTGTCACGCCTCTTCAAAATGGGTCGACTTCAGTCCTCGGAATGTTTGAGATGCCACTGAGCAGAGGCAGACTTTATTCATATGGTAGAAGACCACAAAAGAACAATTTAGTATACAGTGCCAATCAAAACAACTTTATTTGAACATCTAAAATGTATTCAGTATTCATCAAAGTTTTAAATTCACACATTTATAGGCAGCTGCCATCCAAAGATAGGGGCCAATAAACCAACACTACTATCAATACAGCTCATGAATAAACGTGCAAACTTGACACCTAACACTGAAGCCTCTATTGTGTCCTATCACTCATACAGAGTATACCTACAATCATGGAATGCAATAATACAATGTGAAGAGCACTTACATGAGTTGTGGATTAAAGTGCGGTGTCCCTAAAGCGCTCCAACGCACGTTTCGTCTCTTTGTATTATTGCTGTCCGTGATTGTAGGTTGTACTCAGGACAAATTGCACAGTAACTCTTGGGGTCCAATTTCTTCTGTTACCCTTGGGAAAATAAAAAATTGGGGGCGAAAATATGATTTTTATGGAAAAAAATATGATTTTTTATTTTTATGGCTCTACGTTATAAACTTCTGTGAAGCACTTGGGGGTTCGAAGTTCTCACCACACATCTAGATAAGTTCCTTGGGGTGTCTAGCTTCCAAAATGGGGTCACTTGTGGGGGTTTCCACTGTTTAGGCACATCAGGGGCTCTCCAAACGTGACATGACACCCTCTGACTATTCCATCAAAGACTGCAATGCGCGTGCCCATACAGTAGTTTTCTCCCACATATAGGGTATCAGCATACTCAGGACAAATTGAACAACAACTTTTGGTGTCCAATTTCTCCTGTTACCCTTGGGAAAATAAAAAACTGGGGACTAAAAGATCATGTTTGTGGAAAAAATATGATTTTTTTATTTTCACGCCTGGGCCTTATAAATTCTGTGAAGCACTTGTGGGCTCAAAATGCTCACCACACATCCAGATAAGTTCTTTTGGGGTCTAGTTTCCAAAATGGTGTCACTTGAGGGGGGTTTCCACTGTTTAGGCACATCAGGGGCTCTCCAAACGCGACATGACACCCGCAGGCCATTCCATCAAAGTCTGCATTACAAACCGTCACTACTTCTATTCCGAGCCCCGACATGTGCCCACACAGCAGTTTTCTCCCACATATGGGGTATCAGCGTACTCAGGACAAATTGGACAACAACTTTTGGGGTCCAATTTCTCCTGTTACCCTTGGGAAAATAAAAAATTGGTGACTAAAAATCATTTTTAGGGAAAAAAAATAGGATTTTTTATTTTCATGCCCTGGCATTATAAACTTGTGTGAAGCACTTGGGGGTTCAAAGTGCTCACCACAGATCTAGATAAGTTCCTTAGGGGGTCTAGTTTCCAAAATGGGGTCAAATGTGGGGGGTTTCCACTGCTTAGGCACATCAGGGGCTCTGCAAACTGAACATGACACCCATCAAAGTCTGCATTCCAAAATGTCATTACTTCCTTTCCGAGCACTGCCATGCACCCAAACAGTATTTCCTCCCCACATATTGGGTTTCAGCGTACTCAGGACAAATTGGACAACAATTTTTGGAGTCCAATTTCTCCTGTTACCCTTGGGAAAATAAAAAACTGGGGACTAAAAGATCATGTTTGTGGAAAAAATATGATTTTTTTATTTTCATGCATGGGCGTTATAAAATTCTGTGAAGCACTTTGGGGTTCAAAGTGCTCACCAAAGGTCTAGAAAAGTTCCTTAGGGGGTTTAGTTTCCAAGATGGGGTCACTTATGGGAGGTTTCCACTGTTTAGGTACATCAGGGGCTCTGCAAACGGAACATGACACCCATCAAAGTCTGCATTGCAAAACATAATTACTTCCTTTCCGAGCCCTGCCGTGCGCCCAAACAGTATTCCCCCCCCACATATGGGGTATCAGCATACTCAGGACAAATGGGACAACTATTGGGGTCAAATTTCCTTGGGAAAAATAAAAAATTGGGGACTACAAAATAATTTTTGTGAAAATATATATATTTTTTTCTCACCCAGGCATTATAAACTTTAGTAAAACACTTGGGGGTTCAACTTGCTCAAAACAGATCTAGATAAGTTCCTTGGAGGTTCTAGTTTTCAAAATGGTGTCACTTGTGTGGGGTTTCCGCTGTTTAGGCACATTAGGGGCTCTCCAAACGCGACATGGCATCCAGCTAATTCTGCATTGAAAAAGTCAAACTGCGCTTCTTCCCTTCTGAGCTCTGCCATGCACCCAAATAGTGGTTTACCCCCACATATTGGGTATCGGCATACTCAGGACAAATTGCACAATAACTCTTGAGGTCTTGTTACCCTTGGGAAAATAAAAATTGGGGTGAAAAGATCATTTTTGTGGAAAAAATATGATTTTTTTAATTTTACTGCTCTACGTTATAAACTTGTATGAAGCACTTGGGGGTTCAAATTGCTCACCACAGATCTCGATAAGTTCCTTATGGGTCTAGTTTCTAAAATGGGGTCACTTGTGGGGGCTTTCCACTTTTTAGGCACATCAGGGGCTATTCAAATGCGACATGGCGTCTAATCTCGATTCCAGCCAGTTTTGGTTTGAAAAAGTCAAATGGCGCTCCTTCCCTTCTGAGCTCTGCCGTGTGCCCAAACAGTGGTTCCCCCCACATATGGCTTATCAGCGTACTCAGGACAAATTGGACAACAACTTTTGTGGTCCAATTTCTCCTGTTACCCTTGGGAAAATAAAAAATTGGTGACTAAAAGATCATTTTTGTGGGAAAAAAATAGGATTTTTTATTTTCATGCCCTGGCATTATAAACTTGTGTGAAGCGCTTGGGGGTTCAAAGTGCTCATCACAGATCTTGATAAGTTCCTTAGGGGTCTAGTTTCCAAAATGTGGTCACTTGTGTTTTTTTTTTTACTGTTTAGGCACATCTGGGGCTCTGCAAACGGGACATGACACCCATCAACGTCTGCATTCCAAAACGTTATTACTTCCTTTCCAAGCCCTGTCGTGCGCCCAAACAGTCCCCCCCACATATGGGGTATCAGCGTATTCAGGACAAATTGGACAACACCTTTTGGGTCCAATTTCCTTGCACAACAACTTTATCTGTCCATTTTCTCCTTTTACCCTTATTAAAATAAAAAAATGTTTGTAAAAGATTATTTTTGTGACTAAAAATTAAAATGTTCATTTTTTCCTTCCATGTTTCTTCAGCTCCTGTGAAGCACCTGAAGGGTTAATAAACTTCTTGAATTTTCTGCCATATAGACCCCTCAAAGTGACTTCAAATGTGAGGTGGTCCCTAAAAAAAATGGTTTTGTACATTTTGTTGTAAAAATGAGGAATCGCTGGTCAACTTTTAACCTTTATAACTTCGTAGCAAAAAAATTATGGTTCCAAAATTGTGCTGATGTAAAGTAGACATGTGGGAAATGTTATTTAGCAACTCTTTTGTGTGACATATTTCTGTTTTAAGGGAATAAAAATTCAAAGTTTGAAAATTGCAAAATTTTCAAAATTTTCACCATATTTCCATTTTTTTCAGAAATAAACGCAAGTTATATCAAAGAAATTTTACTACTATCATGAAGTACAATATGTCACGAGAAAAAAATCTCAGAATCGTGAAGATCCGTTGAAGCGTTCCAGAGTTATAACCTCATAAAGAGACAATGGTCAGAATTGTAAAAATTGGACCATTCATTAATGTGCAAACCACCCTTGGTGGTTAAGGGGTTAATAGGACAGTGAAGATCAGTTGATGTTACATTTCCTTTCTGAGAGAAAACAGATGCAAAATAGGAATTTAAAAGTTCAGCTTTCTCAACATCCTTTTTCTACCATTTCATTATTTTCATCCTGTAAAAATCCTATAGCATCTTTGACTTTTCTTTTACTTTTGACATATCACCAAAATCCTTTTTTATTGCTTTTGATGTTTCTTGCAAGCCTTAATTCATTGTCAGCTTTAGATAATCTGATTCGTGGCCTGCAGGGTCTGCAGATGGCATTATATTCTTTTTTAGATATGCCTCACGCTTTCCATTTGATAAACATTTCTTTCTTCCTTTTTACCATGTGCTTAAGTTCTGTGTTCATCCATCCTGGTTTCCTTAAATGCTTCCCATTCTTCACACTTTTCAGAATTGTTAATGATTGTGCTTTGAGAGTCTCATTTTTCAAGATTTCACATCCTTCCTGGACATTTTTGTCCTTAAGGATATCCAGCCATTGGATCCCTCCGATTCTCTTTCTGAGTCCCTTAAAATCTGCCTTTCTGAAATCTAACCTTGAAGTCTGAGTCTTCACAGGTCTTCCTCCTCTAATTATCCAAAATTCGAAAATAGCATGGTCGCTACGTCCTATGGTCCCAGCCACTCTTACCTCCTCAACCACCTCCCCTTGTTTTCTCCCCTACCTTTTGGAAGAAAAAGTTGTCAGCAAGAGAGGATAAGAATTTGCTTGACCTGTTAGTTTTGACTGAGAGAGATTCCCAACAAATGTCTGGATAGTTGAAATCTCCCATGACCAGTGGCGTAGCAACTGTTTGTGGCGCCCGGGGCGGCAAATTTTAGGCCACACCCCTAGCCACACCCATTTCACTGGTCACACCCATATCCACGCCCTGACCACACCCACTTAGCACTGCTGATCACACTGTTTCATAAACAATAATTATAAACACATACCTCTCAACCGTCCCGGTTTCAGCGGGACAGTCACGATTTCGGGACCCTGTCCGCTGTCCCGGCCAGGCGGTTTACTTTCCGCATTAGAATCGTACATACGGAAACCCCAGGGACCTCCCACACATTCTGGCAGCCACAAGTCACATTCCATCGCTGACCTCATTTCCCCAGGATGTGGGGATCTCACCAGCTATGAGGCGCTCCATTCAATACCCGGCTCTCACTGAGCGAGACAGGCAGGATCTGGGGATCTCTTCATCTGTTGAACAGATCCCATGTTGAGATCCCCACATCCTGCTTGTCTCGCTCAGTGAGAGTCGGGTATTGTATGCAGCGGTCCGTACAATAACCGGCTCTCACTCCAACAGATCCATCGGCTTGATGCGTTGCCGTTCTGAAGACTCTCCCGAGAACGAGTTACAGTACCTGCTGCTGTAAGCTGACCGCCGGAAATGAGGTCAGCGGTCATTTCCAGCGTTCAGCTGACTTACAGCACGTCACCTCCGGTAGAACGTGACATGTGGCTGCCAGAACGTGTGGGAGGTCCCCGGGTTTCCGCATGTACGATTCTAATGCGGGAAAGTAAACCTCCCGGCCAGGACAGCGGGACAGGGACCCAGCCCTACACAGATAACAGCATTCGCTCCGTCCCCACGCAGACCCATGCACATAATGGCACCCCTCCTTCCCCCCTGCAGCCCCCAAGCACACAGATCCCGCAAGTAACAGGACCCTTGTACATGCGCGGCTCCGCTCTTTGTGGCCCTGTACACACACGGCTCCGCCTCCACACACCTCACACGCACAAGGCTCCGCTCCGTACACCTCGTACACACACGGCTTCGCTCCGTACACCTCGTACACACACGGCTTTGCTCCGTACACCTCGTACACACACGGCTCCGCTCCGTACACCTCCGCTCCGTACACCTCGTACACACACGGCTCCGCTCCACACACCTCACACGCACAAGGCTCCGCTCCGTACACCTCGTACGCACACGGCTTCGCTCCGTACACCTCGTAACACACCACGGCTCCGCTCCGTACACCTCGTACACACACGGCTCCGCTCCGTACACCTCGTACACACACGGCTCCGCTCCGTACACCTCGTACACACACGGCTCCGCTCCGTACACCTCGTACACACACGGCTCCGCTCCGTACACCTCGTACACACACGGCTCCGCTCCGTACACCTCGTACACACACGGCTCCGCTCCGTACACCTCGTACACACGGCTCCGCTCTGTACACCTCGTACACACGGCTCCGCTCCGTACACCTCGTACACACACGGCTCCGCTCCGTACACCTCGTACACACACGGCTCCGCTCCGTACACCTCGTACACACACGGCTCCGCTCCGTACACATCGTACACACACGGCTCCGCTCCGTACACCTCGTACACACACGGCTCCGCTCCGTACACCTCGTACACACACGGCTCCGCTCCGTACACCTCGTACACACGGCTTCGCTCCGTACACCTCGTACACACATGGCTCCGCTCCGTACACCTTATACACACGGCTCCGCTCTGTACACCTCGTACACACACGGCTCCGCACACACACGGCTCCGCTCTGTACACGGCTCCGCACACCTTGTACACACACGGCTCTGCTCCGTACACCTCGTACACACACGGCTCTGCTACGTACACCTCGTACACACGGCTCCGCTCCGTACACCTCGTACACACACGGCTCCGCTCCGTACACCTTATACACACGGCTCCGCTCTGTACACCTCGTACACACACGGCTCCGCTCTGTACACGGCTCTGCACACCTTGTACACACACGGCTCTGCTCCGTACACCTCGTACACACACGGCTCTGCTACGTACACCTTGTACACACACGGCTCCGCTCTGTACACCTCATACACACGGCTCTGCTACATCCACACTGTAAACCCGAGTCCCGACCCCACACCACACACAAACTTACCCTAATCCAGCACCATGACAACATCACAGCAGAGTCTTGCACACAAGGAGGTCGGACACTGATCATCTGACCCCTGACTCCTCCCCTCCTGTGACCTCATCACAGGTCCTGTGGGCACAGAAGACTACAGCAATAGCAGCGTCATTGCTAGCTGCTGTGAGGCTAATGCTGTAGAGACGGAGGGCAAGAAAAGGGTGCCGCCCCCACACACACGTGCCGCCTGGGGCGGACCGCCCCCCCGCACGCTACGCCACTGCCCATGACCACTATGTCATATTTTTTGGAGATTTTGGCCATTTGATGCATAAAGAGTTAATCTATATCTTCAGCTTGCACAGGCAACCTGTAGTAAATGCCTACAATGGTGTCCTTTCCATTGTTCTCTCCTTGTATTCTTAAGCCCGGGTCTCACATAGCAATACACCAGCGATCCCGACAACGATATGCACTTGTCAGGATCGCTGGTGTGTCGCTACATGATCGCTGCTGAGCTGCCAAACAGGCAGCTCAGGGCAGCGATCAGCACAGCGACACTGCGGGTAACATCGCTTAGTTACCCGCAGTGTACGTTGGATACCAGCGCCCTGATGCAGGGAGCTGGTAACCAAGGTACACAGCGGGTTTCCAGGCACTGCGCGTGCCTGGAAACCCGCTGTGTACCTTGGTTACCAGCTCCCTGCATCAGGGCGCTGGTATCCAAGGTACACAGCGGGTTTCCAGGCACAGCCCCGAGCCTCGAAACCCGATGTGTACCTTGGTTACCAGCGGATCGCTGGTCTCCTGCCTGTCACACGCAGCGATGCGTGCTGGCCAGCGGGAGACCAGCGATCAAAAAATGTCCAGGACATTCAGCGACGATCAGCGATACCAGCAGGGGGCTGATCGTCACTGAATGTCACACACAGCAATATCGCTGGGGAGATCGCTGTTGCGTCACAAAACTAGTGACTCAGCAGCGATGTCGCTAGCGAGATCGCTGTGTGAGACGGGGGCTTTACCCAGTTTCCACAGATCTCTCAGTCTCTGAAGCTTCAATCTCTGTGTAGATATATGCTTTTCTAACATACAATGCAACACCTCCTCCTTGCTTATCATGTCTGTTTCTTGCAAATAAGTTGTATCCTTCTAGCCTTGTATTCCAATCATGTGTATCATCCCACCAAGTTTCAGTGTTTCCAATGACATCATATTTCTTTTCCTGTGTTAATAGTTCCAATTCTCCTTGTTTGTTGCCCATGCTTTGTGCATTTGCATAGACACATTTTAGTTTGTGATTGGTTTCTCTTTCTCTTTTTAACAGCTGTAGTGGAGCATAGAAAAATTGGTTCTCTGGTCACATATTTACTTCAGCAAACTGCAGTCTGCTTTCAGCTAGTAGCCTGCAAGAAAATGGTGCTGTGAGCAGGTTGCAAGATGCAGGGAGGCAGAGCAAGGGTTAACAAATTTAGTTTAACAATGGGATACTCCAGTTAGGGAGATAAGCAGTTAAAGTTGGGGGGTAAAAGAGTTAAGGCTGGGTCTCACATAGCGATACACCAGCGATCCCGACAATGATCAGGATCGCTGGTGTTCGCTACATTATCGCTGCTGAGCTGCCAAACAGGCAGCTCAGGCAGCGATCAGTACAAGCGACACTGTGGGTAACATCACTTAGTTACCCGCAGTGTACCTTGGATACCAGCGCCCTGATGCAGGGAGCTGGTAACCAAGGTACACATCGGGTTTCCAGGCGCTGCGCGGTGCCTGGAAACCCGCTGTGTACCTTGGTTACCAGCGGATCGCTGGTCTCCCGCCTGTCACACGCAGCGATGCGTGCCTGTCAGCGGGAGACCAGCGATCAAAAAAATGTCCTGGCCTTTCAGCGACGATCAGCGATACCCAGCAGGGGGGCTGATCGTCGCTGAATGTCACACACAGCGATATCGCTGGGGAGATCGTTGCTGCATCACAAAACCAGTGACTCAGCAGCGATCTCGCTAGCGAGATCGCTATGTGAGACGGGGGCTTAAAATGAAGGAGTAAACAGTTCAATTTCAAAGGTAATGCAGGGTCAGGAAGAAAACAGATAAGGTAATGGCAGTTCTTTGAAGTAACTTATCTTGTCAGTAGTTCCTCAGGCTGTGAGAGCTGTGGGGAAATTGGTGGCACCACATTGACTGAGCCAACAGGGTCCTTTAAGCAACGATGATCCGTCTTCTGGAAACAGCCGTCGGTCTCCGGTACCTTCTGCTGCCCCTAGTCCATAGTTTGATGCAGCTGAGAATGAGAAAACCACAGCACTATCTGGGTTCAATGTAGACCTGCAAGTATATACTGGCAGCTCAGGGCGTAAGATTCTGTCTCGTACCCGGTTTCTCTTAGGTGGCACACACGCTGTACTCACGGACACGAAACTGCAGCACCTGGCTCTCTGGTAGTCATCAGGTATACTGCAGTTCTCTCTCTCAAGTCCCCGGTGGTGACATGGGAGATGATCTGACACAGGCCTGCGAGGTATCGGTGCTCGAGGGATAGAGCACTCCTCTCTCCCTGCCGTGCGCTGTCTGTTCACGCCAACACTTTCTGCTCGCGCTTTTCTGCTGATGCTTATCCACGCCCCCTGCTTCCTGGTGCAAAGGTTTGTCCGGTCTCTTATTCTTCCCCCTTACAACAGAGGAGACAGCCCCTACCGTTCCGGACCCTGCACAGAACAGGTACCCACAGCCCAGTCCTTCTCCTTACAGTGCCACATGGGGAACAACATACATGACATCACTTCATCACACTTCCTGAGTTGGACCATTATACAAGCTAGAAAAAGGGACAAATGCTGCAGTTGACGAGGAACCAGGATTAATTCAGTATAAGTGTTTTCTTTTCTTACATTATGGGGTCCCAGAGTTCGCGGTGGCTGTGGGGCATCATACTGTGTGTGAAGATGTGAGGGCTATCATACTCTATAGGAGGTTTGTGGGAGACATCATACTGTGTATTTGGGGGGCTGTGGGGCCATCATTCAATGTGGGATCACCATACTCTCCATGAGGGACTGTGAGTTTCAACATACTGTGTTGGGGCCTGTGGTGACATATTGTATGGGGGCTCTATTCCCCTCCTAGGGCCGCCTGTACACACGGTATATCTTTTTTATCAATGGCACAGATATAAAGCTATATAGGCATATAGTTGAATATGTCTGAGGCATAAATATAGCAACAATTTTTTTTTGCTGTACACAGTGTATAACCCAACCATAATGAGGCAAAGTTCACAATCTTTAATCCTAATGATAACATTACACACTTGTAAATCATTAATTCAATGATTAATTATTAACCTAGATCATTATCACATTCAGTTCTGAGGTTAATAACTGTAAAGTTATGGCGGTCAGGTTTCCATTAACTTACTTTGGCCATGTTTCTGAGCACTGAACACTGTTATGAATGTTTTAGAAATGAATTCTGAGCAGAAGCTCCCTCTGGTGGTTACAAACAGTACTGAACCATTCAATGAGGATTGGCAATCAGAAGTACAGACTGGCTGGATATAAGGGAGGCTTCCCCCCATCATGGTTGCCGGTGATCAATTGTTCTTGTCTCAACGTTGTTTCCTGGTTCACTTGGAAGCTTGCTGAGTCTTGCCTCTTCTCCTGCTCTCAGATAAGATATTTTCTGTTTTTTGTTTTTGTGCTTGCCATTTGCATTTTTCCCTGCATTTCTGTGAGGTTGGCCAGGTTCCCCGGGGGCTTGGTTTCCTCTCGGTTCCTCTGGAGCCACTGTTGTTTGTTCATTTGCCTTTTCCATTTTTTTCTGTGGCTGCGGCTTAGTTTTGTTACACCAGAGAACTAATTTAGGTGGTAGAGGTCGTGTGATCTCAGGTGTTTTTGCAATTAGTAGCGTTGTTTTTTTTAGGGTTTTTTGGAATTGCAGTAAGTATCCTTCCTATCCTTTTCTGTCTAGGCAGATTGGGCCCCAGCGTTTGCTCATACTATTTTTTGTCTGTGTCTGTATTTCCTCTTGTCTAACCGCCATTACATGTTTGGGGGCTTCCTATGTTCTTTGGGGATCTGCTCCGGGGCAGATAGCTTTCCTCTTTCTATCTTTAGGTGTAGTTAGCCTCTCAGGCTGTGGCGAGGCGTCTAGGACCAACGTAGGAACGCTCCACGGCTGCCTTTAGTTGTGGTGGTTAATCAGGGTACTGCAATCCAGTAGATTCCAACCTCTCTGGTGTATTGCCGTTTTTGCCTGCTCTCCTCAGCTACCAAAACATAACAGAACACCTTGTAGTCCTGGTCACTCTAGGCAGGTTGCAGTTCTGGAATATGACACATATGCAGTAGTGTGCAGTAGTGTGCGAGTAGCTGACTCTAATAAGCTCAAGAAACTTATCAAGAAGGCAAGTGCAGCTGTTGGCCTCCATCTTGACTCTTTTGAGGAGGTAGTGGAGGATAGGATTCAAAAGAAGTGCAGGGCTATAATGAACAATAACACACACCGGCTATACGAGCTGTTCTTGAAGCAGAAGAGCACATTCAGCAGTCGTCTAATCCTACTAAGGTGCAAGAAGGAGAAATTCAGGAAGTCGTTTGTGCCTACTGCTGTGGGGATGTATAACAATTCACTAAGGGTGAAAGATAGCTACGACCTAGGGCTGGCGCACTAATGGAAATGATCAGAGATTTGTGTACCTTTGTTTGTTACGTATTGTGGTTAGTCATGTGCAAGATCTGTGTCTAGTTATTACTCTTATGTAATGCTGTTTGTAATGTTTTGTTTGTAATGCTGTTGTAACGCTGCTGTGATACCATAATTTCCCTCAGGATCAATAAAGTGTATCATATCGTATACAAATACACATCACCTAATATCCTTCAAACCAATAAATGTTTAAGTTTATACAGCTCGGAGTTTGTAAATAGTTAGTCAGAGTTAGTAGCCGGGGGGCACAAAAACAATGCTCCCTCCCTAGGCTATTATTATTTGTGTTTAGTCACCGGCTTTCCCTGTCTGGCGGAGAAAATATCGCGGGAGCCCACGCATTTTTTTTCAACGAATTTACACATTAAATTAACACCTACATGTCTGAAATTGTGCACACATACACTCATATAATTGTTAATCAAAACCATATATCAAACTACATGAAATGAAATGGTTTACTGTATGTAAACCATGTGTAATTTCATGTCAGGTTCTGTAATGATTTTACAAAAGCCGGCAACTGAATTAGCGGCTATTATCCTATGTAGAAGTGTATGAACTATAAATATATATATATATATATATGAGTCACAAAGACATGTATATATAATATTATATATATATATATATATGTATTCTATTTTTATATATCTATTCTTTCCATTCTTTATTAAACATTTCAGTGTGATTTTACAGTATAGCGCACTGAATTGCCGGCTTTTCTAAAGGACACCGGTGCGGATTTCTCGCAAGTCACATGTCTGCTCCGTGTGTAATCCGTATTTTTCTCTCCCCATAGGCTTGCATTGGCGATTCTTGGCCGATATACGGTGCAAATCGCAGCATGCTGCAATTTCACTCGCACGTATAAAACGGCAGAGAAAAACATTGGTCCGGGTGCAATGCGATTTTTTCTCGCATTGCACTCATCCGTATTTCTCGCTAGTGTGACTCCAGCCTAAGAGGTGGCAGGAGTTGGTAAGGGCTGGGACGTGTGGATAGAGGAGAGTTGAGCATTACACCCAGGCAGTGGACTTGTTATACAGGAGAAAGATTATTGTGATAGATCTGGTAGGGTTGCGTGAGATGGGAATAGAATGATAAGATAGACACTCTGGGATTCTGGACAGCAGAGAGGAGACATCTTTGCCAGAAAGATAGTTTTGAGTGTCATCAGCATATAGGTGGTAATCAAAGACTTGAGACTTAATGAGTTGTCCCAGGACAATGGCATAGATGGAGAAAACTAGGGGTCCCAGGGCAGAACCTTGAGCGACATCAACAGATTGAAGGTGAGATGAAGAGTTAGTATGGGAATGTGAAATGCCAAATGTGCAGTTAGTGAGGTATGAGGAGATTCATGAAAAGGCAAGATCTTTGATGCCAAGGGTAGTGAGGATCTGTAATAAGAGGTAGTGGTCGACTGTGTCAAAGGCAAAGGACAGGTCTGGGAGGATGATTACAGATTATTGTCTGTTAGGCTACTTTCACACATCAGTTTTCTATCCGGCTATTTTTAGAAAAACGGTTCTGGCGAAATCTATCGCCGGATCCGTTTTTTTCTCATTGACTTGTATTAGCGCTGTATCGCGCCACATGGCCCTTCGTTTCTTCCGTTTTTTGCCGAATCCGTCAAAAATTTGCATTCCGGCATCTGGAAAAAACGTCTCTAGCAACGTTTTTTGTATGCGGCAAAAAAAACGGACAGCGCTGGATGCGGCGCTTCCGGCGTTTGCTCAAAAGAAGTCTATGGCGCCGGATCCGGAAAAAGATGATCCGGTCACCGGATTCTTTTTTTTCCACCGAGATGCCTGGAACTATTCCTATTGTTTTTTTGGTCTCTCCTCTCCCCCCCCGGGGCCCACATTTCTCAAGGTTCAAAAATTCATGACGGATCCGCAAAAACAACATCGTCGCGTCATTTTTTACAATCTCGCTGTATCGTCTTTTAAAACTTTGACGGATGGCCGATTGTAAAAACCTGAGGGTGAAAAGTACCTTACTTTGGCAGTTAGAAAAGCTTTAGTAACTTTGGTTAGGACAGTTTCAGGGGAGTAGGGGGGATGGAAAACAGATTGAGGTTTTTGAAGAGTGTGCTAGGATAAGGTAAAGGAAAGTTCAATTGAACAAGAGATTCATGAGTTTTGAGGAAAAGGTACTGTGAAATGAATTGATAGCTGGATGTAGAAGTTGGGCCAAGGTTTTTGGCTTCTTCAGGTGGTGTGACTTTGCATGCTTAAACAGAAGGAAAAAACAAAAGTTAAAAGTTGAAGAGGTGCTTTAGGGCTGAATAAGAGGGTGGTGAGGTTGGGGGAATAGGTGGGATCGAAGGGTCAATGTAGAAGATTGACTTGAAGATAATTACAACTTTTGTCAGTGTTGGTGGAAAGAAGGTATGGGGGAAAAACATTGACTTTTGTATGGATTTTGGGAAGACATTCAAACAATTTCTTTTGTGGATATCTTGATTTGAAATGTGCCCCTTTTCAGAAATTAATACATGGCATTGGGCAATACTGGAGAGAGGACGAGGAGGCTTAAAAATGTTGAGAATTGTTTGGGTTGTGGGATAGAGAAGATAATCAGTTGTGATGAAAAGCTGTTTAGAAGAAGAGGACAATTTAATTTTGAAGACTATTTTTTGGATGTGACCAGCGTTTTTTTTGAATGCTTGTTTACACATGCTCCCAACCTCAACGCTTTTTTTGCAGCTTTTTTGTGAGGTTGGTGTCCGGGTTTTAATTGATTTGTCACTGCTGATATGTAATGATTAGTCAATAGCCATGCAAGTAGACAATGTTGAGAGCAGTTTCTGGTCTATCATTAGAGTGACATATTTTAGACAGCTGTAAAGTGAAGCGTGTGTAGCATACAGGGTAGAGACGTTTCTGCAGGGTGTGCTAATTTAAAGAATTGGGATGCGTTAAAGTCAACAAGAATGCAAATTAATAAATGGAATCAGATTTCGGAGAATTATTTTATTACATTTACTGTTAAAGCGCCATTTGTTTCAGGCACTTTACATGTGAAAAGGGTTTACATATAAAACGGTAAAGTAACCCTTTGACCGAAAAAGTCACACGGTAAAGGAAGAGAGAGGACCCGCCCGCAGGCTCAAAATTTAACAAGATTGGTGAGGAACATTGCAGGGAGAACGGGTCGTGCAGTGGCTTTTCGATCGGTGGTTCACAGTTAATCTTGTTGGAAATTAAATGATTATATAGGGAATAAGGGGGGATAAAGATAAATCTAGCCTATGATTTTCATTATAAGGGATGTGAAGACCATATGTGAGACCAAAGTAGAAGTGATGACAAATTTGGAAGTGCTGCCTGAAAAGTTAATGGGAAATTGAAAGTCCTTGTATAATGGTGGGAATTTTTCAGAGCAAAAGCAAGAGGCCAATGTTAAAGGGTTGATAAAGGTGGTGGCTGGGCCCGGGTCCCAAAAATTTTGGCCACTTGGAGATTGGGAGTAAAGAGATTTGGACCAATTAAAATTAAAACAGGTAGGGTAAAGAAGGGTTTGAGGGGAGGTTTGAAAATGCAGTTGTTAACTCTGAGGAGTGTATGAAGAAATGCCCCCCCATAACCCAGCACAACAGAGGAATTTATTCAAGGATTCATCAGACATTTTCGTTCGCCCAGGGGATAATTGTGAAAAGAAAGAGTTGTGAATACATGGAGTTGAGGCAAAGCTGCACCTAGAAGGGGGGAAAGGTGGATGGGGTTCAAACAATGCTTCTATACACATCTGTACATCGATCTTTCATTCCTTTTATCATTTTTATGTTGATTAAAAGGTAATTACCTCAAAATTTTAATTGGCAATGAAACACACATTTGTGGGAAAGGACTATTCTCTTAAGGGTTGGCAATTTTTTCTTTTGCCTTTTTTTTTCCGCCTCTTCTTCAAGACCATTATTTTTATTTCTCTGTTGACTTAATCATTAGGACTTGTTATCTGCAGGACAATGAAGTTTGGACACCATTAAATAACATAAAATGTACGAAAAACCCGGGAAAAAAAATCCAAAAGGATAAAAAAATGCAATTTAAATTGTTTTTGGATCTTGTTTTTTTCAGCATTCATTGAGAAAGAAATTTCCTTGAGCAGATTCACAGGTCATATGTAATCGCGAAACCGGATTCTAGTTTTTGTTTTTATTTAAGTGGGAAAAAAATATAGAAAAAAAATTTTTTTCTAACCCGCCGTTTCTTTTTTTAATGTGGATGTACGGGTGAGGCTTGTTTGTTGCTGGGGGCATTTTCATTAATAATTATTTTGGGCCATAAAGTTTTTGACAAATTTCTAGTAATTTTTGTTCAGTGGGGGTCCAAAAAAGCTTTCCTTTTAGTATTTTTTACACTTTAACTTTACTAAGGGTTATTATCTTGAATTTTGGTAACCATTTTGCGGTCCAAAAATTTTTTTTTTTTTATTTTTTAAAGGGGGAAAAGGGGGGGATTCAATTTTTTTTTTGTTTTCTTAGTCCCCTTAGGAATTGAACTGTGATCTCCAATTTATGACTTAAAACGCAATACCCCAGTATGCACATATATAAAGAGCAGCTTTTTTAAATTTAGCCTAAGCGAACTTCAGACAAACCAAAAGGCAACGACTGCCACGGTAACCCCCTTGTTTCCTTTTAAAACCCAATCAGGGGGGCCGTTTAATGATAGCATTTAAAGCCACTTTAATGATGATAGCGATTACTAAATTTTTTACTGCTAGACCTCACCCCCCCATCTTTTTTAGAAAAAATTTCTGTCATTACAAACTGGATCGCATGTGGAAGGGACTCGGGCCTTGCCCCGATATACACGGGACCCTACGCAGGTTTAACATTACCCCCAAAAACAAAGGTTAAAGGGGTTTAAACTTAAAAATTAAAAAATTTTACAATAGTCCTTTTTCTCTACGTGAAAGAGCCCTTTTACACTAGCTTTCGACCCCACTTCACCTTTTTTAAATTTGCCTGTTGTGAAGGGTTTGAATATTTTGACAAGGCCCCCTGGTGTTACAAGCTTTTCATGGGATTGGGGGGGGGCGGGGAACAGGTTACTACGGTTTTTTAAAAAGGGGGTTTTTTCCCAGTTTGCCGTGACATTGTTCGGTCAAAATTTTTTATTCCATTTTCCCTTTGTACCCTGTTCGTGCTGCATCTCCTGCTTACGAAAATTTGCTTTTTTTGTGTTTTTCTATTTTTTCATTTTGTCCTGCACTCTTTGGGGGTTCAGGTCCCCCCGGGGGTTCGCCCTCTCATTTATTTCACCACTGATTTTTGTTCTTTTCTTTTCCACTTTTTTCAGTGGCGTTTTTGATTTTGTTAACCAGGAACAATTTTGGTGGTAGAGGCATAAACCGGGGTATTTTGAAATTATAGAGTTGGGCTTTTGGGGTTTTCTGGATTGCATAAGTACCCTTCCCCCCTTTTCTTTTAGATAGTTTGGGCCCCACTTTTGCTCATATTTTTTTTCTTTCTGTGTCAGTATTTCCCTTGTCAACCCCGCCATTACATGTTTGGGGGGTTTCCCCGTTTTTTTGGGGTTTCTCGGGGCAGATAGTTTTTCCTATTTCTATCTTAGTGTAGTTTTTTTTTTTTTCTGGGGCGTGACAGCTCGGGGCCAAAACTAGGAAAACGCTCCAGGGCTGCCCTATTGTGGGGGTTAGTGGGGGTACGCAATCTCATAGATTCCACTGCTCTGGTGTATTGCCTTTTTACCTGCACCCCAGCACCGAAACATAACAAATCCCGGGGCCCAAAAAAAAAAAAAATTTAGGGACTCACAGAAGGAAAAAAAAATATTTGAAAAAAAAAAGGTTTCAGAGTTGTCAAATTTTTTTTCTGTTTTTGTTTTTTTTTTTTTTTTCCTCTGTTCTCTGGTCGGGAGGATCTTTTCTCCCAAGGAGTTGCAAATTTCGGCCGTGTGATCACTTCCACTGAGGGCAAGTATTTCGAATTTTTCGGTTCCTATTGGGGAACCTGGGGTTCCCCTCCAATTTGTTTTTGGGGGTCGAGCTAATTTTTAAATTTCAAAAAAATTGAAAAGTTTTTTTTCCTTTTAAAAACAAGTCCTCAAAACGCAGCGCAGCAGTTCAAATTACATCCTCCCTGCCGCGTCCTCAGGATTGGGTTTTCCCTGAACCGGGGATCCTGTTTTTGGATGTTTTTTGCTTTTTTCAGGGGTTTTGGGGTTATTTCGATGAGCCTAATGTCCGATCAAGCTGAAAAAAAAACCTTTTTTGGAAAACAGGGGGTTAGGGCGATTAATGTCAAGATTTTTCCTAGGGGCATCCTACCAAATAATGACACGCTTTGGGGGCCCTTTTTGGGGAAGGTCGCAGATAAAATTAAAAAGGTTTTTGGGGGATTCCCTGTCCCCTCTGGCCAATGATTTTATGTTTACGATTCAAATTGAAGACTTTGCTGAGCGAAATATGCGTGAATGGTGTTGCCTTTTTAAAAACCGCTCTAACCCCCGCAGTTGATGGGGGTTTTGGGACAGCGAGGGTTTCGAAAGCCAAGGGTTATTTTCTACTGTGGGGGTGCCTCCAGCATTTCATCGCCCTAGCGGAAACGTTTTGCACGCTCAGGTCTGGAGTTTTCAGACAAGTTTTTATTTAAATGCCCCCCTCTGATAGCTCTCTTCCTCTTTTCGCCGGGCTTTCGTTGATTCGGACACATTAACCTGAGGGTTTTTTGATTTTGCAAACTTTTGGGGTTTTCCCCCGATCCCTACAAAAGCCTTTTTCCCCCACGGGGGTCGTTTTTCCCCCTTTGCTGAGAATAAAACCCCATTTTCTACTCAGGTAAAAAAAGGGGTTAACCTATCCCAGGTGCGCAAAATTTTTGGGGTTTATAAAACTCATGAC
>JARQOD010000002.1:255679559-255783472 GCA_033576555.1 Oophaga sylvatica
ACCAACGTAGGAACGCTCCACGGCTGCCTTTAGTTGTGGTGGTTAATCAGGGTACTGCAATCCAGTAGATTCCAACCTCTCTGGTGTATTGCCGTTTTTGCCTGCTCTCCTCAGCTACCAAAACATAACAGAACACCTTGTAGTCCTGGTCACTCTAGGCAGGTTGCAGTTCTGGAATATGACACATATGCAGTAGTGTGCAGTAGTGTGCGAGTAGCTGACTCTAATAAGCTCAAGAAACTTATCAAGAAGGCAAGTGCAGCTGTTGGCCTCCATCTTGACTCTTTTGAGGAGGTAGTGGAGGATAGGATTCAAAAGAAGTGCAGGGCTATAATGAACAATAACACACACCGGCTATACGAGCTGTTCTTGAAGCAGAAGAGCACATTCAGCAGTCGTCTAATCCTACTAAGGTGCAAGAAGGAGAAATTCAGGAAGTCGTTTGTGCCTACTGCTGTGGGGATGTATAACAATTCACTAAGGGTGAAAGATAGCTACGACCTAGGGCTGGCGCACTAATGGAAATGATCAGAGATTTGTGTACCTTTGTTTGTTACGTATTGTGGTTAGTCATGTGCAAGATCTGTGTCTAGTTATTACTCTTATGTAATGCTGTTTGTAATGTTTTGTTTGTAATGCTGTTGTAACGCTGCTGTGATACCATAATTTCCCTCAGGATCAATAAAGTGTATCATATCGTATCATCATACAAATACACATCACCTAATATCCTTCAAACCAATAAATGTTTAAGTTTATACAGCTCGGAGTTTGTAAATAGTTAGTCGAGTTAGTAGCCGGGGGGCACAAAAACAATGCTCCCTCCCTAGGCTATTATTATTTGTGTTTAGTCACCGGCTTTCCCTGTCTGGCGGAGAAAATATCGCGGGAGCCCACGCATTTTTTTTCAACGAATTTACACATTAAATTAACACCTACATGTCTGAAATTGTGCACACATACACTCATATAATTGTTAATCAAAACCATATATCAAACTACATGAAATGAAATGGTTTACTGTATGTAAACCATGTGTAATTTCATGTCAGGTTCTGTAATGATTTTACAAAAGCCGGCAACTGAATTAGCGGCTATTATCCTATGTAGAAGTGTATGAACTATAAATATATATATATATAATATGAGTCACAAAGACGTATATAATATATATATATATTATTACTATTTTTATATATCTATTCTTTCCATTCTTTATTAAACATTTCAGTGTGATTTTACAGTATAGCGCACTGAATTGCCGGCTTTTCTAAAGGACACCGGTGCGGATTTCTCGCAAGTCACATGTCTGCTCCGTGTGTAATCCGTATTTTTCTCTCCCCATAGGCTTGCATTGGCGATTCTTGGCCGATATACGGTGCAAATCGCAGCATGCTGCAATTTCACTCGCACGTATAAAACGGCAGAGAAAAACATTGGTCCGGGTGCAATGCGATTTTTTCTCGCATTGCACTCATCCGTATTTCTCGCTAGTGTGACTCCAGCCTAAGAGGTGGCAGGAGTTGGTAAGGGCTGGGACGTGTGGATAGAGGAGAGTTGAGCATTACACCCAGGCAGTGGACTTGTTATACAGGAGAAAGATTATTGTGATAGATCTGGTAGGGTTGCGTGAGATGGGGAATAGAATGATAAGATAGACACTCTGGGATTCTGGACAGCAGAGAGGAGACATCTTTGCCAGAAAGATAGTTTTGAGTGTCATCAGCATATAGGTGGTAATCAAAGACTTGAGACTTAATGAGTTGTCCCAGGACAATGGCATAGATGGAGAAAACTAGGGTCCCAGGGCAGAACCTTGAGCGACATCAACAGATTGAAGGTGAGATGAAGAGTTAGTATGGGAATGTGAAATGCCAAATGTGCAGTTAGTGAGGTATGAGGAGATTCATGAAAAGGCAAGATCTTTGATGCCAAGGGTAGTGAGGATCTGTAATAAGAGGTAGTGGTCGACTGTGTCAAAGGCAAAGGACAGGTCTGGGAGGATGATTACAGATTATTGTCTGTTAGGCTACTTTCACACATCAGTTTTCTATCCGGCTATTTTTAGAAAAACGGTTCTGGCGAAATCTATCGCCGGATCCGTTTTTTTCTCATTGACTTGTATTAGCGCTGTATCGCGCCACATGGCCCTTCGTTTCTTCCGTTTTTTGCCGAATCCGTCAAAAATTTGCATTCCGGCATCTGGAAAAAACGTCTCTAGCAACGTTTTTTGTATGCGGCAAAAAAAACGGACAGCGCTGGATGCGGCGCTTCCGGCTGTTTGCTCTAATTGAAGTCTATGAGCGCCGGATCCGGAAAAAGATGGATCCGGTCACCGGATTCAGTTTTTCCACTCTGAGCATGCCTGGAACTATTCCTATTGCTTTTTTGGGTCTCTCTCTCTCCCTCCCCGGGCCACATTTCTCAAGGTTCAAAAATTCATGACGGATCCGTCTAAACAACTGATCGGTCGCGTCAGTTTTTTACAATCTGCGCTGTATCAGTCTTTTTGAAACTTTGACGGATTGTGCCTGATTGTAAAAACCTGATGTGTGAAAGTAGCCTTAGCTTTGGCAGTTAGTAGGTCTTTAGTAACTTTGGTTAGGACAGTTTCAGTGGAGTAGTGGGATGGAAAACAGATTGTAGGTTTTTGAAGAGTGTGCTAGGATGAGAGGTAGAAGGAAAGTTCAATGTGAACAAGATGATTCATGAGTTTTGAGGATAAAGGTACTGTGAAATGATATGGGGTGATAGCTGGATGTAGAAGTTGGGCCAAGGTTTGGCTTCTTCAGGATGGGTGTGATCTTTGCATGCTTGAAACAGGAAGGAAAACACAAAAGGTTAATGATGAGTTGAAGAGGTGCTTTAGGGCTGAGATAAGAGGGTGGTGAGGTTGGGGAATAGGTGGGATGCGATAGGGTCAAGTGTAGAAGATGTGACTTGAAGAGTAAATTAGCAAGCTTTTTGTCAGTGTTGGTGGGAAAGAAGGTTATGGGGGAATATCATTGATCTTTTGTATGGATTTTGGTGAATGTACATTCAAACTATTTCTGTTGTGGATGATCTTGATATTGAAATGTGCGCTCTTCAGAAATTAAGTACATGGCAGTGGGCAATACTGGAGAGAGGACAGAGGAGGGACTTAAAAATGTTGAGTAATTGTTTGGAGTTGTGGGATAGAGAAGATAATACAGTTGTGATGTATTGCTGTTTAGAAGAAGTGAGGACTAACTTAACTTTGAAGACTATTTGCTTGGATGTGATCCAGCGTTCTTTTGAATGCATTGTTTACAGCACTGCTCCGCAACTCTCAACGCTTGTTGCAGCTTTTTGTGAGGTTGGTGTGCCAGGGTTGTTAATTGATTTGTCACTGTCTGATATGTATGAGTTAGTCAATAGCTCATGCAAGTATGACAATGTTGAGAGCAGTTTCTGTGTCTATCATAGAGTGACGATATTTTAGACAGCTGTAGAAGTGAGAGCGTGTGTGAGCATACAGGGTAGAGACGTTTCTGCAGGGTGTGCTAATTTCAGAATTGGGATGCAGTTAAAGTCAACAAGAATGCAAATGTAAGTAAATGGTAATCAGATTTCGGGAGAAATTATTGTTATTATCATTTACTGTTATAGCGCCATTTGTTCCATGGCACTTTACATGTGAAAAGGGGTATACATATAAAACGAGTAAAGTAATCTTGACCGATAAAAGTCACGACTGGTAAAGGAAGAGAGAGGACCCTGCCCGCTAGGGCTCACAATCTACAAGGATTGGGTGAGGATACAGTAGGCGAGGGTAGAACTGGTCGTGCAGTGGCTTGTTCGATCGGTGGTTACTGCAGGTTATAGTCTTGTTGGAAGAGGTTAAATGATTATATAGGGAATAGAGGTGGATAAAGATAAGATCTAGCCTATGTATTTCATTATAGATGGATGTGGAAGACCATTATGTGAGACCAAAGTATGAAGTGAGTGACAAGAGTTTGGAAGCTGCTGCCTGGCATGTGTCAATGGGAATATTGAAGTCACTTGTGATAATGGTGGGAATGTTTGCAGAGCAAAAGCATAGAGGCCAGATGTTGAAGGTGTTGATAAAGGTGGTGGCTGGGCCCGGGGGTCCCTATATGGTGGCCACTTGGAGATTGGGAGTAAAGTAGATTTGGACCAATTAAAATTAAAACAAGGTAGGGTAAAGAAGGGTAGAGGTGGGATTGGTTTGAAAATGCAGTTGTTAGACTGCTGAGGAGTGTGAGTGAAGTAATGCCCCCCATAACGCAGCACAACAGAGGAATTTATGTCAAAGGATGTCATCAGACATGTTTCTGTTTCGCCCAGGAAGGATAAATTGTGAAAAGTAAAGAGGTTGTGAATGACATGGAGTGTGAGGCAAAGCATGCACTCTAGAGAGGGGGAAAGGTGGAGTGGGGTTCAAACGAATGCGTGTCTATACACATCTTGTACATCTGTATCTTTACATGTCCTTTTATGCATTTTTATGTTGATTTACAGGTAGATGTACCTCAGAAATGTTAATTGAGCAATGAATAACACACATTTGTGGCAGAAGGACTATTCATCTTTAAGGGCTTGGCAATTTTTTTCTTTTTGCGCTTTGTTTTTTCCGCCTCTTCTTCCAAGAGCCATTACTTTTTATTTCTCTGTTGACTTAATCTTATTAGGACTTGTTATCTGCAGGACAAGTTGTAGTTGGACACCATTAAGTATAACATAAAATGTACTGAAAAACAGGGATAAAAAAATCCAAATAGGATGAAAAAATGCAATTTTACTTGTTTTTGGATCTTGTTTTTACAGCATTCATTGTATGATAGAAATTACCTGTGAGCATGATTCATCAGGTCAGTATGTGAATCGCGATACCGAGATTGCATAGTTTTGTTTTTATTTAAGTGGTGAAAAAAAGTATAGAAAAAAAATTTGATTTTCTGAGACCCGTCCTGTTCTTATTTTAATGTGGATGTAGCTGGGTGAGGGCTTGTTTGTTGCATGGGGGGCATTTTCATTAATATTATTTTGGGGTCCATATGATGTTTTGATCACTTTCTATTGTAATTTTTGTTCAGGGTGGTGTGGTCACTAAAATAATGCATTTCTGGCATTTTGAGTATTTTTTACACTTTATGACATTTACTATATGGGTTAATTATCTTGATATTTTGGTAGACCAGTGTTGCGGTACCAAAAATGTTTATTTTTTTTTCTTTATTTTTAATGTGGGAAAATGGGGGTGATTCAATTTTTTTTTTTTTGTTTTCTTAGTCCCCTTAGGAGACTTGAACTTGTGATCTCCAATTTATTGTACTATATACTGCAATACCCCAGTATTGCATCATATAGTATAAGATGCAGTCTTTTTTTAAATTTAGCCTATAGCTGAACTTCAGACTAGAACCAAAATGGCAACGACTGCCACGGTAACCCCTTGTTTCCTTGCAATCAAGTCACAGGGGCCGATTTAATGATAGCATTAAATGCCACTTTTAATGATTGATAGCGATATATCTAAATTGTTTACTGCTAGACCTCAGCCCCAGCCATCTCTTTTAGATAAAGATGCTGGTCATTTACTATAGCTGGCATCTGGCATGTGTGAAGGGAGCTCAGGTCCTGTGCTCCCGATATACACGAGCACCCTATCGCAGGATGAACACTTATTCCCAAATGAACAAACGGGTTAAAGGCATTGAACACTTTATGATTAGAGACAATTTACTAATATGTTCCATTGTCTCTATCTGTGAAGAGATGTCCTCTTATCAGCTTAGCTTTCTGACCACATGCTTCTACCGTCCATGAAGTGGCCTGTTGTGAATGGGTTTGAGATGAGTTCTGAGCAGAGGCTCCCTCTGGTGGTTACAAGCGGTGCTAGTGAGGATTGTGAGGACTGGGAATCAGGTGTTACTGACTGGTCTTATATAAGGGAGTCATTTTCCCATCAGGTTTGCCGGTGATCAATTGTTCTGGTCTGAATCCTTCATTCCAGTTTCCCTTGTAGCCTGCTGTGTCGTGTCTGCATCTCCTGCTTACAGATAAGACTTTTGCTTCTTTTGTGTTTTTGCTATATTTTTGCATTTTGTCCTGCACTTCTTTGGGGGCCTTCAGGGTTCCCTTCCGGGGGCTTCTGCCCTCTCAGTTTAGTTCAGCCACTGAGTTTTGTTCTTTTGCTTTTTCCACTTTTTTCAGTGGCTGCTGTTTTGATTTTGTTACACCAGAGAACTAATTTAGGTGGTAGAGGTCATGTGATCTCAGGTGATTTTGAAATTAGTAGAGTTGGTGCTTTTCAGGGTTTTCTGGGATTGCAGTAAGTACCCTTCCTATCCTTTTCTATTTAGATAGTTTGGGCCCCAGCGTTTGCTCATACTATTTTCTTTCTGTGTCAGTATTTCCTCTTGTCTAACCGCCATTACATGTTTGGGGGCTTCCTGTTATCTTTGGGGTTCTGCTCCGGGGCAGATAGCTTTCCTATTTCTATCTTTAGGTGTAGTTAGTTTCTCAGGCTGTGACGAGGCGTCTAGGACCAACGTAGGAACGCTCCACGGCTGCCTCTAGTTGTGGTGGTTAGTCAGGGTACTGCAATCTCATAGATTCCAACTGCTCTGGTGTATTGCCTTTTTTACCTGCACTCCTCAGCTACCGAAACATAACAGTATCACCGGCCCAAAAAATTGAAAATTGTATGGTACTCACAGAAGGGAAAAAAAAATATTGTGAAAGAAAAAAGGTTGTCAGAGTTGTCAGAGATATTTTTCTGTTTGTTGCATTTTTTTTTTTTCCTCTGTATCTCTGGGTGCTGGGGAGGATCTTTTCTCCCAATGGAGTTTGCACAGTTGTCTGGCCGTGTGGATCAGCTTGCCACTGAGGTTCAGAGTATTGCTGCATATCTTGCTAGGTTGCCTATTGTGGAACCTAGGATTCCCATGCCAGATTTGTTTTTAGGGGATCGAGCTAAGTTTCAGAATTTCAAAAATAATTGTAAATTGTTTTTTGCCTTAAAATCTAAGTCCTCAGGAAACGCAGCGCAGCAGGTTCAAATTATCATCTCTCTCCTGCGCGGCGATCCTCAGGATTGGGCTTTTTCCCTGATACCTGGGGATCCTGTTTTGAGTGATGTTGATGCGTTTTTTCAGGCTTTGGGGTTATTGTACGATGAGCCTAATGTCACTGATCAAGCTGAAAAAACCTTGTTGGCATTAAATCAGGGGCTTGAGGACGCTGAGTTATACTGTCAGAGATTCCGTAGGTGGGCAGTCCTGACCAAATGGAATGACGACGCTTTGGCGGCCCTTTTCCGGAAGGGTCTGTCAGATAATGTAAAGGATGTTATGGTGGGATTCCCTGTCCCCTCTGGTCTCAGTGATTCTATGTCATTAGCGATTCAAATTGACAGACGTTTGCGTGAGCGGAGAAGTATGCGTGGAATGGTGTTGCCTTGTGAACCAGCTTCTGAACCCATGCAGTGTGATAGAGTGGTGTCTGGGGCACAGCGTCATGAGTTTCGAAAGCGCAATGGGTTATGTTTCTACTGTGGTGATGCCTCTCATGCTATTTCAGTCTGCCCTAAGCGGGGAAGACGTTTTGCACGCTCAGTTGTCTTGGGTAGTGTTCAGACTAAGTTTTTATTAACTGTCACTCTGATATGCTCTCTGTCCTCATTTTCTGCTCAGGCTTTCGTTGATTCTGGAGCAGCTATTAACCTGATGGATTATGATTTTGCTAAACGTTGTGGGTTTCCCTTGATACCCCTACAGAAGTCTATTCCCCTACTGGGATCGATTCTACCCCTTTGGCTGAGAATAAACCCCAGTTTTCTACTCAGGTGATAATGAGGGTTGAACCTGATCACCAGGAGTGCTGCAAATTTTTGGTTCTATATAATCTGCATGACATTATCGTGCTGGGTTTCCCTTGGTTACAGTCTCATAATCCTGTTTTGGATTGGAAATCTGTGTCTGTAACCAGTTGGGGCTGCCAATGTGTTAATACCAACACTCCTGTTTTTTCTGTCTCCCCCCAGGCTGAGGATGTTCCTGACTTTTTGTTTGATTTTTCTGATGTGTTTAGCGAAAGTAAATCTGCATCCTTGCCTCCCCATAGGAGCTATGACTGCGCCATTGAATTAGTGCCGGGTAGTAAATTCCCTAAAGGTGCCTTTTTAACTTGTCTGTACCTGAACATGACGCTATGCGGTCTTATATCAAGGAATCATTGGAGAAGGGTCATATCAGACCATCCTCTTCACCCTTAGGTGCCGGTTTTTTCTTTGTGGCCAAAAAAGATGGTTCATTAAGGCCGTGTATTGATTATCGTCTCTTGAACAATATTACTGTGAAATATCAATACCCGTTACCCTTGATTTCTGACCTGTTTTCCAGGGTGAAAAACGCTACTTGGTTTACCAAGCTTGACCTCAGGGGGGCGTATAACCTTATTCGCATTAAGCACGGGGATGAATGGAAGACGGCATTCAATACCCCTGAAGGGCATTTTGAGTACCTAGTGATGCCCTTTGGGCTCACTAATGCTCCTTCCGTCTTCCAGTCCTTCATGAATGACATTTTCAGGGATTTTGTGGACAAATTTCTGATTGTTTATTTGGATGATATCTTGATTTTTTCTAATGACTGGGACTCTCATGTGAAACATGTTCGAACTGTATTCCAGATTTTGAGAGAGAATGCTCTGTATGTGAAGGGATCAAAGTGTCTTTTTGGCGTACAGAGGATCTCATTTCTGGGATTCATTTTGTCCCCATCTGTTATTGAAATGGACCCGGTCAAGGTTCAGGCCATCTGTGATTGGGTCCAACCTACTTCATTAAAGGCTCTTCAGAGATTTTTGGGTTTTGCCAATTTTTATCGTAAATTTATTGGTAATTTCTCGGTTATTGTTAAACCATTAACTGATTTGACCAGAAAGGGTTCTGATGTGGTGAATTGGCCTCCTGAGGCAGTCTCTGCATTTCAGGAACTTAAGCAGAGATTCACTTCTGCTCCTGTTCTATGGCAGCCTGATGTTTCTCTGCCATTTCAGGTGGAGGTTGATGCCTCTGAAATTGGGGCAGGTGCCGTTTTGTCCCAAAAAGATCCAGAGACCTCTAAAAGTAACCCTTGTGCCTTTTTCTCTCGAAAATTTTCTCCTACTGAACGTAATTATGACGTAGGTAATCGGGAGTTATTGGCCATGAAGTGGGCTTTTGAAGAGTGGAGACATTGGCTGGAGGGAGCCAAACATCAGGTGGTGGTCCTTACGGACCATAAGAATCTGGTCTATCTGGAATCTGCCAAGCGACTCAATCCTAGACAGGCCAGGTGGGCCTTGTTTTTCACACGTTTTAATTTTGTGGTTTCCTTTCTTCCTGGCACTAAGAATGTTAAGGCGGATGCCCTCTCGAGGAGTTTCCTTGCGGACTCTCCTGAGTTATCTGATCCTTCTGTTATTTTGAAAGAGGGTGTAGTTCTTTCTGCCATCTCGCCCAATTTGAGACTTGCTCTGGAGGGGTGTCAGGAGGATAGGCCCGAGCGCTGCCCTGTTGGAAAATTGTTTGTCCCGGACCAATGGAAAAAGAGTGTGATGTCTGAGATTCATTGTTCCGCATTGGCTGGGCATCCCGGAATTTTTGGTACCAGAGACTTGGTTAGCCGGTCCTTTTGGTGGCCTACCTTGTCTCGTGATGTCAGGGAATTTGTGCAGTCCTGCGGGACTTGCTCTCGCTCCAAGCCTTGCTCTCGCTCTAGTGGTTTGTTGATGCCATTGCCTGTGCCCAAGAGACCATGGACCCATATCTCTATGGATTTCATTTCCGATCTTCCTGTTTCTCAGAGAATGACCACCATCTGGGTAATTTGTGATAGGTTTTCCAAAATGATACATCTTGTGCCATTACCTAAGTTGCCTTCCTCCTCTGAATTGGTGCCGTTGTTCCTTCAGCACGTGGTTCGTTTACACGGCATTCCTGAGAACATTGTGTCTGACAGAGGAGTCCAGTTTGTTTCCAGATTTTGGAGGACTTTTTGTTCTAAACTGGGTGTTCAATTGTCTTTCTCCTCGGCATTTCATCCTCAGACCAATGGTCAAACTGAGAGAACAAACCAGACATTGGAGACTTATCTAAGATGCTTTGTGTCTGCTGATCAGGATGACTGGGTCTCTTTTTTGCCTTTGGCTGAGTTTGCTCTTAATAATAGGGCTAGCTCTGCCACTTTGATGTCTCCGTTTTTCTGTAATTCTGGGTTTCACCCTCGATTTTCTTCGGGACAGACGGAGGCTTCTGTCTGTCCGGGTGTTGACTCTGTTGTGGAGCGTATGCAGCAGATTTGAGACCAGGTAGTGGAGAGGTTGTCCCTCTCTCAGGAGAGGGCCCAGCGGTTTGCTAACCGGCATGGGACTGATGGTCCTCGGTTTGAAGTGGGGGACTTGGTCTGGTTGTCCTCAAAGAATATTCCTATGAGAGTAGCATCTCCTAAATTTAAGCCTAGGTTCATTGGACCTTATAAGATCATGGAGATTATTAATCCTGTTTCTTTTCGTTTGCTTCTTCCAGGGACATTTAAGATCCATAACGTGTTCCACAAGTCCTTGTTGAAGAGGTTTGTTGAGCCAGTGGTTCCTGCTGCTGTGCCTCCTGACCCTGTTTTGGTTGAGGGCAATCTGGAGTATGTGGTTGAGAAAATATTGGATTCTCGTTTTTCTAGACGGAAACTCCAGTATTTGGTTAAATGGAGAGGTTATGGTCAGGAAGACAATTCTTGGGTGTTTGCTTCGGACATCCATGCTAGGAGACTTATCCGTGCGTATCATAGAACTCATCCTGACCGACCTGGTTGCTCAAATGAGGGTTCGGTGACCCCTCCTCAAGGGGGGTACTGTTGTGAATGGGTTTGAGATGAGTTCTGAGCAGAGGCTCCCTCTGGTGGTTACAAGCGGTGCTAGTGAGGATTGTGAGGACTGGGAATCAGGTGTTACTGACTGGTCTTATATAAGGGAGTCATTTTCCCATCAGGTTTGCCGGTGATCAATTGTTCTGGTCTGAATCCTTCATTCCAGTTTCCCTTGTAGCCTGCTGTGTCGTGTCTGCATCTCCTGCTTACAGATAAGACTTTTGCTTCTTTTGTGTTTTTGCTATATTTTTGCATTTTGTCCTGCACTTCTTTGGGGGCCTTCAGGGTCCCCTCCGGGGGCTTCTGCCCTCTCAGTTTAGTTCAGCCACTGAGTTTTGTTCTTTTGCTTTTTCCACTTTTTTCAGTGGCTGCTGTTTTGATTTTGTTACACCAGAGAACTAATTTAGGTGGTAGAGGTCATGTGATCTCAGGTGATTTTGAAATTAGTAGAGTTGGTGCTTTTCAGGGTTTTCTGGGATTGCAGTAAGTACCCTTCCTATCCTTTTCTATTTAGATAGTTTGGGCCCCAGCGTTTGCTCATACTATTTTCTTTCTGTGTCAGTATTTCCTCTTGTCTAACCGCCATTACATGTTTGGGGGCTTCCTGTTATCTTTGGGGTTCTGCTCCGGGGCAGATAGCTTTCCTATTTCTATCTTTAGGTGTAGTTAGTTTCTCAGGCTGTGACGAGGCGTCTAGGACCAACGTAGGAACGCTCCACGGCTGCCTCTAGTTGTGGTGGTTAGTCAGGGTACTGCAATCTCATAGATTCCAACTGCTCTGGTGTATTGCCTTTTTTACCTGCACTCCTCAGCTACCGAAACATAACAGTGGCCTCAGAAGCAGGAGTAGTAGGGCATGTGACTAGAACCATCGCTCTGCATCCTCCATTGAAACACACAGCTCATGCGCTAGTTTGCTGCGTGCAGTAAGCTCCTATGGAGGAAGCTAGCATATACAGGTGCTTCTCACAAAATTAGAATATAATCAAAAGTTTATTTATTTCAGTTCTTCAATACACAATGTGAAACTCATATAAAGTCATTACAAACAGAGTGATCTATTTCAAGTGTTTATTTCTGATAATGTTGATGATTATGGCTTACAGCCAATGAAAACCCCAAAGTCATTATCTCAGTAAATTAGAATAATTAACAAAAAACACCTGCAAAAGCTTCCTAAGCGTTTAAAAAGGTCCCTTAGTCTGTTTCAGTAGGCTCCACAATCATGGGGAAGACTGCTGACTTGACAGATGTCCAGAAGGCAGTCATTGACACACTCCACAAGGAGGGTAAGCCACACACAAATGTATCCAGGACATGGGCCACAAGTGTCGACTTCCTTGTGTCAATCCACTCATGACCAATAGACAACGCCAGAAGCGTCTTACCTGGGCCAAAGAGAAAATTAACTGGACTGTTGCTCAGTGGTCCAAGTTGTTGTTTTCAGATGAAAGTAAATTTTGCATTTCATTTGGAAATCAAGGTCCTAGAGTCTGGAGAAAGAGTGGGGGGGCACACAATCCAAGCTACTTGAGGTCTAGTGTGATATTTCCACAATCAGTGATGGTTTGGGGAGCCATGTCATCTAATGGTGTTGGGCCACAGTGTTTTATCAAGACCAAAGTGTACCAGGAAATTTTAGAGCACTTCATGCTTCCCTCTGCCGACAAGCTTTTGGAGATTGAAATTTCATTCTCCAGCAGGACTTGGCACCTGTCCACACTGCCAAAAGTACCAATACCTGGTTTAAAAGCAACAGTATCACTGAGCTTGATTGGCCAGCAAACTCACCTGACCTTAACCCCATAAAGAATCTATGGGGTATTGTCAAGAGGAAGATGAGAGAGACCAGACCCAGCAATACAGACAAGCTTACGGCTGCTATAACACCTCAGCAGTGCCACATGCTGGTCGCCTCCATGCCACGCCATATTGATGCAGTAATTGATGCAAAAGGAACCCCGACCAAGTCCTGAGTCCTGAGTTACTGAACATACATTTCAGTAGGCCAACATTTTAAAATTATTTTTCAACTTGGTGTTATAAAGTATTCTAATTTACTGAGATAATGACTTTTGGGTTTTTATTGGCTGTAAGCCATAATCATCAACATTAACAGAAATAAACACTTGAAATAGATGACTCTGTTTGTAATGACTCTATATAATATGAGTTTCACTTTTTGTTTTAAAGAACTGAAATAAATTAACTTTTTGATGATATTTTAATTTAGTGAGAAGCACCTGTATATCTCACACGATCCTTTATCTGCAACCACTTAATGGTGTGTTCATATTGCACTTAAATGGCATGTGTTAGAACTCTCCTGTTAGGTTTTTTCTATCTTGCTGGTCACATGACCTTTTTTGCCTACTTAATCCTGCTCCGCCCTTCTGACTTTGCTGGACTTCATTGTAACTTCTACTTTTAAGCTCGCCGGGTGCTTTTTTACCTTACTCAAATAGTTTTGCTTGGTCTTCAGACCTCTATGTTCTATGTTGTTTTGTTTTTCTTTTTACTGCTACAACTTCTGTTAGGAGGTGTCCACCTTTTCTCCCAGTCCCTAGTGCTTGTAGGGATCCCTTCCTCGCATCTATAGGTCTTCGTTCAGACTAGCTGAGGACTTTAGCGGGTCTGATCGCGGGATCAGGTTCCCCGTTACATTGTAGGGATTGAGCTAAGTTTTATTGTAGGGACAGATATCCCTTTCTTTCCTTAGTGTTTGTAGCAGAACATAATAGCATGATTACCATAAAATGGCAGAAAAATGAAGCGGTTCGACCATATCTTCACAAAAACCTCTGCATTTTGTAGTGAATATACTGTAATTGCGGCAATAGGCCATGAAAATATATAACATATATCAACTTAACTCGGGCCAAAAGGACTTTGGGTTTGGTCAGGTGAATAGAGTCCCATAGATACGGCTGGCATTAGCATTGGGAGCTTACCTGGTGAATGATTGAGTGTGTGTTTAGGGTGTGTGCTATATACTGGCGCTTTTAAAGGACTACATGGTTGGGGCCAGGAAACAGAAAGCCACCATAGACAAAATGGCGATTGAAAGGTTGAATGAACCCATGTAGAGTGGAGAAAGAGATTCAACAGCCGTGTCTTCTAACCCCAGACTTTCTAAGCATCTAACAGGTATTCCGTTCTGTAGATTTAGCACTTCCAATGTCATAGTCCCAATTACATTTAAATGGGCACCATGTTGTGCCTCATTTCTCCTGCAGCATCCAATGCAGGAGAAATGTGTGGTCATCTGCAGCTTACCCAGGCTTTAGTAACTGATCACAGTGGGTTTAGCTGCTGTATTATATGGAAAGTTTGAGCAAAGTATCTATTAGTCTTATTTTAGAAGTATTTAGGAAATTATGAATGAAAAAGAAGTTACAAGCAAATTACTACTTTTTGTACCGTTAGGAACCTCTTTCCAGTATGAGCAGCTCTACAGAACACACAAATACAATTTGTAGCAAATACAAGTGATAACTTTTATATGCATTATTACTAAAGAAAAAATTACCGTAATCTACTAAAATGTATTTTTTCTCCAACTCATCAATCATTAAAAGTAAACTGCAATCATCACGTTCCTTTAATGCCACCCTTACAAAACAGGTTTTGCCTATGATGTATTATATCCAGCTTCTATTTTCTAAATATTTCATTCCTTAGTCAGACTGGGTTTGTTAGTCTTGTACGCATCTGTCACCTATGGACGTAAAAGGAAATAATATAAGGGTGAAACTATGGATAAAAATTGGTCACAATGATACAAGTGACACAATGCCTTTCTAATGCACACATAGAGAACACATACAAGAACTGTGGTATCAGGTAGGGCAATGGTTAAGAGGAGAAAAACACTTTGCAGCAATGTCATGGAGAAAGAAAGGACGGTACAAGCAAATTGGCATTAGTAGGTGGGATCTTATCTGTCATCCTTAATTATAATAAAATGATTACCGTATATACTCAAGTATAAGCCAACCCGAATATAAGCTGAGGCACCTAATTTTACTACAAAAAACTGGGAAAACTTATAATAATAATAATAATAATAATCTTTATTTATATAGCGCCATCATATTCCGCAGCGCTTTACAGTTTAACAGTTTCAGAACACAAGTCATAAGTAACAACGTTAACAATACAATAATTAAAGCAAAATAAGCCGCCCCTGCTCGTGAGAGCTTACAATCTACAATGAGGTGGGGGAGATACAAAGTACAGGTGTTTATATACAATGGTGCATTTACAATGATGGTCCAGCCATCTTGAGGGAGTGAGGGATGGATGGAGATAGTGAATGGGCTACACACACACACACACACTTACACAGAATACATAGAATGACTTTGATTAGTGAATGTGATAGGCCGCTCTGAACAAATGTGTTTTGAGGGACCGCCTGAAACCATGCAAATTGTGGATAGTCCTAATTTCTTGGGGTAGAGCATTCCAGAGGATTGGCACCGCGCGGGAGAAGTCTTGGAGTCGGGAGTGGGAGGTACGGATTAGTGCAGAGGTTAGTCGAAAGTCGTTTGCAGAGCGCAGCAGTCTGTTAGGCCGATAGATAGAAATGAGGGAGGAGATGTAGGGGGGTGCTGCACTGTGGAGAGCTTTGTGGGTGAGAACAAGTACTTTGAATTGGATCCTATAATGAATGGGCAGCCAGTGTAAGGACTGGCGAAGAGCGGACACGTCCGAGTACCGATTAGCCAGATGGATTACCCTGGCTGCTGCATTAAGGATGGACTGGAGAGGGGATAGTCGAGTAATGGGGAGGCCAAGTAATAGAGCGTTGCCGTAGTCCAGGCGGGAGTGGATCAATGCTACAGTGAGGGTTTTTGTTGTTTCCATGGTGAGAAAAGGGCGGATTCTAGAGATGTTCTTTAGGTGTAGGCGGCAAGAGTGGGAAAGAGATTGTATATGGGAGGTGAAGGAGAGATTGGTGTCAAACATAACACCCAGACAGCGAGCCTGCTGCCGGGGTGTTATTATGGTGCGCCCACGGAGAGGGAAATGTCAGATTTAGGGAGGTTAGTAGACGGTGTGAGCAGAAGAAGTTCAGTTTTGGAGAGGTTGAGTTTCAGATAGAGAGCGGACATGATGTTGGAGATGTTGGAGACTGCGGACAGACAGTCAGTGGCGTTCTATAGTACAGCGGGGGTAAGGTCGGGGGATGACGTGTATAGTTGTGTGTCATCAGCATAAAGATGGTACTGAAAGCCAAATCTGCTGATGGTCTGTCCAATTGGGGCTGTGTAGAGAGAGAAGAGAAGGGGGCCAAGGACTGAGCCCTGGGGTACACCGACAGTGAGAGGAAGAGGAGATGACGTGGAGCCAGAGAACGAAACACTGAAGGAGCGGTCAGAAAGATAGGAGGAGAACCAGGAGAGAACAGTGTCCTTAATACCTAGTGAGTGGAGCCTAGACAGTAGGAGACGGTGGTCAACCGTGTCGAAAGCTGCAGAAAGGTCGAGAAGAATGAGCAAAGAGTGGTCACCGTTACGTTTTGCTGTAAGAAGGTCATTGGTCACTTTGATGAGTGCAGTTTCGGTCGAATGTAGGGGGCGGAAGCCGGACTGTGAAGGGTCTAGGAGGGAGTGATTGGAGAGGTAACGGGTAAGGCGGGAGTAGACTAGGCGCTCCAAAAGTTTAGAGATGAAGGGGAGATTGGAGACCGGTCTGTAGTTGTTTGTGCAGGAAGGGTCGAGAGCGGGTTTCTTTAGTAGTGGAGTAATGATGGAGTGTTTGAAGGCGGATGGGAAAATGCCAGAGGAGAGTGAGAGATTAAAGATTTTAGTTAGGTGAGTTGTGACAACTGGAGAGATAGACTGGAGGAGATGTGAGGGAATGGGGTCGGTAGTGCATGTAGTCGGACGAGAGGAAGAGAGGAGTCTGGAGACTTCTTCTTCCTGTGATGGGATCAAATGTGGAAAGTGAGCCAGGGGAACAGCAGGGTGGGATGGGAGTCACAGCCCTTGGTGGTTGAGAGCAGATTTCCTGACGGATAGTATCTATTTTTTCTATAAAATGGGAGGCCAGGTCGTCAGCACAAATGTCTGTGATAGGGGCTTGTGCTTTTGGCCTGAGGAGGGAGTGAAAAGTGTCAAAAAGTTTCTTGGGGTTGTTGGCTAGTGAGGAGATCAGGGTGGTGAAGTAGGTCTGTTTGGCGAGGTGAAGGGCAGCATTATAAGTTCTTAACATGAATTTAAAGTGGATGAAGTCTTCTGGTGTGCGGGTTTTTCTCCAAAGGCGTTCAGCACTCCTAGAGCATCGCTGAAGAAGTTGAGTTTGCAATGTGAGCCAGGGCTGTTTTACTGTGTGTTTGGAAGTTCTGAGGGTGAGCGGCGCTACTTGGTCAAGGGTGCTTCTAAGGTGTCATTGTAGTGATGAACAGCCAGATCAGGACAGGAAAAAGAGGAGATTGGGGACAGCGATGAGTGTAGGGAGTCTGAAAGTGTCTGAGGGTTAATGGCTTGTAGATTTCTGAATGTGTGGTAGGTAGGAGTGCGCTGGGGTGGTGGAGGATTTGTGAGCGTGAAGGAGAGAATGTTGTGGTCAGACAGTGGAAGCGGTGAGTTATTTAGGTGGAGATTGAACAGAGGCGGACAAAGACCAGGTCAAGGGTGTTACCATCCTTGTGTGTCTCAGAGGTTGAAAGCTGTGAGAGGCCTAGAGAAGTGGTTAGTGATAGAAGCTGAGATGCAGGTGTGGAAGTAGGGCTGTTAATGGGGATGTTGAAGTCTCCAAGGATAAGGGTTGGTAGTTCTGAGGACATGAAGTGCGGCAGCCAGGCAGAGAAGTGGTCAAGAAACTGGGTGGGCGAGCCTGGGGGCCGATATATGACTGCTACTCTGAGGGAGAGGGGACGAAAGAGCCTGATGGTGTTGACCTCAAAAGAAGGGAATGAGAGTGATGGAATTGGGGGGATGACCTGGAAAGTGCATTGTGGGGACAGGAGTATGCCGACTCCACCACCATGTCTGTTTGCGGGTCTCGGGGAATGGGAGAACTGTAAGCCACCATAGGAAATGGCAGCAGGGGAGACCGTGTCAGAATCCTGAATCCAGGTTTCAGTGAGGGCCAACAGATGAAGAGAGTTGTTCAGAAAGTAGTTGTGCAGGAAGGTTAGCTTGTTGCATGCGGACCGTGGATTCCAGAGGGCACAATTAAACGAAGGAGATGAGGGAATGCAAGTAATATTAATAAGATTATTATGGTTTCGATATGAGGTAGGGTAGGGATTGAGGTTGGGGGATGGTGGACCAGGGTTGGGGAGATGTCCCCTGAAATCAGTAGGAGTAGGAAGATAAAGAGTAGGTAGTTGTTGGAGTTGTAAGTAGGTTTTTTCTGTGATGTGTTTGGGCAAGATGGGCTGAGGTTTCTCAGGAAGGTGAGGAGTGCATGGGAACTGTACATGGGAGAGGGAAGTATGGAGGGGCTGATGTGTATGAGTCGTGATGGAGGGGGGATGGGGGCGTGAATGTGGATGGCAAGGGAACACAGGAGGATAGAGGTAATGTACATAATTAAAAAGAAAACAAAAAACAAGAAACAAATATCCTAAAATAAAATAAAAAATATATTGCAAAACATGCATGAGGTTGTAATAATAATAATAAGGGTATTTGGTAAACATAATTTTGATCAAATTTTGTTTTTCATAATTAAAAAGAAAGCAAAGTGTGATGTACCTGATTCCTGCCCTGATTAACTGCCATGGATAACTGCCGTTTACTCGATGCTTGTCTTCTATGATGCTTAGCTTTCTGTGATGCGTGCACCCCACACATGCGTGCACCCCTTAGACTACTCCTAAATATATAGCCCACACTACAGGGTTAGGAGAGTGGGATTGTGGGAGCTGGTTTGGGATAATTTGGCAGCTGGGGCCAGCACACCAGGGGGTGGTTAAATGATCAAGGGCCTAGACCTGGCAACATCTATATGCTTTAGCACCTTCCACCTGATAAGATCTAGAGAAGCCCAAATCACAGGATATGAAGCAGTAAAGGGTATGCCACACTAAACAACATCGCTAACGGGATCGCTAAAAAACGTCACTATTTAGCGATCCCGTTAGCGATGTTGTTGTGTGCGGCATCTGTCAGCGACGAGCCCCTGCTGAGATCCTGCTGTGATCTCGCTCGTCGCTGACATCGTTCCGGACCCTATTTAGATCGTCGGCGCCCCGCAGGTAAGTATATATCGCTAAGTGTGGCACCTTTTCTTAGCGATTTAGCGGTACTTTTGTACCGCTAAAGTCGTTAAGAAGATCGCTAACCGCGATAGCGTCGTTAACTATATCGCTAAGTTAAGCCGCACTTAGCGATATAGAAACAATCCCGCTAGCGATCGCATTAGTATGCGTCTTTATCGCTATCGCTAGCGGGATTGTTTAGTGTGGCAGTACCTTAAGTATTAAACAGTGCTAAAATGAATTATACTAAAGCTTTACCAGGCACATTAAACTATGTTGCAAGATGGTTAAGCAGTGCTTGGCAGCAACTAGAAGTATGGAGTTCATACCATAGGATATATAGCAGCATGCAACACAGATAGCAGAGATGGGATTGTATCATTCAGCTGATTGCTTCCAGTGAATGCAGTTCATACCAATAGGATATATAGCAGCATGCAACACAGATAGCAGAGATGGGATTGTATCATTCAGCTGATTGCTTCCAGTGAATGCAGTTCATACCAATAGGATATATAGCAGCATGCAACACAGATAGCAGAGATGGGATTGTATCATTCAGCTGATTGCTTCCAGTGAATGCAGTTCATACCAATAGGATATATAGCAGCATGCAACACAGATAGCAGAGATGGGATTGTATCATTCAGCTGATTGCTTCCAGTGAATGCAGTTCATACCAATAGGATATATAGCAGCATGCAACACAGATAGCAGAGATGGGATTGTATCATTCAGCTGATTGCTTCCAGTGAATACAGTTCATACCTGTGTGAAGAGAGAAGATGAATGTTAATTCCTTGCCATGGATAACTGCCGTTTACTCGATGCTTGTCTTCTATGATGCTTAGCTTTCTATGATGCGTGCGCCCCACACATGACTTGATATAAGCCTGGTATGCATGGCTCCTCCTTGCCATCCTGGTATACATGGCACTCTCATCCCTATCCTGCTATGCACGTCTCCTCATCCCCATCCTGGTATGCATGGCCTCCTCATCCATATCCTAGTATGCATGGCCCCTCATCCCTATCCTGGTATGTATGGCTCCTCATCCCCATCCTGGTATACATGGCCCCGTCATCACTATCCTGGTATGCATGGCCCCTTCATCCCTGTACTGGTATGCATGGCCTCCTCATCCCCATCCTAGTATGAATGGCCCCCTCATCCCTATCCTGATATGCATGGCACCCTCATCCTCATACTGTCATGGGTGTGCCAGGGGCGACAGACAGTCATTTTGGTTCTGGCTGTAGAAGGTCATTGCGTTTGGCTTGGCAAGCACCTTCTTGATTTTCATCTCTGTATGGAGTGATATCCTTCTCCCTTTAGGACCTAGCAGCGACCTCCACCTTCTGCTGCGTATTGACATACCCAGATTCCCTTCAGCTAGGCACTGGTGCTAGCTCTATTTACTTCTGTCTGTTGAAAGTGCTAGAAGTTGACTAGTTTCTTCTTGGAGCATGTTGGAGGATTGCTGGTGTTAGCTCTCTTGTGTCTTCTCAAGCTAAGTGTATTTCCTCTTTTGTGTTCCTGCTTTGTCTTTAGTGGTAGTGGGGGACAACTAGTGCTCACCCCGCCCACTATCCATGGTCTATCACTAGGGGCAGTCAGGGACTAGGTTCCTGCTCGGCGTAGGTGCAGAACCTATTTAGGGATGTAAAGCCAGACAGGGTGTTGTCAGATCTGCCCAGTGATCTCCACTCCCCCCTTTCCTACTGTTCGGGCTCCCCCTCCCTCTTCCCTATGTTGTGCACCTAGCTTCTCCCTCACCCAATATGACACATACCCATCCTGGTATGCATGGCGCCCTCATCCCCATCCTGGTATGCATGGCCCCATCAGAAAAACATTAAAAAAACATAAACCATCCTACTTACCTTTCCTGCGCTCCCTCGCAGCATCTTGCTCTGATACCAGTAGCTGATTTATGCTATGGATTGTGTTATAGTCCGAAAAAATACTGTTACGTGGGACCCTCACTTGAGTATAAGCCGAGGGAGGCTTTTTCAGCATAAAAATTGTGCTGAAAAACTCGGCTTATACATGAGTATATACGGTACTTTCTTTTGTGTAATTAAAATTTTGTATTCATGTGTTTTTTATTAATTTGCATAAATAATTAATCAATATGCTAATTTAAACTTTATGTATTTAACTCAGTAGCCTTGCTATGAATAATGACTGCTGGTAGAAACGCAGCAAGTAACAAATAGATGTAATTTTTGTTATACTTAGTTTCAATTAAAAAGCGGAAAAAGGAACATAAAACAATGGAGCACATACACAAACACATTACAGAATGATATTAACAAAGAATTTGAAGAATAATGTGCATTATTAAATAAGTTGAACAGCATAAAAAGTATGCAGAACAGAAGCATGGCATAACAGAGCAAGCAAATGTGTACAAAACTTTAAGGTTAAGCACTCATGATGAGTTTTTGATGCTGCGTATCTTTGCTGCACAAAAAACTCAGCGTCATAGGCCTCATTCATATGTTGAGTAGTTGGTCAGTATTTTACATCAGTATTTGTAAGCCAAAACCAGAAGTGGAACAATCAGAGGAAAAGTATAATAATAAGGGCTGCCACTAGGAATTTTGGGGCCCCATACTGGCAAAATTTTTGGGGCCCCCTTGAGACTCCGCCCAGGCTCCACCCCAGCTCCGCCTCGAACCGTCCACAGTCCCACCGCCCTCTCTTGGAAAAACTCCACTTCTGCACCACATCCTCACCAATCACACATTTACAGTTCCCATCACCACATACATAACCAGCAGCTTTTGTTTTGGCTAAAACATTTTTTAATCAGCCACCATGAAAAGGTAAACTCTTTTGGCTAGTCTACTGTAACTTACTAAACATTTGCTAAAATATCCAATACAATTTAGGTATATTTTTATTTATTTTTCAATTTTTAAAATGGCCAATAATATCACAAACAAGAAACAAACACCGCCACACCATGACCAGACCACATATTACCACCAAAAAACACAATACTAATATCCCAAAAGAGCCATTATACACAGAAGATCTGTACTTCGTATATAGTGTTCGTGTACAGGTAATACAGTGATCACCGGTGACATTATACACAGGAGCTCTGTATATAGTGTTAGTGTACAGGTAATACAGTGATCAACCAGTGACCATTTATACATAGGAGCTCTGTATATAGTGTACAGGTAATACAGTGATCACCAGTGACATTATACACAGAAGCTCTGTATATAGTATACAGTGCATAGTGTCAGTGTACAGGTAACACACTGAGTCACCGGTGACATCGCTAGTAGAAGTCCTTCATCTTCATCCAGTGCACACTGCCATCACTTCTTCCAGCCAGGACTTATCTCTGCAGAAAATAACACAGTTATCTTGAGCACATTCCTAAATTTTTCCCCAACCTCTACACTGCGCCAGATAAAGAAAAAAAGCGACCATTTCGCCCTGAACAGTAACAGGACATCGCCTCCCCCACACTGAAAACAGTTTCTTCAAAAATAATATCCTTTAATTAGCCCCACATGTCCTCCCATTCTGCCTCATGTCTCTCCATACTTCCCCCATGTCTCTCCATATTGCCCCATAGTCATCCATAATAGTATAATATACCCCATAGTCATATATAACAATATAATGCACCCCATAGTAGTATAATATACCACATAGCCATATATAGTATAATGCACCACACATAGTAGTATAATGCACCCCATAGCAGTATTGTGATGAGTGCTGTGCTGGAATTGCTGTCCTCATCTCTTTTTTTTTGTACTGCTGAAAGCCCTCCTTCTCTCTGCAGCTCTCATACTTCTCCCCAACCCCCAGCCTGCACTCAGGCAGTGTAATGTGAGCTGCCAGTGCTGGAAGTTTTCCCGCTTCACCGCAGGGGTCCTGCATTGTCTGCACACGTGCTTTCTTCCTATAGCAGCCATTTTGGAGAATTCATTCTTTTTTGGTTAATAACACGGTGGGAGCATTCGCTAGAAACACGAAAGTTACTGTGTTGAACCATGCGCCGACGGGCATCGTTCCCGTGGTACTGGTAAACCCGTAACTCCAACAGAACCCGAGAAATGGAATTCTCGGGTGCCCCATGTACTAGCCCACCCAAGTGTGGGCTCATTGGAACCGTCAGTTTGGAGTGAGATCATTGATAGGTCTGCCGTTATTCTGCTAGGTTCACAGGACGAGTTATGAACCTTATGATATTGCAGAGCTCAAACCATAGCTTGCAGCCAGGGGAGGTGGCCAGAGGACCAGCCCTTTTTGTGAGGTCAGAAGCTGACATGCATAAGTCTTGCAGTGAAGTTCCTTAGGCAACTTACTTTCTGCTAGGATGTCCTGAGTAAGAGATCTACCAATGAACTATGACGTGTGGTTCCTTCCCCCAGCCTGGCTTGTCTTGCCTGTAACTATCATGTGAGTTATCTTTCATTCTTAATCCCATTTTATTTTATAACTGCATCTGTATATAACTATATTGTCTCAGTTTGTTACATCTTTTTATATTATATAAGCACTGCCTGTTTTTTCAAGGAATAAACCTATAAATTTATTAGTTTGTTTCTCCTGCTCTATAAACGAATTTGCACGTGCCTGAAGCACTACGCTACTGTTATGGGGTTGCTACGGACCCTCTTGATAAATTGTTCATCAAAAGCCGTAGCTGGTGGCAGCTAAAAGGAAGGGGTGTAAAGTGTTAATCTATTGGGTGACGCTGGCAGTGACGGAGCAGGGTTTATAAGGGTACTGCCTGGCTGCAGCCAGGAGTAATTATAATTCCCTCACTGCAGCGTGCCCAATAGCCAGCACACATCCAAGTGACCCGTCTGGCGACCAATTATCCTAGGTGCAGTTCCCTGACTGACCTGAGGGTAAGGGGGGCGCCAGAGAGCTGCAAGTTCCTAAGTGGAAGTGGGATAATTATAAATCCCTGCAGTTTACTGGGTCGGACGGCAGCAGCCGTCGTGTGTGTGCGCGTTTTCGTCACATTTGCAGCACGGAGGGATCACAAGCCGTGATACCCCGGGCTACCGTGTGGCGGACCGCGTGCCCGTTCATCACATATTGGTGGCACAGCGGTGGGATTATAGAGCATTAGTGATCTGGTTTGAGCAATCATTCCCTTCACTAAAAAACTTGCACGGTTCTTCAGCGACCCTGCAGCTAAAGTTTTGGAGAACAGACTCAGTGTTTATTAGTCCTGAGACAATTGTGTGTACTTGCGGTTACCCCTCCCTTCTCTTTGTTTTTCTATCCTATCTTTTATTTGGCAAACATGGCTACAAGAGGAGCAAGTTGGTTCGAAAAGCAGAACAGGGACACTCTTGTGGGAATCTGCGTGTACCACGGCCTTGACCACAAGAACCAAACCAAAGCCCGACTGGTCCAGGCCCTGAAGGAGCTGGGCGAGCATCGGAGCGTGGCGGGCGCAGGAGCCGGCCCAAGCCAAGGTGGTGCCGCAGGAGCAGAGGCCCAACCCCTGACTGCTTACACCCAGAGAGAGGTGGACCCTTACCTGCAGGCGGCCCTGGAGGGACTCACCGCTGACAACCGGGAAGAACGCCTGAGGCTGATCCAGCAAGCTCAAGAGAGAGCCGACCAGCGAGAGGCCAAACAGCGAGAGGCTGAGAGAGCCGAGCGCCAAGCCCAGCGAGAGGCCGAGTGGGAGGCTGAGAGAGCCGAGCGGGAAGCTCAGAGAGCCCATGAACTGGAGCTGCTCAGACAAGGGGCAATGCCCTCCACAGCCCAGAGCGGTACACCCAGCAGCTCTCAGAGTCCCAAGCCCCGGCCGGAGCACTTTCCCGTGCTGGAAAAGGAAGGAGACTTGGACACTTTTCTGCGGGCCTTTGAGAAAGTCTGCAGACAGTACCGGCTGCCTGCCGACCAATGGGCCAGGTACTTGACCCCCGGGCTGAAGGGCAAAGCTTTGGAGGCGTTCGCTTCCCTCGCACCAGATCAAGACAGTGACTATGAGGCCATCAAGCAGGCCCTGATTGCCAAGTACCAGCTAACCCCTGAGTTATACCGAAAGAAGTTCCGGAACCTCCAACGTGGCCCACACGACAGTTATAGCGATGTGGTGCAAGGACTCAGGAACCACTTTGACCAGTGGATCCATGGACTGTCAGTTGACACCTATGAGGAGCTGAAAGACCTGATGATCAAAGACCAGTTCCTGCATCTGTGCCCAGCTGAGGTCCGACAGCTCATCCTGGACCGAGAACCGGAGGACGCGGTCACAACAGCACGGATCGCCGACAGCTATGAGGCCAACCGGAAACCCGAGGTGCGGAAGGCCGTCACCACCCGTTGGGGAGGGGGTAAGCCTGCAACCAACCCCAGTGCCCCTGCCAGTCGTCCCTCTGGAGGCACTATCCCCTTTGCCAGCGCCAGGCCTACATCAGACCCCCGCCAGTGTTTCTCCTGCAAAAGGACTGGTCACATCAGCGCCACCTGTCCGGAGAGGCAGAAGAACCCCCCAGCCAAGGCCTCCGGGCCCAACGCCTCTGTTCTTTTGGTGGGTGGTGTGGTGGGGAGGGTTGATGACAACGTGCAGCCCGTCCGCGTGGGGGCCCGTCTTGCTACAGGCCTCAAGGACACCGGGGCTGAACGAACCCTCATCCGACCCGAACTGGCGGCCCCGAAGAGTTGATTCCGGGGAAAACCTTAACTGTCACGGGATTGGGGGCGTCCACTACCCCTTGCCGATAGCCCGAGTTTTCATTGACTGGGGTACCGGGAGCGGGGTGAAGGAAGTGGGGGTGTCCGAAAACCTGCCCACTGATGTTTTATTGGGGACTGATCTGGGGAGGATGGTGGCGTACTATGTCCCTGACACCCCTCCCCAATCTGATAATAATTAATGTTATCCATGATGATGATGTTGATGATGATGGGAAACTGATGTGTTACCTGCAATGCTTTGCGAAGTGATTATGCAACGATAACCTTTCTTTCCCTAGGATGATGTTGATAGTGATGTATCTGTGCCATCTGAATCTGTTAACCCTTTCTCTGAGGTGGTAGATGTGTCCACAGGTACAGGAGCGTTCAGCCACGTCGCTCTGCGGAGTGAGACGGCTGAGGAACCCCTAGCAGGAGCAAGCGACAGTGCTCAAGGAAATGGGGAGGTGCATGGGAACTGTGAGGAAGGTGACGCCATGACACTGACCAGTGCCACCGAGGAAGGTAACTGGCCCATAAGTAGCACTGCTCCTGAAGTGTTGGGGGTGGATGGGGAGGTAGAGCCCACAGCAGCGCAGGCTGATGGGTCTGTAGAAATCCCCGGGGAGACTGCATATGTAGCTGCTGTCACCCGCAGTCAGAGTGCCCGGATCGCAGGTAGCGCCCTGCCATCTGGACCCTCCTCCGCTACAGGAGAGACTGAACCAGAGGTGGACCCAGAGCCGGTCCCAGAGGGTCCCAGTGAGGAAGGAACCCTGACGTCACTTCTGGCTGCCTCCAGCCAGGAGTTCCAGGCCGCTCTGCACTCAGATGCGAGCCTGGAGAACTTGAGGCACCTCGCCGAGACGCCCACCTCCGTGACTGATAAGGAGGGGTGTTCTGGGAACGAGGAAGGTTGTACCGGGAGACAGTACCCAGAGACTCCCAAAAGGAGTGGTTGAGGGAAAAACAGCTGGTCGTCCCGCACCAGTTCCGAGGTGAGTTGTTGAGGATTGCCCATGAGATTCCACTTGCTGGACACTTGGGGATTAGCAAAACGAAGGCACGGCTGTCTCAACACTTCTATTGGCCCAAGATGGGGACAGATGTGACTAACTACTGCCGCTCCTGTATCACCTGTCAAAGAGTGGGGAAGGCGGGCCCTGCTCTTAAGGCTCCCCTGATCCCATTGCCAGTGATAGAGGAGCCTTTCCAGAGGATCGCGGTGGACATTGTGGGCCCGCTGGCCGTCCCCAGCAGCTCTGGAAAGCAATACATCCTTACTGTGGTAGACTACGCTACCCGGTACCCGGAGGCAGTAGCTCTGTCCTCAACTAGGGCAGATAAGGTGGCGGATGCACTGGTGTCCATCTTTTCACGGGTAGGATTTCCCAGGGAGATGCTTACCGATCAAGGGACCCAATTTATGTCTCGCCTAATGAAGGCTCTCTGCAGCAAAATGCAGGTGACGCGTATGGTATCGAGTGCGTATCACCCACAGACCAATGGTTTGTGTGAGCGCTTTAACGGTACCCTCAAACAGATGCTCCGCATGCTGGTTGAGACCCAGGGACGCGATTGGGAGCGGTACCTCCCACACCTGCTATTTGCCTACAGAGAAGTACCGCAGGCCTCGACGGGGTTCTCCCCCTTGAGCTCCTGTATGGTAGGCGAGTCCGGGGACCCCTTGGGTTGATAAGAGAATCCTGGGAAGATGAGCCAAACCCCACGGAAGTGTCCATCGTGGATTATGTCATGCGCTTCCGCGACAAGATGCAGACCTTGACGCAGTTGGTGCATGACAACATGACGCAGGCTCAGGCTGACCAGAAGCACTGGTACGACCAGAACGCCCAGGAGCGGACCTACCAGGTGGGTCAAAAGGTGTGGGTGCTGGTCCCCGTACCAAAGGATAAGCTTCAGGCAGCCTGGGAAGGCCCGTACGTCGTGCACCAACAGCTCAACCCAGCCACCTACGTGGTCACGCTTGACCACACTCGGGGTAGGCGCAAGGCCTTTCACGTCAACATGATGAAGGCCCATCACGAACGTGAAGCCTGCGTCCTACCGGTCTGCAATCTGCCCGAGGACGGGGAAGAGGATCCCCTCCTAGACATGCTGGCCCAAGCTAATGCCAATGGGTCCATTGAGGACATGGAGGTAAATGCCTCGCTAACCGTCTCCCAGCGGTTGCAGTTGCTGACCACTCTGGAACCCTTCCGGGCCGAGTTCACGAACCGACCCGGAAGGACCGAGTTGGCAGTCCACGAGGTGGACACCGGGAATCACGCCCCGTTACGGCGGACACCTTATCGGATCTCTGAGGAAGTGCAGCAGATTATGCGCCAGGAGATCCATGAGATGTTGCAGCTGGGGGTGATCCGGCAGTCCAAAAGCGCGTGGGCCTCACCTGTAGTTCTCGTGCCAAAAAAGGATCGGACCACCCGGTTCTGCGTGGACTACAGGGGGCTCAACGCCATCACTACCTCTGATGCGCACCCAATGCCACGCATCGAGGATCTGCTGGAGCGGTTGGCGAATGCCAAGTACATATCCATCATGGATCTGAGGGGATACTGGCAGATTCCCCTGAGCCGCGGCGCAGGAGAAATCTGCCTTTATCACCCCTTTTGGACTGTACGAGTCCACGGTCATGCCTTTCGGCATGAAGAATGCCCCTGCCACTTTCCAGCGGATGGTCAACCACCTGCTTCAGGGACTGGAGGAGTACGCTGTGGCGTACCTGGACGACATTGCCGTCTTCAGTTCCACCTGGGAGGAACACCTTCAGCATCTCCAGGAGGTGCTCAAGCGTATTCACCAGGCAGGTCTGACCATCAAGCCGGGAAAATGCCAGATGGGCATGAGGGAGGTCCACTACCTGGGGCACCGGGTAGGCGGGGGTTCCATGAGTCCAGAGCCCGAGAAAGTGGACGCGATCGTGTCCTGGCCCACCCCCAGGACCAAAAAGCAGGTGAAGTCCTTCCTGGGCACTGCAGGGTACTATAGGCGTTTCGTACCGAACTATAGCGCCATTGCAAAACCCTTGACGGACCTCACCAAGGGCGGTCTACCCCAAACAGTCAACTGGACAGATGGCTGTGAGGCGGCATTCCGAGCTTTGAAAACAGCCCTGTGCAGCTCTCCAGTGTTGAAAGCCGTCGACCATTCCTGGTACAGACTGACGCCAGCGAATTTGGCCTCGGTGCTGTACTCAGCCAGGTTGATTCGGGGGATCAGGAGCACCCCGTGTTGTACCTGAGCCGGAAACTTCTGCCAAGGGAAGTGGCATACTCCACCATCGAGAAGGAGTGCCCTGGCCATGGTCTGGGCACTGCAACGTTTGCAGCCCTACCTGTACGGGCGCACCTTCAAGGTGGTCACCGACCACAACCCTCTGAGCTGGCTGCACACAGTGTCCGGAACCAATGGTAGGTTGCTACGCTGGAGCCTTGCCCTGCAGCAGTATGATTTTGCCGTACAACACAAGAAAGGCAGTGATCATGGGAATGCTGATGGGTTATCACGACGTGGCGAACCCGCTGAGGTGCGCATGTCGGATTACCAACAGGTCATGCCTCCGATAGCGCCCTCTAAGGGGGGGAGGTGTGATGAGTGCTGTGCTGGAATTGCTGTCCTCATCTCTTTTTTTTTGTACTGCTGAAAGCCCTCCTTCTCTCTGCAGCTCTCATACTTTCCCCAACCCCCAGCCTGCACTCAGGCAGTGTAATGTGAGCTGCCAGTGCTGGAAGTTTTCCCGCTTCACCGCAGGGGTCCTGCATTGTCTGCACACGTGCTTTCTCCTATAGCAGCCATTTTGGAGAATTCATTCTTTTTTGGTTAATAACACGGTGGGAGCATTCGCTAGAAACACGAAAGTTACTGTGTTGAACCATGCGACGACGGGCATTGTTCCCGTGGTACTGGTAAACCCGTAACTCCAACAGAACCCGAGAAATGGAATTCTCGGGTGCCCCATGTACTAGCCCACCCAAGTGTGGGCTCATTGGAACCGTCAGTTTGGAGTGAGATCATTGATAGGTCTGCCGTTATTCTGCTAGGTTCACAGGACAAGTTATGAACCTTATGATATTGCAGAGCTCAAACCATAGCTTGCAGCCAGGGGAGGTGGCCAGAGGACCAGCCCTTTTTGTGAGGTCAGAAGCTGACATGCATAAGTCTTGCAGTGAAGTTCCTTAGGCAACTTACTTTCTGCTAGGATGTCCTGAGTAAGAGATCTACCAATGAACTATGACGTGTGGTTCCTTCCCCAGCCTGGCTTGTCTTGCCTGTAACTATCATGTGAGTTATCTTTCATTCTTAATCCCATTTTATTTTATAACTGCATCTGTATATAACTATATTGTCTCAGTTTGTTACATCTTTTTATATTATATAAGCACTGCCTGTTTTTTCAAGGAATAAACCTATAAATTTATTAGTTTGTTTTCTGCTCTATAAACGAATTTGCATGTGCCTGAAGCACTACGCTACTGTTTTGGGGTTGCTACGGACCCTCTTGATAAATTGTTCATCAAAAGCCGTAGCTGGTGGCAGCTAAAAGGAAGGGGTGTAAAGTGTTAATCTATTGGGTGACGCTGGCAGTGACGGAGCGGGGTTTATAAGGGTACTGCCTGGCTGCAGCCAGGAGTAATTATAATTCCCTCACTGCAGCGTGCCCAATAGCCAGCACACATCCAAGTGACCCGTCTGGCGACCAATTATCCTAGGTGCAGTTCCCTGACTGACCTGAGGGTAAGGGGGGCCCAGAGAGCTGCAAGTTCCTAAGTGGAAGTGGGATAATTATAAATCCCTGCAGTTTACTGGGTCGGACGGCAGCAGCCGTCGTGTGTGTGCGCGTTTTCGTCACATTTGCAGCACGGAGGGATCACAAGCCGTGATACCCCGGGCTACCGTGTGGCGGACCGCGTGCCCGTTCATCACAAGTATAATGCACCCTATAGTACTATAATGCACCCCTATAGTAGTATAAAGCACCCCATAGTAGTATAATGCAGCCCCATAGCAGTATAATGCACCCCCATAGCAGTAAAGTGCACCCTACACTGCTATAATGTACCCTATAGTACTATAATGCACCCCCATAGCAGTATAATTCACCCTACAGTACTATAATTCACCCTGTAGTACTATAATGCACCCCCATAGTATAATGCACCCTCATAGGAGTATAATGCACCCCATAGTATAATGCAGCCCTATAGCAGTATTATGCACTTCATAGTATAATCCAGCAGCCCCACAGTATAATGCACCCATAGTATAATGCACCCCTGTAGGAGTATAATGCACCCCATAGTATAATGCAGCAGATGCATAGTATAATGTACCCATAGTATAATGCAGAAGTCCCATAGTATAATGCACCCATAGTATAATGCACACCCATAGGAGTATAATGCAGCATCCCCATAGCAATATAATGTACCCCTTAATGTAATGCAACAGCCCCATAGTAGCTTAGTATTACATTACTATAATTCACCCTATAGTACTATAATGCACCCCCATAGTATAATGCACCCTCATAGGAGTATAATGCACCCCGTAGTATAATGCACCCCCTTAGTATAATGCATCAGCCCCATAGTATAATGCATCTATAGTATAATGCATCAGCCCCATTGTATTATGCACCCATAGTATAATGCAGCCCCATAGTATAATGCAGTAGCCCTATAGTATAATGCACCCATAGTATAATGCAGCAGCACCATAGTATAATGCAGCAGCCCCATAGCAGTATAATGCACCCATAGTATAATGCAGCAGCCCCATAGTATAATGCAGCAGCCTCATAGTATAATGCACTCCAAAGTATAATGCACCCCAAAGTATTATGCAGCAGCCCCATAGTATAATGCACACATAGTATAATGCAGCAGCCTCATAGTATAATGCAGCAGCCCCATAGTATAATGCACTCCATAGTATAATGCACACCATAGTATAATGCAACAGCCCCATAGTATAATACAGCAGCCCATAGTATAATGCACCCATAGTATAATGCAGCAGCCCCATAGTATAATGCATCTATAGTATAATGCATCAGCCCCATTGTTAGGTCTGGCGGAACACACAAAATAAATATAAATAATAGGTGCGTTCGCAGCCCGGGGTCCACCGTGCAGTCAGAGCCTGCTACTAGTAAGATGGCGGTATGGCGAACTCTGTTACTTCACAGAGTCGCAACTATAGATATTGTGGCACTATATGGCGGTATAAGTGAACTCTGTTACACGACAGAGTCGCTAAGGTAGAGACGCAGAGATATGGACTGTGTCCTGTTAACTCCACAGGGATGCACAGACAACTGCTGTGCGGACAGCAGTCCATAGTAATACAATCAGCAACTGTTGTGAATAGGCTGGAAATGAGTTCTGAGCAGAAGCTCCCTCTGGTGGTTACAAACGGTACTGGACTGTCCAGTGAAGATTGTGAGGATTGGGAATCAGGTGTTACTGACTGGTCTTATATAAGGGAGTTGCCTTCCCATCAGGGTTGCCGGTGATCAATTGTTCTGGTCTCAATCCTTGATTCCTGTTTCCTTGGTAGCCTGCTGTGTCGTGTCTGAATCTCCTGCTAACAGATAAGACATTTTCTTCTTTTTGTTTTTGTGCTTGATTTTTGCATTTTGTCCTGCACTTCTGTGGGGGCCTTCAGGGTCCCCTCTGGGGGCTTTTGCCCTCTCGGTTCAGTTCAGCCACTGATGTTTGTACATTTGCTTTTTCCAGTTTTTTCAGTGGCTGCTGTTTTGTTTTTGGTTACACCAGAGAACTAATTTAGGTGGTAGAGGTCGTGTGATCTCAGGTGTTTTTGAAATTAGTAACGTTGGTGCTTTTCAGGGTTTTTTGGGATTGCAGTAAGTGCCCTTCCTATCCTTTTCTATTTAGTAAGTTTGGGCCCCAACGTTTGCTCATACTATTTTCTGTCTGTGTCAGTATTTCTTCTTGTCTAACCGCCATTACATGTTTGGGGGCTTTCTATGTTCTTTGGGGATCTGCTCCGGGCAGATAGCTTTCCTCTTTCTATCTTTAGGTGTAGTTAGTTTCTCAGGCTGTGACGAGGCGTCTAGGACCAACGTAGGAACGCTCCACGGCTGCCTCTAGTTGTGGTGGTTAGTCAGGGTACTGCAATCTCATAGTTTCCAACTGCTCTGGTGTATTTCCTTTTTGCCTGCTCTCCTCAGCTACCAAATCATAACAAGCAACGCAATCAGACAATCTCCTCACCGGAGAAGCCGGTATTCTAGGGGCTTATTTCAGCCAAGCCCTAAACACGTGCATACAAGTCTCCTCACCGGAGGTGCCGGTATTCTAGGGGCTTATTTCAGCCGAGCCCTAACACATGCGTGCAAGATCACACTGGCGCAAAGCACATAATGCAATTGATACTAGCGCATGGCCGCATGGTCATACAACCCTTTTATAGCAGCAACTACAGGGCCTGCCAGAAAAGGACCAATAAGAAACTATTCCAGAACACATGTAGTTTCAGGACCTTCCTAGCGGACCAATAGGAGCTGCTGCAGTACCTGAGCATGTGACCCCTGATCTCCAATGAGAGATCTTACCCTGAGCATGCTCAGAAGGGGAAACGCAGGACTTAGTCCTAAAAACATATGCTCGCCGCTAACCAGTACTGGCTACAATAGCAGAACCTAGAGAGGCAGCAGTAATCCTCTGCACAATGTTAGACTGGGCGAGACGCTGGGACCGACGTCTCTGCTGAGCAGAGTCCACTGCGACCGGAGACGGATGGGAGACCGCAGCAGGGATGGCTCGAGATTCCCCTTGTGCAGAAGCCCCCTCGACCTCGACCCCTAACATTACCCCCCGTCCTAGGGCCCCCCTTCTTTGGACCTCACTATGTTCAAAGGCAGCGATGAGCTGTGGAGCATGAATATGCTCGGCAGGCTCCCAGGACCTATCCTCAGGCCCATAACCCCTCCAAACCACCCCAAAAAATTTTTTGCCCTGTACCACCTTGCACCCTACAATGGCGTTCACCTCATGATCGTCCGTAGACGAACCCGACGTCCCGGCAGATGACTCAGGCAACCGGGAGATGACCACAGGTTTTAGGAGGGACACATGGAAGGTGTCCGAGATACCAAGGCGAGGCGGAAGGGCCAAACGGTAAACCACAGGGTTCACCTGCTCGAGGACCTTGAAGGGACCCAAATAGCGGGGTGCCAACTTAGTGGACTCCACCCGCAGCCTGATGTTTCAGGCGGAGAGCCACACTAGGTCGCCAGGAGCAAATGTCAGAGCGGGACGCCGATGGGCATCGGCAGAAGACCTCATCCTCTCCTTGGAAGCCTGAATGGCATCCTGGGTGCAGTCCCATATGTACTGTGCCTCCACAGCCCAGTCTGCCACCCTGGAGTCGGCGGAAGCCACGGGCATGGGCACCGATACCTGCGGATGCGGCCGTAATTTAAGAGGAATGGGGTCTGTCCGGTGGAGTCAGCCACAGCACAGGAGCAAGGATGCCCAGTCATCCTGCCTGGCAGAGACAAAATGTCGCAAGTATGTGACCAAGGTCTGGTTGGCCCTCTCTACCAACCCATTCGTCTCGGGATGATATGCAGAGGAGAGGTTTAACTCAATGCAGAGTAGACGACACAGCTCTCTCCAGAACCGAGATTCAAATTGGGGACCTCAATCGCTGACAATTTGTCTGGCATACCGTGTAGACGGAAGATGTGTCTAATAAACAAGGCCCGTGCAGAAGGTAACCGTGGTAGCGGCACTAAGTGCACCATTTTGGAGAAGTGGTCGGTGATCACCCAAATGATAGTGCAACCCCAAGACTTGGGTAAGCCCACCACAAAGTCCATCCCGACCACCTCCCAGGGTCTGTCTGCCACCGGCAAAGGGAAAAGTAACCCAGCTGGCCGTTGTCGAGGGAACTTGTTCCTGGCGCAGGAGACACACGCCTGAACATACTCCCTGACATCACGGACCATATGTGGCCACCAGTATGTCCTCGCCAATAATTCAGTTGTCCTCTTTGCCACAAAGTGTCCACCCACACTGGACGAGTGTGCCCAAGAAAGTACCTCAGGTTGCAAATTAGTGGGCACAAAAGTCTTGCCCGGAGGCACAGACTCTAGCGAAATCGGGGCTACCGTTCTCAGACTCTCTTCGGGGACAATAAGCCGAGGCTCCTCATCCTCCTCCTCTGATGACACTAAGGAGCGAGAGAGAGCGTTGGCCCGAATAATAGGGAAGAATAGGGACCATCTGGCCTGGCGAGAATTTAGCCGCTGAGCCGTTTGCAAATATACCAAGTTTTTGTGGTCAGTGAAGACTTGGAAGGGAAACGAGCCCCCTCCAGAAGATGTCTCCACTCAGAGAAGGCCAACTTCATAGCCAGCAACTCCCTGTCCCCGATGGAATAATTCCTGTCTGCTGGTGTAAAGGTCTTAGAAAAGAAGAAGCAGGGATCCTTCTGACCTTGAGCATCCTTTTGATAAAGGACTGCTCCAGCACCAACAGAAGAGGCGTCCACCTCTAAAATAAACGGCTTATCAACATCGGGGCAATGTAATATGGAAGCACTGGCAAAATGCGACTTGATGGAAGAGAACGCCTTGGAGACCTCCTCAGACCACAACTTGGGATTTGCTCCCTTCTTGGTAAGGGCTACCAAGGGAGTTACCAAAGTCGAGAAATGGGGAATGAACTGGCGATAATAATTAATGAACCCCATAAAGCGCTGCACCTCTTTAAGAGAATGGGGTTCTTGCCAGTCCATTACAGCTTGTAGTTTGGCAGGATCCATAGCCAATCCCTGGGCGGAGATGATATAGCCTAGGAAAGGTAAAGATTCCTGCTCAAACACACATTTCTCCAGCTTGGCATAGAGGGAGTTTGCCCGTAAAAGGTCGAAGACTTTGTTGACATCCCTCCGGTGAGAGTCTATATCTGGTGAAAAGATGAGAATATCATCCAGATAGACTACTACAGAGGTGGAGAGCATATCCCAGAAGATGTCATTGACAAAGTCTTGGAAAACAGCGGGAGCATTACAGAGCCCAAAGGGCATCACCAGGTATTCATAATGCCCATCCCTGGTATTAAAAGCTGTCTTCCACTTGTCCCCTTCACGGATGCGAATTAGGTTATAGGCACCACGTAGATCTAGCTTGGTAAATACCTTTGCTCCTCGGAGCCTATCAAAGAGCTCAGAGATTAGGGGCAACGGGTACTTATTCTTGACGGTGATGGCGTTAAGACCCCTGTAGTCAATACACGGACGTAATTCTCCACTCTTCTTTTCCACGAAGATGGAACCTCGCCCCGGCTAGTGACACTGACTTCCTAATGAACCCTCTTGCCAGATTCTCCTGAATATACTGGGACATGGCCTCCGTCTCAGGAAACGAGAGGGGATAGACTCTTCCCCGAGGAGGTTCTGCTCCAGGCATGAGATCAATAGGACAGTCATAGGGGCGATGAGGCGGAAGAGTCTCCGCCGCCTTCTTGGAGAAAACGTCTGCGTATGACCAATAACACTGGGGAAGAGAAGTGAGATCTATGGGTATCTCTGTGGTGGTGACCTGAACGCACTCCCTGACACACCTGCCTCTACATGAATCACCCCAACCCAGTATCCTCCCAGAGGACCACTCAATATGGGGAGAGTGGTGACGGAGCCAAGGTATTCCCAGCAAAACCTCGTCTATTCCCTCGGGCAGGACAAGAAAGAAAATACTCTCTTGATGGGAAGGGGACATAGATAAAGTGAGAGGGATAGTCTGGTGGGTGATTTGTGAGGGCAGAGTCGATCAATTCACTACTCGCACAGACACCGGTTTGGCGAGCATCACCTGAGGTATAGTGTGGTGGAGAGCAAAGGCAGAGGACATGAAATTCCCCTCGGCTCCAGAATCCACACAGAGCTCGGCGGTGAGAGTGGATGGACCTACAGTAATTGTCCTCTTGAAGGACAACTTGGTGGAAAATGCCGCGGTGTCTAGTGAACCTCCTCCCAGGGTAACTAGACGCGACCGTTTTCCCGACCGCTGTGGACATTTGTTGGCATAATGTCCTAACTGCTGACAGATGTTACAAACCACGGGTACTCGAGCGGCCCGGGACTTAGGTCCTGCTCGAGAAACCTCCATGGCCTCATGGAGTCGGACGCCTGACTGAAAGATTTTAGAGGTCTGGCGAAGGTGGGAGCCAGCCGGAACCTCTGCCTACACTGGGACCGCTCCAACCTCCGCTCGTGAAAACGGAGGTCGATGCAGGTAGATATGGTGATAAGCTTCTCCAGTGTGGCGGGAATCTCCCTGGTAGCCAAGGCGTCTTTCACATGGCCCACCAGTCCTCTCCAAAACACGGGAATGAGGACTTTATCTGGCCAGTCTAACTCCGAGGCCAGAGTCCGAAATTGGACAGCAAAATAGCTGACCAAGGACAAACCCTGTGAACTTGCCAGCAGTTGGAGCGCCGCATCATGGGTGACCTGAGGTCCTAGAAAGAACTTTTTTAGAGCCTCCAGAAAACGAGAAGCACTCCGTACCACACGGTCGTCACGTGGCCCACTCCAACGCTCTGCCCGACAGTACTGGATACAATAGCGTGTTTTTTTTATTTCATACAATAGGATTAATAATTGAGAGTTGTCTAATTGACAACTCTCAATTATTAACCTGGCTTAAAGTCACCTTTCAATAGCAAGGTGGCTTTAACCCATTATTAACTCATTAGCCACCGCTACAGGGCAATGGGAATAGACAGGCTAAGTGCCAGAAAGGGCGCATCTAATTATAGATTTGCCTTTTCTGGGGTGGCTGGGGGCAGATGTTAGTAGCCAGGGGGGCACAAAATAAATGCACCCTCCGTAGGCTTATATTATCTGCCCCCACTCGCTGGCTTTGTCTGTCTGGTTGAGAAAATAGCGCGGGAGCCCACTCATTTTTTTTCAATGAATTTACACCTTTAATTAACCCCTACATGTGTGAAATTTTGCACACATACACTCATGTAATTGTTAGTGAAAACCATATATCAAACTACATGAAATGACATGGTTAACTGTATGTAAACCATGTGTCATTTCATGTCGGGTCTGTAATTTCACAAAAGCCGGCAATTGAATTAGCGGCTATTACACTATGTAGAAGTGCATGAACTATAAATATATGTATATATATATATATATGTCTCAATGATATATATATATATATATATATATATATATATAGTCATGGCCAAAAGTTTTGAGAATGACACAAATATTATATTTTCACATGATCTGCTGCCCTCTGGTTTTTATGTGTGTTTGACAGATGTTTTTATCACAGACAGAAATATAATAATTGCAAACATATGAGTAACAAAAGCTTATATTGACAGTTAAAGTACTGCCACACTAAACAATCCCGCTAGCGATCACGATAACGACGCATACTAATGCGATCGCTAGCGGGATTGTTTCTATATCGCTAAGTGCGGCCACATTTAGCGATATAGTTAACGACGCTATCGCCGTTAGCGATCTTCTTAACGACTTTAGCGGTACAAAAGTACCGCTAAATCGCTAAGAAAAGGTGCCACACTAGCGATATATACTTACCCAGCGGGAGCGCCGAGAGAAAATAGGGTCCGGAGCGATCCCAGCGACGAGCGAGATCACAGCAGGAAGCTCGTCACTGGCAGATGCCGCACTGAACAACATCGCTAACGGGATCGCTAAATAGTGACGTTTTTTAGCGATCCCGTTAGCGATATTGTTCAGTGTGGCATACCCTTTAGAATGAGTTAATGCAGCAAGTCAATATTTGCAGTGTTGACCCTTCTTCTTCAGGACCTCTGCAATTCTCCCTGGCATGCTCTCAATCAACTTCTGGACCAAATCCTGACTGATAGCAGTCCATTCTTGCACAATCAATGCTTTCATTTTGTCAGAATTTTTAGGTTTTTGTTTGTCCACCCGTCTCTTGATGATTGACCACAAGTTCTCAATGGGATTAAGATCTGGGGAGTTTCCAGGCCATGGACCCAAAATCTGTATGTTTTGTTCCCTGAGACATTTAGTTATCACCTTTGCTTTATGGCAAGATGCTCCATCATGCTGGAAAAGGCATTGTTGATCGCTAAACTGCTCTTGGAGGGTTGGGAGAAGTTGCTCTTGGAGGACATTCTGGTACCATTCTTTATTCATGGCTGTGTTTTTAGGCAAGACTGTGAGAGAGCCGATTCCCTTGGCTGAGAAGCAACCCCACACATGGATGGTTTCAGGATGCTTAACAGTTGGCATGAGACAAGACTGGTGGTAGCGCTCACCTTGTCTTCTCCGAATTAGGTGTTTTCCTGATGTCCCAAACAATCGAAAAGGGGATTCATCAGAGAAAATAACTTTACCCCAGTCCTCAGCAGTCCACTGCTTGTACCTTTTGCAGAATATCAGTCTGTCCATGATGTTTTTTCTGGAGAGAAGTGGCTTCTTTGCTGCCCTCCTTGAGACCAGGCCTTGCTCCAAGAGTCTCCGCCTCACAGTGCGTGCAGATGCACTCACACCTGCCTGCTGCCATTCCTGAGCAAGCTCTGCACTGCTGGTAGCCCGATCCCGCAGCTGAAACACTTTTAAGAGACGGTCCTGGCGCTTGCTGGTCTTTCTTGGGCGCCCTGAAGCCTTTTTGGCAACAATGGAACCTCTCTCCTTGAAGTTCTTGATGATGCGATAGATTGTTGACTGAGGTGCAATCTTTCTAGCTGCGATACTCTTCCCTGTTAGGCCATTTTTGTGCATTGCAATGATGACTGCACGTGTTTCTTTAGAGATAACCATGGTTAACAGAAGAGAAACAATGATGCCAAGCACCAGCCTCCTTTTAAAGTGTCCAGTGGTGTCATTCTTACTTAATCATGACAGATTGATCTCCAGCCATGTCCTCAACACCCACACCTGTGTTAATGGAGCAATCACTGAAAAGAGGTTAGCTGGTCCTTTTAAGGTAGGGCTGCAATGATGTTGAAATGTGTTTTGGGGGATAAAGTTCATTTTCTAGCCAAATATTGACTTTGCAAGTAATTGCTGTTAAGCTGATCACTCTTTATAACATTCTGGAGTATATGCAAATTGCCATTAGAAAAAGTGAAGCAGTAGACTTTGTAAAAATTAATATTTGTGTCATTCTCAAAACTTTTGGCCATGACTGTATATTGTGGTGTAGTCACACCTGATGCAGCTAGGGGGCACTGTGTATGCTCCTCGAGGTATGCATGGAAGCATGGTTTGGGTTGTGGTAAAGGACCTGTGATGAGGTCATGATCAGGTGACTTAACCATGTGATCCTGACCTCACCGATAGGTGGGGTTACACCTATGTAATGGAGTTTGTTTTGCACCTGTGAGAGAGTGTGTGGGAGTCTGCCAGTGTGGACAGGCTTCCATGTTTCCATGTGGGACATTACAGAGAGGTCTCTGTGACTGAAGAGTGAGGCTCCAGGCAGGAGCTGAAGCATGGAAGAGTGTATTGTATGTTATCATATGGTTTATGATGCAATAAACCTAAGGACTTTTGCATAAGATCGAGTCTCCTGATTTACCTCTGAAGCAGCCGACTGAGTGAAACCTTACAATTGGTGGATGGTATGCTGGCAGCGGCCCAAGGAGCACATGTTCCAGGACTGGGAATGAGGAATCAGAGGAGGAACGGACGGTCTGTGAAAACCGTGAGTGTGACCAGTGGTCACAAATAAACGTGCATTTATGTTGATGTGGTGCCTCTGAAGATATGAGGTATCTGAAGACGCTGTTAAGCAGTGGTGACAGACAGGAGTCTGTGTTATGTTGACCGGGGTCATTGAAAATGGAGAAAAAGCATGCTGATATGATACCTCTGAGGAGGAGGTCTCCAGGAACCTGTATGGCTGACGCCAACAGGTAACGGTCTTGACAACCGTGTTATGCTGGTCGGGATCAGTGAGAAGAATTAGTGAAAGACTGTTTTTTTTTCCTTGGTTGGATGCCTCTAAGAGGAGGTGTCCGGAAACCTGCGTGGCCAACAGGTAACAGACAGGAGTCTGTGGTGTACTGACGGGTCAGTGAGAGATTGTTTTGTCCTTGTGGGATGCCTCTATGAAAAGGAGGTATCCGGAAACCTGCGTGATCAACAGGTAACAGACGAGAGTCTGTGGTGTACTGACGGGTCAGTGAGAGATTGTTTTTTCCTTTGTTGGATGCCTCTATGAAAGAGGAGGTGTCCGGAAAATCTCTCTGGCCGAGAGTGACAGACAGGAGTCTGTGTTGTGCTGACGGGTCAGTGAGAAACTGTTTTTTTTTTTTTTTCTCTGGAACACGTGTGAGGTGTTTGCTGTGGCTCGTGGAGTCATGAAGGTGACAAGCGGCTGGCTGTGACTCGTGGGGTCACGAAGGTGACAAGCGGCAAGACAGCGCAGCGTGCAGAGACTTGTGGTGGCAGGAGCTACAGTGACTGTTGCAGCAAGAGGTTCTGCAGCAGCCGGAGCTGCAGTGGCAGCCACAGCAGCTTGGGAGTAGCATCTGGAGGTGCTGGTTGTTGGTGGCTGCAACGGAAGCGGTAGCAGTACCACCAGGAGCTGGTGTGGTAAAGAGGACAGTGTGAACCGAGGCACACGGACTCTGAAAGGGCCAGTACACGCCCTAAGTAAAAGACACTGTCTAAGGGTACTGTGTGGACTGGGGCCTGTAAGAGCCGTGGTGTGTTCCCCAGTGATGGGTGGTGTTCCTAAAAGGGGAGGAGTCCCAAAAGGGGAGCGGAAACCCAAAACAGGGATGGTTACCCAAAAGGAGGTGGAGTCCCAAAAGGGGGCGGTAACCCAAAAATTGGGATTGTGGCCCGAAAGGGGGTGGAGTCTCAAAAGGGGGTGGTAGCCCAAATCAGTAAAGTGGCCCGGAAGGGGGCAGAGTCCCAAAAGGGGGCGGCAAATCAAAAGGGGGTGGTGTCCCAAAAAGGGGTGGCACCGGTTTCCTCAGTGGACATATCTGAGGAACAGCGGGGTGGGTGTTATACGTATTCCGCATGTGGCATAGACTTCCCGTTTGATAACAGCCCACAGGTGTGTACGGTAATGTTACATAGGGAAGGAGTCTCTGGACAGTTGGACTCAAAGAGTCAGGTGACTCTGAAAGGAACTCCGCTAGTTCTCTGTCTGACCGAGAAAAAGGTCCAGGTGTGCTGCATCCACGGGCTCATTGTGGACTATTTGGTAGACAGGGTGACGCTTGAGATGTCCACAAGTGTCGAGGATCAAGATGGCGGTATACCACCGAACGTATTGTACCCCTATGAGAGGGCACGGGACTTTCTATTTTTTGAAAATGCATGGGAACTTGATAAAGTGTGTTGTTGTTTAGAGGGAGCCCCATCACAGCAGGCGGCTGTAGTGGTTCCTTGCCGTGTGAAGTGTGAAAAGGAGGTAAACCCTAATAGCGATAGTCCCGAGCCCCAGGTGACCAGAAGAAAGTGTGGGTCAGACCAACTCGGGGACTTGGAGGTGACGAGACGTGTGACCGTGGGAAACGGTTTAGCTCTAGCGCAGGGGTCTGACACCTGTCTAGGTGGGGACGTGCTGTTCCAGGATGACAGAGGGAGTGGGAGTGACTCCTGTGCAGACTGTGACTCGACCGCAAGGGAAAGCGAGTGCAGTAAGGTGGAGCCAAGTAAAAATGGTAGATCTTCCTCTTGCCGCAGGGGCCGCGGAAAGGCGGGACAGGCTACAGCCTCTAAGAAGAGAAATGATGAGGAAGAGTCAGGGTCAGGTACCGGTCAGGTTACTGTCCTTGATAAAGAGGCCACGTTATCTCTGACAAATCCCAGCACAGAGGTAGGGCTGGAGGTAGAACAGACCTGTAGTAGATCCACATCTGCCATGCCGGAAAGGGTGAAATGGCTCAGTATGATGAAGGCTCCAGGGTACCGGAGGAAGAGCTGTTGAAAGAAACAGTAAAAGAGGCAGTTGAGCAAGAAAGGGTCCTGAGACGAATAATTGAGCACAGAATGGAGGAGCTGGAGAAGGAAGTCTCTAAGCTCAGAGATCATCTGTCAGCGTGTCATAATATGAACAAGGCCCTATGGAAAGATATGGAGGTGCTCAGAGAGGCCCAGGAGAAGCATCAGCAGGAACTTCTCTGGAGGGAGGATGAGTGTCGCGGCTTGGCAGAGGAGCGAGATAAAGTTCTTCGTAAGCTCAAGATGGAGAAAGAGACTAATGCCCAGCTCCAGAAATCCACGGGAGACGAAGTACAGCAAGCAAAGTGCCACACAGATGGCCACACAAGAAATGCTGAGGTCTTGGAGAACTGCGCTGATGCTCAGGAAAAGGAGACATCGCTTTTCAAGTGTATGATAGAGGTACCCGAAGACATGCAAGAAGCTTGTGCCAGTGAGGATGTACATGAGGCCTTTAGAAAAGCGGTAGAAGCATGTAGTGTGAACTGGGTGCCAGAGATGAAACAGTCATACTGTCGACTAAGGAAGTCACACTGAAGCGAGTGGCTGTCCTGAGAGACATGCACCTACATTGTCTCCGCACAAAGCAACTGATCCTGTTGAGAAATCACGAAGCCACTCGACGTTTGGAGCAAGCAAGAAAGGCTCAAAGTCAGCTTGGATTAATGGAGGACATCATTCAAGTGCCCAGAGGTCTGGTGAAGAAAGTCATCGGAAGACTTGGGAAAATGATGCAGGAGATGGTGAATAAGTCTGGTGTGACGAGAGTCAGGATTCCGGCTGATGACGAAGTCCAGGTCGTGGGTGAAGACGGGATGGTTCCGTTCCTCGTTGTCTGATCCAGGGAGAGCCTTGGGAATATCCGGATGCTCCTGGAGTATCGTGTGTCCTACCTGAGAGAAGTAGAGCAACTAGACTTGAGAGGGACCAGGTCAACAGGAACCTGCAGAAAATAGAAAGAAGATGGCCTCCACCTTCAACCCGTGGTATTGAGAGGAGAAGAGATAGAAGTAGTGATGCCTCAGTTAGCTCAGTGATGAGTGACTTAAGCAGGAGAACCTATAGTGGAAAAAATGAAAAGGACGCAGACCAGACAGGACGTATGGGTGCAAGTGAATTGCGACGCCGTACTGACCGCTGGGGAGGCGGGTGGTCTGACAGAGGGCCCGACTTAGCCAGACGGTTTGACTGGCAGAGACGACCGAGAAGGATCTCTGGTCGGGTAATAAGTGTTCAACCCCACAAGTTTGAACAGAGGGGGGAGGTATGTGGTGTAGTCACACCTGATGCAGCTAGGGGCACTGTGTATGCTCTTCGAGGTATGCATGGAAGCATGGTTTGGGTTGTGGTAAAGGACCTGTGATGAGGTCATGATCAGGTGACTTAACCATGTGATCCTGACCTCACCGATAGGTGGGGTTACACCTATGTAATGGAGTTTGTTTTGCACCTGTGAGAGAGTGTGTGGGAGTCTGCCAGTGTGGACAGGCTTCCATGTTTCCATGTGGGACATTACAGAGAGGTCTCTGTGACTGAAGAGTGAGGCTCCAGGCAGGAGCTGAAGCATGGAAGAGTGTATTGTATGTTATCATATGGTTTATGATGCAATAAACCTAAGGACTTTTGCATAAGATCGAGTCTCCTGATTTACCTCTGAAGCAGCCGACTGAGTGAAACCTTACAATATATATATATATATATATATATATATGTGTATTCTATGTGTATATATCTATTCTTTCTTTTGTGATTTTAAAACTATTCATTTGGATCCATTATATGTCGGTTTTGCTAGCCACCGACAAAATCTTGCAAGTCGGATGTCAATCGGATGTGTAAGGAACGCTCAGATGCGACTAAATCGCATCCTCCCCGGAAAATCGGTTGACAGACGGATGAATGTTCATGAAAGTTTTGTGCGATAATCGACCGACTAAAACGGTCCGATTATTTAGACTGTGTGTGTGACCCCGGCCTTAAGGTATCTGTTGTTGTACTATGCAATTAGCTTATTATTAATCCATTTCTTATTTATAGCTGTGTTTCATTCTAGTGCTTATGTTAATTTTTCTAGCAGTGTTACTATGTTTTTGATAGCATCAGTGTTTGTGTAATGTTTAGGAGCGGAGAATGTTTGCACTTATTGCTGTCCTTTCAGGCAATATATCAAGGTCACATTTTATGTGTCAATGTCAGGTTTAGCTTGCTCTTTCCAGGGGGAAACTAGTCAAACAAGTTTCGGTACACAATAATATCTATGTGACAGACAAGCACTTAATGACACAAAGGCTGAATTGTGGTTTAATTTAACAATACTAGAGGGTGGTGCAAGACATTGCAAAATTTCCGCAAATTAAACGTACTATGGTTCATGCATGGCGATGTCTGCTGTGTGGTGTTTCATGCCAGCATCCATCGCTGGTTTGTCTACAGTATGTCTAATGGACCATACGATGAGTTAGGAACTTGGACATGCAGCTCATGACATGAATGTTGGAACAGGGGTATCAATTTAGCAAGAGCCAACCAGTGCATGCACCAGAAATCAGCTATAGGATTGTCACATATAATTCAAATGATTCAGGAAATAGGCTATTCACGCGTACAGTATTTGGTCAGTATTTTACATCAGTGCTTTTAAGCCAAAACCAGGAGTGTGTGAAAAATGCAGAGTTAGTGCACATCAGGGGCATAACTACCGGGGTCGCAGTAGTCACCTCTGCGATTGTGCTGCCAGGTGAAGGGCCTGCCGATGTCAGTCAATACTTCAGCTGGATGTGTATCCTCGGAAGTGTATTGCAGCACACAGACCCAGATCCGTGTGCGGCAATACAGGCTGCCCCTCAATCTTAGGCTAGCAGCTGACGTCAGCTTGCATGTGACCTGTGGCACACGCTGAAGTCAGCTTCAGGCTTCAGAAGAAAACGCCACACGGCGGGGGAGCAAAGGGAAGCTGAGTATTTTTTTTCTTTTAAATCAGTGAGTACAGGGTGGCCATACTAGTTCATGGATGACTTTGGGCTGTGCATTATACTGCATGGATGACCATGGGCTGTGCATTATATTAAATGAAGATATGAGCTGTGTATTATAATAATATGGAGGACTACTGACAGTGCATTATATATGGACGTGCATTATACTATATGGAGGAATATAAGCTGTGCATTATACTTTATGAAGGACTATGGGGTGTATTATATTATATGGAGGATTATGTAGTGTATCATATGTAAGATAGCGCTTGCTGTGTGTGTTGGAGGACACTCGCTTGGCACAGGATTAAAACACACAGGACCGGTTTTCTCACACAAAACAGTCTTTCCGGTTTATTTAGGCATCATAAACCATCGAAACATGACCAAAGGCAAGCAGTCTTACATCAGACAGATGAATCTTCAATGTCCATAGTAGAGCTTCGCTCTCTCAGGCCTTTGGGCACACCGGCTGTGCCAATGTCCAACACGCAAGCTCTATAGCCTAAACACAGTCTCTCACTGACCCCTGTCAGCATAACACGGATTCGGGTCCGTTACTTGTTGGTGTCGGCCACACAGGTTCCCGGCTGCCTCTTATCCTCAGAGGTATCCCACAAACACTTTCTATAGAATAAACATAATCTCTGGAGGTATCTCACAGACCTCCATCCTCTGGCTCAGACTAGCCAGCACTGTTCCATGTGCCAAACACACAGGCTCCATTAGGTGGCCTCTAACCACACCCACAGGTGAGGTAGCATCACATGTACTGGTCACGTGATCGTGACATCACTGCAGGTCCTAATCTTAGGGAAAATCCCGGCCAAATGTTATCCTGTTGGGAGAAATATATCTTCCATCCAGCACTACACCCTTTGCTGCACCACACATACTATATGAAGAACTATGGGGTGCATTATACTATATGAAGTACTATGGAGGAGTGCAGTATATTTGTCACGAAGTGACTGTCCTGGTGTGATGCAACCCGACGGTTGGTCGGTCAACAGATGGCAAAAAAACCCACAAGGGTACACCAGGGACACAATTACAATGGTGGGCCCTGCGATAGGGAACAAGGGAAATGGACACCTCCTCTGCACTCACCTAAGTCTGTGCCCTGATCTCCCTATCGTCCCTATACTGGTTCTTTCACCCTGTCGCCGAGCAGGATACCTGAAACCCTCACAAGCCCTGTGCTAATCCCTAGGTAGGGAGCAGGCCGGTGAGAGCACTAGTCACACCACTGCACTAATGAAACACAAAGGGAAGGGACAAACAACAAAGGGTAAAGGCAACAAAAACATCACACTTAGTGTCAGGACTCTGAACATTGTTCATTACCTTTTGTGCATTACTGCCCTTTTCCAAGATGGCATATTTGGTCTCATGTGCACTGTGTCTTCCTGCTATATAACTCCACCACAGCCTTTAGTCTGTGCTAGAGTATTCTGCCTTGCATTCAGCTTCTGCCTTGCATCCAGCTTCTGCCTTGCATCCAGCCTCTGAATTCTGGTGGCTCCCTGGCATTGTACCTGCTCCTGTGAACCTGTTGGTGATCCTGCTACTCTGCTCTGAGTTCCTGCTGCATACACCGGTTTCCAGTAATCCTCCTTCATCTGGCTGCTGGTGTTTACATCCTTCTGCATTTGCTGGACATGTAAGCTGTTGCAGCTCTGCTCTGCTTAAACCTGAGACTATTACCCAGCCTCCCTGTTTGAGCTAAGATATTATTTGAACTGCCTTATAAGCATATCTACCTGTGCTTGGACTAAGCAAGGACTTATTCGTGTCAAGTATCCTCAAGTATATTTGTGCTTCATAGACTCTCTGCTTGATTGCATTTTCCTCTGAAGTTTCCTATAGACTGTTAAGCTGCATTTAATATCTGCACCAAGTGTTGTGGACTTGAGCTTTGCTCTGCACCTGTTTGAATCACCATGTGATAATATAGACTTTACCACTTATAAAACTGTGTCCTGTAGTTGTCTTGTTCCACGCAAAGAGTCTCCTGAGTTATCCCCATAATCATTACACTTAGCTTTCTGCTGTAAAGCTCTATACAGCTGGATAAAGTCACCAGATCAAGGTAATAGCTGAAGCACCACTGCACTCAGCTAGCTCCTTCTCCTTCTTGGTTGGTCTCCAGAAGGACCTGCATCACCAACAGTCAGCTGATGCATCAGGTGACCTTTTAAAGGATGGTGGGAGTGGTCACCACCTGCATCAGCAAACTCAGCAGCAATGTAATTACACCAGCGGCCACCGGGGAAGACTGACATTAACCCCCGATGGCCTGAATGGAAAAAAGTTTTAATATGAAAAGCAAAATCTGCCACAGATCCAAAAATGGATTGTGACAGTACCCCCCTTTCAATGAGGGGCTTCTGGACCCTCAACACCGCACCTCATAGAAAACAACCTACGGTGAGGACGCCTTGATCCAGCAGAGTTCACCCCAGCAGTCACCTGACTCAGGATTATGGCAAACGTGGACTGATGGAAGTGACGATAACTTATGCTCCGGAGGCGCCACAAATCTCCAGAGCGCTGACCTGGGGAATGAGTTGTGTACGGGCATTACTGGTGATAACTCCAGCTGGTAAGTCCCTGGGCCGAGAATGGCCGACATCCGATACGGCCCAATCACCCGAGAACTCCAGACCCCAGCAGCACACTTCCAATTGTTTAAAGGCATAGTAATCTTAGTGTATGTAAACTTTTGACTTTGCAGTGAGTAATAAAATGTCTTTAAACATTCTCTCTCTCATTAATCTGGCATTAGGCAAATATTAATAATTATGGTAATCCTAATTGACCTAAAATGGGAAAGGTTTATTCTGATTTCATGTCAGATATTGAGAAAAATATGCATATGTGTCTTTTTATACAGTGTATGTAAGCTTCTGTATATCCTTGTATATGTCCATGCTGCTGTTCTTTAAAGTATACAAAAAAATAAACCATTATACTCACCAGGGACGTAAATAGAAGTCATGAGGCCCCATAGCAGAAGTATAATGCACCCCCATAGTCCTCCATACAGTGTAATGCACCTCCCATAGTCCTTCATATAGTATAATGCATCCCCATAGTCCTCCCTATAGTATAATGCACCCTCATAGTCCTCCATATGATATAATGCACCCTATAGTCCTTCATATAGCATAATGCATCCCATAGTCTTCCATATAATATAATGCACCCTCCATAATCCTACATATACAGTATAATTTGCAGATCAGCATGCATGTTCAATGTGAAAGGGACTTTCCAAATATTTAATCCCTAATTAAAACTACTGGTTTTAAGATAAAAGATATTATGTTATGTAGGTTGCCTATTGCAAAGTAATCTCTCTTTTTCTGGTACATCGCATGCTTCCTCACAAGTAGATGGGCTCAGGTATAAATGTTTGAAACTAAAGGTACTGTCACGCTAAGCGATCGCACCAGCGATCATGACAACGACACGACCTGGCGAGATTGTTGGTGTGATCGCTATATGGTCGCTAGTAGCTTCCATACAGGAAGATCTCATAAACGACACATCAGCGATCAGCGATCTGTATAACGACCTCGGCGGTCGTTGGGCCTGTCACACAGCATGTATTGTTAAAGATTGAGCGCAACCTTTTCCATGCCCCTCAGCACAGATTGGTGGTCACTGTATGTCATATGTCACAGCTCTCGCTTAGTGATTGGACGTCTGCGTCATAAAAGACGACGCAAGTGGTTCATACGAATTTCCAGCATCGTTCCATACTGCGTCCTGCTAGCCTTCTGCTTTGCAGCTACTGCGATCCAGTCTGTGCCGCTATTGCGTTTGCCCCAGATTCATTTTTTCAGGATCCCAAAAACGTTTTGTATAAATGGCAAACATGAAGCGCTGTAGCGACTCTGACAGAATCGCAAAACCCCACACACGATAGTATTCTCGCAACAACGCACAAAGGACTAGATATTGTGGCCACCAATCGGAGCTGAGGGGAGTTAAAAACTAGTCCCGCCTGCGCCGCTGACATGAGTCGCCAACGAGGTCGCTCGTCGTTCATAAAGGGTGTCAAACTCAGCGATTCAGGCTCACCAGCGGGACGCCAATGATCAAACAACGGTCCAGAACGTTCGTGCACGATCAGCAACATCTCAGCAGGGGCCACATCGCTGCTGCATGTCACATACAGTGACATCGCTGACGATGTCGCTGCTGCGTCATAAAATCAGTGTCGCTTAAACGATATCGTTAGCGATCTCGCTTAGTGTGACAGTACCTAAAGACTATTATGCAACATGTTGTAACTCATGTCTTACTGCAATATCTAAGCAACACTCAAAGTAAATGACTTAAGTAGGTCACTGATCTATGCTAGAGCATAAATACTGGAATAGTGACAGCTTTCAGAGATGTAGTAGCACAGTTAATGATCAGTGTCAGTATGAAGTTACCAAGGCAAAGTAGATACATAGTAGCCTTCATTATGTTCTGGTTAGAAGAAAAGATTTACCATTGTGATATTTGTTGACCAGCATTATATTCTCAATCTCTACGTCAAACAAGGCCTTTAAGTTTCTTGTGGCTAATGCAAAGTGCAGTTCTTTGAGTTTCCACCTGCTTTTTTTTCCTTTGCAGCCTCAACATCTTCCTCTGCAAGTTATAGTAGATTGACTAAAATCTTTATCAGGTAGGTGTACCTAATATGACAAATGTGCACAAGGAAAACTCTCTTAAAGATCTGAGAAAACCACCTTTCTATCTAGATTAAATATCACTTAGATCATATACTATGAGCAGATAACATTTCTAATGTAAAGTGGAAAAATATGTTCTTCAATTAACACATTAATATGTATGTATTTTAAGGCTCTGTTCGCACTACTTTTATTGGTTTGTTTTTTTGTTTTTTCTCCACTTTTTTGTTTGCTTCATCTGGTGTTTTGATAGTCAAAAGAGGGTAGGTACAAGCTCTCAAATTATTTTATATAGTTGCTATAGAAACTAATAGACTTGAGAAAAGTCAATGGATTCCTTACAAAACTGTCATCATAATTATCAAGGTTCTATATTATAACATAAAAAAGCCAGATACTAAGGATGAGTAAGCCTTAAGGTGCCCATACATTGCACATCGCAGTTAGGTGAATGCTATTGGGGCCAGCCATTGTCTCTCCTGACTCCACCATACACATGAACGCTAAACTCATCCCATTGACTTTGATCTAATGTATATTGGGCTCTTACCTCCAAAACTGATTAAAACTGACTGAAATATTGATGACAAATTGACACTATTTTAATCGGTTATCACCTGTGAAATATATTCCATCTGCCCCTGAAAGCCTTCAAGACATCTGCCATATACAGTATGTATGATGGCGTTTGGGTGTGTATGGAACAAGCTCAATAACGAATAGTGATTGTGGAAGGCTATGTGCAAAGTAGATCGATTAAGGAAACACTAGAGGTTTTTGCCGACAAGTATCCAGGAACAAAACCACCAGTTAAACGTTGTATACAGAGTCTGGTTCAGAAAAGACATAAAACCGGCTCTGTCACAAACATGAAGAAGCCATCAGTCAGGACGACTGAAGTTAAGCATGAAATTCAGCAGGCTACTTTTCCATGTTCTACCCTGTAGTTTTAGACAAGAGAAGACCTTCCTATATTACCCCATAGACCCTCCCACAATGAGCTCCTTTGGAGTTAATACAGCTCTGGCAAAAATCAAGAGACCACCACATCAAAACCTTGCCATGGCCAGCAAAATCTCCAGACCTGAACCCCATTGAAAACCTCTGGAATGTAATTAAAAGGATGATGGATAGTCACAAGCCATTAAACAAAGAAGAACTGCTTACATTTTAGTGCCAGAAGCAGTGTGAAAGACTGGTGGAAAACATGCCAAGACGCAAGAAAGCTGTTTTTAAAAATCATGGTTATTCCACAAAATATTGATTTCTGAATTTTTCCCGAGTTAAAACATTAGTATTGTTGTTTTTAAACGATTATGAACTTGTTTTCTTTGAATTATTTGAGGTCTGAAAGCACTGGTTCTTTTATTTAATTTTGACCATTTAATTTTGGCAGCTTGGCCCTGCAACTTCTAAGGCCTCTTTCACACATCCGGTGTGCGCCTGACGGCGCCCCCGGCATTTTGCCGCAGCGCCGCATCACAAAACCGGATGCGCCGCCTGCGTTTTTTTGCCGGATGGTTTTTGATGCCCGGAGACAACAGAAACCATCCGGCAAAAACAAAAAACGTTACATGCTGCGTTTTGTCCGGCCGCCGAAATGTACAATTCTGCCGCATCCGGACAAAACCGCATACAATGCACTGACATGCGGCGCCATCCGGCGCTAATGCAAGTCAATGCCAAAAAAACCGCAAGCGGCGCATCAGGTTTTGTGATGCGGCGCTGCGGCAAAATGCCGGGGGCGCCGTCAGGGCACACCGGATGTGTGAAAGAGGCCTAAGGAGTGGAGTGGCACTGAAGCCATCTGGATGCAGCTAAGGTAACACAACAGCTTCAGAACAGAGCTTTCAAACTCTGTAGCAAGGATCTTATAAGCACTGCATTACTAGGAGACCGGCAACCAGTGATAGACTGCAAAGGTGGCCAGTAACCTAGGCAACAAACAGCACATTATAGTATTAAAAATGTCTTTGTTCTTGAGAACGGATAGGATTTTAATAAGAGAGACTGGTTTTTACAAGCACTTTGCAATTTTATCCATTTTTTAAAATGCAAAAGCCCCTTCAGGTTCAGACAAGTACTGAGCATTCTATATGTAGGAACTTGCACTCTTCTGCATAGTGGATGAATGCAGGAGCTGCTCGAAATTACTTGCATTAGTCAGATCCATAACCCAAGTCAGATCAGATTCTGGGATTTTTTTCAGGTAAACTTGAAAAATCGCCTGCTCCTATGGATCAAAAATATGTTCATGGGAATGCAACCTTTTACACCTTTATGACCTTTGACGTACCTATACATCTGGATCGGGAAGGGGTTCTTGACCAATGACGTATAGGTACATCCTGGCATGAGTGCGGGGCACAATTGCTGCTGGGAGCTCTGCTTAATTGATAGCCGAGCCCCAGCTGTCACAGCCAGGCACGGTGCTTGCACCGTCCCAGACAATTTCACCCCTTAGATGCCTTGATTAATAGCGATCACAGCATTTAGAAGGTTGGGAGAGGGAGGAGGCACTTTCTCCCACGCAATCAGCACCACTGCGATGTCATTGTGGGCTTCCGATTGATGTCATGTCAATCCCAGGTACTGTATATATAGAGACTCAGTTCAGTGAAGAGACATAAAAACAGCTTCTCTGTTGAGAGAGACTTGTGCCATCCGTGTAGCCGTGTGTCCTAGGGAGACAAAGACCACACCGGATAACAGAGGATACCATCCCATTCCAGTTCCACTGACAGGAGTGAAGTTTGCAGTGACGACATCGGCATGAGAGAGGGGAGGAAGTGCATCATGCTCCAGTGGTTCTTAAAGTGATACACGGTTCAGACCAGAACTAAATTGCCTACTGGATTCTGCCTTGGAGGGTTTTCTCCCCTCCATCACAGGAGCCAACTCCGGCTGAGCAGTATTCCCTTACCCACCAATGGGTAGAAGTGAGTTTAGAGTCATATTGTGACGTTTGTGAGCTACTGTGCTGCATCACCAAAAGGCCATCCCAGACATTCATTTGATTGTTTCAGAGTCTCCGGTAACACTGAGCACTAGGTGGGTGCACGACTAGATAAATTATAGCATAGTAGTAACTGCTTCCGGGCCTTCTGAATGGTGCGTCAGTCAGTCCTTGTCAGTCCTGACTGGGTGTGTGAGTAAACTTGTTTCAGTTTTTTGGTTGTTGGTAAAGCATCTAAATTTGTCAGTAAAAGTTCATCTTTCAAGTTTGGTGTTGGCTGCTTAACTATTTCATGGCTTCGCTGTATCCTGGTTTATACAAGTACATACAGTTTAGATGGTAATTCTAAGCAACAACTTGGCTGCCAGATTTACATTTCGTAGGTACTTCCTATTAGCCATAAATCTTGTTTTTGTCATGTCTGCGCACACTGAACATTTACTGAGGAGCACTGGATACTCAAGCTGCTACCTGAGTACCTGGTAGATGCTTGATATGGATCTAAAAGCATTGTTTGCATTGGGAGGCCACATCTAAATTAACTGGAACTCAAACTCTGCAACAAGTGAGAGTACAGTGTTAGTGAATGGGTGTTTTGAAACCCCATTTGCATGTTGCAGAAGAATCCTGCATAAATGTTAGGGCATGCTGAGCATTTCAAGGAGTTTCATTTCAGCATGTGGTTGACAGAATAATGTGGATTGATTATCAGATTTCACAATGCAAACTGCATAATTATTAAAAAGAGCTATTTGAAAATCCACAAATAAATGACTTCTTAATCCTGAAATTAAAGAGAGCATATCATAGCTGCAGCTATGGCTCATTTTCATATTAGAATGGGAAACTATGAAAAAGAATTATACATACTAAGATAAATTTTCAGAATAAGTAGATTAGTACCATCAGGTCTATAATATATATTTAATAATGTATGCAGTATGATTTGTGAAATATGATTCCATATGTACTTTAACATTTGCATGCATTTTTCTCATGCAATGGCGAACCACTAATAGCAGCAGCCATGTGGCCACTATAGACCCCGTAAGTTGGAGGCGGGGTGGCCCAGTCAGCATAGAAGTCTCAGAAAAGTAAACGTGCTAATATCACTAGATACTGCTTGCTGCATGGTGCCTCATTTCACACAGTTCACTGACCGGAACAGCAAAGTACTTTTATGGGGAGCTGTGAGGGTATTATACAATATGTGGTAGTGTGGTGTCGGCCATCATACGTAATGGGAAGGCTGTGAGGGTCATCATACACTGTCTGGAACTCTTTAGGACAACATAATGTGTGTGGGTGTCTATTACCAAATTGCCGAATGGCAAATAGACCTTAACTAAAGATCCTTAGACAATAAAATATAGCATATATATATATATATATGTTATATATAATATAATAATAAGGAAATTGTGTTCATTAAAAATACAGAGTTCACAATAGTTATTGATGTCATGATTTGATGTATTGCTGGTATACATCAAAGTAATACCTCCACGAGCAGTGTGATTGTAAACTCCTGGGGGCTGTTACTATAGTAGTAGATATTGGGAAGTACTTCACTATTAGTGTATAGATCTAATAATGATAGATGGGCTCACATGAGGGTTGTTCAATTCCTTCCTTTAAATGAGTTATAGTAATTCATTTCGCTGGCTATTAGTCTTTGTGGGGTACATAATTTTAGTACTTCACCATGTGAAACCTATCATTAGTTTTCAGGACAGCAATTATTATTATATTTTAGCCTTGGTTGCTGCGGACCACTCTTATGGGATTTTGAAATGGTGTGGACTATCTGATCTAAAATAACCTGCTGCCCCCCAATCGATCAGCTGGGTGTCTATAAAGGCATCATACTAGATGTGGGGAGTTTTGTGGCATCATAATGTGTGTGGGAGTCTGTAGGAGCATCATACTGTGTGTGGAGTGCTTTGTGGGGGGGAGAACTATCACACTAAATGAGAGGCTGCAATGCCATCATAGTGAGTGGGAATATTTTACTGTGTGTGTGGAGCTTTTGGGTCATTTTCCTGTCGGGGAGATGTGGGAGCTTCATACTTTCTGGTGGGACTATGGGAACCATAATTCTATGTGAGTGACTGGGGGGAGGTATTATTCTGTGTGGTGGTGTGTGCAGACATCATGCTCTCTGTGTGAGGGCTATGGGGACTATCATACTGTGTGGGAGGGCTATGGAGGCCATCATACAGTGTGAATGGGCAATGATAATGAGTGAGGGACTGTAGGGACATCATACACTATGTGGAGAGCTTTAGGAGAATTATACTGTGTGTGTGAGACTTTGGGAGCATGAGATTGTGTGTTGGGAGCTTTCAAGGCATCATCACTGCAGAAGATCTGTCAGGACACAATACTGTCTGTGGGAAGGATATTGAGGCATCGTACTGTGTGAGGGAGGGTTGTGGAATCTATCAAACTGTATGGGGGTTGTGGGGCCATCATACTGTTTTTGAGAGTTTATCCTACTTTGGTGTCATCATCTTGCAGGAAGGAAGGAGCTGTCAAACATTATACTGTGTATGGGAGATCTGTTGAGCCCTCATACTGTGTGGGAGGTTGTGGGGTTCATCATCTATGTGTGGGGAGCTTTGGGGGAATCACACTTGAGTTAATATAGGGGCATCATACTATGTGTGGGGTGTCTTCGAGACATCATACTGTGAGGGGGGAGCTGTGGGGGCATCATAAGGTGTGAGTGTCTGTGGGGATCATAATACTTTGTGGATGTTGTAAAATCTATTGTGGGGGCTTACCATACTGTGTGATGTGGATGTGAGGGCCATTATGCTGTGAAGAGGGGCTGTAGGGGAATCATACTATTATACTATGTTGAGGGTCACTGTAGGGACCTTGTAATGTGTGTGAGGGAATTGTGGCAACAACAAAATGTGTGGGGCCACTGTAGGGTCTTCATACTGTGTGTGTGGGGCCATGGTGGCCATTATATTGTATGGGGTTAGTGGGGCCATTATGCTGTGTAGTGTTTGAGGAAATGTGTGGTGGAAATGTAGTGACATAATTTTGTTTTGGAGGTCTGTAGGATCATTATATTGTGCATATGGGAGCTATTGCCATAATAATATAGAATGGGAAGGTCCGTAGTTCAATAACTATTTCACCATTTTTACATTGCCTCAATCCTGTTCTACATTGTGCTGGAAGCGCCCAGACTAAACCACAACTTTTCTCTGTGATTTACTTCATTAATTGGTGTCTATTTCTCTGGCTCAGTGGTTGAGCAGCAGTTAGCTAATTACCTGGTATATAGGTGCTGTTACAGGGTCACTGGCACAATGTTTGGAGAGAGATACAGTACAGACCAAAAGTTTGGACACACCTTCTCATTCAAAGATTTTTCTGTATTTTCATGACTATGAAAATTGTAGAATCACACTGAAGGCATCAAAACTATGAATTAACACATGTGGAATTATACATTACACTTTACAAAAAAGTGTGAAACAACTGAAAATATGTCTTATATTCTAGGTTCTTCTAAGTATCCACCTTTTGCTTTGATTACTGCTTTGCACGCAGAAAAGGTGAACGGATGGACTCTACATGCCTGGTTCCCACCGTGAAGCATGGAGGAGGTGGTGTGATGGTGTGGGGGTGCTTTGCTGGTGACACTGTTGGGGATTTATTCCAAATTGAAGCGGTGAGTGTTCCAGCTCACCCCAAACCATCTCGATTGGGTTCAGGTCTGGTGTCTGTGGAGGCCAGGTCATCTGACGTAGCACCCCATCACTCTCCTTCTTGGTCAAATAGCCCTTACACAGCCTGGAGGTGTGTTTGGGGTCATTGTCCTGTTGAAAAATAAATGATGGTCCAACTAAACGCAAACCGGATGGAATAGCATGCCGCTGCAAGATGCTGTGGTAGCCATGCTGGTTCAGTATGCCTTCAATTTTGAATAAATCCCCAACAGTGTCACCAGCAAAGCACCCCCACACCATCACACCACCTCCTTCATGCTTCACGGTGGGAACTAGGCATGTAGAGTCCATCCGTTCACCTTTTATGCGTGCAAAGCAGTAATCAAAGCAAAAGGTGGCTACTTTGAAGAACCTAGAATATAAGACATATTTTCAGTTGTTTCACACTTTTTTGTAAAGTGTAATGTATAATTCCACATGTGTTAATTCATAGGTTTGATGCCTTCAGTGTGATTCTACAATTTTCATAGTTATGAAAATACAGAAAAATCATTGAATGAGAAGGTGCGTCCAAACTTTTGGTCTGTACTGTATGTGTCACTGCGCATAATGGTGTCAGTGATGTGAAACCAGAATATTTTCCTCCAGCACACTATGTGTTGGGAGGGTTAAATTAAAGTTATATACATGGGCTGGTTTTAGGTGGACACCTATAGTTGGGTGGGAACTTGTCCACCATATCTCCACTTGCAGAGCCAACACCGACAGGCAGGTACGGATTGGGGCTGAAATTCAGCCCTGGCATTTGAAATCACGCAGGCCCATGTTGTCCCAATCCCCAAGCACCAGATGGGGCTATAATACTAAGCACAGTGGCTCAGAGGATAGCACTACAGCCTTGCAGCGCTGGAGTCCTGGGTTCAAATCCTGGACTGTTTTAGTCGGTCGATTATCGCACCAAAATGTCATGAACAGTCATCCGTCTGGCATCCGATTTTTCTGGAAAGATGCGATTTAGTCGCATCTGACCGTAGTTGTAACATCCGATTTACATCCGACTTGCGAGATTTTCTCGCAGGCTTGCAAAACCGACATATAATGGATCCAAATGAATAGTATTTAAATCACAAAAGAAAGAATAGATATATACACATAGAACACATATATATATATGTATATATATACATGTCATTGTGACATGTATGTATGTATGTATATATATATATTTATATATATATATATTTATAGTTCATACACTTCTACATACTGTAATAACCGCTAATTCAATTCAATTGCCGGCTTTTGTGAAACTACAGACCCGACATGAAATGACACATGGTTTACATACAGTTAACCATGTCATTTCATGTAGTTTGATATATGGTTTTAACTTACAATTACATGAGTGTATGTGTGCAAAATTGCAGACATGTAGGGGTTAATTAAAGGTGTAAATTCGTTGAAAAAAAATGCGTGGGCTCCCGCTGTATTTTCTCCACAAGACAGACAAAGCAAGCGAGTGGGGGAAAATAATAATAGCCCAGGGAGGGTGCATTTATTTTTTGCCCCCCCCTGGCTACTAACATCTGCCCCCAGACACCCCAGAAAAGGCAAATCTATAATTAGATTCGCCCTTTCTGGCACTTTGCCCGTCTATTCCCATTGCCCTGTAGCGGTGGTGAATGGGTTAATAAGGGGTTAAAGCCACCTTGCAATTGAAAGGTGACTTTAAGCCTGGTTAATAATTGAGAATTGTCAATTAGACAACTATCAATTATTAATCCTATTGTATGAAAGAAAAATCAAACACACACACTTTAATAAAAAATCATTTTAATGAAATAAGCAAACAGTTTTTGACCATCTTTTATTTTCCTGCTAAAACCATTTCCTGTAATAAAAATAAAATAAAAAAGCAAAATGATTCTTACCTATCCGATGCACAGTCAGGTCCCACGCTGTAATCCATCAGAAAGGGTTAACAGGTTACAGCTAGCAGGCAGCTAATGCTGCCTGCTGAGCTGTTACCCCCTGAATGAATCAGTTCCTCTCCTGGCGAAAGGAGAGGAAGTGAATAATGTGTGAAGCTTAATTGATTTCTTCCCACTTTTACTTCAGGTCAGGTCACTTTTTTTTCAACGAATTTACACCTTTAATTAACCCCTACATGTGTGAAATTTCACACACATACACTCATGTAATTGTAAGTTAAAACCATATATCAAAATACATGAAATGACATGGTTAACTGTATGTAAACCATGTGTCATTTCATGTCGGGTTCAGTAATTTCACAAAAGCCGGCAATTGAATTAGCGGCTATTACAGTATGTAGAAGTGTATGAACTATAAATATATGTATATATATATGTCACAATGACATATATACAGTGCCTACAAGTAGTATTCAACCCCCTGCAGATTTAGCTGGTTTGATAAGATGCAAATAAGTTAGAGCCTTCAAACTGCAAACGAGAGTAGGATTTATTAACAGAAGCATAAATCTTACAACAAAAAGTTATGTTGCTCAGTTGAATTTTAATAAATTTTAAACATAAAAGTGTGGGTCAATTATTATACAACCCCTATGTTTAATATTTCGTGGAATAACCCTTGTTTGCAATTACAGCTAATAATCATCTTTTATACGATACGATACGATACGATACGATACACTTTATTGATCCCGGGGGAAATTACAGTATTACAGCAGCAATACAAACAGCAGTACATAAAATATTACATAAAATAGGACACAAATCTTGCACAGGTGTACCAACATTACATAATAAATAAAAGTGTGTAGTTCAGGTATATATAAGATAATGTTAATTGACATTAGTACACCAGCCATCAGTCATTATTTTCTACCACCCTTAGGAAATTATTATACATCCCCATAGCAGTAGGTACAAACGATTTCCTGAATTTCTCCTTCTTGCACCTTAGTAGGATTAGACGGCTGCTGAATGTGCTCTTCTGATTCAAGAACAGTTCGTATAGTGGGTGTGTGTTATTGTTCATTATTGCCCTACACTTCTTCTGAATTTTATCCTCCAATACCTCCTCAAAAGAGTCAAGATGGAGGCCAACAGCTGCGCTTGCCTTCTTGATAAGTTTGTTGAGTTTATTAGCGTCAGCTACTCGCACACTACTGCCCCAGCAAATGATAGCAAAAAAGATGGCGCTTGCTACAACGGACTGGTAGAACATCTCCAGCATTTTACTGCACACATTGAACGACCTGAGCTTCCGCAGAAAGTACAGTCTGCTCATTCCCTTCTTGTAAACCTTTTCTGTATGACACCTCCAATCGAGTTTACTGTCAAGGTGAACCCCCAAATATTTGTAGCTCTCAACAATGTCAACCTCCTGGCCAGCAATGGTGATTGGTATGTAATCTTCCTTTTTCCTTCTATAACTCACCACCATCTCCTTGGTTTTCTTTACATTTAGTTCTAGACAGTTAGTCTGACACCAATCAACAAAGTCAGAAACCACCCTTCTATATTCCTCCTCCCCCCGGCCCCCCACAATGCCCCCTACAATCACGGAGTCATCTGAGAATTTTTGGAGGTGACAAAAATCAGATTTATACTGAAAGTCAGCTGTATACAATGAGAAGAGGAAGGGTGACAGCACTGTACCCTGAGGGGCTCCCACACTGCTCCGTACACTGCCAGATACCACCTCCCCCATCCTTACAAACTGCGGCCTGTCTGTCAGGTAGTCACTTATCCAGTTCACCATCCCCTCATCTACCGCCATAGCAGTCAACTTATTATGTAGTAAGAGCGGCTGTAGGGTATTGAAAGCACTAGAGAAGTCAAAGAACATAGCGCGCACTGCAGTTCCATCATTGTCCAAGAACGAATGCATTGTATGTAGCAGAGACGTTACAGCATCATCCACCCCCAATCTCTGCTGGTACGCAAACTGCAGGGGGTCAGTGTAGGCCCTCACCCTCGGGCACAAGTAGGCGAGTATTATTCTCTCCAAGGACTTCATAGCATGCGATGTTAAGGCCACTGGACGATAGTCTTGTAGGGAAGTTGGAAAAGTAGTCTTAGGAACCGGCACCAGGCAGGTGGTCTTCCACAGTTCTGGTACCCCCTGTGATAGAAGGCTCCAGTTAAACAGGTGCTGGAAGACAGTACACAGTTGGTTGGCACATCTCTGAGGACACGTGGGCTGAGGCCATCAGGCCCAGCTGCTTTGCCAATAACAAGCCTGCTAAACTGTCTTCTCACGTCGCTTTGGGAGACAGTTAAGGCAGGCAGCTTATCCCCCAATGTCAATGCTGCAGATCTTTTCCCAGATCCATCCCCATTTCTGATGACGCTGTGCTTGTGCTGGTGAATCTGTTGAAAAACTCATTCATTTCATTAGCCCAGGGCAGATCCACTTCCCCATGCTCCGACTTTGCCTTAAACCCAGTTAGCTGTTTCATGCCCGACCACACCTCCATGGAATTGTTGTGTGACAGTTTATTTTCTAATTTAATTCGGAACGCCTCACGGGCATTCTTAATTTTCCCTTTAATTCCCTTTGAAACAATTTATAAGAATTTATAAGACCTGATCAGGCCAGCACAGGTCTGTGGAGTTATCTTGGCCCACTCCTCCATGCAGATCTTCTCCAAGTTATCTAGGTTCTTTGGGTGTCTCATGTGGACTTTAATCTTGAGCTCCTTCCACAAGTTTTCATTTGGGTTAAGGTCAGGAGACTGACTAGGCCACTCCAACACCTAGACTTTTTCCCTCTTGAACCAGGCCTTGGTTTTCTTGGCTGTGTGCTTTGGGTCGTTGTCTTGTTGGAAGATGAAATTACGACCCATCTTAAGATCCTTGATGGAGTAGCGGAGGTTCTTGGCCAAAATCTCCAGGTAGGCCGTGCTATCCATCCTCCCATGGATGCGGACCAGATGGCCAGGCCCCTTGGCTGAGAAACAGCCCCACAGCATGATGCTGCCACCACCATGCTTGACTGTAGGGATGGTATTCTTGGGGTCGTATGCAGTGCCATCCAGTCTCCAAACGTCACGTGTGTGGTTGGCACCAAAGATCTCGATCTTGGTCTCATCAAACCATAGAACCTTGAACCAGTCTGTCTCAGAGTCCTCCAAGTGATCATGAGCAAACTGTAGACGAGCCTTGACATGACGCTTTGAAAGTAAAGGTACCTTACGGGCTCGTCTGGAACGGAGACCATTGCGGTGGAGTACGTTACTTATGGTATTGACTGAAACCAATGTCCCCACTGCCATGAGATCTTCCCGGAGCTCCTTCCTTGTAGTCCTTGGGTTAGCCTTGACTCTTCGGACAAGCCTGGCCTCGGCACGGGAGGAAACTTTCAAAGGCTGTCCAGGCCGTGGAAGGCTAACAGTAGTTCCATAAGCCTTCCACTTACGGATGATGCTCCCAACAGTGGAGACAGGTAGGCCCAACTCCTTGGAAAGGGTTTTGTACCCCTTGCCAGCCTTGTGACCCTCCACGATCTTGTCTCTGATGACCTTGGAATGCTCCTTTGTCTTTCCCATGTTGACCATGTATGAGTGCTGTTCACAAGTTTGGGGAGGGTCTTAAATAGTCAGAAAAGGCTGGCAAAAGAGATCATTAATCCACACATGTGAAGCTCATTATTCTTGGTGCCTGAACTACTTCTTAATACTTTAGGGGGACCAAACAGAATTCTTGTGGTTTGAGGGGTTGAATAATAAATGACACTCTGAATTAACTTTTAACGTTTAAAAAAAAAAAAAAAAAAAAAAAATTAAAACAAATTTTTTGCTGCAGTGCATTTCCCACTTCCAGGCTGATCTACAGTACAAATGTCACAATGCCAAGTTAATTCCGCATGTGTCAACCAGCTAAATCTGCAGGGGGTTGAATACTACTTGTAGGCACTGTATATATGTATTCTATGTGTGTAGAAGGAGCTGCTTCATAGATTAACATAGGTCCGACTGCAATGCGATATTTCATCGCATTCCAGTCGTCCGATTTTGTCGCCAGTGTGACTCCGGCCTAAGAGTAGGTTAATTTTAACATTGAGAGATATCAAAAATAAAAATCCAGAAAATCACATTGTATAAATTATATAAATTTATTTGCATTTTGCAGTGAGTAATAAGTATTTGATCCCTCTGGCAAACAAGACTTAATACCTGGTGGCAAAACCATTTTTGGTAAGCATAGCAGTCAGATGTTTTTTGTAGTTGATGATGAGGTTTGCGCACATGTCAGGAGGAATTTTGGTCCTTTGCAGATCATCTCTAAATCATTAAGATTTTGAGGCTGTCGCTTGGCAACTTGGACCTTCATCTCCCTCCATAAGTTTTCTATGGGATTAAGGTCTGAAGACTTGCTAGGCCACTCCATGACCTTAATGTTCTTCTTTTTGAGCCACTCCTTTGTTGCCTTGGCTGTATGTTTTGCATCATTGTCTTGCTGTAAGACCCAGCTACTACCCATTTTTAATGTCCTGGCGGAGGGAAGGAGGTTGTCACTTAGGATTTTACGGTACATGGCTCCATCCATTCTCCCATTGATGCGGTGAAGTAGTCCTGTGCCCTTAGCAGAGAAACACCCCCAAAACATAATGTTTCCACCTCCATGCTTGACAGTGGGGACGGTGTTCTTTGGGTCATAGGCAGCATTTCTCTTCCTCCAAACATGGTGAGTTGAGTTAATGCCAAACAGCTCAATTTTTGTCTCATCTGACCACAGCACCTTCTCCCAATCACTCACAGAATCATCTAGGTGTTCACTGGCAAACTTCAGATGGCCCTGCACATGTGGCTTCTTGAGCAGGGGGACCTTGCGGGCACTGCAGGATTTTAAACCTTTACCGCGTAATGTGTTACCAATGATTTTCTTGGTGACTGTGGTCCCAGCTGACTTGAGATCATTAACAAGTTCCTCTCATGTAGTTTTAGGCTGATCTCTCACCTTCCTCTTGATCAAGGATACCCCACGAGGTGAGATATTGCATGGTGCCCCAGATCGATGTTGATTGACAGTCATTTTGTATTTCTTCCATTTTCTTACTATTGCACCAACAGTTGTCTCCTTCTCACCCAGCGTCTTACTTATGATTTTGTAGTCCATTCCAGCTTTGTGCAGGTCTATGATCTTGTCCCTGACATCTTTATAAAGCTCTTTGGTCTTGCCCATGTTGTAGAGGTTAGAGTCTGACTGAGTCTGTGGACAGAAATCTTTTATAAAGGTGACTATGTAAGATAGCTGTCTTTAATGCAGGTAACGAGTTGATTAGGAGCATCTACTGGTCTGTAGGAGCCAGAACTCTTAATGGTTGGTAGGGGATCAAATACTTATTTCTCACTGCAAAATGCAAATAAATTTATATAATTTATACAATGTGATTTTCTGGATTTTATTTTTGATATTCTATCTATCAATGTTAAAATTAACCTACCCTTAAAATTCTAGACTGTTCATGTCTTTGTCAGTGGGCAAACTTACAAAATCAGCAAGGGATCAAATACTTATTTCCCCCACAGTATGTCCTGTACAATAGTTCTACAATGGAAAAGGAAAGAACAGATATTCACAGACTAAAGGGAGAACTGAAATGTAAAGGATAAAGGGGAAACAGAAATTAGTTCAGAAAAAGTAAAAAAGTATCAGGATTATAACTACTTCAATAATTCCTAATTTCTCGTATACCAAAAATTATTAGAAAATACATATTTTTCCCATAGCAATCATAACAAAGTTCAGAAGTCACCTTCTAAAGTGCAGTGGAAAAAAAGATTATCCCTGAGTAGTTACTATTGGCACAGGGTATAACAGGAAATATCAGCAGGTCCCACTACTTGAATCAGCATACATCTCAAGAACCCAGCACCATTGTATGCTGACCATAATAGAGAAACGGTCACACATGTGTCACCCTCCATTTATGTGTATGTGAGTTCTGAAAATTGTTTGAGCAAGTATGCTCAGAATTTTTTTAAAGTATTCTCACACAAATTAATAAACAGAGATGTTCATGCACAGCCACTTCTCCTCTGATCAGGGGACCCTGTCCTTCAGAAAAATGCTAGTCACAGTAGTGGGGCCCTCTTCGATTGGACATAAATGGAATATCCTATAGTCCACTGGTTCATACAATACAATGGAAAAACCAATTAATCTAGTTTACTTGAGCTGTTTCCTCTGCTGCCGCTTTTATCATGCTACACCAGCTGTCTCATAATATACCAGAACCCAGCTTACTTTACTTCTTCTTTGCCTGATGAAGAGACCTGAGTAGTCTCGAAAGCTTGCAATTTGTTACCATCTTTTCAGTTAGCCATTAAAAGGTATCAACCACTGAGGACTCTCAACTCTAAATATTTTACTTCTTCTATAACTTTATCCAGCATGAAGTATGATAACCGCATAGATCTCCCCTGTGTTTACATGCTGCACACATCCAGGACCACCCCTAAACTCAGGATTTTCCAGCTCAGAAGGTAGTCTCACACAGCTGTCAAAATAGTGAGACAGTGGAGAGCATGACTTGAGTCAACTTCAGTCTCATTCTGTTAAATGGCTAGAGTTTTTATCACTAAATTGGAAAGGATGTTGTGTTATTTCTCTAATTACATGCATTACATAAAGGCTTATTGTTTGGTCTTCTTTCATGTCATGAAGTTTCTCAGGTGGTGACAGGTCCTAATTTGTGTGTCATAATATTTGAGTTTGGCCAGCGTTCAAGGTAGGCAAACTCCCCCAGAGGCCCCCAGCCAGTGGCATACCACTAATCGCGTGGCCGCTATGTTGCCTGTAAGTCAAATCTGCCTCGTGCCAGCACCAGCTTCTCCCCTCCCTCTCCCCCTGCATCGCACATTGAACTATATCAACATCATAGATGCCTATACAGTTGAAAGCAATGATGAAGGAGAGCGTCAGGTGATGCACCTTCTCCCATCATTCCCCCTCTGCCTCTGACCTCTGATGCAGGGAGTGTGATGATGTCACTTCATTGAGTGCCATGCTGCTGAAGAGACCTACTACAGAGACCGAGCAGTGGGGAATTGGGAAGAGGTGAGTATGTTTTTTTTAAATCAGTGAGTACATGGTGGCCATTATACTGGAGGACTATGAGGGCTGCAATATACTCTATGGGGGCTACATTATACTCTATGGGGTCTGTATTATGCACTATGGGTCTGCATTATACTATATAGGGGCTGCATTACATTCTATGGGGCTGCATTATACTGTAGGGGTCTGCATTATACTCCATGGGGCTGTATTATACTTTGTGGGGCTAAATTATACTCTATGGGACTGCATTATACTCTATGAGGCAGAATTGTACTCAATGGGGCTGCGTTATACCCTATGAGGTCGACATTATACTCTATTGGAGCTTCATTATACTCTATGGGGGTTACATTATACTCTATGTGGCTGCGTTATACTCTATGGGGCCTGCATTATACTCTATGTAGCCTTCATTATACCATATGGGGCCTGCATTATACTGTATCAAGGACTATGGGGAGTGCATTATACTGTATAGAGGGTTTTGGGGAATACATTATACTGCATGGAGGATTATGGGAATACATTATACTATATGATGGACTATGGTGTGTATTAAACTATGGGAAGTGCATTGTACTATATGGAGGACTATGGGGTACATTATACAAAATGGAGGACTATCTGATGCATTATACCATATTGAGGACAATAAGGAGAGTATTATAATATATGTAGGACTATGGAGAGTGTATTATACTATATGGAGGACTATGAGGCATGCATTATACGGTTTAGAGGACTATGGGGTATGCATTATACTATATGGAGGACTAGGGGGAACATTATACAATGTGGAGGAATATGGGATACATTATACTATATTGAGCACTATGTGGAGTGTATTATACTATATGGAGGACTATGGGGAGTGGATTATACTATGTTGAAGACTATGGGTGTGCATTATACTGTATGGAGGACTATGGGGTGTGCATTATACTATATGGAGCACTGTTATGAATGTTTTAGAAATGAATTCTGAGCAGAAGCCCCTCTGGTGGTTACAAACAGTACTGAACCATTCAATGAGGATTGGCAATCAGGAATTACAGACTGGCTGGATATAAGGGAGGTTTCCCCCCATCATGGTTGCCGGTGATCAATTGTTCTTGTCTCAACGTTTCCTGGTTCACTTGGAAGCTTGCTGAGTCTTGCCTCTTCTCCTGCTCTCAGATAAGATATTTTCTGTTTTTTGTTTTTGTGCTTGCCATTTGCATTTTTCTCTGCATTTCTGTGGGGTTGGTCGGGTACCCCTCCTGGGGGGCTTGGGCTCCTCTCGGTTCCTCTGGAGCCACTATTGTTTGTTCATTTGTCTTTTCCAGTTTTTTCTGTGGCTGCGGCTTAGTTTTGTTACACCAGAGAACTAATTTAGGTGGTAGAGGTCGTGTGATCTCAGGTGTTTTTGCAATTAGTAGCTCTTGGCTTTTTTAGGGTTTTTTGGAATTGCAGTAAGTATCCTTCCTATCCTTTCTGTCTAGGCAGATTGGGCCCCAGCGTTTGCTCATACTATTTTCTGTCTGTGTCTGTATTTCCTCTTGTCTAACCGCCATTACATGTTTGGGGGCTTCCTATGTTCTTTGGGGATCTGCTCCAGGGCAGATAGCTTTCCTCTTTCTATCTTTAGGTGTAGTTAGCCTCTCAGGCTGTGACGAGGCGTCTAGGACCAACGTAGGAACGCTCCACGGCTGCCTTTAGTTGTGGTGGTTAGTCAGGGTACTGCAATCCAGTAGATTCCAACTGCTCTGGTGTATTGCCGTTTTTGCCTGCTCTCCTCAGCTACCAAAACATAACAGAGCACTATGCAGAGTGCATTATACTATATGGTGGACTATAGGGAGTGCATTATACTATCTGGAGGACTATGGAGTGTACATTATACTGTATGAGGTATTCAGGGTCCAGAGGCCCCTCATTAAAAGCGGGGTACTGTCCCGATCCATTTTTGGATTTGTGGCAGCTCTGGTTCCACTCAGTTTAAAACTTTTTTCCTTTTGGACCATCGGGGGTTAATGTCAGTTTTTCCCCTGCTGGCAATCTGGTGTAATTGCACTGCTGCTGGGTCATGTGATGTAGGTGATGACCACTCCCACCATCCTTTAAAAGGTCACCTGATGCATCAGCTGACTGTTGGTGATACAGGTCCTTTCTGGAAACCAGCCTAGCAGGAGCAGCGCTCTGGTGTCAGCCATGTATGGTGTTTGGAGTCCAGTTCCTGTGCTTTCTGCTGTGTGGAGCTTAGCAGCAGTGTTCACAAGCTAAGTGTGGTGTTTTTTTTACTTTTTCCCTTTGGTGTTTGTCACTTCCCCCTGTGTTTATTATCTGCAGAGGTTAGACTAGTGCTCCTTGCCGGCAGGTGCACTAGCCAGGGCAGTTATAGGTGACAACTAGGGACGAAGTATCCTGACTGCGGCGGGGAGAAGGACCTTCATAGGGCGTTAGGGGAGTGCAGGGACAGGCCCAGGTTTGAGCTCAGGTGGTGACCATCCCTCATTCCCTATTGTTAGAGCCCTCCTCTCGCCTTTCCCGTCCCGTTGTGAGCGAGTTGTGCCATCCGCTGACCGACAACCTGTTGGGTCGTGTCACGCATCGCGACATCTGGCTTTTGCAACACCCTTAATAAACCAGTGAGAGACTTAAAGAATTTGTGTCCATGTTATTACTTAACCCTTTAACGACCAGAGGTATTTTAGTTTTTAGGATTTCATTTTTTGCTTCCCTTCTTCCAGGAGCTATAATTTTTTTATTTTTTGGACAAAATGGCCAGTGAGGGCTTGATTTTAGCGAGACGAATTGTACTTTTGAAAGACATTATTAGTTTTAACATATCATGTACTGGAAAACAAGAAAAAAATTCCGAGTTTAGTGAAATTGCAAAAAAAGTGCAATTCCACAGTTGTTTTTTTTTCTGACCATGTTCAGTAATTGCTAAAACTGACCGGACATTATGATTCTCCAGGTCATTACGAGTTCACAGACACTAAACATGTAACAAAAAAATTGCGCCATTTTCCGATACCTGTAGAGTCTCCATTTTTCGTGATCTGGGGTTGGGTGAGGGCTTATTTTTTGCGTGCCGAGATGTTGTTTTTAATGATAGCAGTTTGGTGCAGATACGATCTTTTGATCGCCCGTTATTGCATATTATTGCAATGGTGCAACGACCAAAAAATCATAATTCTCGCGTTTTTACTTTTTTCTTGTTATGCCATTTAGCGATCGTGTTAATTCTTTTTTATATTGATAGATCGGGCGATTCTAAATGCGGCAATACCAAATATGTGTATATTTGATTTTGTTATTGTTTTATTTTAAAGAGGGTGAAGGGGGGGTGATTTGAACTTTTATATTTTTTGATTTTTTTAAGATAGTTAGAAACTTTTTTTTATTTTTTGCATGCTTCAATAGTCTCCAGGGGAGACTAGAAGCTGCAGTACTTTGATCTGCTCTGCTACACACAGGCGATGCTCAGATTGCCTGGGTGTTGCAGAAATGCTCACTTGCAATTCAGCAATGACATCCATAGAGGTCTGCTGGAGACCTCTGGTTGTCATGCTGACCCATCGGTGACCCACGTTCATGTGATGGGGTCACCGACGGACGGGATTTCCGACGCACTTCCGGTATGCACGAGTTAAATGCCGCTGTCAGAGATTGACAGCGGCATTTAACTGGTTAACAGCCACAGGTGGATCGCGATTCCACCCGCGGCTGTTGCAGGCACATGTGAGCTGTATATATCAGCTGACATGTGCCTGGAAAGATGTGTGCTCCAGTGCTGAGCAGGGGAGTCCGACATCGGCGTACTATTATGCCCGATGCCGGAAAGGGGTTAATCTTCTTATCATTGATGTGGAAATTTTGAGAATGAAATACAAAGCTTCAATGGCATTATTTTTTTATTTTACTCACAAAGCGCCATTAATTCCACAGCGCTTTACAGACATTATCATAGATCTTTAATCTTTCTAAATTAAGTTCTGATGAGTTCATGATGCAGAAAATGATACTGCTTAAAACCTGCATAAAAAGTCCATAAATGCATATGTACATAATCTACTTAAAGGGAATCTGTCTCCCCAGTTTAGCCCTATGAGATAAAGATATCATTGCATAGTGCGTCCCATAACTAATCTATGGGTACCTATGCTATCTCCGGACACCCCAGTTTTCATGTAAAAATACCTTAGTAATGTTCGTATTTCTGTATGCAAATTCGTGCGGTCCAGTCCGGAGGGCGGCTTTTTTTTCTTCCCCCACCCCCACTCCTCGGATTCTCTTGCGTATCGCCGTCTGTGAATAGCACAGACGACGCTTGGCTTCCCGCGATTGCGCTTTTCAAAATCCCCTCACGCTTGCGCAGTGTGCTTTGCCCACCAGGGGGCAAAGCATAAAATCATTACAGCACATGCGCAACGATTTCCGGAAATGACTGCTTGCCTTGGACGACTTCCGGGGCAAGGAAAGTGGAGGAAAATAGTTGCGCATGCGCTGTAATGATTTTATGCTTTGCCCACTGGTGGGCAAAGCACACTGCGCAAGCGTGGGGGGATTTTGAAAAGCGCAATCGCAGTAAACCAAACGCCGTCTGTGCTATTCACAGATGGCGATACGCAAGAGAATCCGAGGAGCTGCGGTGGGGGGGGAGAAAAAAAACGCCGCCCTCCGGACCGGACCGCACGAATTTGCATACAGAAATACGAACTTTACTAAGGTATTTTTACATGAAAACTGGGTGTCCGGAGATAGCATAGGTACCCATAGATTAGTTATGGGACGCACTATGCAATGATATCTTTATCTCATAGGGCTAAAATGGGGTGACAGATTCCCTTTAATAAATGTTCAAGTTCTCAAGTTTTTCGTGCCTAGGCAATCTAGTGATCTCTATTTTTAGGTGATCTCATACAATGTTTTTTTTTTACTAATATGGAACAGAAATACTGTGTCTAAATATATGATGTTATATACAAGTACTTAAGGTTTCAAGTAGTCGTATCTGGTTCCTGTTAACCCATTTAGTGGTGTTCCGACCTAGAAACACTACACGCAAAGATAAAATGCTGGGCTTTGCAGAAAATACATTGCATCAACAATTCAATGTCTAGAGTGGAAAAAAACCTATATTTTTATTAGTGTTTCTCCAGAGCACTAGTAGCATTTTTGGAGGAAGAACAGGCACCGGAAACACAATATATTCTTCAAAGTAAATATTTGATTAGGAAATTCAGCTGAATAAATGTTAATCTAGTGCTGTGTACATAACTCTTCCAGGAAATAATTTCTCTGGTTAAACTAATTATTCCATTGTCTTTATGTGAGGTGCTTAAATAGACATATGAAAAACAGGATAGATGAGGACACGTGCCTAACTAGTCATTCAAAATACATTTGAAAATCTGTAAATAAGGTGTGTGGAGAAAATCACTGTAGATACAATGATGGATAAATGGGTTAGTAATAGATAGTTAAGGAAGAAGATACTGAACTACATTGCTGGAGCATGTACAGTCATGGCCAAAAGTTTTGAGAATGACACAAATATTAATTTTTACAAAGTCTACTGCTTCACTTTTTCTAATGGCAATTTGCATATACTCCAGAATGTTATAAAGAGTGATCAGCTTAACAGCAATTACTTGCAAAGTCAATATTTGGCTAGAAAATGAACTTTATCCCCCAAAACACATTTCAACATCATTGCAGCCCTGCCTTAAAAGGACCAGCTAACCTCTTTTCAGTGATTGCTCCATTAACACAGGTGTGGGTGTTGATGAGGACATGGCTGGAGATCAATCTGTCATGATTAAGTAAGAATGACACCACTGGACACTTTAAAAGGAGGCTGGGACTTGGCATCATTGTTTCTCTTCTGTTAACCATGGTTATCTCTAAAGAAACACGTGCAGTCATCATTGCAATGCACAAAAATGGCCTAACAGGGAAGAGTATTGCAGCTAGAAAGATTGCACCTCAGTCAACAATCTATCGCATCATCAAGAACTTCAAGGAGAGAGGTTCCATTGTTGCCAAAAAGGCTCCAGGGCGCCCAAGAAAGACCAGCAAGCGCCAGGACCATCTCTTAAAAGTGTTTCAGCTGCGGGATCGGGCTACCAGCAGTGCAGAGCTTGCTCAGGAATGGCAGCAGGCAGGTGTGAGTGCATCTGCACGCACTGTGAGGCGGAGACTCTTGGAGCAAGGCCTGGTCTCAAGGAGGGCAGCAAATAAGCCACTTCTCTCCAGAAAAAACATCATGGACAGACTGATGTTCTGCAAAAGGTACAGGCAGTGGACTGCTGAGAACTGGGGTAAAGTTATTTTCTCTGATGAATCCCCTTTTCGATTGTTTGGGACATCAGGAAGACGCCTCATTTGGAGAAGACAAGGTGAGCGCTACCACCAGTCTTGTCTCATGCCAACTGTTAAGCATCCTGAAACCATTCATGTGTGGGGTTGCTTCTCAGCCAAGGGAATCGGCTCTCTCACAGTCTTGCCTAAAAACACAGCCATGAATAAAGAATGGTACCAGAATGTCCTCCAAAAGCAACTTCTCCCAACCCTCCAAGAGCAGTTTGGCGATCAACAATGCCTTTTCCAACATGATGGAGCACCTTGCCATAAAGCAAAGGTGATAAATAAATGGCTCAGGGAACAAAACATAGAGATTTTGGGTCCATGGCCTGGAAACTCCCCAGATCTTAATCCCATTGAGAACTTGTGGTCAATCATCAAGTGACGGGTGGACAAACAAAAACCTAAAAATTCTGACAAAATGAAAGCATTGATTGTGCAAGAATGGACTGCTATCAGTCAGGATTTGGTCCAGAAGTTGATTGAGAGCATGCCAGGGAGAATTGCAGAGGTCCTGAAGAAGAAGGGTCAACACTGCAAATATTGACTTGCTGCATTAACTCATTCTAACTGTCAATATAAGCTTTTGTTACTCATATGTTTGCAATTATTATATTTCTGTCTGTGATAAAAACATCTGTCAAACACACACATAAAAACCAGAGGGCAGCAGATATGTGAAAATATAATATTTGTGTCATTCTCAAAACTTTTGACCATGACTATAGAATGTGTAAATTGTATGATGCTTCTTTGTCTCTTGCTTGTAATAAATGTAAAGATTTTTTTTACAAGCCAATTTTGCTAAATCTAAAAACCTTTCTATATAGTAGAACATATACTATATATATACACAGTGGGGAAAATAAGTATTTGATACACTGCTGTCTGTAATTTTTATCGTAGGTACACTTCAACTGTGAGACAGAATCTAAAAATAAAAACTGAAAATCACATTGTTTTATTTTTAAATAATTCAATAGCATTGAATTGCATGAAATCAATGTTTGATCATCTACCAACCAGCAAGAATTCTGGCTCTCACAGACCTGTTAGTTTTTCTGTTAGAAGCCCTCCTACTCTGCACTCATTACCTGTATTAATTGCACCTGTTTGAATATGTTACCTGATGAAAGACACCTGTCCACACATTCAATCAATCACACTCCAACCTCTCCATGGCCAAGACCAAAGAGCTGTCTAAGGACACAGGGACAAAATTGTAGGCCTGCACAAGGCTGGGGTGTGCGACAGGACAATAGGCAAGCAGCTTGGTGAGAAGGCAAGTGTTGGCACAATTACTATAAAATTTAAGAAACAGAAGATGACTGTCAGTATTCCTTGGTCTGGGGCTCTGTGCAAGGTCTCGTTTCGTGGGGTAAGGTTGATTCTGAGCTAGGTCAGGAATCAGTTCAGAACTACATGGGAGGACTTGGTCAATGACCTAAAGAGAGCTGGGACCACAGTCTCAAACATTACCATTAGTAACACACTACATCGTCATGAATTAAAATCCTACAGGGCACGCAAAGTCCCCCTACTCAAGCCAGCACATGTCCAGGCCCATTTGAAGTTTGCCAGTGACCATCTGGATGATCCAGAGGTGACTTAGGAGAAAGTCATGTGGTCAGATGAGACTAAAATAGAACTTTATGGTATCAGTTCTACTTGCCGTGTTTGGATCAGAAGGATGAGTACAACCCCAAGAACACTGTCCCAACCGTGAAGCATGGTGAGGGGAAACATCATACTTTGGGGGTGCTTTTCTGCAAAGGGTATAGGATGACTGAATCGTATTGAAAGGAGGATGGATGGGTGTCGTGGGTTTAACGCGACAGAGAGAAGCCAAGAGACCGGAGCGTCTGATTTCTCCTACTCCTGCACTGATTAGAAGCACTTCATCTCCATATTAAACGGTGTAAGTTTCTTTTAGCAGTACAAGGGTTAATCTGCTGAGTTGGGAGCTCTTGGAAGCTTTCCTGCATTAAGGCTCTCAACTGTGCACTGTTAGTCCCTCCCATCTCCTTTATAAACTAGGCCCTAGCTAGCACTCATTGTCAGAGATAGCTTATGCTGCATTGCTGGAGGTTGTTGGTGGTTGTTATTAGAGAAGGCATTTGGTGGACTGTTGCTAGGTTTTTAGTGTGTGATAATTCCCTTGCTTCTCCTACTTTTGTCTAAGCCCATCTTCCACTCCCTGGTGTTTACCTCTGTTGTTTATTTGTGTATATTTGTATGATTGGTATATTTTTTTATCCCTGTTCGTATTACCTTGTTAGTATGGTAATTGTATTATGGTACACTACTACTCCCCTCTTCCGTGGGTGGAGGAAAGGTACAGACTGAAAATGAATTCAGGAGCTAAGGTAAGGTACATGGCCCTGCCATCTTCACCATCAGAAGTAATCTGGGGAACAGGGCGAGCTAGGACATCCCCAGAATTAGGGACAGGGAAGGAGTCTCTTGTCCTGGGACACCCGACAACAAAGTCGTGACATTGGGGTCATGTATCGCGAGATTTTGGCCAACAACCTCCTTCCCTCAGTAGAAACATTGAAGATGGGTCATGGCTGGGTCTTCCACCATGACAATGACCAAAAACACACAGCCAGGGCAACTAAGGAGTGGCTTTGTAAGAAGCATTTCAAGGTCCTGGAATGACCTAGCCAGTCTCCAGACCTGAACCCAATAGAAAATCTTTGGAGGAAGCTGAAACTCAAAGTTGCCCAGCGACAGCCCACAAACCTGAAAGATCTGCAGAAGATCTGTATGGAGAAGTGGGACAAAATCCTGCTGCAGTGTGCGTTAACAAAAACTACAGGAAATGTCTGACTTCTGTAATTGCAAAAGTTGACACAATCTGAATGTAGCAATACCTATATATCAGAGAGTAACATCAACCTATTATTATAGTAGATGACATCTAGTTGCTAAGTAGGTGAATGGTAGACCATTCGAAAATTAGAAAAAAATAAACAAAAGAGAACTTCGAACTTATAGTCTAAAATGGAAGTACAAGGACTAATTGATGTATTTAATAAAAATACCTTTATTAAGCAGAATGGTAATCGGTAGCACTACAACAAAAATGTGTCCGTACTTGGAATATAGGGTCAATAATAAATAAGGAAAAAGACATATAGTAAAGGAAAAAACAGCGGACCAAAAAGGTAATGTTAATAAATACATATAAATTATAGTCACATAGATAAAGCCCTGGATAACACCAAAGCAAGAACAATGTCAGAAAAATGTGGAAAAAATATGTAAAAAATAAAAAAAAAATTTTGGTGTTGAAAAATTTTTTTTGTCCAAAAAAAGAAAAAAGATTTTTATAGACCGTATATAATAAATACTGGCGTAATTTATTACTGTCTGCACAGAAAAGAGAAAAGATATATAACTAAAACGTGGTAAGCAACAGGATATATTCATATACACTAAAAAAAGAGGTACAATAATGAGTTAAAAAGTGTATGTGGGAAAAGAAAAGGGCAGGGTTGTGCCAAAAAGTAATCCTGCGGCAGTAATTGGAAGAAACAATAAAGGATACAATAAATACTTAGTAAGAATGCAGGCACAGAGTAAGCGCAAATATAGGGTAGTAAAATGTTAAAGTGCAATAACAGCAGCTCAGGGGAAATAATGAAGTCTTATACCTTTAAGGTCCGCCGGTCCAAGTACTGCACACACCCTGACGCGCGTTTCGGAACCAGTCCTTCGTCACCCTCTGGTTACTTTTTGGCATAACCCTGCCCTTTTCTTTTCGTACATACATACACTTTTTAACTCCTTATTCTCTTTTGTTCGATTTTCTCTGTAATTGCAAAGAAAGGTTTCTGTACCAAATATTAAGTTATATACTCTATAAAGTACTTATTTCATGCAATAAAATGCAAATTAATTATGTAAAAATCATATAATGTGATTTTCTGGATTTTTTTTAAAGATTCTGTCTCTTGCGGTTGAAATGTACTTACAATAAAAATTATAGACCTCTCCATTGTAGGTGTGAAAGCGGCAGTGTATCACATACTTATTTTTCCCTTGTATATATATATATATATATATACAGCTCTGGCAAAAATTAAGAGACCACTACAAAATTATCACTTTGTCTGTTTTTTTTCTTTATAGGTATGTTTTTGAGTAAAATGTAAATTGTTCTTTTATTCTATAAACTACTGACACTATGTCTCCGAATTTCCAAGCAAAAAATTTTGTATTTTTTTTCTAAAAATGAGAAATGGTCAAAATTAAATAAAAGAACCAGTGCTTTCAGACCTCAAATAATGCAAAGAAAACAAGTTCCTAATCATTTAGAAACAACAGTACTAATGTTTTAGCTCAGGAAGAGTTCAGAAACCAATATTTTGTGGAATAACCATGATTTTTAACCCCTCTCTGCCATCAGACGTACTATTCCGTCCATGTGACCCTGGACCTAATTCCCATGGACGGAATAGTACGTCATGCCCTTTAATGCGACATCGCGACTTAAGTCGCGGTGATCGCATTAAAATTCCGACGCCATCTTACCTCTAGGAAGATGACGTCGGCATCCCGGGCTGCGACCTCCCCTCTCCGGCCTCCCGATCGCTGTGATTGGCTGTTCAATTCTGAACAGCCAATCGCAGCCTTTCTCACTGTTTCAGCCAATCAATGGGCTGAAACAGTGAGATCCCAGGCTAGGATCGAGTACCGATGTACTCGATCCTAGGCCTGGGTCTAGCACTATGCAGACCCCCCCGGATTGGCGCGATCGCCGATCATATCGATCGCGCCAATCGCAGGGCACAGAAGCGGTATTACTGCGCTGTGCCCTGCCGGTTCCTGCTGGATCGGTGCTATAAAAGCACCGATCCTAGGCCGGAACGTAGGACAGGCCTAGCAGGGCCTGCAGGAGCTGATTGGTGCGATCGATGTTATCGTCGATCGCGCCAATCGCAAGGCACAGCCGCGGCGCAGGAGCGCTGTGCCTTGCTGCTGACCTGCCGGATCGGTGCTGTAATAGCACCGATCCTGGCTGGATCGGTGCTGTAAAAGCACCGATCCTGCTGTGGAGGCTCAGGACAGGCCCAGCAGGGCCTGCAGGAGCTGATTAGCGCGATCGATGACATCGTCGATCGCGCCAATCACAGGACACAGCAGCGGTCTGATCGCTGTGTGAATGCGCTGTGCCCTGCAGGTGACCTGGCTGCTGCCCTGGCTGTGACCTGCCTAGGATCGGAGCTGTGAGCTCCGATCCTGGGCAGGTTGCCAGGGTAACCAGGAGAGCTCTGATTGGTGGATCTTGTTATGATGGATCCCACCAATCACAGGTCACAGAAGCGAATTGACCGCTCTGTGACCTGTCTCACCTGGCTCTGACCTGTGAGTGACCGTTCTGCAGGGGTCCTCACACTTGCTGAGGATTCCTGCAGAGCGGTCATACAACAGATCTCTCCTGTGCTGGGCCTTTAGTAGCAGAAGACAGAAGAAAGAAGAAAGAAGAAAAGAAGAAAGAAGAAAAGAAGAAAGAAGATAGAAAAAAGAAGAGAGACTACAACCGTAAGTGTTGATCCCTCTCTTCCTCCCTCCCCATCCCCCTTCCCCCTCTTTTTACCCCCTCTACCCCCCCTTTGCGCCGCCTCCGTGCGCACACCCAGCCGCCGAGCGTTGATTGGTGACGCATTTCACCGATCAACACTCGTGCTCTCAGCCCCCTTTGCGCCACCTCCGTGCGCACACCCTGCAGCCGGCGAACTTTGATAAGTGACGCAGTTCACTTATCAGAGCTCGCGTCCGGTGGGTTTCCTTTTTTTCACCTGCCCTTTGCGCCGCCTCCGTGCGCACACCCAGCCGCCGAGCGTTGATTGGTGACGCATTTCACCGATCAACACTCGTGCTCTCAGCCCCCTTTGCGCCACCTCCGTGCGCACACCCTGCAGCCGGCGAACTTTGATAAGTGACGCAGTTCACTTATCAGAGCTCGCGCCGGCAGTTTTCCTTTTTTTTTTTTTTTTCACCCGCCTTTGCGCCGCCTCCGTTTCCACATCTAGCAGCCGCCGAATTTTGATAAGTGACTCAGTTCACTTATCAGATCTCGTGCCGGCTGTTTTCCTGTTTTTTTTTCACCCCCTCCCTGCGCCACTCCCTTTGCGCCACATCTAGCAGCCGCCGAACTTTGACAAGTGACACAGTTCACTTATCAGAGCTCGCACTCGGCTGTTTTCCTTTTCTTTTTTTTTTTTTTTTTTTTCACCCGCCTTTGCGCCGCCTCCGTTTCCACATTTAGCAGCCGCCGAACTTTGACAAGTGCACAGTTCACTTATCAGAGCTCGCGCCGGCTGTTTTCCTTTTTTTTTTTTTCACCCGCCTTTGCGCCGCCTCCGTTTCCACATTTAGCAGCCGCCGAATTTTGATAAGTGACGCAGTTCACTTATCAGATCTCGTGCCGGCTGTTTTCCCTTTTTTTTTTTTTTTCACCCCCTCCTTGCGCCACATCTAGCAGCCGCCGAACTTTGATAAGTGACGCAGCTCACTTATCAGAGCTAGGGCCTGCTGTTTTAGACTTTTCTTTTCACAGGCATTTTTTTCTCCCCATTTTTTTTTTCTTTTAGATTTTTCTTTTCAGCATAGTTTACACCAAGCACTATCCCCCCCCACACATACACAGTTATCAATAAAGTACACCCAAGCACCACATTTACAAAAAAAATGTCCCACCCGTCCCGTTCGTCCCAACAGCGCTATTCATTGGAGGAGGCATACGCTTTTCTTGTCTCCGACACTGATAGCGAGGGAGAGGATCCCACATTTCTTTATTTTTCAGATTCCTCTTCCTCCTCCTCTTCCCCCTCCTCATCTTCCTCCTCGGGTCCTGCGGAACCACCACGCAGACGCCCCAGGACACAAGATGAGGCATCTGCCGCCATTCCAGAAGACGAAGATGAAGCCGAAGTCGAACCAGCGCAACCCACTGCGGATCCCGTGTGGACCTCGCCCCCCGAAAATTACGAGCCACTGATTCCTGATTTTGTGGCAGAATCAGGAATCAGGTTTGACACCACTGGCCTCACAGAAATAGACTTTTTCAAAGTCTTTTTCTCTGAGGATTTTATTAACCACATGGTGGAGCAAACAAATTTGTACGCTCGTCAATTTTTGGAGCAAAACCCCCGTTCATCATATTCTAACTGGTCTCCTGTAGACGCAGTTGAATTGATGCAGTTTTGGGGCCTGGTCCTTCACACGGGGATCCTGAAAAAGCCAGAACTTCGGCAATATTGGAGTGTTGATATTTTATATAACACTCCAGTGTTCCGAATGGTCATGGCCCGGACGCGTTTTGAGGCCATCCAGAAATTCTTGCATTATAACGATAATGCACAGTGTCCCGCACGAGATGACCCCAACTTTGACCGTCTGTTCAAAGTTTGGCCGGTCATCGAACACTTCAACAAAAAGTTTGCTGAAGTGTACGTGCCCAAAAGGGACATTTGCGTGGATGAGTCCTTGGTTCATTTTAAGGGACGGCTCGGATTCCGTCAGTACCTGCCCAAAAGAGGGCAAGGTACGGAATCAAACTCTACAAACTGTGTGAGAGTACCTCAGGGTACGAAGGAAAGGACACCAGGATTGAACCCCCTGAGTGTCCTCCTGTCCTGGGAGTGAGTGGGAAAATTGTGTGGGATTTGGTTCACCCACTGCTGGATAAAGGTTATCACCTCTACACCGATAACTTTTATACCAGCATCCCACTCCACAAATCCCTCTTTGCGCGTGGTACCGCAGCCTGCGGTACCGTCCGCAAAAATCAGAGGGGCCTCCCGAAGACGCTGCTTGGGCAGATGCTCAGAAAGGGTGAGAGCAGGGCCCAATGTAGCGACCACCTTCTGGTGGTCAAGTACAAGGACAAGAGGGATGTCCTTCTCTTGACCACCATACACGGTGATGGCAGCGCCCTCAGCACTGTACGGGGTACCTCTACACAGGTCCACAAACCGGACTGTGTACTTGGGTACAACAAATACATGGGGGGTGTTGATCTCTCTGATCAACTCCTCCAACCATACAGTGCTTTGAGAAAGGCCAAGGTGTGGTACAAGAAGCTGTCCGTGCACATCGTCCAAATGGCAATGCTCAACGCTTTCCTGCTGTCACGATGTGCACGCCATACCAATACGTCGTACCTTCAGTTCCAGGAGGTAGTGATCAAGGCCCTGATGTTTGGCGCTCAGGAAGGAGAGGGCCCCAGTACTTCCGGAACTGAAGGTGCTTGTATTGTACCAGGCCAGCATTTCCCGGGGAGGTCCCGCAAACTGCAAAAAAAGGTAAGTCGCAAAAAAGGTGCCGAGTGTGTTACAAAAGGGGAATACGCAAGGACACCATTTATCAGTGCGACACCTGCCCCGAAAAACCTGGCCTGTGTATGAAGGATTGCTTCAAATTGTACCACACCTCCATGCACTACTAATTTACTTTACAGGAAAGATTAGTTCCAGAAGGGGGCACATCTAGAAAAGCTTCTTGGGGGTCTAATTTCTAAAATTATGTCACTTGTGTTTTTTTTTTCCTGTTTAGGCACATCAGGGGCTCTGCAAATGGAACATGACGCCCACAGACCATTCCATCAAAGTCTGCATTTCAAAACGTCACTACTTCCCTTCCGAGTCCCAACGTGTGCCTAAACAATTTTTTCCCACATGTGGGGTACCAGCGTTCTCAGGACAAATTGGACAACAACTTTTGGGGTCCAATTTCTCCTGTTACCCTTGGGAAAATAAAAAATTGGGGACTAAAAAAATCACTTTTGTGGGAAAAAAAAATATTTTTTTTTCACGCCAGGGCATTATAAACTTTAGTGAAACACTTGGGGGTTCAAAGTGCTCATCACACACCTAGATAAGTTCCTTAGGGGGTCTAGTTTCCAAAATGGGGTTACTTGTGGGGGGTTTCCACTGTTTAGGCACATCAGGGGCTCTGCTAACGGAACATGACGCCCGCAGACCATTCCATCAAAGTCTGCATTCCAAAACGTCACTACTTCCCTTCCGAGCCCTGCCGTGCGCCCAAACAGTGGTTCCCCCCAACATGTGGGGTACCAGCGTTCTCAGGACAAATTGGACAACAACTTTTGGGTCCAATTTCTCCTGTTACCCTTGGGAAAATAAAAAATTGGGGACTAAAAAAATCACTTTTGTGGGAAAAAAAATATATTTTTTTTTCACGCCAGGGCATTATAAACTTTAGTGAAACACTTGGGGTTCAAAGTGCTCAACACACACCTAGATAAGTTCCTTAGGGGGTCTAGTTTCCAAAATGGGGTTACTTGTGGGGGGTTTCCACTGTTTAGGCACATCAGGGGCTCTGCTAACGGAACATGACGCCCACAGACCATTCCATCAAAGTCTGCATTCCAAAACGTCACTACTTCCCTTCCGAGCCCTGCCGTGCACCCAAACAGTGGTTCCCCCCAACATATGGGGTATCAGCGTACTCAGGACAAATTGGACAACAACTTTTGGGTCCAATTTCTCCTGTTACCCTTGGGAAAATAAAAAATTGGGGACTAAAAAAATCACTTTTGTGGGGAAAAAAAATATTTTTTTTTCACGCCAGGGCATTATAAACTTTAGTGGAACACTTGGGGGTTCAAAGTGCTCACCACACACCTAGATAAGTTCCTTAGGGGGTCTAGTTTCCAAAATGGGGTCACATGTGGGGGGTTTTCCACTGTTTAGGCACATCAGGGGCCCTCCAAACGCGACATGGCGTTCGTTCACAATTCCAGCCAATTTTGGTTTGGAAAAGTCAAACGGCGCTCCTTCCCTTTCAAGCCCTGCCGTGCGCCCAAACAGTGGTTCCCTCCCACATATGGGGTATCAGCGTACTCAGGACAAGTTGGACAACAACTTTTGTGGTCCAATTTCTCCTCTTACCCTTGGGAAAATAAAAAATTGGGGACTAAAACATCATGCTTGTGGAAAAAATATGATTTTTTTTCTTCACGGCTCTACATTACAAACTTGCGTGAAGCACTTGGGGGTTCAAAGTGCTCACCACACATCTAGATAAGTTCCTTAGGGGGTCTAGTTTCCAAAATGGGGTCACATGTGGGGGGTTTCCACTGTTTAGGCACATCAGGGGCCCTCCAAACGCGACATGGCGTTCGTTCACAATTCCAGCCAATTTTGGTTTGGAAAAGTCAAACGGCGCTCCTTCCCTTTCGAGCCCTGCCGTGTGCCCAAACAGTGGTTCCCCCCCACATGTGGGGTATCAGCGTACTCAGGACAAGTTGGACAACAACTTTTGTGGTCCAATTTCTCCTCTTACCCTTGGGAAAATAAAAAATTGGGGACTAAAACATCATGCTTGTGGAAAAAATATGATTTTTTTTCTTCACGGCTCTACATTACAAACTTGCATGAAGCACTTGGGGGTTCAAAGTGCTCACCACACATCTAGATAAGTTCCTTAGGGGGTCTAGTTTCCAAAATGGGGTCACATGTGGGGGGTTTCCACTGTTTAGGCACATCGGGGCCCTCCAAACGCGACATGGCGTTCGTTCGCAATTCCAGCCAATTTTGGTTTGGAAAAGTCAAACGGCGCTCCTTCCCTTTCGAGCCCTGCCGTGTGCCCAAATATTGGTTCTCCCCCACATATGGGGTATCAGCGTACTCAGGACAAGTTGGAAACAACTTTTGTGGTCCAATTTCTCCTCTTACCCTTGGGAAAATAAAAAATTGGGGACTAAAACATCATGCTTGTTGAAAAAATATGATTTTTTTTTTTCACGACTCTACATTATAAACTTGCGTGAAGCACTTGGGGGTTCAAAGTGCTCACCACACATCTAGATAAGTTCCTTAGGGGGTCTAGTTTCCAAAATGGGGTCACATGTGGGGGGTTTCCACTGTTTAGGCATATCAGGGCCTCTCCAAACGCGACATGGCGTCCGTTCTCAATTCCAGCCAATTTTGGTTTGGAAAAGTCAAACTATGCTCCTTCCATTCCGAGCCCTGCCGTGCGCCCAAACAGTGGTTTTCCCTCACATATGGGGTATCGGCGTACTCAGGAGAAATTGCACAACAACTTTTTCGGTCCATTTTCTCCTTTTTCCCTTGTGAATATAAAAAAAATGTTTGTAAAAGATAGTTTTTGTGACTAAAAAGTAAAATGTTCATTTTTTCCTTCCACGTTGCTTCAGCTCCTGTGAAGCACCTGAAGGGTTAATAAACTTTTTGAATGTGGTTTTGAGTACCTTGAGGGGTGTAGTTTTTACAATGGTGTCACTTTTGGGTATTTTCTGCTATATAGACCCCTCAAAGTGACTTCAAATATGAGGTGGTCCCTAAAAAAAATGGCTTTGTACATTTTGATGTAAAAATGAGAAATCGCTGGTCAACTTTTAACCCTTATAACTTCGTAACAAAAAAAAATTTTGGTTCCAAAATTGTGCTGATGTAAAGTAGACATGTGGGAAATGCTATTTGTTAACTATTTTCTGTGACATATTTCTCTGTTTTAAGGGAATAAAAATTCAAAGTTTGAAAATTGCTAAATTTTCCAAATTTTCACCATATTTGCGTTTTTTCATAAATAAACGCAAGTTATATGGAAGAAATTTTACCACTATCATAAAGTACAATATGTCACGAGAAAACAATCTCAGAATCGCGAAGATCCGTTGAAGCGTTCCAGAGTTTTAACCTCATAAAGAGACAGTGGTCAGAATTGTAAAAATTGGCCTGGTCATTAACGTGCAAACCACCCTTGGGGGTGAAGGGGTTAATCACAGCTTTCATGCGTCTTGACATGCTTTCCACCAGTCTTTCACACTGCTTTTGGGTGACCTTATGCCACTCCTGGTACAAAAATTATAGCAATTCTTCTTTGTTTGATGGCTTGTGACTATCCATCCTCCTCTTGATTACATTCCAGAGGTTTTCAATGGGGTTCAGGTGTTATGCGCTCGGTTGCAACAACTTTAAGGTATAATGGATTGCAACCGAACACAGGGTCCGCGATGCAGTTTATGTTCACTGCTGGCGAACACCCTTTGGTTAGGAGGGTAATAACTGACAACTAAAATATAAAGATCTTGCCTGTGAACTTCACATTGAGCAAGATATAGCATTTGCACTTTCTCGTTAACTTCACGGGAGATGTGCTATCAACTGGCGCAGAAGTAGCCCTGTTAATGGCACAGAAGCCACTTGCCAGATATTGGGTTAGCACTATGTGCTGCAAGCTGGTATAGACATAGCCCTGTTAGACTACACAGAAGCTACGTGCCAGCCGCTAGGAAGTGCGACTAACGCCAGGCGTACGTGCTGTCAGCCGGTGTGCGACTGGACTGAGCAACTTCACTATTCAGCTGATCGCGATGCCCACGTGCTGCCAACACAGTTACGTCCTTACTGCGCAGCTTCAATATTCAGCTGGTAGTGATGCCCGCGTGCTGTCAGCTGGTGTGAGACCGGGCTGAGCAAGCTTCTCTGTTCAACTAGCAGGTGATGCCCAGGTTACGCGCCCTACAGTCTGCTCAGGGTGTATAGCTACCCTATATTCATAGCAAGACTGTGACATAGGCTACCTGCCTGGCATAAGCTGAACCTGCCTGAAGGACCTGAGCTAATAAGCGTACTCTGGCAAGGTTCCGGAGAGCAAAGCTAGAGAGCACGTGGAGCCCAGATTCTGGTACGTCCACACATGAGCACTGCCTATTTAGTATGATCTGACCGTGTCGCGCCACGGACAGAGAAGTTATTTAAGGGCTAAACTCCGCCCTCAGCCATCTCGTCAAACGCATCACCGATGACGTCATCCGTGACCAATCAGGCGATACCAGGTCAGAGGATCATCTGACCTTAAACACCAATCATGGTTCGCCATGTCACGGACATGCTCAGTGCATGCATTTCCGGACTTAGGCTTGCAACAGCCTTTTCTTGTTCCGTAACCTAGGTTTAAGGCTACTGTGAACAAAGACCCAGTACTATTTGTGCCTTCGGGTGTTGGCTAGGTGCTGGGATCGACAGCGAAGCTGAGCAGCATCTGCCTCGGCCATGTCTGGATGGGAGACCACAAACTCCTTGGATCCAGGTTCAGATCCTGCCGATGCCTAAAATCAGGTCTGGAGATTGGGCTGGCCATGACAGGGTTTTGATGTGGTGGTCGTTTATTTTTTGCCAGAGCTGTAATCCAGTAGATATATATTGCAGGGATGCATACTCAGCAGTAGTCAGTATTCACACAGGTACTGGATTCTTATGTCAAAACAATGTGACGTTTATTTCCACAGAGCACAGCACCGAAAACAAAACCATAAACACAAAATCTCTAGCCTTGTTCAGGCACTAACTAAACAAAAAATATCTTGTCTACCCATACACGGCTGAGTGCTCCCCGTTTTGTAAAACCCAAAACAATATTTTTCATTGTAACCATTGATTTTTTCAGTTTGGTGCAATATGGCCTTGTGAAGACTCCTTTCAGAGAGACTCTAGTTTGTCTCTCCCCTGTCCCAACACAAACCACTCTACTCAGCTTCCCCAGCTGACTGAGAGAGAGAGGTAAACACATATCCCAGTTCTTAGTCAAAGAAAAGCCAATTAGGACTTGGAGTGCTACGTTTTAAACCCCAGTCCTACCTGATTTTCCTTTTATACCATCATCCTCTGCCAAAGCCGGGGGCTGGGCACCGTCTTCCAACTCACAGAGCCCACAGGCTTTAAATTGACCCTAGCGGGAAGATCATGCTTAATGACACGAGAGTGACCTGGTACTCCAAGAACCTGCCCCTACTTTGAGTACCAATTTTTGAGTGTCAATTTTGCTACTTTGACACTAATTTGGCTTCTTACTGAGCCACCCTGGAAGTGATTTCTAGCGGCCCCTATCCTACAAGGTTTTTAATAAGTTGCATAATATATCGGGGAAGGGCTTTCTTTCCCTGGTCGGTGTATTTTATAGTTGACCTCTCCCACCAACTCTAGGATCCCTGTCACTTGGTAAACCACTTGCCACCACTGTGGGCACTAACACAAGTATCCGATCCCAGGCTTAAATTGTCTCATTTCAGCTGACCAATTATACCCCCTGATCTTTGCCTTTTGGGCCTCGAGGAGGGGTCCTTTACCTATCCCTTTACCTTGGTTCCTTGACACAGCAGATCATTATGCTTGGCCAATTGTGGCTCCTGGCCCCTGGGAACAAAAATTTAAACACACTTAAATATTCCAGAGTATCTTGTACTGTTAAGTCTCTGAGCTGGACAGTCCAACAATTGTACCTGGACTCCTTCAGGTCAGAGATATGGCCTCAGGGAATACTTCCTCATTCTCCTTTCTAGCCAGTACGATGAAAGGAAATTCACCATTTGCATCATAAGACCTTGTTACCATAGCCGACTCCTGGTGGCATGCTGGACTACTAAGTGATACAGCTTTAGCCCATAAGTCCCAGAATAAAGAAAAATCTTGACTGATAACAATAGGATGCATCAAGTCCTTGATCACTCCCTCTTTGTGGGGCACAGAACCACATTCTGTGCATATATCTGCCTGGTCATGGAAAGTTCTTGGCATTTCCTTGCATACACCTTACCCAATCTCCTTACACACACTTACTGGTGTGTGTAAGTGTGGCCCTTACCAGGTGAACAAACTTCATGAGTCCAGGAGTCCTGTTACTTGGATACCGCTCACAAACAGCTGTCATTCCTGAGGCCCCTTGCCAGGATGAAGAACAGGGCTGCAAGCAGAGAGGCGAAGTAGAAGTAGTGCCAGTCTACAGTGTCTTGTGAATTTATTCACCCCTATTATCATTTTTCGGTTTTGCTACCTCACAACCTGGAATTTCACAGTTTTTTGAGGGTTAGCATCAGTTCATGTAAAGAACATACCTACAACTGTGAACATGTGGTTTTCTTTTTATTTTGAAACAAACAACAAATAGGACAAAATGACTGAAAACTCTAGGGAGCATAACTATTCACCCCCTAAGTCAGTATTTTGTAGAGCCTCCTTTTGCAGCAATTACAGCTGAAAGTTGCTTTGAATAAGTTTCTATGAGCTTTCCACATCTTGCCACTGGATTTTTGCTCATTGTTCAATTCAAAACTGCTCTAGCTAGTTCAAGTTGGATGGTTTCCTCGGGTGAACAGCAATCTCCATGTCTGACCACAGATTCTCAATTGATTAAGGTCTGGGCTTTGACTAGGCCACTCCAAAACATTTACACGTTTCCCCTTAAACCACTCAAGTGTTGCTTTAGTATATGCTTTGGTCATTGTTTTGTTGGAAGGTGAACCTCCGTCCCATCTCAAATCACTGACAGACTGAAAACAGGTTTTGCTCAAGAATATCCCTGTATTTCGCACCATCCATCTTCCCCTCGACTAGGACCATTTTACCTGTCCCTGCTGCCAAAAACATCCCCACAGCATTTATGCTGCCACCACCATGTTTCACTGTGGGATGGTGTTCTTGAGGTGATCAGCTGTGTTGGTTTGACGCCAAACAGCATTTACCTTGGTGGCCAAAAAGTTCAATTTTGGTCTCATCTGACCACAGCTCCTTCCTCCATACATTTGGGGAACCTCCCACATGTTTTTATAGCAAACTCAAACAAGCCTTACAATTTTTGTGTGTAAGTAAAGACTTTTTTTCTGCCAATTCTTCCATAAAGGCCACCTGAAATAAAGGGGAGAACAGCCAGCATTGACCACATCATTTTGTAAAAGCCAAACACAGACACAAGCAAGAAAAATCTGCAAGAAATGTGACCCTATCATAAGGCTAAGTGCACACGTTCAGGAAGGTGTGCAGAATTTTCCTGAGCAAAAACCGGACTTTTTTCGCGGTAAAAACGCATGCGTTTTTATGCGTATTTGGTGCGGATTTTGCGCGTTTTTACCTCGATTTTTTCATGAACTTTCTAGGTCAATAATGTAGCGGGAAAAACGCTAGAATTCTGCGAAATTAATGAACATGTTGCTTTTTTTTCCGCGATGCGTTTTTTTTCGCGGAAAAAAAACGCACCATGTGCACAAAATTGCGGAATTCATTCTAAATAATAGAATGCTTCATTCATGCATTTTTTTACGCATTTTTTGCCGTGAAAAAAACGCAAATAATCCTGAACGTGTGCACTTAGCCTAAATGTGTAAATGTAAACCTGGGTAAGATTTTGTTTTTGTAATATATGAAAGCCTAATAACTATAACTTAACATACCTTACCACATCAAGCTTACAGTTGAAAGCTCTTTTCAGACTGCCAGGTGGGCTACTCAGGTAAGAGGCCTCTAAATTGTTGAGAGGCATAGCTGAAGAGACAGTAGTGGTCAGATGCTAATCTCTGTTGTTTCCTGGTCTGTCTCTGACTGCAGCATTCTTTTATGACACATCTTCCGCTTATTTTAATGGTATTCAAACATCAGGAGACAAATATAAGATAAAATGAGCAATACTTTTAACCGGCCATGGACTTTAATCACCTGGGAGGTCCAGATTTTACTAAGTGCCCAAGTGCCCAAACTATAGTGGTTTGGCCGCGTCACACTGGCGACTGTGATGCGAGTAAGTAGCTCGACCCGGCACGCTCTCGGACCCGAGTGTGCGGCTGCATGTATTCTATGCAGCCACACACTCGGCTACGAGAGCGGGCGGCCGTGCCGGGTGTTGATGCGAGAAAAGTCGTGCGACTTACTCGCATCACACTCGCCAGTGTGACGCCGGCCTTACAGGGGTTGTTGTTGCACCTAGGCCCTGGAGTCAAGTTTCAAGATGCACCACTTGAGGGCTACCTGATTATCTTGCAGGCTGCAAGATTTTTCGTAAGAAAAAGCAAGTTAACTGTATATTGTAAGCTTTACTGATCACCTCACTAGAGGTAAACCCCCACCTCTCAGACATTTATTTCATATATTGTGGATTTGTTCTATATTTGTTCTATGTTGAGGAGTTTTTAAGTGCATGCTTACATTGCAATATCCACACAACCTTTTGAAACATATATATATATGTTGAAGAGGAAATGACTTACTGTGACAGACAAAACATTTACTGAATGGGAAGTGTGGGAGGTTGGAGCTTAAACTAGCGAGTGGTCAGTGGTTACTGTAGGCTCATACACATTATAGCAACTAAGGGAGGGAAGTAACAAGAGACAGAGGAGTAGGATAGAAAAAGAAGCCATGTGTGGCTAAACTAATAAAAAGGTCTGGAAATAAATGGAAAAAGCACGCAATAAACTGAACAAAGCAAAAAAGGTGTGGATGTCGCAGTAAGTCAAAGAAAGCACTGGTAACCTGAAATAGATGCTGTTCTCATGGACTTACATGATATTTCTGAAAAATATTTAGACTTGAGAGTCCTCAGTCGTTTGATACCTTTTAATGGCTAACGAAAAGATGGTAACAAATTGCAAGCTTTCGAGACTACTCAGGTCTCTTCATCAGGCTGGACTAATACAAAATCTGAAGAATCACATATTTATACACAAGAGACACAGGAATAATGCAATAGGTAAGACAAGTGACGTGAAGCAGAACTGCAGTTCTGCTTCACGTCACTTGTCTTACCTATTGCATTATTCCTGTGTCCTCTTGTGTATAAATATGTGATTCTTCAGATTTTGTATTAGTCCTAGCCTGATGAAGAGACCTGAGTAGTCTCGAAAGCTTGCAATTTGTTACCAATCTTTTCAGTTACCCATTAAAAGGTATCAACCACTGAGGACTCTCAAGTCTAAATATTTTTCTATCTACTGGCTAACACGGTACGAAGATACACATCTTTCCTATATGATATTTCTGGTAAGACAATGAAGACACTAGTAAATGCAGGGGACATGTCCTGACTGATTTCATGGAAGATAAACTGCTGTCAGAAATGTTTGAATGTGGCTCGACTCCTCTCTCCTTGTTCAAAACACATGAACATTGGAAGAGCCAAACACTCGTAAGTATGGAAAATTGAGACAGTCAACTCAAGTGCGTTTGGACGACTATTTCATGTACACAATTATTAGGCAAAAGTGTATTTTTATACATATTCTCCAACTCAAAGCTGTAGAACCTTGATGCTTCTTGGATGAAGCATATCAGGTGATGTGTATTTGTTCTTAGTGTATGTGCATATGACGCCTTTTTAAATGTGTTGAATCTGCCAAGATTTTTAGGAGGAAGATGCTTCAGGACACGGTAGCGTCTATTGTCCTGGTGTCATTTTTTAATGTCTTTTTGGTCATTTTATGCTCACTTTTTGTAACAACTTTAGCATGTGTAGCACTGAAGTGCTTGTAATCTGCTCCTTTTCTTAGGGACGTCGACTCACTCACTGCCATGGTCTTACATTTCCTATTCCTTACTCTCTGGCTGCCGCCCAGATATCTGGGCACTGTGCTTAGGGCATGCGCGCTCCATCCTTCTTAAAGGATACACCATCCTAAAGTGTACTCAACCAATGGCTGAGAGACACTTATTATTTAAGGCACCTCCATTTGCATAGAGGTGCCTGTGCAACATTGTTAGTATGTTTCACAAAAAAATGCTTGCTAGTTCTTAGGTCAGTGTCTGTTAGTACCCACTAGTTTCGCTAGTCTGCCATTCCCTAACCCTACCTGCTGGTTCTTGCCTTGTTCCAGTTTGTCCTTGCTAGTACCCCTTGTCAGTCTCTATTGCAGCCAGAACTGCCTAGTCACGACACTCCAGGCTCTCCTCGGACCACAGCACGTTGGTTCCACCATTCCCGTTACACCATGCAGTATTTGTACTTTATAAACTAGTGACCGGTTTTCAAGTGGAAACACTTGAAGAAAGGTGAGGTAATTTTTTTTAACTGCTTCGCATCTTTGGAAACTTGATATAATTAAGAAAAGCTGCAAAAATGAACTTATGCACAGCAAATCATTTTTAAATATAAATGCACATTTTCAGTCTTTTTAACACTTATTAATTGCTTTTTCAGATGGGTTATTAATAGTGATTTGCGGGTATACTCATTGATTGGGTTTTCCCAAGCACGTTTGGGTGATCTTCGAGTATTTGGGCGTGTTCGGAGATTTAGTTTCTGTTGCCGCAGCTGCATGATTTGCGGCTGCTTGACAGCCTGAATATATGTGGGGATTGCCTGTTTGTTAGGAAATCCCCACATGTATTCAGGCTGTCAAGCTGCCGCAAATCATGCAGCTGTGGCGACAGAAACTAAATCTCCGAGCACGCCCAAATACTCTGATATCACCCGAGCGTGCTTGGGAAAACCCGAGCAACGAGCATACTCGCTCATCACTAGTTATGGATTATACACACCTGAAGAAGACGTCATATCAACATACTCTTAGATTTTTTAAATAAAATTTTTTTTAGCTGTTGGTGGGGTCACGGAAAATGTCAACCTTTGTCTTAGTCAGACTATTCATGAAATATGGTTTTGTGTCTTCATATGTATAATGCTGACATCAGCAACAACAGCGCTGTTCGAGCCAAGCAGCCAGCATGCAGCCCTGATATATCATTGCTAAGGAGGTGCCACAGCTTTTCTGTCATATTAACATGAAAATTTCCCTTTTAGTACTTTAAAAAGATTGTCTGGTCCAAATCGATAAGTCTGCAGTCACTCCGTGTGGACTGCAGACTTGTGAATCCCCCCAGCATGCACTGTGCACTGCAGGAGTTTGCAGGATTCTAAGTTGGCACTGGAGAGTATATATTAATTTACATACTCCCGGCCAGTGGGCACAGCTGTAAGACGGCCAGGGTGGTAGTCAAGGCAACAGGCTGTAGTGTTCCCACACCCTGGCGCCCACAGATGAAATGCAATGTCCCTTCTGCTGCATGTGTCACTCCAGCTCCATATCCAGGGAGCTCCACAAACCATCTCAGAGACAATGTCCTTTTCAACAGTTTAACTTTACTTGGCAGTAGGGTGTCCATCACACATGCAGCACAGTCTACACAGAGTGGTATTTCTCCAGCTTTCCCTGCCTACCCGGGAACCTCTGTTCCTTCTGGCAGCCCCTGCCTTGCTTTTGGCAATCCTGCCTCGCTTCCAGCAATCCATGCCTTGCTTCTGGACAATCTCTGTCCTGTCCGTGTCTCTAGGTCCACCAGCTTCCTACCATTTCCTGGTCTGGCTTCAAAAGGAAAAGGTGCTAAGTTCGCCATCTCAGTTTCGCCTGCCTCAGTCGTAGAACCCGGATCCTCTGCAGGTTGGTTTCTATTCAAGCTGGTGACCACCTGCATGCCACTCAGCCTGGGGCCCTTCCCGCCACTGGCCCCCCCGAGCTTGCTCAGGGCCCGCAGCAGCTGGCACAATTACTTACCTCTCCCCCGTGCCTCCGCAGCCGCAGTTCCGGGCTCCAGGGGCGCCGGCGCTTCCTCTCACAGCAGCGCCGCTGAATGACGTCATCATTCAGCGCCGGCTGTGGCAGAGAGCGCGCAGACGCCGGACAGGTGAGATGTGATGTGTATGTGTCTGTCTGTATCAGTGTGTGTGTATGTAGTGCGGTGCTTTGTGTCTGTGTGTGTGTGCGTATGTATGTATGTGAGAGAGTGCTTGTGTGCTGTGGTGCTGTCTGTGTGTGATGATGCGCAGGCATTGATGATAATAGGCAGGCATTGATGATGATGGGAGGCGATGATGATAATGGGCAGGCATTGTTTGATGATGGGGAGGAGATGATGATGATGATGATGGGCAGGCATTGATGATGATGGGGAAGCGATGATGATGATGGGCAGGCATTGATGATAATGGGGAGGCCATGATGATGAAGGGGAGGCCATGATGATAGATGGGCAGGCATTGATGATATTGGGGAGGCGATGATGATGATGAGGAGACAATGATGATGATGGGGAGGCCATGATGATGATGGGCAGGCATTGATGATAATGGGGAGGCCATGATGATGATGGGCAGGCATTGATGATAATGGGGAGGCCATGATGATGATGGGCAGGCATTGATGGGGAGGCCATGATGATGATGGGGAGGCAATGATCATGATGAGGAGGCAATGATGATGATGGGGAGGCGATGATGATGATGGGCAGGCATTGATGATGATGGGGAGGCAATGATGATGAGGGAGAGGCAATGATTATGAGGGGGAGGTGATGATGATGGGAGACAATGATGATGATGGGGAGGCATCATGATGATAATGGGGAGTCTTTCTACAGCGCCCTTTCCTGAGCCGTAGCAGTGCAGAATGCAGTACAGCGCAGAGGAGAGCTCCATATTTTGTATGGAGCATTATATGGGGACCAGTATCCTGTATGGAGCATTATATGGGGACCAGTATCCTGTATGGAGCATTATATTGGGTCCAGTATTCTGTATGGAGCAATTATTTTGGGTCCAGTATTCTGTATGGAGCATTATATGGGGGATGAGGGGTGACATCCTGCATGGGGTATTATATGGGTGATGAGGGGGAGACTATGTGGTGCCCATAATATTGTATGGAGGACTGTACTGTCCAGTCTGTACTGTGCGCTGTGAGGATTTGGCGTTTTTTGAGCTATTGTACAATTTACAATAGATATCACTCATGTAATGGAAGAAGTGAAGTATTTGGCATTGTACTGTACCTATATTTCTCTGCTGTATCTGTGCATCATGAATCGTGGTCTGTGTTAAAGGGGCCCACTGAGGCTCTTCGCCCGGGGCCCATAAAAACCTGGAGTGGGCCCTGGCTTTCGGGTGAAATGTCAGGATGATCCTAAAATGCACTCTAACTTTTTCAAGTGAACATAATGTGATCATGTTTAAACTTTTGAATACATATGTCCAAGTGTTCAATGTTTCAGTACTTTTTGCACAACTTGATATTCTCTAACAAGGACTTTAATGGCAAAATTCACAACAGGTGTTTGATGATTGAATCACCCAAAAAATGTTGGAGTTTAATTAGAATTGGTATTTTTACAGTTCTCCTCATCATGCCATTCACATTTTGACATCATGAGACCAAGACAATACCAAACAACTGATAAACAGTACCTCACCATTGCAAGGACTGAAGCAGGAGGTTTCTCAGACAGAAGTGCGCTTAGAGTGTCACAGAGTGTCATCAGCAGGTTGCAACAGAGATAAACAGAGACTGGAAGAGTTACAGAAAGGCATAGAAGAGGACGTCCTTTGGCCAAATCCCATACTTATGACCACTTCATTGTGAACAATGCCCTTCTGAACCATTTGATGAATGTCACAAAAATCCAGGCACATGTAAGGGAGGTGAGAGGCACCCAAGTGTCATGTAAGACCATTCAAAACCATTTACATCAGTGTGGTCTGCATTCTAGAACACCTGCCAAGGTACCTGACCATGTCACTAGGCACAGGAGCCATCATTGCTGGATGAGGGACCAGTGGGCCTCAGCGCTATTCACTGATGAAAGTCGATTCACGCTGAGCAGAAATTATGGCTACCAACGATGTTGGAGACTCAAGGAGAGTGCTATGCATCAGCCACTGTTGTCACCAGACTAGCCTTAGGTGGTAGTGTTACAGTCTGCACAGGAATCTGAACAACAAGTACCCAATTGTGCCAATTCACGTACATAACTCTTGAACTAAACATTTAGAAACACACATAGAAAAAAGGGTAAATGTACCATATAAAATTAATTCTGATCTTTATTTAATAAATATTTTAAAAAGAAGAAAAGTATACAAAAGTAATATCAGATGATGCAATACCAAGTTTTAGTCACGGAGGGACTACAGTCATGGCCAAAAGTTTTGAGAATGACACAAATATTAATTTTTACAAAGTCTACTGCTTCACTTTTTCTAATGGCAATTTGCATATACTCCAGAATGTTATAAAGAGTGATCAGCTTAACAGCAATTACTTGCAAAGTCAATATTTGGCTAGAAAATGAACTTTATTCCCCAAAACACATTTCAACATCATTGCAGCCTGCCTTAAAAGGACAGCTAACCTCTTTTCAGTGATTGCTCCAATTAACACAGGTGTGGGTGTTGATGAGGACATGGCTGGAGATCAATCTGTCATGATTAAGTAAGAATGACACCACTGGACACTTTAAAAGGAGCTAGTGCTTGGCATCATTGTTTCTCTTCTGTTAACCATGGTTATCTCTAAAGAAACACGTGCAGTCATCATTGCAATGCACAAAAATGGCCTAAAAGGGAAAGAGTATCGCAGCTAGAAAGATTGCACCTCAGTCAACAATCTATCGCATCATCAAAAACTTCAAGGAGAGAGGTTCCATTGTTGCCAAAAAGGCTCCAGGGCACCAAGAAAGACCAGCAAGCGTCAGGACCGTCTCTTAAAAGTGTTTCTGCTGCGGGATCGGGCTACCAGCAGTGCAGAGCTTGCTCAGGAATGGCAGCAGGCAGGTGTGAGTGCATCTGCACGCACTGTGATGCGGAGACTCTTGGAGCAAGGCCTGGTCTCAAGGAGGGCAGCAAAGAAGCACTTCTCTCCAGAAAAAACATCATGGACAGACTGATATTCTGCAAAGGTACAGGCAGTGGACTGCTGAGGACTGGGGTAAGTTATTTTCTCTGATGAATCCCCTTTTCGATTGTTTGGGACATCAGGAAAACGCCTCATTCGGAGAAGAACAAGGTGAGCGCTACCAACAGTCTTGTCTCATGCCAACTGTTAAGCATCCTGAAACCATTCATGTGTGGGTTGCTTCTCAGCCAAGGGAATCGGCTCTCTCACAGTCTTGCCTAAAAACACAGCCATGAATAAAGAATGGTACCAAATGTCCTCCAAGAGCAACTTCTCCCAACCCTCTAAGAGCAGTTTGGCGATCAACAATGTCTTTTCCAGCATGATGGAGCACCTTGCCATAAAGCAAAGGTGATAACTAAATGGCTCAGGGAACAAAACATAGTGATTTTGGGTCCATGGCCTGGAAACTCCCCAGATCTTAATCCCATTGAGAACTTGTGGTCAATCATCAAGAAACAGGTGGACAAACAAAAACCTAAAAATTCTGGACAAAATGAAAGCATTGATTTGGCAAGAATGGACTGCTATCAGTCAGGATTTGGTCCAGAAGTTGATTGAGAGCATGCAGGGAGAATTGCAGAGGTCCTGAAGAAGAAGGGTCAACACTGCAAATATTGACTTGCTGCATTAACTCATTCTAACTGTCAATATAAGCTTTTGTTACTCATATGTTTGCAATTATATTTCTGTCTGTGATAAAAAACATCTGTCAAACACCACATAAAAACCAGAGGGCAGCAGATCATGTGAAAATATAATATTTGTGTCATTCTCAAAACTTTTGGCCATGACTGTATGTTACTTATTTTGACTGATAAAAAACCCATTATTTTCCATGGACTGCAATGCATAAGGATTAAGTATTAATGCAAGTAAAAGATAAACTGCTTTATAGTGTAAGATGCTGCTTATTTTTTAATTAAAGTAATTTTTATTGAAATTTTCAATACAAAAAGAAAAACAACAAAAGAAAACAACAACCCGCAATAGAGGTAAATCATAGAATCATAGAATGGTAGAGTTTGAAGGTCCCCTGGGCCATCTGTCCTACCCCCTGCTCAAAGCAGGATTGTTGTGAATGTGTTAGAAATGAATTCTGAGTAGAAGCTCCCTCTGGTGGTTACAAACAGTACTGAACATTCAAGGGCTGGCAACAGGGAGTTACAGACGGCTTTAAAAAAGGGAGGTTCCTTACATGGTTGCCGGTGATCAATTGTTCTGTCTAACTGTGGTTCCGGTTCACTTGGAAGCTTCTGGTCTTGCCTGATCCTGCTATCAGATAAGATTTTTCGCTTTTTATTTTTGTCTTGCTTTTTGCATTGTTCCCTGACTTCTGTGGAGGTCAGCCAGGTCCCTCGGGGGCTTGTGCTCCTCTCAGTTTTATCTGAACCACTGTTATTTGTTATTTGCCTTTTCCAGTTTTTTCAGTTCTGCGGCTTAGTTTTGTAAACCCAAGAACTAATTTAGGTGGTAGAGGTGTTTGTCCAGGTGTTTTTGCAATTTAGTAGTGTTGGTATTTTTTAGGGTTTTTTGGATTGCAGTAAGCGTCCTTCTATCCTTTTGTCCAGGTAATTGGGCCCCAACGTTTGCTCATACTATTTTCTGCTGTGTCTGTTTTCCTCTTTCTAACGCCTTACATGTTTGGGGCTTCCTATTTCTTTGGGGATCTGCTCGGGGCAATAGCTTTCCTTTCTATCTTTATATATTAAACCTCTCGGCTGTGACGAGGCTCTGGCCAAGTAGGAATGCTCCACCGGCTGCCTTTAGTTGTGGGGTTAGAGGGTACTGCAATCAGTAGATTCCAACCTCTTGGTGTATTGCCGTTTTTGCCGCTCTCCTCATACAAATCATAACATTTCACCGGCCAACTGAAAAATAATATGGTACTCAACAGAAGGGAAAAATAATAAAAAAAAAAAGGAAGTTGTCAGATTTTTTTTTCTCTGTTTGTTGCATTTTTTCCCCTTTTTTCCTCTGGGGCTGAGGGAGGATCTTTTTTTTCTCTCAATAGAGTTTGCACAGTTTCTGGCCATGTGGATCAGTTGCCACTGAAGTTGGAGTTTGCTACCTATCTTGCTAGGTTTCCGGTTGTGGAACCTAGGTCCCATGCCAGATTTATTTTTGGGGGATCGAGCTAAATTTCTGAATTTCCAAAAAAAAAATAACTGTAAGTTGTTTTTTCCTTAAAAACTAAGTCCTCAGGGAAGCAGACAGCAGGTTCAAATTGTATCTCTCTCCTGCGCGGGATTCAGGATTGGGTTTTTCCTGACACCTGGGGACCCTGTTTTGGTAATGTTGATGCATTTTTAGGCTCTGGGGTTTTGTACTGACCTAATGTCATGATTCAAGCTGAAAAAACCTTGTTGGTTTTTAAAAACAGGGGCTTGAGGACCTGAGTTGTACGTCAGAAATTCCGAAAGTGGGCAGTCCTGACCAAATGGAAGAAGCTTTGGCAGCCCTTTTTCGGAAGGGTCTGTCCGAGAAGTAAAAGTGTTATGGTGGGTTTCCCTGCTCCCTCTGGTCTCAATGATTCTTGCATTAGCGATTCAAATTGCAGACGTTTGCGTGAGCGTGAGGTAGGCGTGGAATATGTTCCTTGGAAACAGCTTTGAGTCCATGGTGTGAAGAGGGCTTCGGGCACAGGTCATATTTCGAAAATGCAATGGGTTATGTTTCTTCTGTGGTGACGCCTCTCAGGTTTCGGTTGCCCTAAGGGGGAAGACGTTTTGCACGCTCTTGTCTTGGGTAGTTTAGACTAAATTTCTGTTACTTTACCCTGATTTGCTCCTGTCCACATTTTTGCTCAGGTTTTGTTATTCGGGAACAGCTATTAACTATGGATTTTGATTTTGCTAAACTTGTGGGTTTCCCTTGATACCCTACGGAAGTTATTCCCCTAAGGGGATTGATTCTACCCTTTGGCTGAGAAAAACCCATTCTCTACTGGTGAAATTGGGGTTGACCTATATCGGAGAGTTGCAAATTTTGGTGCTGTATAATTTGCATGACATTATTGTACTGGGTTTCCCTTGGTTAAGCTCCTAATCCTTTTTGGTTTTTGGAAATCTGTGTTGTGACCATTGGGGTGCCAATGTGTTAATGCCAACCCTCCTTTTTTTCCCGCCTCCCCCAGGCTCGATTTTCCCCTTTTGATTTTTGGGGGGGGGGATTTTTTGTGTTTTGCGAAAGTAAATCTGCATCCTTGCCCCCCTGGAGTTTGACGCCTTTAATTAGTGTGGTAGTAAATTCCCCTAAAGGTCGCTTTTTAACTTGTTGTACCTGAACTACGCATGCGATTTATTTCAAGGGGTCTTTTGGGGAAGGGTAATATAGCCATCTCTTACCCTTGGGTCCGGTTTTTTCTTTGTGGCCGAGGTTCAATAAGGCCGTGTATGTTATCTCTCTTAAACAATATCCTTGAAATTCAATATCCCGTTACCCTTGATTTCTGCCTGTTTTCCAGGGTGAAAAGTGCTACTTGGTTTACAGCTTGACCTCAGGGGGGCGTAAACCTTATTCCATTAAGCAGGGGATGAATGGAAAGACGGGTTTAATCCCCAGAGGGGATTTGAGTACCTAGGTCCCTTTGGGGCTCACTAATGCTCCTTCCGTTTCCAGTCCTTCATGAATGACATTTTCAGGGGATTTTCTGGATACATTTCTGATTGTTTTTGGATGATATCTTTGATTTTTTTTCCGAGGGCTTATGTGAACATGTTCGGCTGTATTCCGATTTTGAAGAGAATGCTTGTAGTGGGATCAAAGTGTCTTTTTGGCGACGAGGATCTCTTTCTGGGATTCATTTTGTCTCCGTTGTTATTGAAATGGACCCGGTAAAAGGGTTTAGGCCACGTGATTGGGTCCAACCTACTTCTTAAAGGCTCTTCAAGATCCCTTGGGTTTTACCATTTTTATTGTAAATTTATTTGGTATTTCCTGTTATGTTAAACATTATTGATTTGACCAAAGGGTTTTCGATGTGGTGAAATGGCCTTGAGGCATCTGGCGTTTCAGGAACTTAAGCAGAGATTCACTTTGCTCCTTTCTAGGCAGCCCGATGTTTCTTGCCATTTCGGTGGAGGTTGATGCCTTGAATTGGGGCAGGTGCCGTTTTGTCCCAAAGAGACAGAGACCTCTAAAAGAACCCTTGTCCTTTTTTTTTTCGAAAATTTTCTCCAACTGAAAGTAATTTAAAAAAACGTGGGTAATCGGGATTATTGGCATGAAGTGGCTTTTGAAGATGGAACATTGGGGAGGGAGCCAAACATCAGGTGGGGGTCCTCACGGAATAAGAATCTGGTTTACCTGGAATCCCAAGCGCTTAATCCTAGACAGGCAGGTGGGCCTTGTTTTCAACGTTTTAATTTGTGGTTTTCTTTCTTCCTGGCACTAAGAATGTTTGGCGGATGCCCTCTTAGGAGTTTTTGGGTCTCCTGAGTTATTGATCTTGCTGTTATTTTGAAAGAGGGTGTGTTCTTTTCCGCCATTCGCCAAATTTGAGACGCTTGGAAGGGTTGGAGGATAAACCCGGCGCTGCCCTATTGGGAAATTGTTGTCCCGACCGGTGGAAAAAGGTGTGGTCTGAGATTCATTTTCCCGTTGACCGGTCATCCCGGAATTTTTAGTACCAGGGGACTTGGTTGGGCGGCCTTTTGGGGCCTACTTTGTCTCTGCGTCAGGGAATTTGTGCATCCTGCGGGATTGCTCCGCTCCAAGCCTTGCTCTCGCTCTAGTGGTTTGTTGATGCCCTTGCCGTGCCCAAAGACCTGGACCATATCTCTATGGATTTAATTTCCGACCTCCCTGTTTCTCAGAGAAGATCGTTATCGGGTGATTTGTGATAGGTTTTCCAAATTATCATCTTGTGCCATTACCTAAGGTTGCCTTCCTCCTCCGAATTGGTGCCTTGGTTCCTTCAGCCGTGGTCGGTTCACGGCATTCCCTGGAACATTGTGTCTGACAAGGAGTCCAGTTTGTTTCCGATTTTGGAGGAATTTTTGTTCTAAACTTGGTGTTAATTGTCTTTTCCCCGGCTTTTCATCCAGCCAAAAGGACAAACTGAGAGAACAAACCAACATTGGAGGACTTATCTGAATGCTTTGTGTCTGTGATCAAGATACTGGGTCTCTTTTTTGCTTTGGCTGGTTTGCCTCTAATAATAGGGCTGCTCTGCCATTTGAGTCCATTTTCGCAATTTTGGGTTTCACCCCCTTTTCTTCGGGACAGACGGAGGCTTCTCTGTCCAGGTGTTGACTCTTTGTGGGCATAGCAGCAGATTTGGGACCGGTAGTGGAGAGGTGTCCCTCTTTCAGGAGGGGCCCACGGTTTGCCAACCGGCATAGGATGATGGTCCTCGGTTTGAAGAGGGGGACTTGGCTGGTTGTCCTCAAAAAAATTTCCCTTTGAGTTGAATCTCCTAAGTTTTAAGCCTAGGTTATTGGACCTTATAAGATTTGGAGATTTTAATTCTGTTCTTTTTACTTTTCAGGGACATTTAAATCCATAACGTGTTCCCCAAGTCCTTATTGAAGAGGTTTGTCGGCCAGTGGTTCCTATGGCTGCGCCCCTGACCCTTTTTTGGGTTGGGGCTTGAGTAGGGGTTGAGAAAAATTGGTTCTTGTTTTTCTAGAGGAAACTCCATATTTGGTTAAGGGGAGAGGTTATGGTCAGGAGGAACAATTCTTGGGTGTTTGCTTTGGACATCCATGCTAGGAGCGATCCGTGTGTACACAAGCCATCCTGCAGACTTGGTTGCCCAAAATAGGGTTTGTGACCCCCCCTAAGGGGGGGACTTTTCTGAATGTGTTGAAATGATTCTGAGCAGAAGCTCCCTTGGTGGTTAAAACAGTACTGAACCATTCAATGAGGAGGGCAATCAGGAGTACGACGGTCTTTATTTTAAGGGAGGTTCCCTCCCTCATGGTTGCCGGGACAATTGTTCTTGTCTCAATGTGGTTTGGTTCACTTGGAAGCTTGTGAGTCTTCCTCTCTTCGCTATCAGATAAGATTTTTTCTGTTTTTTTTTGTGCTTGTTTTGCTTGTTCCCCTGCATTCTGTGGAGGTCAGCCGGGTCCCTCAGGGGCTTGTGTCCTCTCAGTTTATCGGCCCATGTTATTTGTTCTTTGCCTTTTCGTTTTTTCTGGCTGGGCTTGTTTTGTGAACCAAGAATAATTAGGTGGTAGAGGGGGTTTGATCCAGGTGTTTTTGCAATTGTAGAGTAGGTATTTTTTAGGGTTTTTTGGATTGCAGTAAGTGTCCTTCCTACCTTTCTGTCCAGGTAGTTGGCCCCCCCAACGTTTGCCATACTATTTTCTGTCTGTGTCTGTATTTCCTCTTGTCTAAACCCCATTACATGTTTGGGGGCTTCCTATGTTCTTTGGGGATCGCTCCGGGGCGAAGCTTTCCTCTTTCTATCTTTATGTAGTTAACCTCTCAGCTGTGACGAGGCGTCTAGGCCAACTTGGAACGCCACGGGGGCCCCTTTTGGGTTTTGGTGGTTGTCAGGGTACTGCAATCCAGTAATCAACCTCCTGGTGTATTGCCTTTTTGCCTGCTTCCTCATACCAAATCTAACACAGGATTCTCTAAATCATCCCGACTAGTCTGTCCACCTTTTGAATTCCCCTTGACGGGGAACTCCCACCTTGTTGCAGCCTGTTCCACCATTGTCCCCTAACTGTAAAAATTTTTTTTTTAAAAATCAAAACTGTGTCTCCCCCTTCAGTTTCATCCCATTGCTTTAGTCTTTTTTGGAAATGAGAATAAAGATAATCCTTCACAATTGACACCCCCCGGATATTTTAGAAGCTATTGTCTCCTCTCAGCTTTTTTTTGGTAAAAAATCCCCTGCCCTTCCTCAACTTGGGGTTTGGGAGGCCGGTACCCAACTGGTGGCTTTCTTGAATTTGCTCCATTTTTTGATGTTTTTAAATTGGTGCACAAAAAATGACACTGTATTCCGATGGGTTGCCAAAGGAAAAGAGGGATAATAATGATTCAGTGATCTAGACTGTAGTTTGTTAATCCCTGAATTGATTGCCTTTTTTTTGCTGCATACCTGTTGACTCATGTTCAGCGTGATCTTTATATACAAGTCTTTTTTACATTGCGTTACTTACCCTTTCTCCCTTTTGTACATCTTTTTTTTTTTTTTATTGCCCTTTAATACTTTGCATTTTCCCTGTTAAATCCATTCTGTTAGTTGTGCCCACGCTCCCCTTATTTATATCTTTTTTTCCCCTCTCTCTTCTTGTATTGCTATCCTCCTAGCTTTGTGTTAAGCAAAATTTTATCGCTTTTCCCCCAATTTCCCTTTTTCTAAAACTTGATAAAAAGGGTTTAAAAATACAGGGCCCAGGACGGGGCCCCGTGGGACCCACTGAGACTTCTTCCAACGATGTGCAGCCAATTTAAAGGGACTCTTTTGGGCCCCTCACTAAGCCGTTAGAAACCCCCTAACAGTTGCCTTTCCATTCCCTATTAGTTATTTTTTCCCCTAAGGTTGTGTGAATAAGTATTTGAAACAATAGAAAAAAGGAACTTAAATTTGGTACAGAAACCTTTTTTTTTCAATTACAGGATTAACGTTTTCCCGTAGTTCTTGGGCCAAGTTTGCACACTGCACCATGCTTTATGGTTGGGCGGTTTCTTGTGGTTGTATCTCCTTTTTCTTCCCCCCACAGTGAATGGAGTTGGGGACCAAAAATTCTATTTTTGGCCCTCTGACCACAAAACCCTTTTCCCATGCCCCTGTCTCGACCACCACCACAATTGTGGGTTACCAGGGCAAGGGGGACTCAGAGCCCAGCCTGGGGAAATCTATGGGGGTTGTCACAGGTTGGGGGCTCGGGCTGTGGCCCTGGCGGTAGGGGTATGTTGGGATTATTTACAGGGGATATATTATATAAAAGTTTTTCTACCCAACCTGTTTTTTCGGTAATTTAT
>JARQOD010000002.1:255783572-255829264 GCA_033576555.1 Oophaga sylvatica
GAGACCATGGACCAATATCTCTATGGATTTCATTTCCGATCTTCCTGTTTCTCAGAGAATGACCACCATCTGGGTAATTTGTGATAGGTTTTCCAAAATGATACATCTTGTGCCATTACCTAAGTTGCCTTCCTCCTCTGAATTGGTGCCATTGTTCCTTCAGCACGTGGTTCGTTTACACGGCATTCCTGAGAACATTGTGTCTGACAGAGGAGTCCAGTTTGTTTCCAGATTTTGGAGGACTTTTTGTTCTAAACTGGGTGTTCAATTGTCTTTCTCCTCGGCATTTCATCCTCAGACCAATGGTCAAACTGAGAGAACAAACCAGACATTGGAGACTTATCTAAGATGCTTTGTGTCTGCTGATCAGGATGACTGGGTCTCTTTTTTGCCTTTGGCTGAGTTTGCTCTTAATAATAGGGCTAGCTCTGCCACTTTGATGTCTCAGTTTTTCTGTAATTCTGGGTTTCACCCTCGATTTTCTTCAGGACAGACGGAGGCTTCTGTCTGTCCAGGTGTTGACTCTGTTGTGGAGCGTATGCAACAGATTTGGGACCAGGTAGTGGAGAGGTTGTCCCTCTCTCAGGAGAAGGCCCAGCGGTTTGCTAACCGGCATAGGACTGATGGTCCTCGGTTTAAAGTGGGGGACTTGGTCTGGTTGTCCTCAAAGAATATTCCTATGAGAGTAGCATCTCCTAAATTTAAGCCTAGGTTCATTGGACCTTATAAGATCATGGAGATTATTAATCCTGTTTCTTTTCGTTTGCTTCTTCCAGGGACATTTAAGATCCATAACGTGTTCCACAAGTCCTTGTTGAAGAGGTTTGTTGAGCCAGTGGTTCCTGCTGCTGTGCCTCCTGACCCTGTTTTGGTTGAGGGCAATCTGGAGTATGTGGTTGAGAAAATATTGGATTCTCGTTTTTCTAGACGGAAACTCCAGTATTTGGTTAAATGGAGAGGTTATGGTCAGGAAGACAATTCTTGGGTGTTTGCTTCGGACATCCATGCTAGGAGACTTATCCGTGCGTATCATAGAACTCATCCTGACCGACCTGGTTGCTCAAATGAGGGTTCGGTGACCCCTCCTCAAGGGGGGGTACTGTTGTGAATGGGTTTGAGATGAGTTCTGAGCAGAGGCTCCCTCTGGTGGTTACAAGCGGTGCTAGTGAAGATTGTGAGGACTGGGAATCAGGTGTTACTGACTGGTCTTATATAAGGGAGTCATTTTCCCATCAGGGTTGCCGGTGATCAATTGTTCTGGTCTGAATCCTTCATTCCAGTTTCCCTTGTAGCCTGCTGTGTCGTGTCTGCATTTCCTGCTTACAGATAAGACTTTGGCTTCTTTTGTGTTTGTGCTTTATTTTTGCTTTTTGTCCTGCACTTCTTTGGGGGCCTTCAGGGTCCCCTCCGGGGGCTTCTGCCCTCTCAGTTTAGTTCAGCCACTGAGTTTTGTTCTTTTGCTTTTTCCAGTTTTTTCAGTGGCTGCTGTTTTGATTTTGTTACACCAGAGAACTAATTTAGGTGGTAGAGGTCGTGTGATCTCAGGTGATTTTGAAATTAGTAGAGTTGGTGCTTTTCAGGGTTTTCTGGGATTGCAGTAAGTACCCTTCCTATCCTTTTCTATTTAGATAGTTTGGGCCCCAGCGTTTGCTCATACTATTTTCTTTCTGTGTCAGTATTTCCTCTTGTCTAACCGCCATTACATGTTTGGGGGCTTTCTGTTATCTTTGGGGTTCTGCTCCGGGGCAGATAGCTTTCCTATTTCTATCTTTAGGTGTAGTTAGTTTCTCAGGCTGTGACGAGGCGTCTAGGACCAACGTAGGAACGCTCCACGGCTGCCTCTAGTTGTGGTGGTTAGTCAGGGTACTGCAGTCTCATAGATTCCAACTGCTCTGGTGTATTGCCTTTTTTACCTGCACTCCTCAGCTACCGAAACATAACAGCCATGTCATCTGCTGGTGTAGGTCTACTGTGTTTTATCAATACCAAAGTCAGCACAGCTGTCTGTCAGGAAATTTTAGAGCACTTCATACTTCACTCTGCCGACAAACTTTTTGGAGATAGAAATTTCATTTTCCATCAGGTCTTGGCACCTTTCCACACTGCCAAAAATACCAATTCCTGGTTTAAAAACAACAGTATCATTGTGCTTGATTGGCTAGCAAACTCACCTGACATAAACCCCATAGAGAATCTATGGGATACTGTCAAGAGGAAGAAGAGAGACACCAGACCTAACAATGTAGACGAGTTGAAGGCTGCTATCAAAGCAACCTGGGCTTCTATAACACCTCAGCAGTGCCACAGGCTAATCGCCTCATGGCTACGCGGCATTGATGCAGTAATTGATGCAAAAGGAGCCCGACTAAGTATTGAGTGCATTTACTGAACGTACATTTCAGTAGGCCAACATTTCGGATTTTAAAATCATTTTTTCAAGCTGGTGTTATAAAGTATTCTAATTTACTGATATAATGACTTCTGGGTTTTCATTGGCTGCAAACCAAAATCATCAACATTAACAGAAATAAATACTTGAAATAGATCACTCTGTTTGTGATGACTCTATATAATAGATGAGTTTCACTTTTTGTATTGAAGAACTGAAATAAATTAACTTTTTGATGATATTCTGATTTTGTGAGATGCACCTGTACATTCTGTATCATTAGCAGTGTGTATTAGTTGTGTCTGTGGAAGTGCAAGCTTCGTGGATGTACTTATTAAAGTAAGTACTCCATGTTGCACCACATTTCTCATCTTGCAATGTCACATTGAAGCAGGGGCTATAGATACATTCAGTCGAGCTGACTGTCAGTGAATGAGTGTTCATAAGGATATTCATTTCTGATTATTGGTCCATATAAACATGCCAGTGATCACCTCACAAACTAGCTAAATATACAAGGAAATTTGGTAAGTCTCAATTAGACATGTTAAAGTTTATGCCATAACTAAAAATAGGCCCGATGCTTTTGCAGTGCGGTGAAATGAACATCTGTGTATCCTTAGTGCTGCCGGCAACTGAGCCAGTGAGCGGCGCAGGATTCAAATTCCCCGCCCCCCCGGGTGAGCCAATGAGCGGTGCCGTGCGGGATTTGAATCCCTCGCCAAAGCCACGCGGCCAGGGGCGGCTCAGCCAATGAGCTGGGCAGCATGGCTTGGTGGGGGATTCAAATCCTGCGCGGCACTGCTAATTGGCTCAGCTAGCGGGGCAGGGGATTTGAATACCGCACCGTTCACTGGCTCAGCTGGCGGGCGGCTCAGCCAATGAGCGGTGCTGTGCGTCTTTGGCTGGGGTTTTGAATCCCGCACCTCTCAAAGCCGCGTGGCACCGCTCATTGGCTGAGCCACCCATCGGCTAAGGCTTGGCGAGGCATTTAAATCCCACGCGGCTCCGCATTGGCTCAGCCGGCGTGGCGGGGAATTTGAATCCCGCTCCGCTCATTGTTTGAGCGCAGAGGCGATAAGTCAATGAGCGGTGTCACGCGGCTTGGCGGGGGATTCAAATCCCGCGCAGCACCGCTCATTGGCTCAGCAGGCGGAGCGGGGGATTCAAATCCTGCGCGGCACCGGCTGAGCTAATGAGAGGTGCCGCGTGGCTTTGGCGGGGGATTTGAATCCCATGCCGCTCATTGGCTGAGCGGTGCAGCGCAGCTTTGGCGAGGGATTTGAATCCTGTGCCGCGCATTGTCTCAGCCGGCGGCAGACCACCAATGGCGTTCCTCGTGGCTTTGAGATCCCCGCGGATTTGAATCCCCTGCCAAAGCCGCGTGGCCAGGGGCAGCTCAGCCAATGAGCTGGGCAGCATGGCTTGGTGGGGGATTCAAATCCTGCGTGGCACTGCTCATTGGCTCAGCCAGCGGGGCAGGGGATTTGAATACCGCACCGTTCACTGGCTCAGCTGGCGGGCGGCTCAGCCAATGAGCGGTGCTGTGCGTCTTTGGCTGGGGTTTTAAATCCCGTGCCGCTCAAAGCCGCGTGGCACCGCTCATTGGCTGAGCCATCCATCAGCTAAGGCTTGGCGAGGCATTTAAATCCCACGCGGCTCCACATTGGCTCAGCCGGTGAGGCGGGGCATTTGAATCCCGCGCCGCTCATTGTTTGAGCGCAGAGGCGATAAGTCAATGAGCGGTGTCACGCGGCTTGGCGGGGGATTCAAATCCCGCGCAGCACCGCTATTGGCTCAGCAGGCGGAGCGGGGGATTCAAATCCTGCGCAGCACCGGTTGAGCTAATGAGGTGCCGCGTGGCTTTGGCGGGGGATTTGAATCCCACGCCGCTCATTGGCTGAGCGGTGCAGCGCAGCTTTGCCGAGGGATTTGAATCCTGCGCCGCGCATTGTCTCAGCCGGCGGCAGACCAGTCAATGAGCGTTGCCTCGTGGATTTGAGATCCCCGCGGATTTGAATCCCCTGCCAAAGCCGCGCGGCCAGGGGCGGCTCAGCCAATGAGCGGAACCGCACAGCTTTCGCAGGGGATTTGAGTCCCGCGCCGCTCATTGGCTGAGGCCAAGGGCGCTCAGCCAATGAGCGGTGCCACGCGGCTTGGTGGGGGATTCAAATCCCACGCAGCAACGCTCATTGGCTCAGCCGGCGGGGCGGGGGATTTGAATCCCAGCCGCCATATCGGAATACCCATAACTTGGGTATTCCAATATAGCGGTCGGCGTTTTCCCGATGCGAGCAGCTGGGAGATGAGCAGCTGGCGCCGCTCATCTGCTGGCTGCGTCACCGCTGACCTCCCTGCGGCGGGAGATGAGCCGCACCTAGCGCCGCTGATCTCCCGACGGAATAACAGTGCCGTTTTTGTCACTTGTGGAGGCGCAGTTCGTGGCCATCCGGCCGCGGTGGATTGTGGGATAGCGACACAATCAACGGAAGCTGTGACAGAGCCGATTGGCAATTATATATTAAATTGCTTATATAGTACAATATGTAGCAATATGTTGCACAAATGTGCGCAATTTCCCAACTGTCAATCATTTTGCACCATTTGTGACGGAATCCTGGCACATATTGTTTATCAAATCTCTCCCTTTATATACAATACTTCTAAAATGGTAATACAATGGAAAACTAAGGAACAGATATTCACAGACTAAAGAGAGAATTGAAATGCAAGGGACAGAGGGGAAAACAAAAATTAGGTCAGAAAAAGTAGAAAGTGTCAGGATTACAACTACTGCTATAATTCCAATTTTCTCGTATACCAAAAATATTTAGAAAATGTATGCTTTTCCCATAGCAATCATAACAAAGTTCAGAAGTCACCTTCTAAAGTGCAATGGAAAGAAGATTATCTCTGAGTAGTTACTATTGGTACAGGATATAACAGGAAATATCAGCATGTCCCACTACTTGGATCAGTATATATCTCAAGAATCCAGCACCATTGTATGTTGACAGTAATAGAGAGGTGGTCACGCATGTGTCACTCTCCATTTATTTGTATGTGAGTTTTGAAAATTGTTTGAGCAAGTATGCTCAAGTATTCGCACACAAATCAATAAACAGATGTTCACACGCAACCACCTCTCCACTGATAGCATACAGACCCTGTCCTTCAGAAAAATGCTAGTCACAGTAGTGGGGCCCTCTTCTATTGGGCATAAATGGAATATCCTGTGGTTCACTGGTTCATAGAATACAATGGGAAAACAAGTTAATCTAGTTTACTTGAGCAGTTTCCTCTGCTGCAGCTTTTATCATGCTACACCAGCTGTCTCATAGTATACCAGAACCCAGCTTACTTTACTTCTTCTATAACTTCATCCAGCATGAAGTAAGATAACAGCACAGATCTCCCCTGTGTTTACATGCTGCACAACGCCAAGACCACCCCACAACATGGGATTTACCAGTTCAGAAAGAAGTCTCACACAGCTGTCAAAATAGTGAGACAGTGGAGAGCATGACTTGAGTCAACTTTAGTCTCCTTCTGTTAAACGGCTAGAGTTTTTATCACTAAATTGGAGAGGATTTTTTTTATTATTTCATTAATTATATGCATTACATAAAGTTTATTATTTGGTCGTCTTTCACTTTATGAAGTTTTTCAGGTTATGATAGGCCATAATTTACGTGTCATAATGTTTGAGTTTGATCATCAAGTGGCCAAGACATAAACACTACAAAGCCATGAAGTTATTGAGTGTTCTTATCTGGCAAATTACTGTTTTTTTTTCTAACAATCTACTTCTCTTGGTCAATGTATATACTTAATGCAATCATTGCTTGTGTTCAAATTAAAGTAAAATAGTTACAAGTACTACTTTGTCAGTAAGAGTTACAACATATGTGAAATGATCAAATAAGCTTACCACAGACATACAATATTTGTCTGAATTTGAAGTAATGAATATTTAGTGGTAAATGTATCATATATGTTTTTGGGTGTTGGGAAAACAGTATTTAAGAAAATGATTATTTTTACAGTGTTTACCATGTTTTATAAGTGACACATTGCTACTCTGGGGTCATGGGTTCAAATCCCACCATAAACAACATCTGCAAGAAGGTTGTATGGTAGGGAACTTAGAGTGTGAACCCAACGGAGATGATGATGAAATCTGTAAGTTGCTGTGGAAATTAATGGCACTATATAAGTGAGTAAATTCAATTAAAACATTTAATATAAGCTTCCTAATTTTGAGGAATAAATTCTCCATATTCTGAGAGCCAAAACATTTTTATTTTTCAGTCAACTTAGCTGAATGAGGGCTTTTTTTTAGAGGATAAGTTGCCATTTTCATTCACTATTATCATTTTTGGTCACATCACAACTCATCAGCAACCCGATAAGCTGACAGCATTAAAAGGTTTGATCAGTACGGATCATTGTTTCCACTAGTACTTGGTGCACCGTTACGCCCTACAATTTGCATTTTGAGCATTCTCTCTGTCCTTGATTGACAGTGCTTACTTGCCCAGAATGAGTGCCACCTATACTCAAATTAGAGCAGCATGCACACAGTGTCAGTGTTGGTGCGCATTCAGTGTTGGTGCGGGTACACTCTGATCCCTGGCTCCTCTTTGAGGTCACTCAGTCACAACACTTATAGGTGTATCAGCATAGGAAGACATGAAGTGTCTGCATGCCTTTGTGCTCCTGAAGTGCACATGCAGGAACATAGAGTACGTTCAGGCAGTGCTTACTCTGGGCAAGCGAGTGCTGTCAATCAAGATCAGGTAAAGTGCCTGATATGCAAAGTAGAGGACATAACAGTATATTGAGGGCTTAGATTCACCAAGGGTGCGAAAAAACACCCTTCTAATATATGCTTACATCCTGTTCCGTCCAGATGTGTCCGGATCCCAGAATTCCAAGCGGCGGAAGTTCACCGACCGCCATATTGGGGGACACCCAAGTGATGGGTGTCTCAATATGGAAACTGCTGGTGGTACCAGCCTCTTGCCGCAGTACCACGAGCGGAACAGCGTCGCACCACACACATACACACTGTATACGCCGTACACACCACACACACACTGTAAACGCCGTACGCACCACACATGCAAACACAGACACACAATGTATATGCCTTACGCACCACACACACACTGTATACGCCGTATGCACCAAACACACATACACACACCGTACACGCCGTATGCACCACACACACACACACACTGTATTTGCCGTATGCACCACACACACACTGTATACGCCGTACCCACCACACACTGTATATGTCGTACCCACCACACACACATAGACACACTGTATATGCTGTATGCACCATACACACTGTATGCGCCGTACGCACCACACACACACACACTGTATACGCCGTACGTACCACACACACACTGTATACGCCGTACGCACCACACACACACAGTATACACCGTACGCACCACACACACACTGTATACGCCGTACGCACCGCACACACACGTATACGCCGTAGGCACCACACGCACGCACACACACACACACACACAGTATAAGCCATACGCAGCACACACACACTGTATACGCCATACGCACCACACACACAGTATATGCCGTACGCACCACACACACACTGTATATGCCATACGCACTGCACACACACTGTACATGCCTTACCCACCGCACACACACACAAACTATATACACCGTAGGCATCACACGCACGCACACACACATGGTATAAGCCGTACGCACCACACACACACTGTATATGCCGTAAGCACCACACACACTGTATACGCCGTATGCACCACACACACACACTGTATATGCCGTACACACACACACACACTGTATACGCCGTACGCATGACACACACACACTGTTTACGCCGTACACACCACACACACACTGTATATGCCATACACTCCACACACATACACTGTATACGCAGTATGCACCACATACACACACACTGTATAGGCTGCACGCACCACACACTGTATACGCCATACATACCACACATACACACTGTATACACTGTACACACACACAATGTATACGCCGTACACACCACACACACACTGTATGCGCCGTACGCACCACACACACACTGTATACACCGTAGGCACCACACGCACGCACACACACACACAGTATAAGCTGTACGTAGCACACACACACTGTATACGCCGTACGCACCACACACACACAGTATATGCCGTATGCACCACACACACACAGTATACGCCGTACGCACCATACACACACTGTATATGCCATACGCACTGCACACACACTGTACACGCCTTACGCACCGCACACACCCACTGTATACACCTTAGGCACCACAAGCACGCACACACACACAGTATAAGCCGTACGCACCACACACACTGTATACGCTGTAAGCACCACACACACTGTATACGCCGTGTGCACCACACACACACACACTGTATATGCCGTACACACCACACACACATTGTATATGCCATACACTCCACACACACACACTGTGTACGCAGTATGCACCACATACACACACACTGTATAGGCTGCACGCACCACACACACTGTAAACGCCATACATACCACACACACACTGTATACACTGTACACACACAATGTATACGCCATACACACCACACACACACTGTATGTGCTGTATGCATTACACACACACTGTATATGCCGTACGTACCACATACACACACACTGTATATGCCGTACGCACCACACACACTGCATATGCCTTACATACCACACATACACTGTATATGCCGTACGCACCACACACACAGATGCACACTGTATATGTCGTACGCACCAAAAACACACTGTATACGCACCACATACACACACTGTATACGCCGTATGCACCACACACACACTGTAGTAACTAAGCAGAAGGAGGGCACCACTCAAGACAAATGTGTATGTATAAAGGGGTTCACCAAAGAGGCAATTTAAGAGCAATGACAAGAAAAAAATAGAAAGAAAAGAAATGCCTCAAATGAACTGGGAACACCCGTATTAAGAAATGTATAAAAATGTTATTAATGGGTATCCAAAAAATGTGCAAGAAAAACACAATCACATTAAAAACATTTAAAAACATATACAAAAACATGCCATAAAATGATGGCAATGAATACCCCTACACAACTGATACCTAGCAGCATAAGAAATATGATAACAGGCTCCAAGAAGGAAGTGTACACTGTGAAATGAATAAGGAAACACACAAGATATGCAACGATAAGTAAACTGGGTACCTGGACAATTCACAGCACCATATGGAAAATGAAAAAACAATATAAATAGCACCGGTCTGATGTATACTTGTATATTTGTATACATCAGACCGGTGCTATTTAATTTTGTCCCAGAAGCATTTGTCTCCGTGCAGGCGCCAGGCAGCATAATTACGCTATTAACCTGCAGATTAACCGCATATCTGCAGATTAGTAGCATTATTTTTTGTTGACAGGTTCCCTTTAAACAGGAAAAACAATTACAATGGAAAATACTATACCTATCGTATGAAGAGCATAATTTCTTATACATGTCTAGATATACTGTATAAAAGCTATTACTAAACTGGCTTTTCCAGATGCCTTCACATGCACAAACCCAAGTCAGGGACGGACATACCGAATGTGTCGCCAATTTAGCTGCACATGCACCCATGTAGGAGAAGGGACCAGCAAAGCTGACAAGTGCCAATGCTTAGTCTGTTTTTTCAGGGTCGTATCTATTCTATAACCTTACACATCTTGTCTAACTACACAGTACACTACTCTATTCAATAGCTCCACATGTAGACAGGGAGGAAGGGCCCTCCCAGCTCTACACATTGGTAAAACTTGCATGTATAATCTGTTAATGTGTATATTTTGTACATGTGTGCCTATTGTGAATATTCATGTTAATGTGCATACAGTGGCTTGCAAAAGTATTCACCCGTTTTGCTTTGTTCATGTTTTGCTACCTCACAAATTGGAATTTCACAATTTTGTTTTTAAGTATTTGCATAACTTCATGTAAAGAACATGCCTTCAACTGTGAACTTTTGGTTTTCTTTTTATTGTGAAGTAAACAACAAATAGAATAACTTAACTGAAAACTTCAGTGTGCATAACTATTCAATCCCCACCCAAAAGTTAGTACATTGTAGAGCCTACTTTTGCAGCAATTACAGCAGGAAGTCAATTTTCTCCATGAGCTTTCTACATCTTGCAACTGTAATTTTTGCCCATTGCTCAGGGCAAAACTGCTTCATCTCCTTCAAGATAGATGATTTCCTCTGGTGACCAGCAAACTTCAAGTCTGACCACAGGTTCTAAGCCTGATTAAAGTCTGGGCTTTGAATAGGCCACTCCAAAACATTTACATGTTTCCCGTCAAATCACTCGAGTGCTAATTAAGCAGTATGCTTTGGGTCATTGTCTTGTTGGAAGGTGAACCTCTGTCCCAACCACAAATTACTGACTGAAACAGATTTTGCTCAAGAATATCCCTGTATTTCGTACTGTGCATTGTCTCCTTCATTCTGACCAGTTTCCAGCTTCCAGAATCATAGAATCATAGAATTCTAGAATGGTAGAGTTGGAAGGGACTTCCTGGGTCATCTGGTCTAACCCCCTGCTCAAAGCAGGATTCACTAAATCATCCAGACAGATGTCTGTCCAGCCTCTGTTTGAAGACTTCTATTGAAGGTGAACTCACCAGTCACCAACTCTCGTGGCAGCCTGTTCCACTCATTGATCACCCTAACTGTCAAAAAGTTTTTTTCTAATATCTAATCTGTTCCTCCTCCCATTCAGTTTCATCCCATTGCTTCTAGTCTTTCCTTGTGCAAATGAAAATAAAGATGATCCTTCTACAATGTGACAGCACTTGAGATATTTGAAGACAGCTATTAAGTCTCCTCTCAGTCTTCTTTTTTGAAGCTAAATATCCCCAATTCCCAATTCCAAAAACATCCCCACAGCATGATGATGCCACCACCATGTTTCACTGTGGGGATGGTGTTCTTGTTGTGATGAGCTGTCTTGGTTTCAAGCCCGAAATAATTTACCTTGGTGGCCAAAAAAATTTAATTTTGGTATCATCTGACCATAGCACCTTCCTCCATACATTTGGGGAGTCTTCCACATGCATTTTGGCAAACTCAAAATGAGCCTTACAATTTTTGTGTTTTATTATTATTATTTATTTATATAGCGCCATTGATTCCATGGTGCTGTACATGAGAAGGGGTTACATACAAATTACAGATATCACTTACAGTAAACAAACTAACAATCACAGACTGATATAGGGGGGAGAGAGGACCCTGCCCTTTCGGGCTTACATTCTACAGGATGGTGGGGAAGGAGACAGTAGGTTGGGGGTAGCAGCAGCTCCGGTGATGGTTGAGGCGGTAGCTCCAGTAGTGGTGAGGAGGCAGCGGAGATCATTGCAGGCTGTAGGCTTTCCTGAAGAGGTGGGTTTTCAGGTTCTGCCTGAAGGATTCGAGTGTGGTTGATAGGCGGACGTGTTTGGGCAAAGAATTCCAGAAGATGGGGGCTATTCGGGAGAAGTCTTGGAGGCGGTTGAGTAAGGAGCGAATAAGTGTGGAGGAGAGAAGGAGGTCTTGGGAGGATCGGAGATTACGTGAGGGAAGATATCAGGAAATTAGTTCAGAGATATATTGAGGAGACAGGCTATAGATGGCCTTCTAGGTCAGTATTAGTAATTTGAATTGGTTACGCTGAGGGAGTGGGAGCCAGTAAAGAGATTTGCAGAAGGGAGAAGTAGAGGAGTAGCGAGGAGAGAGATGAATTAGTCGGGCAGCAGAGTTAAGGATGGACTGGAGAGGTGCAAGGGTGTTAGCAGGGAGGCCACAGAAAAGGATGTTGCAGTAATTGAGACGGGAGATGAAGAGGGCATGCACAAGCATTTTAGTAGAGTGAGGGTTGAGGAAGGGACGGATTCTGGAAATATTTTTGAGCTAGAGGCGGCAAGGAGGTGGAGAGAGCTTGGATGTGTGGTTTGAAGGACAGGGCAGAGTCAAGGGTTACTCCGAGGCAGCGGACCTCCGGTATGGGGGAAAGTGTGATGTCGTCAATTGTTATAGATAGGTCAGGAAAGGAAGATCCGTGAGATGGGGGAAAGATGATCAGTTCAGATTTGTCCACATTCAGTTTGAGGAAGCGGGAGTAGAAGGAGGATATGGCTGATAGACACTCCGGGATTTTGGAGAGCAAAAAGGTGACATCTGGGCCAGAGAGGTAGATCTGAGTATCATCGGCATAAAGGTGGTACTGGAATCCGTGGGACTTTATGAGTTGCCCCAGGCCAAGTGTATAGATTGAGAAGAGTAGGGGTCCTAGAACAGAGCCTTGGGGGACTCCAACAGAGAGAGGGTGGGATGAGGAGGTAGTATGGGAGTGGGAGACGCTGAATGTGCGGTTGGAGAGGTATGAGGAGATCCAGGATAGCGCGAGGTCTTTGATGCCAAAGAAAGAGAGGATCTGTAGTAGGAGGCAGTGGTCAACTGTGTCGAAGGCAGAGGACAGGTCTAGAAGGAGGAGTATAGAGTATTGTCCATTCGCTTTGGCTGTAAGTAGGGCGTTAGTAAATTTGGTCAGGGCTGTCTGTTATGTTCTGCTACAAGCACTAAGGAAAGAAAGGGATATCTGTCCCTATGATAGAACTAAGCTCGATCCCTATGATGTAACGGGGAACCTGATCCTGCGATCAGACCCGCTAGTCTGTACGAAGACCTATAGATGCGAGGGAGGGATCCCTACAAGAACTAGGGACTGGGAGAAAAGATGGACACCTCCTAACAGAAGTTGTAGCAGTAAAAAGAAAAACAAACAACATGGAACATAGAGGTCAAAAGACCAGGCAAAACTAATATAGAAAGGTAACAAAGCACCCGGCTAGCTTAAGAGTAGAAATTACAATGAAATCCAGCAAAGCCAGAAGGGCGGAGCAGGATTAAATAGGCAACAAAGGTCATGTGACCAGCAAGATAGAAAAAACCTAACAGGAGAGTTCTAACAGTACCCCCCTACTAAGAGGATCCTCCAGATCCCCTAGGCCCAGGCTTACCCGGAAACCTCTTGTGAAACGCTCTGACAAGTCTGGACGCAGAAACATCATCCGCCCTCACCCATGAGTTATCCTTGGGTCCAAAACCCTTCCAAGCGACGAGATACTGCAAACTCCCTCTATACCGTCTAGAATTTAGGATGCGGGAAATTTCATATTCCCCTCACCACTGGGGGAACAATGGCAGAGGAGTCTCTTTTCAACAGAGAAACATGAAACACCGGATTAATCTTCCAGGAGGTAGGAACCTCCAACCTAACAGCCGCTTGGTTAACAACCTGAAGCACCTTAAAGGGCCCTACAAACTTGGAACCCAATTTTTTAGAAGGAATCCTCAACCTCAGATTCTTAGAGGATAACCAAACCATGTCACCAATAGCAAACAAAACCTCTTGCCGTTTCCTATCAAAGTACCTTTTAGATTTTCTGTTAGCCTCCTAAAGATTACCACGCACATCCGTCCAAACTCTCTCCAAATCACCAGAAAAATTCTCCTCTTCAGGCACGGCCGATACCAATTTGGAGAATGACCCAAACGACGGATGTCTCCCAGTACAACAAAAAAAAAGCAAACAACCAGCAGAAGAGGATGTATGGTTGTTAAGAGCAAATTCAGCAAGTGGCAGAAACTCAGACCACCGCTCTTGATTGTCTGCCACAAAACAACGCAAGAACTGCTCAACATCCTGATTTTTCCTTTCTGTCTGGCCATTAGACTCAGGATGATATCCGGATGAAAACGACAAATGAACTCCCAACCTGTCACAAAAGGCGCGCCAAAAAGAGCCACGAACTGAGGTCCCCTATCAGAAACAATGTCAGTAGGAACGCCATGTAGTCTGACGATTTCCTTGACAAAGGCCTTAGCGAGAGTCTTAGTGCAGGGCAGTTTGATGAAAGGAACCAAGTGACACATCTTGCTAAAACGGTCCACGACCACCCAGATGACAGTGAAACCCTCAGAGGGGGGGAAGGTCAGTAATAAAGTCCATAGCCAAATGTGTCCAAGGAGCACTAGGAACCTCCACAGGCAAAGCAACCCCACAGCAGGAGTATATGAAGACTTAGATCTAGCACACACAGTACGTTGACGCACCCACTTAATGACTTCCTTCTGCCATCCAGGCCACCAAAAACTGCGACCCACAAGTCTCTTGGTCTCAGAGATTCCAGGATGACCTGCCAACCGAGACTCATGACACTCAACAAACAAATCTCTCCTAAAGGTCCCAGGCACAAACAACCTCCCATGGGGAGTGTTAGATGGGGCATTCTCCTGTGCTTTAAGAATCTCATCTTCCAACACAGAGTCCAAAGCAGCAATCACAACCCCTTCTTGTAAAATTTTCTCCTCCTCCTCAGCACCAACCATGGGAGAAAAGCTGCGAGACAAAGCATGGGCTTTCACATTCTTAGTACCTGGGATGTAAGTAACGGAAAAATTAAACCGCTAGAAAAACAGTGCCTGACGGGCATTCAAGCGTTTGGCAGCATCAAGATAGATCAGATTTTTATGATCAGTGAAAACCTGAACGGGAAATTCAGCACCTTCCAAGAGATACCGCCAGTGTTCAAATGCGAGTTTAACGGCCAACAATTCCCGATTACCAATATCATAATTCAGTTCAGTCTCAGAAAATTTTTTTGAAAAAAAGGCACAAGGATGTACTCCATCCATGTTTTCCTGAGACAACACCGCGCCAACCCCCACAGAAGAAGCACCAACCTCAACCAAAAACAGTTTAGTCACATCAGACTGCATAAGGATGGGAGCAGAGCTGAACCTCTCCTTTAAAAACACAAAAGATTCATGGCCTCAGTAGTCCACTAAACCGCATTAGCAACTTTCCTGGTGAGATCGGTCAGTGGTTTGACAATAATAGAAAAATTTTTAATGAATTTTCTATAATAATTGGCGAAACCCAAAAACATCTGTAACGATTTCAAACCAATAGGCCTAGGCCATTCCTGCACAGCTTGAACTTTCACCGGGTCCATCTCAAAACTTTCGCTGGAGATAACGTAGCCCAAAAAACTAATTCTCTGTACAGCGAACTCACATTTCTCCAGCTTAGCAAAAAGCGAATTGTCACTCAATAACTGTAATACCTCATGAACGCTCCGCCAATGAGACTCCAGATCCGGCGAATAAATCAAAATGTCATCCAAATACACAACCACATTTTTGCCGATCAAAGGTCTAAGGATGTCATTAATAAGATTTTGAAAAAATGCAGGAGCATTGGTAAGGCCAAAAGGCATAACCAGATTCTCAAAATGACCCACAGGAGTGTTAAAAGCAGTCTTCCATTCGTCACCCTCCTTCATGCGCAACAAATTGTATGCCCCCTGAAGATCAATTTTAGAGAACCACTTGGCCCCCGCTAACTGGTTAAACAAATCAGGAATCAATGGCAGTGGGTAAGGATTGCGTACAGTAATTTTATTAATCTCACGAAAGTCCAGACAAGGTCGTAAACCGCCATCCTTTTTTTTAACAAAAAAAAATCCAACAGCCACAGGAGACTTGGAAGGCCTAATGTGACCGGCGGCCAAGCTTGTCTGTATGTATTCCTCCAAAGCCTTTCTCTCAGGAATAGTAAGATTAAATAGACGACTTTTAGGAAGAGTCGCTCCAGGGACAAATTCAATAGTACAATCATAGTCTCTATGGGGAGGTAAAATCTGCGATTCCTTCTCAGAAAAAACTTTCCAAAAATCCTGAATAGGTACAGGTAGTTCCCCTTTATCCACAGCAGCAATACGCCCGTTACAACACTTGTCAAAACACTTAGAACTCCAGGACTTAATTTCATTGGTAGACCAATCCAGAACAGGATTGTGCAATTTTAACCAGGGTAACCCCAAAATCACCGGAGAAGGTAAATTATTCAATACTACCAAATCGAAATTCTCTTGATGAACACCATTAATAGTAAGGGGAAATTCACAGACCTTGTGAGTAACATTCTTCAAGGGAGAGCCATCAACAGAAACCACGGCAATAGGGGATGACAAAGGTTTGGGTTTTAATTTAAGTTTTTCCAAGAATCCCCCATCAATCACATTCAGAGTAGAACCACAATCGAAAAATACCCAAAAATCCATTAATTCTTCCTGAGCAGCAGTAGTAGTGGCAGAAAGAAAGACGCCCTTAGTATTTAAACAGGCTATACGGGCGAAACTGACCTTTTTTTCTCTTTGTTCATACGAAGTACACAGTTCTTAATGAAATGGTCAGATTTGCCGCAATAAAAGCACAAACCTTCAGAAAACCTGCAATCTTTTTCCTGAGAGCGAGGTGCCATCGCTCCAATCTCCATCGGCTCTCCAATGTCAGTACAGACCCCCTCAAGACTTGGATCTGACATGGCAGAGGATTTACTCTCATTAACCCTTGCACGCAGTCTCCTATCCACTCGTATAGCTAATTGCATAGCCTCTTGCAAGTTACCAGGTATGGGATAAGCAATCAGCAAATCTTTAACCCTTTCACTTAGCCCTGCAAGAAACAAACTTTTCATAGCTGAATCGTTCCACCCCACCTGAGTAGACCACCATCGGAAGTGAGTACAATATTTTTCCACATTACCTGATCCCTGCCTCAAACGTCTCAATTCTGTCTCAGCTGATGAGACACGATCAGGATCATCATACAATAACCCCAAAGGAGAAAAAAAACTATCCACTGATCTAAAGCATGGATCACTAGGTTGCAGAGAAAAGGCCCACTCCTGAGGTTCTTTGCGCAAAAGTGACATTATGAACCCTATGCGCTGTGATTCATCACCAGAGGATCTGGGTCTCAAACGAAAATACAACAAGCAAGCATTTTTAAAGAAAAAAAATCTTGTTGTTCACCAAAAAATAAATCAGGCAAAAGTACCTTTGGCTCCACGAAATGTGCTCCAGAACAGCTACTCACGTGTTGCTGAAGTTCGGACACCTCCAGAGAGAGTCCCTGCAGGCGATGAGCCAAGTCCTGAACCGACACCATGATGGAAACTGGAAATCTTTCCTTTGAGATATTTTTCTTGGGCTGGACTTACTGTTATGTTCTGCTACAAGCACTAAGGAAAGAAAGGGATATCTGTCCCTACGATAGAACTAAGCTCGATCCCTATGATGTAACGGGGAACCTGATCCTGCGATCAGACCCGCTGTACGAAGACCTATAGATGCGAGGGAGGGATCCCTACAAGAACTAGGGACTGGGAGAAAAGATGGACACCTCCTAACAGAAGTTGTAGCAGTAAAAAGAAAAACAAACAACATAGAACATAGAGGTCAAAAGACCAGGCAAAACTAATATAGAAAGGTAACAAAGCACCCGGCTAGCTTAAGAGTAGAAATTACAATGAAGTCCAGCAAAGCCAGAAGGGCGGAGCAGGATTAAATAGGCAACAAAGGTCATGTGACCAGCAAGATAGAAAAAAACTAACAGGAGAGTTCTAACACTGTCTCAGTGGAGTGATGGGGGCGGAAACCAGATTGTAGATTGTCAAAGAGCAGGTTAGATGAGAGATGGGAGGAAAGTTCAGCGTGGACGTGCTGCTCCAGGAGTTTGGAAGCGAATGGGAGCAGCGATATTGGGCGATAGCTGGACATAGCGGTTGGGTCGAGGGTTGGCTTTTTGAGGATAGGCGTGATTGTGGCATGTTTGAAAACAGAAGGGAAGGTACCGGAAGTTAGTGATAGGTTGAAGAGGTGGGTTAGTGATGGGATAAGAGTGGTGGTGAGGTTGGGAGGAGGTGGAATGGGATGGGGTCGAGTGCACAAGTGGTGAGGTGTGATTTGGAGAGAAGATGAGCAAGCTCCCCTTCCGTGATGTTGGATAAGGAGGTTATGGGATTTGGGCATTGGTCAGGTATACAAAGGGGTTGTGGTGGTTGAATGGTGGTGTCTAAGTAAAGGCTTTTTTCTGTCCACACTTCCATAAAGGTTACCTCTATGGAGTGTATGTAAAACGTAAGAGTAGTGCAGGAGCTAAGAATGTCACCACGGACCAGGGTCCAACAGTTGAAGGATTTATTTACAAGGAGTAATATCTCCTCGCAGGGAGAAGAAATGGGGAACAAAACATAATTCAGCTATGCACTTAAGCTAAGCAAGATTAAGCAAACAGTTCACTCAACAACAGAAGAAGAAGAAAAAAGGGTATTCTGGAACTTATCAGTTCGATGAAACCTTGATTGCAGGGTCTGTCTTCTCCAGCGTAGGCACCGTCAACAGCGGCGCTTGCAGTCACCAAAGTCTCTCTCCTGTTCTTGGCAAAACAGGGGGAAAACTCTGAGGTTAAAGTGGGAGCTGCATGTCTCCTGTGTTGAGTCTCTTTATAACAGGCTTACAGTCTATAAGCAAAACAATGAAATGGAAAAAACAGGCAAGTCTCTTAGGAACAAGTCTCTTTGGCCTTTCATCGGGAGGAAGTCGGGATCGAAACTACGGGTTCCTGTCTCTGTGCTCTCCTGAAGGAAGCTTCCTCCAGACACCGAGGCTTCCGCGTTCACGTGGTCACAACTGGATCTCACTATGTCATGTACTGCTATGTCAGCCCTGACCGGGAGTCCCCTCTTTACTGCAGAGCGAGGATGCGGCCTCTCCTCTGTGCAATGCACGTTGCTTTCCTCTGAGCGCACTCCTTTCGTGCCTTCTTCCCCTCTAGCTTCCTGTCCACCACCCCAGCACGTCCCCCGTGTCTCTTGTCGGTCACGTGGTGGGATCAGTCCAAGTCAGACAGTCCTTCCCCCGGCAACCCTGCTGCCCTACCAAATGGTTCCGGACACAGAGCGAGGGAGGTAACCTCCTTCTGTCGGTTCCTGCTCTTCACCCCCTTACATGTATGCTTTATTGTGGTCGTATGGACAGATACTCCAGTCTCTGTGTCTCTGTTTAGGAACTCTGCAGCTCCATCAGGGTTACCTTTGGTCTCCGTGCAAGATTAGGGAGGTCTCCACCCCTCCCTTATGGGCCATGCTCACAAAAGCCGTCTTCCATAGCGTGTCTACATCGGACATTACCTGCCTGAATCCTGCTCATACAGGTACTATACACATGATCAGGTTTTTAAATACATCAGTTAGGGACTGCTCTGAGATGGGTATACTTTGATGTTTGGTAGAGTGGCTTAGTATACATTTTTTGCAAAAAACGTATCAACCAAATACCCTGTTTTGTTATCATCTTTTTACTAGCACTAGCTGTTTACTGTTACTTTTTTATAACAGAGTATTTTTATACGTTTGTTTTACTGTGTTTTTCTGTGTTTTTATTTTACACTGTAGTATTACAAAGACCACACTAGCTTTACAAATTCTATTGTGCAATGATTTGTCACTGGACAGTCCTGCAAAATACACCATAGGCATAGCAGAAAGTAATAAAAAGTTACATTTGTTAAGAAGTCATTGAGTGATGCAATAATAAAAAAATTCCACATTCTAATCATTGGTACATAACAGCACTTTCAGTGTCTATGATTCACTCACTGAGTTGTCTACAGACGTAATAGCAGCAAGTCCATACAGCAGTGTGAAAAAGTGTTTGCACCCTTCCTGATTTCCTATTCTTTTGCATGTTTGTCACACTTAAATGTTTCATCACCAAGCAATTTTAAATATTAAAATTTTAAATAATAGACAAAGTCTAGATAACATAAATAAACACAAAATGCAGTTTTCAAATGACTGTCTTCATTATGAAAGCTAAAAGAAATCCAAACTTACAGGGTCCTGTGTGAAAAAGTAATTGCCCCCTAAACCTAATAACTGGTTGAGCCACCCTTTGCAGCAACTACTGCAATCAAGTATTTGCATAACTGGCAATGAGTCTTTTATAATGCTTTAGAGGAATTTTGGCGCACTGATCTTTGCAGAATTGTTCTAATTCAGTGGTGGAGTTCAATCTCTTAGCTTTGTCATGCATAGAAGGAAACAATCTTTTACATGACCACAACTGCGGTACCATGAGCTGGCTGCAGTGCTGAGAGAGGTATAATGAACCAGACAAACTGCTGGACCATGAGAGAAGTGCAGGCAAAGATGTTATGGTGGACTGAGAAAGTTGTGGTGTGCTTGTTTTCTGAGATCGGTCAAAAACAGCAGGCACATCCGCTTCCGTTACAGCTGAGATTGGGCTCTCTGTCTGCGTGACTGGAGCAGGTAAAGAACCCAAGGTTCTGCGGTCAAATACCTGTGTTTCAACAGTTGGCATGGTAACAGAGGAAGAGGAAGAAGCAGCAGATGAGATTGATGGAGCTGTTGATGGTTGTTGAAGACCGCTGGTCTGCATTTTATGGCAGTGGGATTCCAGAGTAGCGCATGTTGATTGCGCATGTGAAGGTTAATACATGTAGTCAAATATTGAACTTTTTACCTCTACGCAGTATTTTTTTCGCAAAGTTGGCAGATTGCATGAGTTGGCTCATCCTTTGCAGTGTCAAAAAAGGCGCAGGCTAGGCAACCCTTGCCACCCCTGCGAGCTGCAGACTCGCGGATGCTGCTGGTCACAGCCACAGTTGTGGCTGAGGATGCATTGCTCATCATGGCTGCATCATTACGTGTCTGCTATGTACGACGCAACATAACCTCCTCGTCTTCCTCCTCAGATGACCTACTCAGCTGTGTGCCTCTATGTTCACGCCAATTGGGATTTACCATCTCATCATCATCATTTCTCATCTGAGTCTCATCCGGATCACGTTCCCCCCGGGGGTTAACGTCTGATGACGAGGGTCAGGATGCTGCTCGAAACCTACTTCGTCCTGCCCCGGATCCAAGCTAAAACAATTTTGGGCATCGGTGCAGATTTCCTCCTCTTGACTATATGACTTTTTTTATTTTCACAAAGATAACAGAAGAAAATGGACCCCAAAATGTGTTATGCAATTTCTCCTGAGTACGCCAATACCCCATATGTGGGTCGAAAACTACTTTTGAGGCACAGTGCAAAGCTCAGAAGGGAAGAAGTGCCATATTGGAGTTCACATTTTGCTAGACTGGTTTGAGCGTGCCTTGTCACATTGGCAGAGCCTCTGAGGTGCCAAAAACCCCTATAAGAGACCCCATTTTACAAACTACTCACAATGAATTCACCTATGGGTGCAGTGATCATATGGACACCACAGGTGAGTCACAGAATTTTATACCATTGGGCAATGAAGAAAAAAATAATTACATTTTCACATACAAAATTTAGTTTTGACCCCAGATTTTACATACAGTGCCTTGCGAAAGTATTCAGCCCCCTGGAACTTTTCAACCTTTCCCCACATATCATGCTTCAAACATAAAGATACCAAATGTTAATTTTTGGTGAAGAATCAACAAGTGGGACATAATTGTGAAGCTGAACGAAATTTATTGTTTTTTTTAAATTTTTGTGGAAATACAAAAACTGAAAAGTGGGGCGTGCAAAATTATTCAGCCCCTTTAACTTAATACTTTGTTGCGCCACCTTTTGCTGCGATTACAGCTGCAAGTCGCTTGGGGTATGTCTCTATCAGTTTTGTACATCGAGAGACTGAATTTCTTGCCCATTCTTCCTTGGCAAATAGCTCGAGCTCAGTGAGTTTGGAAGCAGTTTTCAGCTCTTTCCACAGATTCTCGATTGGATTCACGTCTGGACTTTGACTTGGCCATTCTAACACCTGGATATGTTTATTTGTGAACCATTCCATTGTAGATTTTGCTTTATTTTGAGATCATTGTCTTGTTGGAAGACAAATCTCCGTCCCAGTCTCAGGTCTTTTGCAGACTCCAACAGGTTTTCTTCAAGAATGGTCCTGTATTTGGCTCCATCCATCGTCCCATCAACTTGAACCAGCTTCCCTGCCCCTGCTGAAGAAAAGCAGGCTCAAACCATGATGCTGCCACCATCATGTTTCACAGTGGGGATGGTGTGTTCAGGGTGATGAGCTGTGTTGCCTTTATGCCAAACATATCGTTTGGCATTGTTGCAAAAAGTTCGATTTTGGTTTCATCTGACCAGAGCACCTTCTTCCACATGTTTGGTATGTCTCCCAGGTGGCTTGTTGTAAACTTTAAACGACACTTTTATGGATATCTTTGAGAAATGGCTTTCTTTGTGCCACTCTTCCATAAAGGCCAGATTTGTGCAGTGTACGACTGATTGTTGTCCTATGGAGAGACTGTCCCACCTCAGCTGTAGATCTCTGCAGTTCATCTAGAGTGATCATGGGCCTCTTGGCTGCATCTGTGATCAGTCTTCTCCTTGTTTGAGTTGAAAGTTTAGAGGGATGGTGGGGTCTTGGTAGATTTGCAGTGATATAATACTCCTTCCATTTCAATATGATCGCTTGCAAAGTGCTCCTTGGGATGTTTAAAGTTTTGGAAATCATTTTGTATACAAATCCGGCTTTAAACTTCTCCACAACAGTATCACGGACCTGCCTGTTGTGTTCCTTGGTCTTCATGATGCTCTCTGTGCTTCAAACAGAACCCTGAGACTATCACAGAGCAGGTGCTTTTATACGGAGACTTGATTACACATAGGTGGGTTATATTTATCATCATTAGTCATTTAGGACAACATTGGATCATTCAGAGATCCACAATGAACTTCTGGAGTGAGTTTGCTGCACTGAAAGTAAAGGGGCCAAATAATATTGCACGCCCCACTTTTCAGTTTTTGTATTTCCAAAAAATTTAAAATAACCAATAAATTTCGTTCTACTTCACAATTGTGTCCCACTTGTTGTTGATTCTTCACCAAAAATTTACATTTGGTATCTTTGTGTTTGAAGCATGATATGTGGGAAAAGGTTTAAAAGTTCCAGGGGGCCGAATACTTTCGCAAGGCACTGTACATTTTGACACTGGGAAATGGGTAAAAATTGCACCAAAATTTGTCCCACAATTTCTGTGAATGTAGAAACACCCCATATGTGGCTGTATAGTGCTGTTTAGCCATACAGCGTTTTGGAGGCAGTGAAAATACGCTGTGTCCAAAACACTGCTTTTCTTGATCATGGGCACATAGCCTAAATGGTTCCAGGTCTACTACAAAGAAAGTACAGTGAGTACGGAAAGTATTCAGACCCCTTTAAATTTTTCACTCTTTGTTTCATTGCAGCCATTTGATAAATTCAAAAAAGTAAACATTTTTCTCTTTAATGTACACTCTGTACGCCATCTTGACTGAAAAAAAACAGAAATGTAGACATTTTTGATAATTTATTAAAAAAGAAAAACTGAAATATCACATGGTCATAAGTATTCAGACCCTTTGCTCAGTATTAAGAAGAAGCACCCTTTTTAGCTAGTACAGCCATGAGTCTTCTTGGGAATGATGCAACAAGTTTTTCACATCTGGATTTGGGTATCCTCTGCCATTCTTCCTTGCAGATCCTCTCCAGCTCCGTCAGGTTGGAGGGTGAACGTTGATGGACAGCCATTTTCAGGTCTCTCCAAAGATGCTCAATTGGGTTTAGGTCAGGGCTCTGGCTGGACCAGTCAAGAATGGTCACAGAGTTGTTCTGAAGCCACTCCTTTGTTATTTTAGCTGTGCGCTTTGGGCCATTGTCTTGTTGGAAGGTGCACCTTCGGCCAAGTCTGAGGTCCAAAGCACTCTGGAAGAGGTTTTCATCCAGGATATCTCTGTACTTGGCCGCATTCATGTTAGCTTCAATTGCAACCAGTCGTCCTGTCCCAGCAGCTGGGATTGTATTGGGCAGGTGATGAGCAGTATCTGGTTTTCTCCACACATACTGCTTAGAATTATCACCAAAAAGTTCTATCTTCATCTCATCAGACCAGAGAATCTTATTTCTCATAGTCTGGGAGTCCTTCATGTGTTTTTTAGGAAACTCTGTGCGGGCTTTAATATGTCTGGCACTGAGGAGAGGCTTCTGTTGGGCCACTCTGCCATAAAGGCCCAACTGGTGGAGGGCTGCAGTGAAACTTGACTTTGTGGAACTTTCTCCTATCTCCCTACTGCATCTGTGTAGCTCATCCACAGTGATCTTGGGGTTCTTCTTTACCTCTCTTACCAAGGCTCTTCTCCCATGATTGCTCAGTTTGGTTGGAAGGCCAGGTCTAGGAAGACTTCTGGTGGCCCCAAACTTCTTTCATTTAAGGATTATGGAGGCCACTGTGCTCTTAGGAACCTTGAGTACTGCAGAAATTCTTTTGTAGCCTTGGCCAGATCTGTGCCTTGCCACAATTCTGTCTCTGAGCTCCTTGGCCAGTTCCTTTGACCTCATGATTCTCATTTGGTCGGACATGCACTATGAACTGTGATGTCAGTTTAAGTAAACACAGCTGGACTCCAATGAAGGAGTAGAACCATCGCAAGGAGGATCACAGCATGTGACTTAAATATGTGTGTCTGAGCAAAGAGTCTGAATACTTATGACCATGTGATATTTCAGTTTTTCTTTTTTAATAAATTAGCAAAAATTTCTACATTTCTGTTTTTTTCAGTCAAGATGGGGTACAGAGTGTACATTAATGAGAAAAAAAATGAACTTTTTTGAATTTACCAAATGGCTGCAATGAAACAAAGAGTGAAAATGTAAAGGGGTCTGAATGTTTTCCGTACCCACTGTATATAGATGAGCGGATCGATATGTAGGACTCTGGTCCAGTATTCAGTTCAGTGGTACCTGGCATCTAGATGAGAGGCATGCAAATCTCTTATCTGACATCACTTGTGGGGGCAGCACTGGTCTCTGATCACTCATTCTTTACTTGCAATGTGCAATGACAGTGTGCTGTCTTGCCGACTCACCACTACAGACCAGAGCCGGTGAGAGCGCGCATTGTTGCTGAGCACTGAGATGAACAGTGCACAATGACAGGAATCTACTGAGCATCCGTCAGAATTGATAACCGACACATGCTTAGTAGAGAAGTGACTAGCGCAGCACTGAAATGGAGGTCACTGATAACGCTTCATTTCAGGAAGAGGGCAAAGTTGGTGGCAGTGACCGCAGCCTCTGCCCACTGTTGACGATTCGTTTGAGTATCCCAACATGCACTGAGATTCTCAAATGACGCTTCATCAAAAGAGGAAGTAATAGAAAAAAATAAAGCAATTAGGGCTCTCTACCACTTGTGATTAAATAGGACGAATGCAATCCAATTAAAAATGTAATCTTACAATTCTGTGCTCAAGGGTATTTTTTCCTACTCTGATCGGACGGAAAAAAAAGTGCAGCATGCTGCAATTGCTTACGAAATTCGGATCACACACACCTATACAAGTCTGCAGGTGCATGTGAAACAGTGCACTGCACTCGGATGTTACCCGAGTGCAGTGCGATTCCCTTGGATGCCGGCAACAGAGGAGATGGAGAAGTTAATTTTTCTCTCTCCTTCGCAGCTGTGCTGCGATTCTCGCATGTGAGAGAATCGGAGCCCAGAGCACTAACACTCGGATCATGCTCGCAGCAGAGCTGGAGCTGAGTGTCATTAGCATATCGCATCTGATGCTATCTCATCGGATGCCATACGCTAGTGTGACTCCGTCCTTAGAGTAATGAGGGAAAGATAGGAAATTTTAAATTAAAGTGTATTAGATCAGATTATGACATTAAATAGATATAGATTTAGGAGTAAAATAAAATTTAGTTTCGGACCATCTCTTTAATGAATCAGAGCCAATACAGGTAGCTAATCATGGGCCACTTTTTTGTGCTTGCCCCTTGGCCAAACTTTGCCAGGCAGGCCTTGCTTACCAGCTGCCATCTTCATATGTTATAGGCGCCACTCTGGTCGTTCTCTAATAGTTTGTGACCTGCTAAATCGCTCCACTGTTTGTTGTGCGATCTGGAAGATACAACTCAATGTAAGACTATGGGAACCAGAACAAGACTCTCATAGACATATATTGAGAGCTTGTGACCATTACTACCGGTCAGTCAGACATTGTGGTCACAAGATGAAGGCACGGGACAAGAGCGGCGCCAGAAAGATCTGAAGACGGCGGCTGGTAACTGTCATGCTGTAGTCAAGAAACTTAGACAACTGACATCTCTCCAGCCCAGCAATAATAGAAAAAAATGCTGGAGTGGGGCTTTAACGTTATTCTATAGATCGGTACAAAGGCAATGAGACCGGCTAAAGTTATAAAACTTTATCAAAGAATTTCCCTCTTTTTTTCATCCCACTAGGAGACTTGAACAAGCGATATTTTCATAACTTGCTTAATACTTTTCATTAGACAGAAAGCCAAGTGACTAGTACGCTTTCCTGAACCGAATTTGAACCATACCAGTGAATTGTTGTACCCATCTCTCATACCGATTAAGACAGACAACACAAGTCTAGGAAATCTTGGACTTTGGGTAACAAGCATTTAGGTCGGCTGTAGATGCTGCTCTTACAATAATACAGTTCTCCTTTAACCCCTTAGTGACAGAGCAATTTTGCAGCTTAATGACCGGGCCAATTTTTACAATTCTGACCACTGTCACTTTATGAGGTTATAACTCTGGAACGCTTTAACGAATCCAGCTGATTCTGAGAATGTTTTTTCGTGACATATTGTACTTCACGATAGTGGTAAAAAAATTTTATATGACTTGCTTTTATTTCTGAAAAAAACGGAAATATGGCGAAAATTTTGAAAATTTCGCAATTTTCAAACTTGAAATTTTTATGCCCTTAAATCAGAGAGATATGTCACAAAAATTTCTTAATAAATAACATTTCCCACATGTCTACTTTACATCAGCGCAATTTTGGGAACAAAATTTTCTTTTGTTATGAAGTTATAAGGGTTAAAAGTTGACCAGCGATTTCTCATTTTTACACACCATTTTTTTTTAGGGACCACATCACATTTGAAGTCACTTTGAGGGGTCTATATGAAAGAAAATACCCAAAAGTGACACCATTCTAAAAACTGCACCCCTCAAGGTGCTCAAAACCACATTCAAGAAGTTTATTAACCCTTCAGGTGCTTCACAGGAGCTGAAGCAATGTGGAAGGAAAAAATTGACATTTAACTTTTTTTGCAAAAGCTTTACTTTGGAACCAATTTTTTTATTTTCACAAGTGTTAAAAGAAAAAATGAACCACAAAATTTGTTGTGCAATTTCTCCTGAATACGCCGATACCCCATATGTGGGGGTAAACCACTTTTTGGGCGCACGGCAGAGGTCGCAAGGGAAGGAGCGCCGTTTGACTTTTTCAACGCAGAATTGGCTGGATGCCATGTCGCGTTTAGATAGCCCCTGATGTGCCTAAACAGTGGAAACCCCCCACAAGTGACCCCATTTTGGAAACAAGACCCCTTAAGGAACTTATCTAGATGTGTGATGAGCACTTTGAACCTCCAAGTGCTTCACACAAGTTTATAACGTAGAGCCGTGAAAAAAAAATCTTTTTTTTTCCACAATAATGATCTTTTCACCCCAATTTTTATTTTTCCAAGGGTAACAAGACCCCAAAAGTTTTTGTGCAATTTTTCCTGAGCATGCCGATACCCCATATGTGGGGGTAAACCACTTTTTGGGCGCAAGGCAGAGGTCGCAAGGGAAGCAGCGCCGTTTGACTTTTTCAAAGCAGAATTGGCTGGATGCCATGTCGCGTTTAGAGAGCCCCTGATGTGCCTAAACAGTGGAAACCCCCAACAAGTGACACCATTTTGGAAACTAGACCCCTTAAGGAACTTATCTAGATGTGTGGTGAGCACTTTGAACCTCCAGGTGCTTCACACAAGTTTATAACGTATAGCCGTGAAAATAAAAAATCATATTTTTTCCACAAAAATGATCTTTTCACCCCAATTTTTATTTTCCCAGGGGTAACAAGACCCCAAAAGTTTTTGTGCAATTTGTCCTGAGCATGCCGATACCCCATATGTGGGGGTAAACCACTATTTGGGCGCACGTCAGAGGTCGCAAGGTAAGGAGCGCCGTTTGACTTTTTCAACGCAGAATTGGCTGGACTCCATGTCGCGTTTGTAGAGGCTCTGATGTGTCTAAACAGTGGAAACCCCCCACAAGTGATCCCATTTTGGAAACTAGACCCCCTAAGGAACTTATCTAGATGTGTGGTGAGCACTTTGAACCCCCAAGTGCTTCACAGAAGTTTATAACGCCGGGGCGTGAAAATAAAAAATCATATTTTTTCCACAAACCTGATCGTTTAGTCCCCAATTTTTTATTTTCCCAAGGGTAACAGGAGAAATTAGACCACAAAAGTTGTTGTCCAATTTGTCCTGAGTACGCTGATACCCCATATATGGAAGGGGACCACTGTTTGGGTGCAGGGCTTGGCAGGGCAGCAGCGCCGTTTGACTTTTTCAAACTAAAATTGGCTGGAATTGAGATTGGACACCATGTCGCGTTTGGAGAGCCCCTGATGCGCCTAAACAGTGGAAACCCCCCACAAGTAACACAATTTTGGAAACTAGACCCCCTATGGAACTTATCTAGATCTGTTGTGAGCACTTTGAACCTCCAAGTGTTTCACAAAAGTTTATAATGCCTGGGTGTGAAAAAAAAACAATTTTCCACAAAAATGATTTTTTAGTCCCAAATTTTTTATTTTTCACAAGGAAATTGGACCCTAAAAGTTGTCCAATTTGTCCTGAGTATGCTGATATCAATTATGTGGGGGGGAAACTGTTTGGGCGCACGGCAGGGCTTGGAAAGGAAGTAATAACGTTTTGGAATGCAGACGTTGATGGGGGTCATGTTCCGTTTGCAGTGCCCCAGATGTGCCTAAACAGTGGAAACCCCCACAAGTGACCCCATTTTGGAAACTAGACCCCCTAAGTAACTTATCTAGATCTGTGGTGAGCACTTTGAACCCCCAAGTGTTTCACAAAAGTTTATAATGCCTGGGTGTGAAAAAAAAACAAAAAACAATTTTCCACAAAAATGATTTTTTAGTCCCAAATTTTTGATTTTTCACAAGGAAATTGGACCCAAAAGTTGTCGTCCAATTTGTCCTGAGTACAATGATACCAAATATGTGGGGGGGGAACTGTTTGGGCGCACAGCAGGGCTTGGAAAGGAAGTAATAACGTTTTGGAATGCAGACGTTGATGGGGGTCATGTTCCGTTTGCATTCCCCAGATGTGCCTAAACAGTGGAAAACCCCCACAAGTGACCCCATTTTGGAAACTAGACTCCCTAAGTAACTTATCTAGATCTGTGGTTAGCACTTTGAACCCCCAAGTGCTTCACAGAAATTTATAAACGCAGAGCCGTGAAAATAAAAAAAAAATTTTTTCCTCAAAAATGATTTTTTTAGCCAGCTATTTTTTATTTTCCCAAGGGTAACAAGAGAAATTAGAACCCCAAAATTGGTGTGCAATTTGTCCTGAGTATGATGATACCCCATATGTTGGGGTAAACCACTGTTTGGGCGCACGGCAGGGCTCGGAAGGGAGGGAGCGCCTTTTGACTTTTTGAACGCCACGTCGTGTTTGGAGACCCCCTGATGTGCCTAAATAGTGGAAACCCCTCAATTCTAGCTCCAACCCTAACCCAACACCACTAACCCTAATCCCAACCCTAACCTAATCCTAACCCTAATCCCAACCCTAATTCCAACCCTAATTGTAATTCTAACCCTAATTGTAGCCCTAACCCTAATTGTAACCCTAACCCTAATAATAACCCTAACCCTAAGGCTAGGTTCATTTTGCGTTTTACCAGCCCGTTCAACACATAGCGTTGATGGGCTGGTAACGGTATAGCATAACGCGATCGCTGTTGTGAATGTTTTGGAAATCAATTCTGAGCAGAAGCTCCCTCTGGTGGTTACAAACAGTACTGAACCATTCAATGAGGATTGGCAATCAGGAGTCACGGAGTGGCTTGATATAGGGTAGGTTCCCCTGCCGGTGATCAATTGTTCTTGTCTCAACTGTGGTTTCTGGTTCACTTGGAAGCTTGCTGAGTCTTGCCTCTTCTTCTGCTTTCAGATAAGATATTTTCTGTTTTTGTTTTTGTGCTTACCATTTGCATATTTCTCTGCATTTCTGTGAGGTTAGCCAGGTTTCCCCCCCCCCGGGGGGCTTGGACTCCTCTCGGTTCGGCTGGAGCCACTGTTGTTTGTTCATTTGCCTTTTCCAGTTTTTTCTGTGGCTGCGGCTTAGTTTTGTTACACCAGAAAACTGATTTAGGTGGTAGAGGTCGTGTGATCTCAGGTGTTTTTACAATCAGTAGCGTTGGCATTTTTTAGGGTTTTTTTGGATTGCAGTGAGTATCCTTTCTATCCTTTTCTGTCTAGGCAGATTGGGCCACCAAGCATTTGCTCATACTATTTTCTGTCTGTGTCTGTATTTCTTCTTGTCTAACCGCCATTACATGTTTGGGGGCTTCCTATGTTCTTTGGGGATCTGCTCCGGGGCAGATAGCTTTCCTCTTTCTATCTTTAGGTGTAGTTAATCTCTCAGGCTGTGATGAGGCGTCTAGGACCAACGTAGGAATGCTCCACGGCTGCCTTTAGTTGTGGTGGTTAGTCAGGGTACTGCAATCCAATAGATTCCAACCTCTCTGGTGTATTGTAGTTTTTGCCTGCTCTCCTCAGCTACCAAAACATAACAGTATCACCGGCCAAACAGAAAATATCTTATCTGAAAGCAGAAGAAGAGGCAAGACTCAGCAAGCTTCCAAGTGAACCAGGAACCACAGTTGAGACAAGAACAATTGATCACCGGCAACCATGATGGGAGGGAACCTCCCCTATATCAAGCCACTCCGTGACTCCTGATTGCCAATCCTCATTGAATGGTTCAGTACTGTTTGTAACCACCAGAGGGAGCTTCTGCTCAGAATTCATTTCCAAAACATTCACAACAGATCGCGTTATGCTATACCCGCTAGCGCAGAGGAATCAGCAGATGATTCATCTGCGCTAGCGGTGACGGAGCCCAGACGCTGCAGCCCGCATCTGAGGCTCCGTCACTGAATGATGGCACGTCGCGAACGCATGCCGCTTTACGGCATGCGTCGCAATGCGCCCTCAAATAGGGGTAAATGGCAGCATTAACGGACTGCGTTACACCGCGTTATACCGCGGTGTAACGCAGTCAGTCTAACAGACTGCCATAACGCAGCATGAACCCAGCCTAACCCTAACCCTAACCCTAGCTCTAACCCTAACGGAAAAAGGAAAATAAATATAATTTCTATATTTTATTATATGTCCCTAACTAAGGGGGGTGATAAAGGGGGGGTTATGTACTGTTTTTTATTTTGATCGCTGTGATAGTTTATCACAGTGATCAAAATGTACTTTTAGGAGAATGAATGAACATTTTTTTTAATCTGCTGCCAGGCAGATTCGGCGGGCGCACTGCGCATGCGCCCGCCATTTTTTTTTTACAGGAAGAAGACGCCGGGAGCCTGGGACCTTCCTGAGGATGGAGGACACCGGGAGGCATGGGGGGGGCATCGGAGGCACTGGGGACCCTAATTCTCTCCTCTCTGATGTGTGATCACATCAGAGGGGAGAGAAATCATTTTTTTATTTTTTTTTGCGGTCGCCGTTATAGGGTTAATAACGGCGATCGCAACATCGGGTCGGTAAAAACCGACCCTATTCATGTTCTCTGGGGTCTCGGCTACCCCCGGTAGCCGAGACCCCGGAGAAAATGCGCCTCTCGGGGGCGCTATTCACTTTTTCCACAGCGCCGTTAATTAACTGCGCTGTGGTTTAAGTACCCTTAATGACCGCCGTTAAAAGGCGTATCGGCGGTCGTTAAGGGGTTAACTATATTATTGTAAGAACAACATCTGCATGTAAAGTCTAATGCATACTTTTGTATGTTTACAAATAGATGTTAATATTTAATTCACTAAAAGGGACATTAATGAAAAAAAAACTAACAAAGAAAGGTTAATCTTATTACCAGGTCATAATACCAGTATACTGCAGGATGCACAAAGCTTCCTTGATGTGAATCATAAGTGACCCAGATGCAGAATGCTCCTGCACAACCACTCATAAATAGTGATGAGCCACCCCCGTAGTGTTCGAGTTCGGTTCGGTTCGCCGAACAGCCCTGTGTTCGACGAACTGTTCAACGAACAGTTCGTCGAACACCGTTACAACCAATGGCAGGCAAACCAAAACACATAGAAACACATAGAAAACACATAGAAAACACTTCAAAGGTGTCCAAAAGCTGACAAATTGCTCACAAGACACAACTAACACATGGAAAAGTGACAAGTACTTATAGTCATGCGAAAAGAAAAGAGGTGGAGGAGTAAAAGGAGGGGGAGACACAGATATAGGCATGTCATGCCCTTCTAAAACCAAAAAAGTGCCAAGCCGAAACGGCCAGTCCGTTCCTGCCTGTGCGACCTGCGTGTCGCCGGGTTTGTGCCAGAGCTGCGGTGGACCCTGACGGCCAGCCCCCCTCTCCCAATACTGGTGCCTGTCCGCTGGTGGGTCGAGCGAACCCCCCTGCGGTGGAGGCAGGTCTAATCTTTTTTATTTAAATTGTCTCTCTAATTTGAATGAGTACACTTTAAATCCTTTTACAAGGATCTATTGGAGGGCAAGTCTCATGCCAGCAGCCGCGGTAGTTCCAGCTCAAGTAGCGTCCAGTAAAGCTGCTGCAGTTAAAAAGCTTTGATAAGGATCGAGCTTGGCGGTCCACCACAAGGCGTCCTACCGCCACTCACAGCCCCTGTGCCTTGGGGTGCCTCCCCGATGCTCTTCACTGATTGTCCTGGGGGCCCGAAGCATTTCCTTTGAAAAAATTAAGTGTCCAAAGTACAGGTGGTGTAGCTTGCTTAACAGCTGTGTTAATCCGCTGACGCTGACTAGCAGACACTGCTACTAGGCTCAAAATTATTGTCGATTTTTCGTAAAAACCGAACTCTTCGAAATCTAGTTGCCCCCAGCAACACAACTCTCAAGTACTTATCTTCATCTGCAACCTGGATAAATTCTAATCTGGGTTGTTTTGCATGTAGGACCTCTAAGTGTTTATGTTGCGTCTCTATTATGAATGGGGTGCAAGAATTTCAATCTCGTACCACAGGCACCATATTTAAAATCAACTGTCATGTCAATTGCCAATCGTGCTACATTATTTATTTAATTGAGTGCGGTTGTGGGTTGCAATACATCGGTCGGACGATACAGACGATGCATGCAAGGCTCAACAAGCACCGTCAAAATATCCGAAATGGGTTCATGCTACGCAGTCTCTCAAAACATTTTTCCCTAGTGCACCAAAAGAATTTGAATTTGTTAAAACTCACTGTTATTGACCAGATACCACATGATATGATCGGTATAATAATCTAATAAGCCCCTGAGGGGTTAAACCTCACTATTGAAAAAGTCACGTAATATATGCATTTTGAGATTTATTTATTTATTTATTTCCATTTATTTTTCGTTGTGTACATTGTTTTTATGTCGTTTTTAGGTTGGTTTTATTCAATTTATCTGTTTTCTTTTTTTTTTCTTTTTTGCAGTCATATTTGCATTTTTAATCATGTGGGTGTTCTGATTAATTGCCTTTTAATTTTCATTTGCTGCTCCACCTTTATATAGCTTTCCTACTCCATTCTATGTATAACTTCCACCTGAGGAAGACGGAGCTATTTCGTTGAAACGCATTGTGGATATCAATAAATGAAGACTTTTTAATATCAGCTGAATTGCGTCCCTCGCTCTCCTTATGACCGGATTGCTTTATCATCACTTATGTCTGATCCTCTCTTGAGGTACCCGGCCGGAGCTGCAGCGGACAACCTTAATCTCATCTGCCTTTATCGCCAGCCTGGCGCTCCTTTGAAACCGTCTATCTGAATTTGGTTGCAAAATTATTGTCTGGGCTAGATGCAGTTAAAAATTTGTAATTATATCTACAGCCGGTGGCTACTCCGCTGACTAGCAGACACTGCTACTAGGCCCAAAATTATTGTCTGGGTTAGATGCAGTTAAAAATTTGTAATTCGATCTACAGCCGGTGGCTACTCCGCTGACTAGCAGACATCAAGCTTTGTAGCAGACCTCTGATTCCCAGGCTATAGTATGAGTAAACAGCTCTAGTCTTCACACTCAACCATCTGTGTTACCTCAAGCCATAGTGTATGTAGTTTCTTACGTTTAAAAGGGGGTGGGTAAAGACCCAACCCACCTGTAATTGACGATGCCAACGTCCCGTAAAACACAGCAAGGGGACTCCAAAAAGAGTCTCCATTTTTTTCCAAAAATTTGGGCACAGACACCACTTAAGTAGCATCAATTGCCCCAGAGTTGCTTAAAACGGTTGGTGAGGTGATTTGAACAAATCCTCAAGCTTTTACTCTCTCCAGGATGACACAGGGGTAGAAAAGTCCTTGCGGATCCATGATTTGTTCATCTTTATGAACGTGAGTCTGTCTACATTCTCAGTAGACAGCCGCGTGCGCTTATCTGTCAGACTCAGCACACCACCAGCAGCGCTGAACACACGTTCAGAGAGAACAAAAATTATTATTAATTTGAAAGCTGGTGGAGCTTAGTATAGATGGCCTAATACAATGAGTACCACACACTGCTACAGCCCCAAAATTATTCTACAGGCAAGATGCAGCTAAAAATTATTATTAATTTGAAAGCTGGTGGAGCTTAGTATAGATGGCCTATTAGAATGAGTACCACACACTGCTACAGGCCCAAAATTATTCTATAGGCAAGATTCAGCTAAAAATTATTATTAGTTTGAAAGCTGGTGGAGCTTAGTATAGATGGCCTATTAGAATGAGTAACACACACTGCTACAGGCCCAAAATTATTTTCCGGCCTAGATGCAGCTACAAATTATTAGCAATTTTAAAGCTTAAAATGTTTGGTGAGGTGATTTTACCAAATCCTCAAGCTTTTACTCTCCCCAGGATGACACAGGGGTAGAAAAGTCCTTGAGGATCCATGATTTGTTCATCTTTATGAACGTGAGTCTGTCTACATTGTCAGTGGACAGCCGCATGCGCTTATCTGTCAGCACACCAGCAGCAGCGCTGAAAACACGTTCAGAGAGAAGCTGGCTGCGGGGCATGACAAGATCTCCAAGGCGTGAGTGGAGAGCTCCGGCCATTTATCCAGATTGGAAGCCCAAAAAGAGCAAGGGTCCAGTGACACAGTCATGGCTTCGATGTTCAGTTGGAGATACTCCTGTACCATCGTCTCTAGGCGTTGACTATGTGTCTGACTTCTTGTCTCCTGTGGCCTTGGAAAGGATGGGCTAAAAAACTGGTGAAAGGATTCCACAAAATTGCTGTGAACACCAGCAGATACTGTGTTTCTGTTACGGTTTGAGTGCTGAAGACTCGACAGTCCCACGGTTGGCAAGTTAGAACTGTGAGATTCACTACGTGCACCACTGGTGTTTTGTGGAAAAGCACATGTAAGATTCTGCAACAGTCTCTGCTGATACTCATGCATGCGTGAATCCCTTTCTATGGCAGGAATTATTTCGGCAAATTTACTTTTGTACCGGGGATCTAACAGTGTGGCTACCCAGTAGTCAGGATTATTACGAATTCTGACAATTCGAGGGTCATGTTGCAGGTAGTGCAGCAAGAAGGCACTCATGTGTCTTGCGCATCCAGGAGCACCAAGTCCCTGTTGTGTTGGTGACGAGGTACGAATCATGCTTCCTTCCTCTGCCCTCTCCCCCCAACCTCGCACAACAGAAATGTGATCAAGGTCTCCCTCATCTGATGAGTCTTCCATGCCCATCGCCAGTTCGTCCTCCACTTCTTCCTGGGCTCCTGCACCTTCCTCACTAGTTTGGCTGCTACCATGCGCCCTGGTTAATCCCTCTCCCCACCCTCCCATGCCAGCCGCCTTGGTGCTGTCGACCGTCTGGACCTTGCAGATGTTAGCCCTTCCGCATACAACTCCTCCTCCTCTACTTCCTCCACCTCCTCTTGTTCCACCACCTGACTCCGAATTCTGTTTAACATCTGTTCCAGCATGTAAATCACGGAATAGTCATGCTGATAATGGCATCGTCAGCACTAAACATCTTCGTGGCCATTTCAAAACTGTGCAGAAGGGTGCATAGGTCCTTGATCTGAGACCACTCCTCCAGCGTGATTTGCCCCACCTCTGGATCTCGTTGGCCCAGGCTATAATTCAGAACGTATTGCACCAGGGCTTGTCAGTGCTGCCACAGTCACTGCAACATGTGCAGAGTTGAATTCCACCGTGTTGGCACATCGCATTTTAGCCGGTGAAGTGGCAGGCCCAACGACTTCTGTAGAGATGTAAGTCGCTGAGCTGCGGGATGCGAACGGCGGAAGTGAGCACACAGCTACCGTGCCCTCTGCAGAAGGCCATGTAGTCCGGGAAAGTGGGCTAAAAATTGCTGGACAACCAGGTTCAACACGTGAGCCATACAAGGTACATGTGTGACATTGCCCCAGCGAAGGGCCGCACCCAGGTTTGCGGCATTGTCGCACACGGCCTTCCCTGGTTGCAGGTCCAGTGGAGACAACCATTCATGAAACTGGTTCTCCATAGCTGACCACAACTCCTCAGCTGTGTGACTCACATTTCCCAGACATTTCAATGTAAAAACCGCCTGATTACGTTGAGCCCTTCTGCCAGCATAGCAAGGAGGTGTGCTGCAGGATCCCTTTTGCGCAGTTAGAAAGCCCGTGGCATGACCAGACAGGCTTTGGGTGCAGGTGGAGGACCGAGAGGGGTTGAGGAGGCAGAAGCAGTGGAGGAACTTTGAGATAAAGAGGATTGACGCACAACTCGTGTGGACGGCAAGACTTGGACAGCAGCCCCTTGTCCTGCTGTCACCATAGTTACCCAATGCCCAGTCAGCGACATGTAACGCCCCTGTCCATGCCTACTCGTCCAAGTGTCTGTGGTGAAATGCACCCTGTCACACACTGAGTTTCTCAAAGAAGCGGTGATGTTGTGTGCGACATGCTGGTGGAGCGCAGGCACATTTTTCTTTGAGAAGTAGTGCCGACTAGGCATTTGGTACTGGGGCACTGCGACGGACATAAGGTCTCGAAAATCCTCTGTGTCCACAAGGCGGAAAGGCAGCATTTCTGTAGCCAAGAGCTTGCAGATGGTGAAATTCAACCTCTTAGCTTTCTCATGGCTAGGAGGAAATGGTCTTTTACTTGTCCACATCTGAGGGACCGAGGGCTGGCTGTTGTGCATAGACGGGGTTGAGCAGGGTGTCCCCGGACAACTGACGGTCTGTGAGGAAGATGCAGGCACAAAAGTTAGGTTGCCTTGATCCCAAGGTGGTGCTCTCGATGTCGGAGAGCGCTCAACACCAGCTGGTGTTTCCACTTCCAAATGAACTGATGACCTGCCAATCTGATTGGCTGTTGCTGGTAAAGAGGTGCCAGGTCTGAGTCTCAAAACAGGTCTGACTGCTGTCCCCCCAGTCACAGAGGATGAAGAGGCCGCGGTCACGGATGCACAAGATGGGGCACACGGTGGTTGGGCCGGCCCGCTAGGCCGCATTGTAGCACAGTGAGCTTGCCACTGCAACTTATGCTTCATATCCATGTGACGGTTCATGCACGAAGTACTCAAACTATGGATTATTTTGCCTCTACTTAGCTTTTGGTCACAAATGTTACAGATAACACGAGTTGGGTCATCCTTATCGATGTTAAAAAATGCCCAGGCTATGCAAGGCTTAGAACCCATGCGACCTGAAGAGCCACCTTGACTTGTGGTCAGAGGCAGAGTTGTGGTTGAGGATGCAGTTGGTGACGTGCTTCCAGTACTACATCTCTGTCCAGGAAGGCGCACCCTGACCTCGTCGTCACTCGAATCCTCCTCCACCTCCTCTGCTGACCTCATCGACTGTCTGACTGTGGGTTGACAGTAAGTGGGATCTACAACCTCATCATCATCACCCTGTGTGTTCTCACCCCGGTCATCCTCAGAGTCAACCTCTTCCTGCCCTGACACAAAACTCAAGTTGTCGCTCACATCAGGTATTTGAGTCTCATCATCGTCTTCCTCATTGTCTCCACCAACAGGAGTTACAGTTTGGGAACGAGGGTCTTTATTATGCTCAGAACCTTCTTCATCTGGTCCTGGATCCGACTCATAAACATTCTGGGCATCAGTGCAGATCATTTCCTCATCTGGATTCACAGAAGCTGTGGAGACGACCTCTGATTCCCAGGCTATAGTATGAGTAAACAGCTCTGCAGACTCAACCATCTGTTGATCCAGGATCCCCCTGGATGAAGGCCAGATAGGCCGAAACGTTGGGGCTTTGTTGTTTCCTTAAATATATATTTTTTGTCTGCTGGAGTTTCATCAGAATGCCGAAATAAAATCACAAATGAATAGAAATGTTCTGGACTATTTTTTCAGTGTGCTCGGGTGTCTATTATAATTATCTGATTCTGCTTTCCCCAGTAGCACCTACTAATTTATTAATAATAGTGTGCATGAGACCTTACTATTTTGGCTAATACAGTGAGTACCACAGACTGCTACTCTGCCCACAATTATTCTACAGGCAAGATGCAGATAGAAATTCTTTTTTTTTTAAACTCTGGTGGAGCTTTGTATAGATGGCCTAATACAATGAGTACCACAGACTGCTACTATGCCCACAATTATATTACAGGCAAGATGCAGCAAAAAATTATGAGTATTTCAACGCTGGTGAAGCTTTGTATAGATGGCCTAATAGAATGAGTACCACAGACTGCTACTATGCCCACAATTATATTACAGGCAAGATGCAGCCAAAAATTATGAGTATTTCAACGCTGGTGGAGCTTTGTATAGATGGCTTAATACAATGAGTACCACAGACTGCTACTCTGCCCACAATTATTCTACAGCAAGATGCAGCAAAAAATTATGAGAATTTCAACGCTGGTGGAGCTTTGTATAGATGGCCTAATAGAATGAGTACCACAGACTGCTACTCTGCCCACAATTATTCTACAGGCAAGATGCAGATAGAAATTCTTTTTTTTAAACTCTGATGGAGCTTTGTATAGATGGCCTAATGCAATGAGTACCACAGACTGCTACTATGCCCACAATTATTCTACAGGCAAGATGCAGCAAAAAAATTATGAGAATTTCAACGCTGGTGGAGCTTTGTATAGATCGCCTAATACAATGAGTACCACAGACTGATACTATGCCCACAATTATATTACAGGCAAGATGCAGCCAAAAATTATGAGTATTTCAACGCTGGTGGAGCTTTGTATAGATGGCCTAATACAATGAGTACCACAGACTGCTACTGGTGCCCACAATTATTTACAGGCAAGATGCAGCAAAAAATTATGAGTATTTCAATGCTGGTGGAGCTTTGTATAGATGGCCTAATACAATGAGTACCACAGACTGCTACTGTGCCACAATTATTCTACAGGCAAGATGCAGATAAAATCTTTTTTTTTAAACTAGGTGGAGCTTGTATAGATGCCTAATAGAATGAGTACCCACACTTACTATGCCCAAAATTATTGTCCGGCAAGATGCAGATAGAATTTTTTTTTTTTAGGCTCCGTGGAGATTTCTATAGTGGCCTAATAGAATGAGTACCACACACTGCTACTATGCCCAAAATTTGTCCAGGCAGATGCAGCTAAAATTATGAGTATTTCAATGCTGGTGAGCTTTGTATAGATGGCCTAATAACATGAGTACCACAGACTGCTACTATGCCCACAATTATATACAGGCAAGATGCAGCCAAAAATTATGAGTATTTCAACGCTGGTGGAGCTTTGTATAGATGGCCTAATAGAATGAGTACTACAGACTGCTACTATGCCCACAATTATATTACAGGCAAGATGCAGCCAAAAATTATGAGTATTTCAACGCTGGTGGAGCTTTGTATAGATCGCCTAATACAATGAGTACCACAGACTGCTACTATGCCCACAATTATATTACAGGCAAGATGCAGCAAAAAATTTGGTATTTCAACTCTGGTGGAGCTTTGTAAAGATAGCCTAATAGAATGAGTACCACAGACTGCTACTATGCCCACAATTATATTACAGGCAAGATGCAGCAAAAAATTTGAGTATTTCAACGCTGGTGAGCTTTGTATAGATGGCCTAATAGAATGAGTACCACAGACTGCTACTATGCCCACAATTATATTACAGGCAAGATGCAGCCAAAATTATGAGTATTTCAACGCTTTGGAGCTTTGTATAGATGGCCTAATACAATGAGTACCACAGACTGCTACTCTGCCCACAATTATCTACAGGCAAGATGCAGATAGAAATTCTATTTTTTTTTAAACTCTGGTGGAGCTTTGTATATATGGCCTAATACAATGAGTACCACAGACTGCTATATGCCCACAATTATCTACAGGCAAATGCAGCAAAAATTATGAGTATTTCAATGCTGGTGGAGCTTTGTATAGATGGCCTAATACAATGAGTACCACAGACTGCTACTGTACCCACAATTATTCTACAGACAAGATGCAGATAGAAATTCTTTTTTTAAACTCTGGTGGAGCTTTGTATAGATGGCCTAATAGAATGAGTACCACACACTTCTACTATGCCCAAAATTATTGTCCAGGCAAGATGCAATAGAAATGTATTTATTTTTTAAGGCTGGTGGAGCTTTGTATAGATGGCCTAATAGAATGAGTACCACAGACTGCTACTATGCCCAAAATTATTGTCCAGGCAAGATGCAGCTAAAAATTATGAGTATTTCAACGCTGGTGGAGCTTTGTATAGATGGCCTAATACAATGAGTACCACAGACTGCTACTATGCCCACAATTATATTACAGGCAAGATGCAGCCAAAAATTATGAGTATTTCAACGCTGGTGGAGCTTTGTATAGATCGCCTAATACAATGAGTACTACAGACTGCTACTATGCCCACAATTATATTACAGGCAAGATGCAGCCAAAAATTATGAGTATTTCAACTCTGGTGGAGCTTTGTATAGATGGCCTAGTAGAATGAGTACCACAGACTGCTACTAAGCCCACAATTATATTACAGGCAAGATGCAGCCAAAAATTATGAGTATTTCAACGCTGGTGGAGCTTGTATAGATCGCCTAATAGAATGAGTACTACAGACTGCTACTATGCCCACAATTATTTACAGGCAAGATGCAGCAAAAATTTATGAGTATTTCAACGCTGGTGGAGCTTTGTATAGATGGCCTAATAGAATGAGTACCACAGACTGTACTATGCCCACAATTATATTACAGGCAAGATGCAGCAAAAAATTATGAGTATTTCAATGCTGGTGGAGCTTCGTATAGATGGCCTAATGGAATGAGTACCACAGACTGCTACTATGCCCACAATTATATTACAGGCAAGATGCAGCCAAAAATTATGAGTATTTCAACGCTGGTGGAGCTTTGTATAGATGGCCTAATACAATGAGTACCACAGACTGCTACTCTGCCCACAATTATTCTACAGGCAAGATGCAGATAGAAATTCTTTTTTTTTTAAACTCTGGTGGAGCTTTGTATAGATGGCCTAATGCAATGAGTACCACAGACTGCTACTATGCCCACAATTATTCTACAGGCAAGATGCAGCAAAAAATTATGAGTATTTCAACGCTGGTGGAGCTTTGTATAGATCGCCTAATACAATGAGTACCACAGACTGCTACTATGCCCACAATTATATTACAGGCAAGATGCAGCAAAAAATTATGAGTATTTCAACTCTGGTGGAGCTTTGTATAGATGGCCTAATAGAATGAGTACCACAGACTGTTACTATGCCCACAATTACATTACAGGCAAGATGCAGCAAAAAATTATGAGTATTTCAATGCTGGTGGAGCTTTGTATATATGGCCTAATACAATGAGTACCACAGACTGCTACTATGCCCACAATTATTCTACAGGCAAGATGCAGCAAAAAATTATGAGTATTTCAACGCTGGTGGAGCTTTGTATAGATGGCCTAATACAATGAGTACCACAGACTGCTACTGTACCCACAATTATTCTACAGGCAAGATGCAGATAGAAATTCTTTTTTTTTAGACTCTGGTGGAGCTTTGTATAGATGGCCTAATAGAATGAGTACCACACACTTCTACTATGCCCAAAATTATTGTCCAGGCAAGATACAGATAGAAATGTATTTATTTTTTAAGGCTGGTGGAGCTTTGTATAGATGGCCTAATAGAATGAGTACCACAGACTGCTACTATGCCCAAAATTATTGTCCAGGCAAGATGCTGCAAAAAATTATGAGTATTTAAACGCTGGTGGAGCTTTGTATAGATGGCCTAATACAATGAGTACCACAGACTGCTACTATGCCCACAATTATTCTACAGGCAAGATGCAGCAAAAAATTATGAGCATTTCAACACTGGTGGAGCTTTGTATAGATGGCCTAATACAATGAGTACCACAGACTGCTACTATGCCCACAATTATATTACAGGCAAGATGCAGCCAAAAATTATGAGTACCGTATATACTCGAGTATAAGCAGAGATTTTCAGCCCATTTTTTAGGGCTGAAAGTCCCCCTCTCGGCTTATACTCGAGTCATATACAGGGGGAGCGCAGCTGTTCTATATACTCACCCCTCCGCCGGCGCGGTCTCTGCAGCCCCTGCTCTTCTCCCACGGTCTCCATCACCAGTGTTCAGCAGTCAGGTGGTACCACTCATTAAAGTCATGAATATGCACATATTCATGACTTTAATAAGCGGTACCACCTGACCGCTGAACACTGGCGCCGGAGACCCCGGGAGAAGAGCAGGGCAGAGACCGAGCCGGCGGAGGGGTGAGTATAAGTGATATTTACCTGACCCGTTCCACCGCTGCTCGCCGCTGTGTCCTCAGGTCCTCTTGCTGCGATGTTCAGGCAGAGGGTGCGATGACGTGGTTACTGCGCGCCGCGCCCTCTGCCTGATCATTCACTGTTGGAGGACCCGTAAGACAGCGGCGCTCAGCGGTGCACCGTGTGACAGGTAAATATCGCAGGTGCCGGGGCCCTGAGCGAGCGGTGACACCGGCACCTGTCCCCCATAGCGCGCCGGTGTCCCCGCCTGCTCAGGACACCGGCACCTGGTCCCCAGCGACGGGAGGTGAGTATGTCTTTTTATTTGCAGCAGCAGCTGCGGTAGCATAAGGGGCCTATTCAATGCAGCATCTATAGGGGCATAATACATGGGGCATCTATGGGGGCATAATCTATGGAGCATGTATGGGGGCATAAACTATAAGGGCATAATCTATGGAGCATCTATGGGGGCATAATACATGGGGCATCTATGGGGGCATAATCTATGGAGCATCTATAGGGGCATAATCTATGGGGGCACAATCTATAAAGCATCTATGGGGGCATAATCTATGGGGGCACAATCTATGGAGCATCTATGGGGGCATAATACATGGAGCATCTATGGGGCATAATCTATGGAGCATCTATGGGGGCATAATCTGTGGAGCATCTATGGGGCATAATCTATGGAGCATCTATAGGGGCATAATACATGGGGGCACAATCTATGGAGCATCTATGGGGGCATAATCTATGGAGCATCTATGGAGCATAATCTATGGGGGCACAATCTATGGAGCATCTATGGGGGCATAATACATGGGGCATCTATGGGGGCATAATCTATGGAGCATCTATGGGGGCATAATCTGTGGAGCATCAATGGGGGCATAATCTATGGAGCATCTATAGGGGCATAATCTATGGGGGCACAATCTATGGAGCATCTATGGGGGCATAATCTATGGAGCATGTATGGGGGCATAAACTATAAGGGCATAATCTATGGAGCATCTATGGGAGCATAATACATGGGGCATATATGGGGGCATAATCTATGGAGCATCTATAGGGGCATAATCTATGGGGGCACAATCTATGGAGCATCTATGGGGCATAATCTATGGGGGCACAATCTATGGAGCATCTATGGGGCATAATACATGGAGCATCTATGGGGGTATAATCTATGGAGCATCTATGGGGGCATAATCTGTGGAGCATCTATGGGGGCATAATCTATGGAGCATCTATAGGGGCATAATACATGGGGGCACAATCTATGGAGCATCTATGGGGGCATAATCTATGGAGCATCTATGGGGCATAATCTATGGGGGCACAATCTATGGAGCATCTATGGGGGCATAATACATGGGGCATCTATGGGGGCATAATCTATGGAGCATCTATGGGGGCATAATCTGTGGCGCATCTATGGGGCCATAATCTATGGAGCATCTATAGGGGCATAATCTATGGGGGCACAATCTATGGAGCATCTATGGGGGCATAATCTATGGAGCATCTATGGGGTAAATCTATGGGGGCACAATCTATGGAGCATCTATGGGGGCATAATACATGGGGCATCTATGGGGGCATAATCTAAGGAGCATATATGGGGGCACAATCTATGGAGCATTTATGGGGGCACAATCTATGGAGCATCTATGGGGCACAATACATGGGCAGCATATGGGGCACAATCTATGGAGCATCTTGTGGGGCATAATACATGGGGCAGCATGTGGGGCACAATACATGGAGCATCTTGTGGGGCATAATACATGGGGCAGAATATGGGGCATAATCTCCTTTTCCACCCTAGGCTTATACTCGAGTCGATAAGTTTTCCCAGTTTTTTGTGGCAAAATTAGGGGGGTCGGCTTATACTCGAGTCGGCTTATACTCGAGTATATACAGTATTTAAACGCTGGTGGAGCTTTGTATAGATGGCCTAATACAATGAGTACCACAGACTGCTACTGTGCCCACAATTATTCTACAGGCAAGATGCAGATAGAAATTCTTTTTTTTTAAACTCTGGTGGAGCTTTGTATAGATGGCCTAATAGAATGAGTACCACACACTGCTACTATGCCCAAAATTATTGTCCAGGCAAGATGCAGCTAAAAATTATGAGTATTTCAACTCTGGTGGAGCTTTGTATACAGTCATGGCCAAAAGTTTTGAGAATGACACAAATATTAATTTTTACAAAGTCTACTGCTTCACTTTTTCTAATGGCAATTTGCATATACTCCAGAATGTTATAAAGAGTGATCAGCTTAACAGCAATTACTTGCAAAGTCAATATTGGGCTAGAAAATGAACTTTATCCTCCAAAACACATTTCAACATCATTGCAGCCCTGCCTTAAAAGGACCAGCTAACCTCTTTTCAGTGATTGCTCCATTAACACAGGTGTGGGTGTTGATGAGGACATGGCTGGAGATCAATC
>JARQOD010000002.1:255829364-256085327 GCA_033576555.1 Oophaga sylvatica
AGGGGGAAGCCCGGGGAAGACCAGACGTCAAGGTTAATTCAAAAGGCATTTTTTAAAGGAACTCAAAAGAGAATTGGAGGGACCAATGGCTGGATATCCTTAAGGACAAAATTTCCAGGAAGGATGGAAAATCTTGAAAAATTAGATTTCAAAGAACAATCGTTAACATTCCGAAAAGGGGAAAAAGGGAAGCATTTAAGGAAACCAGGGGATGAACATAAAAATTTAAACACTGCAAAAAGGAAGAAAGAAATGTTTATCAAAGGAAAAAAGAGGGGGCATACAAAGAAGAATAAAATCCGTCTGCAAACCCCTGCGGGCCCCAAAATCAATTTCAAAAGTGACAATGAAAAGGCAAAGTGCGTCAAAAGCAAAAAAAAGGATTTTGGGGAAAATCTCAAAAAAAAAGAAAAGTCAAAGATCTATGGTTTTTTACAGGATAAAATGAGAAAGGGAAAAAGCGGATTTTGAAAAGGCGAATTTTAAATTCCTATTTTTTTTGTTTCTCTCAGAAAGGAAATTAACATAACTGTTTTTCACTGTCCTATTAAAGGATATAGAATCCGGAAAATCTTTAAACAAAAAGACAATAGGAAACTTTTAGTAACATAAAAAATTCAAGTCTCCAGGTCCAGATGTTTTCCCCCCAGGGTAGAAGGAGATAGCAAAAAAAATTCTTGAACCCTGCCAAAAAAATTTAAAAAAATTCTTGGGAACGGAAAAGAACCCCCAGAAGCTGGAGAAGAAAAAATGTTGTTCCTATCTTCAAAAGGGGAAAAAGGTGGACCCGGGAATACAGGCGGTGGTCTGATTTTATACCAGGAAAGATCTTTGAACAAATTATTAAAGAACATGTATGCAAGTACCTGGATGAAGAAGTGATTAAACAAGTCAGCAGGGTTTTTGGAACTAATAAGCTGTCAACAAACTTAATTTCCTTCTATGACAGAACACGACTGGGTGGACAGGGAAATGCTGGATAAGATTTCTTGACTTCAGCAAAGCATTAAAAAGATTCAAAAACCTTATTGAAAAAAAATGAAAAATTTTTGGATGGAAAAGGCAACTGTTAGGTGGTTCAAAACTGGCTTAGTGATCGGCCCCAAAAAAGGGGTTTTAAATGGGCACATCCTTTTGGAAAAGAATGTTCAAGTGGGGTACCACAAGGCTCTTTTTGGGGGCCCTTTTTTTTCAACATCTTTATAAATGATTTAGTGGGGAAATTTGGGGGGTAAACGATAAATTTCTGATGACACAAAGCTAGGAGGGGTAGCTAATCTAGAAAGGGGAGAGAGAGGATTCAAAAAGATATACATAAACTGGGCAGGGGCAGCAACAAAAAAGGGATTTTAACAGGGAAAAAAAAAAAAATTTACTAATGGGGGCAATAAAAATGAAAAAAGCATATACAAAATGGGGGAATGGGAAGAAACAGCACATGTAAAAAGATTGGGGGTATACAATTGATCACAGACGAACAGAGTCAACAGTGGATGCACAGCAAAAAAGGCAAAAAAATTCTAGGATGTTCAACAGAAGCATACAGTCTAGATCACGTAGGTCATTATTCCCCTCCCTCTTTGGTCAACCTCACTGAATTTTGGGGTCCAGTTTTGGGCACCACATTTTAAAAAAGACAAAAAAACTGGAGCAATTAAAGGAAGACCACCAGAATGGTGACCGCTGCAAAACATGTCCTTGAGGAAAAGGGGTTGAGGATTTGGGAATGTTTAGTTTTTAAAAAAAAGACTGGAGGGGAAATTAATCTGCTAAAAATATCTCAAGGGCGTCACATTGTAAAAGGGGTCATCTTTATTCTCATTTGCAAAAGGAAAAGATAGAAGCAAGGGATAAACTGATGGGAGGGACACAGATTAGATTTAAAAAAACTTTTTGACATTTTGGGGGAAACAATGAGTGGAACGGCTGCCACAAAAGGGGTTTTTTCTCCTTTTAAAGGAAGTCTTCAACGAGGTGGAAAAAACACTGTCTGGGGTGATTTAAGAATCCGCTTTGACAGGGGGTTGGACCCCAAAAGGGCCCGGGGTCCCCCTTTCCAAAACTACCATTCTTGATTTTTTGATTCTATATTCTATTACAACTTCATGCAAAATTTTTGCAATATATTTTTTATTTTGTTTTTTTTTTGGATATTTTTTTTTTTTTTTTGTTTTCTCTGTTTTTAAGGTCATTGTTTGATATGCATTTTTCTTTTGCATACACTCAAATTCTTTTTCATTTAAAACCCTTTTTATTTATTCTTAGTGCATCTTGTGCATATAAGGGTGTGACCCCCCCGCTTTGACTGAAAAATCTTCCGCTGGCCAGTTTTTAAATGGTGGTTTTGTCCCCCCCCTTGTTCACATTTTTTCACTTTCAAGTGGAAAGGGTTTTTTTAAATGGCCGGCGTACACGGCGACAAACGGACGCGCAAAAAGATGAAAAAAAGTATTGCAGTTGCCCTATTTTAAACTATGGGCAGCTCCTATATAATTTTTTTTTGGGCCGTTTTAAAGCCGTGTGCAATCGCAGCATGCTGGATTGTCACCGATTGTGGGGGGCCCATCGCCAATGCAATCTAGGGGGGGGGATGAAAAACGATTACAAAGGGGGCCCCATGTGTGCTGCTTAAACGCATCGGTGTCCTTTAGAAAACCCAAAATTTATCCCGGCTTTTCTGTAAAATCACACTGACACTTTAATAAAAAATGAAAGAATAATATACCCAAAAACATATATATAAATTTATATATGTAATTGTAAAAAAAAAATTTATAATTTTTTTTTGTTCCTAGACTTCTACATACTAAAATAGCCGCTATTCAATTCCGCTTTTGTGAAATCACGAAGCCGACATGAAATATACATTTTTTTTCCACACAGTTAAACCATGTCTTTTCCTTATTTTGAATTTTTTAGAACTTACAATTACATATGTATTTGTGCAAAATTTCAGAATTAGGGGTTTAATTAAAGGTGTAAATTCGTTTGAAAAAAAACGGTGGGCTCCCGCTGTATTTTCTCCACCAACAGACAAACCGAGTGGGGGCGTAAAATAGCCTAGGGGGTAATTTTTTTTTGTGCCCCCCCGGCTACTAACACTCCCCCGCACCCCAAAAAGGACAAACTATATTAGTTCGCCTTTCTGGCACTTTGCCCGCTATTCCCATTGCCCTGTGCGGTGCGAATGGGTTAATAAAGTCACCTTAATGTCACCTTAGTTTGAAAAGTGACCTTAAGGGCAGGTTTAATAATTGAGATTCAATAACAACTACAATTATTAATCCTATTGAAGTAAAAAAAAAAACACACAAACACTTTAAAAATAAATAATTTTAATGAAATAAAAAAAACACATTTTTTTTTGACCATCTTTTATTTAACTCTTAATCCTTTTTGAAGCCCTTGTTCTTCAAAATAAATATAAAATAAAAAACAAAATTTATTCTTACCTATCTGGCAATCTGTCACCCCCCGTGTAATCCTTTCAAAAAGGTTTTAAACAATCAGATAAGCAGCGCAAGTAATCCGCGTGTCATCTGTAGCTCCTGAATGAATGACTTATCCTCTGCCGACAGGGAGGATGTGATTAATGAATGAAGCTAATTGATTTTCCACTTTACCTTGGGTTCGGTCATGAAGTGAAAGTGGCAATAAATCAATTAAGCCCCAAATTCATGAATCTATTCCTCTCCTTTCGCGGGGGGTAACTTATTCATTCAGGGGAATACAGGTCAACAGCTTAAATTAGCCTCGCGACCTGTAACCTGTTAACCCCTTTCTGATGGTTTACACCTGGGACCTAAACTGTACATGGGATTGGTAAGAATCATTTTGCTTTTTTTTTTTTATTTTTATTCAGGAAAGGGTTTTTTAGCGGGAAAATAAAATATGGTCAAAATGTGTGATTTTTTCATTAAATTCTTTTTATTAAACTGTGTGTGTTTGATTTTTCTATCATACAATAGGATTAATAATTGATAGTTGTCAATTGACAGCTCCAATTATTAACCTGCCTTAAGGTCCCCCTTTTCAATACTAAGGTGACATTAAGGTACATTATTAACCCATTCGCCCCCGGGCTACAGGGAAATTTGGAATAGACGGGCAATTGCCAGAAAGGGCGAATTAATTTTTAATTTGCCCTTTTGGGGTTGGTCTGGGGCAGATGTTAGTACAGGGGGCAGAAAAAAAATGTACCCTCCCTGGCTGTTAATTATTGCCCCCCACTCGCTTGTTTTCTGTCTGTGGAGAAAAACAGGGGAGCCAAGCTTTTTTTTTCAACAATTTTACAACCTTTAATTAACCCCTCATGTCTGAAATTTTGCCAAATACAACAATGTAATTGTAATTTTTAAAAAAAATATCAAAATACAGGAAAAACATGGTTAACTGTGTGGAAACAAATGTATCATTTCAGGGCGGCTTCGTGATTTCAAAAAGCCGGGAATTTGAATTAGGCCTAAACAGTATGTAGAAGTCTAGAACTATAAATATATAGTATTAACATGTCAAGTGACATTAAATATATATATGTTTCTTGTGTAATATCTATTCTTTTTTTGATTGAAATATATTCTTTTGGGATCCATTATATGTCAGTTTTGCAAGCCTTCGAGAAATTTCTCGCAATCGGATGAAAATCGGATGTTTTTCAAGGACACCCCCATGCACAAATGCATCTTTGAAGGAAAACGGATGACAAAGGATTGTGATGTTTGCTTTTTTATCGACAATCGACCGACTAAAACGGACCGATTTTTTGTAGTTGTTTGTGACGCCGGCTTAGAGTAGGCGGTCCACAAAGGGTTTGCCTTGCCCTGGCGGGATGGCTTGTACATTCTTTTGATCAAAATTATGTTTACCAAATACCCTTATTATATTACAACTTCATGCATGTTTTGGGAATATATTTTTTTTTTTTTTATTTTTGGATATTTGTTTCTTGTTTTTTGTTTTCTCAGTTATACATGTGGGGGTGGTGGTGCTACGGCCTACAGTGTGTGTAGGGGTACGGGTATACGTTGTGTGTGTGGTGGTTCGTACGCATATACAAGTGTGTTTGTGTTTGTGGTGCTTTGGGGGTAACAGTGTGTGTGGTGTGGTGCGTACAGCAAAATACATCTGGTGTGTGTTTTACGAAAAGCGTATACAGTGGTGGTGTGTGTGTGTGTGTGTGGGTGCGTGGTGCGTAGGCATATACAATGTGGGGTTTGGGGTTTTGTGGTGCGTAAGGCGTATTACAGTGTGTGTGTGTGTGGGTTTCGTACGCATATACTTCTTGTGTGTGGTTCGTACAGCGTATTCATGTGTGTGTGTGTGTGTTTTTGTGTGTGGTGCTTTCGGCGCAACATGTTTGTGTGTGTGGTGCGTATCTTCATATATTGTGTTGGGTGTGGTGCGTACGCTATACAGTTTGTGTTTTGTGTGTGTGTGTGGGGGCTTACGTTTATACAGTGTGTTGTGGTGCATGGTGTTCCGCTGGTGGGACCTTTGCAAAGGAAGGCGGTGCCCCAGCATTTTCTTTATGGGGACACCCATCCTTGGGTATCCCAATATGGCGTTCGGTAACTTCCCGCCGCTTAAATTCTGGGATCCGGCCCCATCTGGAGGAACAGGATGTGAAGACATTACAAGGTAAGTATTTATTAGTAACCCTGCATTGGGTGATAAAACTTACTCAGCTTTTTTTTCGCACTGGAGAGGTATCACTAAAGTCTGTTCACTTCTAGTGAAAAACTTACAAGCCACCATTTTCTGCTCTCCCTTGTACCAAACCGGCCCCCTTCAACAGCAAGCCAAAGTTGAATGGTTTACCATCTCCCAATTAAGTATAGAGAGCCTTGTCCTCATAAAAAATTTACATTCAAAATTATTCTGGTCTGCCTATCTCTGTAGTGATGCGGCAGTTACAAATTTCATAAGATGATGGAAGGGCGTTGCTGAGAAAAACAAAGACCAGCTGATGAGTTTCCACTACGTGCATGGAATACACATTACTGATACCGTCTGGTGCTTTAATTTTCACTTTTAAAACCCATTATGAACATTACTGAATTGGAGGGTAAAATTTTAGTTTTCCCATGGGGTCAATGGTTTGTCTTATTTTGAAGCTAAAATTCCCATCCTGTTTGGATTTTGTGTTTGGAAACAAAACCAAAACACTTTCTTGGGTTTGAATTCTATTTAAAAAATATGAAAGGGGAAAAACTCAGCTTGATTAAAAGCTTCTAAGGGTGTATATCTGAAAACCTGAATAAGGTGTCCGGTTTTTTCTCAGGATTCCTTGAGGAAACCCCTGCAGCTGCTTAACATGAAACACTGTATTTCATTATTGTACCTTTACTCACAGATTTATTTATCCCAATACTGCTTCGTGATCAGGGAGAAGTTACAAATATTATCCATTGTGGTGTCGCTTTGTGGCCCTGCTTTATTGAAACAAAAAAATTAAAAGCGCATGATAATTTGATATTTCGTTTTACCACTTAATATATTTCTGATATTTTAAGAATAAATAAATTTTCTTTATTAGAAGCTTAGGCACCGGTGGAAAAAAAAAGAAGCACATAGGTTATAAAAAAACCCCAAAATTTTATTAAAAGCTACCAAATGGTTAAGTATTAAATTAAAATTTCGCATTGGTAGGAACCACAGAGTATTATGAATGTGGATTACACTGTGGAAATTACATATACCTCAATAACCCTTTAAAAAAAAGTTGGCGCAAAATAAGGTAATTAAATAACTTGCCGATGCCAAGGGCACCCAACAAATAAATTTATAGACAGAGAAGCCGGTAAAGTATACCAACAAAGAATTCTTTTAAAATAAATCACTTATATGGGGGTGTGTGATAACACACCTTTGGGGCACTTTTCATATATTTGGATTGTCACAGTCAAGGTGTAACATATTGCACATGCCAGCATGGATCATCTAAATAAAAGGTACAGTAATGCAAGAGAACGGATACAGAAATTCCCAAGGTTGGCCACACGTGTTTTGAGTTATAACTAGTGTTGAGCGATACTGCCGATATCTAAAAATATCGGATCGGGATGGTATCGCCGATATCACTAAATATCGTCGATATCCGATTTCCGATACCGGAAGTCCCATGTAAGTCTATGGGAACAAAATATCGCAACAAAAAAAACCCTTTCTTTCGTTGTAAACACAAAATATACACACATAGAATACAATATATATATATATATACATGTCATTGTGACATATATATACATATATTAATAGTTTATAACACTTCTAAATAGTAAAATAGACTCTGATTCAATGCCGGGTAAAGCCGTGACATACCCCATAGAAGTCGACGGGCTCGGTGCCGAGTACCCCCAAAACCTCTGGCTCTGTGCGACTCAACTGGGCGTCACGAACAGGATTCTGTAGCTCGCTATAAGCGAGTCCTGTGGTGCCTAAATTGAACTGGTTTTGTGCTTGAGAATTGCTAAAATCATCAGAGGATGTATTTGCCATTTTTCCGCTATATCTGCGTCACGACGAGGCACTGGTTGAAGGAAGAAGGGCGTGCTCTTCGGGGTGTACACTCACTCCAGTGGCGCGAAAACGATGGCCGACCACTCTAAATTACTGCAATTGTAAGATCGTGCCCCACAGCTCTTAGTTTCCGCCTCCTCATCCTCCTCAGTGTGCGGAAACTAACACGAAGGCCCGCCTCCCTACAAAAGAGGGGCCCTCTCCAGATGCTAATGACACATGTGACTTGGCAGAGATGGCTAATGGACACGAGCAGAAGTGTGAAGGATGGAGCAGTCAGAGATCTCCCCCCAGGAGGCGACTCGATCGCCACGGAACCACCGTTGGGCACCCGGCCTGGAAAACCCTCCTACGCTGCAAGAAGCGGAGGATACCCTAGGGCCTGGCCCGCACCGGGAGGAGGTCGCCAGGATGGAAGCCAGCTGGCGTGCCCTAAAACTAAACTTGGAGCGGCGCCAATTCCCTCTTACCTGAAGTGTCTGTCCGGGAAGGTGAGGCACCCTTCTAGTAGAGGAGTCCGTGCGGCATCCCAGCCCTTGCAATGTGATCCGGTTGCGTTAGTCTGCAGTGGAGGCAATCGTTCCTGCAAAAAAAAACGCTGCACCGGCAGCCCCCCAGATCCCCGCTGTCTGCCCCCGTCGCTTGAGGCAGAAAAGCGACACCCGTCCCTCATGGAGGAGGCCGCGCAGGCACCAGAGGTCTACCTGTCTGTACCGGAGCCCCGACTGTCATCTGTTCCAGAGCCGGCTGCTTCCGCCACAGGTGAGCGCCGCCAGGACTGGGGGGCGCCAGGAGAGCTGCCCGCAAATCGGGCATCGTAAGCTGGCATTTGATGGTGGAGAACATGGAGCAGCTGGTGGAGGAGAATTACAACCCGTTCAGGAGGAAGAGTGGAGACGTTGGGAGCGGGAAAGCAGAGCGAACAAAGGGAGCAGCGAGAAACCCAAAAGCTTCGGCAACGTCACCTGGAGAAGGACCCCCCGGCAAATAAGGACCGGATGTAGAAAAGATAAAGGAACCCTGTGGGAGCCGCGCGTAAGGGTGCAGTACGGAACTTTAAGTTAAAAGGTGGTTGGGGCTTCATCCAGGAGCCTGGACTTTATTTAGAAGTCTTTGTGACCCGGCGGGACGTGGAGACTCACCTCCCAGAAGGACACCCGGGAGGGACCTGTTTGCCAGGAGACTTGGTGACTTACACCCGACACTGGGGTTACAATGGATGGTACGCCCTAAATGTTACCAGGTGCGACCCCTAATCCCCAGAGTGTCAGGAACCTGTGAGACCCTCGGAGCCTTCAGCCTCCCACATCCAGGCCTCGCACAAGTGCCCACCCCACGCCGTAAATCTCCCCAGCCTCCCTCAGTGGTCTCCTCAGCAGCCCCAGCTATGGACATGATAAGTATAGCTGGCCCGTACCCGGCGCCTGTTAGGGCCCCCTGGGGTTCGTTCAGTCCGTGACATAGGGCTCCAGACCCGGAGGGAGATGAAAGAGGTGGCACACAGCACAGATAGCGGGTCACGACTTGACTGTACAGGCCACACGACGTCATCAGGTCCTGGTGGTCCTTGGTGTCTCGGATGTTTGGCAAGCATCAGAAGAGTACCAGGTGGTACCTGGAACACCCCTGCCAAAGAATTATAAATAACCCGGACAGGGTCCCTGTATGTAAATAGTTAAATTGTTGATGTACCCGGACGGGTGAATGTTCATAAAAAAATGTTTTAATTTAATAAAAAACACAACACAGTTTTTATTACTTTTATTACAGTCTCATCCTGCGACGCCATCGATCTCCTGTAAAATATGAAAAAAAAAACCACAGTATACCACCTGTCCGACCCAGTCCATAGTAACGAGTGTCCCACGACGATCCAGCTCTGCTACATCAGAATGACAGGCAGAGCCTGTCAACCCGGCGCAGCACAGCTGATTACCTGCTTCCCCGGCGGTGACGTCATCGGACTGGTTTACGGCCGGGATTACCCTGCAGTCACTGCAGTTATCGCGAAAAACTGCATGTGACCGCCAGGGAGAAGATAATGGCGGCCATCAAGCAGTCCAGGACGTGACCGCCGGATCTTCTGCCAGGTAAGTGCCGCTGACTCCTGACAGACCCGACCGACGGACACTCACAGTGACAGTGACAAATCCGATTCCGGTATCCGATATGACGAAAATATCGGTACTCGGAATCGAAAGCCCGATACAGCTAATATCGGCCGATACCCGATATTTGCAGTATCGTATCGCTCAACATTAGTAATCACCCAATTTCAAGAGTGCTGCATCCCTTGGATGACTTTTAAAAAATGTTACTTTAAAGAGTCAGTTAAACTGCTTTTTTGACCCATTTTATAGCACTATTCATTGACAGCTGTTAATAGAGCTTCCACAGAAAAGTTTAACCCAAGTCACACCATTTACCGGGTTGACCTGGCCTTCATCTCTTAACCCTGTACAGGGATCTAGACATACACAGAGACCCCTGACCTTGGGCCAGAGAATCAGCTGCTGCCCAATGGAGAGAGGAAAATATGCATAAAAATTATGGTTTTGTCAAAAATATTTTCTTGTCTAATAATTGTGAACACAGTGTTGGGTACTCTTTAAATGAGCATTTGTGGATTGCATAGTGAACTGTGTCCACAGACAATGATGTTCTGGAATTATTTCTGAGCCATGGAGTGATTTTCATTACTGAATCATGCTTGTTTATAATGCACTGCCACCTGAGGGCTTGTAGATCGCAATAATCCAACACTGACAATTGGCTTTGTCCCACGTACCATGGATTTCTCTAGAATCTCTGAATCGTTTGATGATATTATGTACTGTAAGTGTGAGATAGTCAAAGTCTTTTCAATTTTACACTGAGGAACATTTTTCTGAAATTGTTCCACATTTTTTATATGCAGTTGTTCACAGATTGATGAACCTCTGACCATCTTTGCCTCTAAGTGATTCTACCTCTCCAATGTGCTCTTTTTATGAATTCATGTGACTAAAAATTGACCCTCCAGCTGTTTTTTCATTAGTACTACTTCTTTTTCCATCCTTTTGTTAACCGTTTCCCAACTTTTTTGAGATTTCTTGCTGCCATCATTTTCTTGACAAGTTAATTTTTTCAAAAGAAAAAGAAAAATGTCTAACTTTCACCTTCTGATCTGTGTGTTCTATTTTTCTGATGTGAATAAAATATGGCTATAAGGGATTTCTAAATGATTGTATTTTTGTTTCTTTAAGTAAAAAAATGCTGACTCAATACAATTAACACCTCACATCTTATTTTAGCCTTATTGCAGCTCTTCCACTCAACTGCTCATAGTCCATAATATAGAAAAATGGCACACCAAAACATCTTCTTCATAACCATTTTTCTAATAGAAAAATCCTTTGTATTTACGAAGACTTTCAAATACCGTATTTTTCGGACTATAAGACGCACTGGACTATAAGACGCACCCAGGTTTTAGAGGTGGAAAATAGGGAAAAATATATTTGAAGCAAAAAATGTGTAAAATATTTAATAACATAAATAACATACTATTATATGTGGTGTTATTCTATATAATAGTATGTTATTATGTTGGGAAGCTGCGGGACCAGTGTGGTGTCTGTAAAGTACTATATGAAGACGCTGGAGGGTGAGTATAAGGCTACATTCACACTTGCGTTTTTTTGCGCAGCGCATCGTGCGCTATCGGACGCATGCGCAATGTTTCCTTATCTTTAACATGGCGGGCGCAGGGTCTAGTGCTTGTACGAGTTCATCTGCATTTGGCGTGCGCTGCGCATTTTCCAGGTGTGCACCTATACCGCTAGACGCTACATGTTGCATTTTTTTTTCTGCCAAACTGCTTTAAAAAAAACGTGTGCGCACAAAATAACATTGCAGTCTATGGGTGCGCTGGCGTGCGCATGGCTTTGCGCTCGTCAGCGCTTTTGCGCGCATGCGATTTTGGATTAAATAATGTCTAAGCACTTGTTTAAACAACCCCCTACACAAGCAAGATTGTGAGGAGTGTAGATAAAAAGGTGATACAGACAGAGATGATAGAGACAGAGATGATAGACAGATGATAGAGACAGAAATGATAGAGACAGATGATAGAGACAGAGATTATAGAGACAAAGATGATAGAGACAGAGATGATAGAGACAGAGGTGATAGAGACAGAGATGATAGAGACAGATGATAGATTATAGAGACAGAGATGATAGAGACAGATGATAGAGACAGAGATGATAGAGACAGAGATGATAGAGACAGATGTTAGATACAGAGATGATAGAGACAAAGATGATAGAGACAGAGATGATAGAGACAGAGGTGATAGAGACAGAGATGATAGAGACAGATGATAGAGACAGATGATAGAGACAGAGATGATAGAAACAGAGATGATAGAGACAGATGAAAGAGACAGAGATGATAGAGACAGATGATAGAGACAGAGATGATAGAGACAGATGATAGAGACAGAGATGATAGAGACAGATGATAGAGACAGATGATAGAGACAGAGATGATAGAGATAGATGATAGAGGACAGATGATAGAGACAGAGATGATAGAGACAGATGATAGAGACAGATGATAGAGACAGAGATGATAGAGACAGATGATAGAGACAGATGATAGAGACAGATGATAGAGACAGAGATGATAGAGACAGATGATAGAGACAGAGATGATAGACAGAGATGATAGAGACAGATGATAGAGACAGATGAAGTGTGAAAGTAGCCTCAGAATGGGGGCACGGGCTTATATTTAAAGCACCACTCCAGCACTGAAAAATAACACTGGAGTGCTGCTTTAAGATTCCATGGGAAAACTATAACTCTCAGCATGTCCTGCAGATCCTATGGCACGCTGGGAGTTATAGTCTACCACAGGATGGCAGAGTGATTTTTTTATGTGCGTATTACTAACCTTTTAATTAATTCTTTCTGTACAGTGTGTCTGCAGGACCTGTGATGACATCATGAAGAGGCAGGGCTTTGTGTGGTCATGTGATGCTCCAGCCCGCCCTCTTCATGACCTCATCACAGGTCCTCCACAGGAGCATTCAGCATCACATCAGCACAGCCCCCAGGCTGTCAGGTATGCGATGCCTCCTGCTGCACTCTGCTCCTGCCGCCTCCTTCTCTTTCCAGCACACATCTCCCCAGCTGCTGCAGGAATCAGGCGCTGGGGAACCATGTAGCCTGTCATCTGCTGCTCCCCGCTCACTGCTCAGCTGATAGGTGGGTGGGGAAGCGCTATTTAATATTCACTGCACTTAAGTATCGGGATGGTGGTTTCCCCAGCGCTGGATTCCTGCAGCAGAGGGGATATTTTCCTGCCTCCGGCGATCCCACTCCACCGCTGCCCCCTGCCCCCCTCCCACATGTAAGATTCCGACAATAAGACGCACCCACACTTTCTTCCCAGATTTGGAGGAAAAAAGTGCATCTTATGGTCCAAAAAATAATTCATTATCCAGGCTTCCAAGCTGCAGTTAGATCCTCAGTGTGTGCGGTCCATGCGCATTCATGTTACAATGAAGTGAACAGGAGGGCAGATGGGGAAGCACACGGCAGTTTAAATTTTCAGTATATTCAATGTCCACTTAGTGCATTCAGAGTGTGGTTATAGTTTTCTTTATTCCATCTGTAGTAATGCCAGCATACAAATTCTACATTCCCTGCTTGATTAATGGGGTAAACCTCTAGGAATTTATTATTTTAGTATACGTGGAAATAAAATTATAGCATACAAAACATATGTATATGTACATATGAGTTATTCCGACAAGTCAACAACCTGCAGTAACCACCAATCCACCAAACCGCTGCACAACCAGCTCTACCCTCGCCTACTGTATCCTCACCCATCCCTTGTAGATTGTGAGCCCTCGTGGGCAGGGTACTCTCTCCTCCTGTACCAGTCGTAACTTGTATTTTCTAAGATTACTGTACTTGTATTTATTATGTATACCCCACCTCAAGTAAAGCGCCATGGAATAAATGGCCTATAATAATAAATAATAATAATAATTGTGCCTATAATAACTCAGTTCCTGCACATTGAAGTCTAATCTCCTTTTTCGCTCTTTCTCTACCATCCACATTACAATTTTATGTTTGTTCATTTAATGCATTTTAAGTCATGCAAATAAAAGAAATAAACATTCTACATGGAAATAGTTGCTGAAATACAGCCTAACGGGTCTATCCTTGTTACAAGTTAAGGCACCAGCATTTTTATAATGGCATAGTGTCAGGAAAAAAACTGGAGCAGTGCTGAAGGGGACCTGGCATTTCATTAGTGGGACCATGATCATTGCTGCAGATCTGTGAGGTCCTGGCAACTAGTGCCAATGATGTGTTTGACTACACAGAGAGATAGATTACAACCTTAAAGGTATTTCTACATTCAGTTGACTATAATTTGTGTTTCCAAATACAAAGTTTAATTGGTTTTGCTAAGAAATTGGCCTAGATTAATTTTTTTTATGCTAAAGTAAAATTAGTTTGCGAGATCCATGGGGTACAGCAGCCGGCAAAAGTATAGCATCTGTAAATTATGAATTGAGGTTTTTTACTTGGTTGTCCTATAAGATATTATAAATTTTTTGGGATAGTTCAACATGTCTAATTTACTATGAAAAAGTTTTTTCAAGTCTATTTAAATAGTGGACCTCTTTTAAATCAGAGTAAACAGATTTAAACCATTTGTTTTTTTTTTTAGTTTGGTAAAAGGCAGAGTGACTCTTTTATAAAAGATGTTGGAGCTGGTATGCCCCTTTAAGAGTAAAGGGTACAATGCCCCTTGGTGACAGAGTGGTTTCCCACCTTCAGGAGGAATGCAGGCAAACACAGTTTCAATAATTTTACTCTTGTGGAGGCAAAAAGGTTTATGTCTCACTGTCTTTCATAAGGCAACTAGGTTCAAGGGCTTTTCCCACCAACAAAGTGCATTTTAATCAATAGATCCTGGAATAATAATAAACTCCACAATTGGATGTGTTTAAATATAAATGTTCCTGTGCTGAGATAATCTGTGTAATATCTGTTTCTGACCTTTCAGGAACATCGTCTGATCATACCACAGCTCTTGGACAGGAGAAGAAGGAAAAGAGGGTATACAGTAGTGTTGGCATTCCGATACCGCAAGTATCAGGTATGGGCCGATATTCGCTGTTTATCGGAATTCCGATACTTAGTTCCGATATTTTTCCAATATCGTATACCGGAATCGGAAGTTCCCATTAATTCTTTGAGAGGCAATGTGATTTTAGTCAGCCAATGAGGAATCTTATGAAGTGTGGGCACATCCTGTAATGCTGCGGTCATCTTAACTAATGGCATGGCTGTGATTGGCTGCTGAAATGATGTCAGAATGCACTATAAAAGGCGCCGCCGCCATTTTAGCGTCACTGTGCTGTGAACTCAGTTAGGGACAGAACGCTGTTCTGCTGACTTTGAGGGACAGTTAGACATTGCGATTTTGTGTACTGTGCTTTAGGCAGGCTAGTTTACCAACCGCTGTGTAAAGCTTCCTTTTGCCTTGCAGTGTTGTTTTAACAGCTCTGTGCAAGGTGTGTGTGAGAGTGCAGGTGACGCTGCAGTTTGCTCGCATCCACCGCTGTTTGTAGGCATCTGCACGTGTCACTCACTGACTCTTTTTTTATTTTATTTTGTGGAATTGTGCAGCTCCATTATATTTGAAAAAAATCGAATCTATTAGTGTGACGCGCTTCCATCCGTATACAATAAATTTGGTTGCAAAACACTATAGAAGTACAGAAAGGAGCCTTTCACAGATAGTGAACAGTTGTGTTTCAGTGTTCCACTGCAGTCTGTGAGGTTTTTGATTTTTTGAGTGCAGATCACGCTCCCGTTAGTTCTTCAACCACTGCTGGTTGTAGTCTGCTGAGCGTGTGTCACTGCCTCATCCTTCACATTTTTCTCTAATTGGTGCTGCTCCATTATATTTGAAAAAAATCTAATCTATTAGTGTGACGCGCTTCCATCCGTATACAATACATTGGTTGCAAACACTATAGAAGTACAGAAAGGAGCCTTTCACAGATAGTGAACAGTTTGTGTTTCAGTGTTCACTGCAGTCTGTGAGGTTTTGATTTTTTGAGTGCAGATCACGCTCCAGTTAGTTCTTCAACCACTGCTGGTTGTAGTCTGCTGAGCGTGTGTCACTGCTCATCCTTCACATTTTTCTCTAATTGGTGCTGCTCCATTATATTTGAAAAAAATCTAATCTATTAGTGTGACGCACTTCCATCCGTATACAATACATTGGTTGCAAACACTATAGACGTACAGAAAGGAGCCTTTCACAGATAGTGAACAGTTGTGTTTCAGTGTTCACTGCAGTCTGTGAGGTTTTGATTTTTGAGTACAGATCACGCTCCAGTTAGTTCTTCAACCACTGCTGGTTGTAGTCTGCTGAGCGTGTGTCAACTGCCTCATCCTTCACATTTTTCTCTAATTGGTGCTGCTCCATTATATTTGAAAAAAATCTAATCTATTAGTGTGACGCGCTTCCATCCGTATACAATACATTGGTTGCAAACACTATAGGTACAGAAAGGAGCCTTTCACAGATAGTGAACAGTTGTGTTTCAGTGTTCACTGCAGTCTGTGAGGTTTTGATTTTTTGAGTGCAGATCACCCTCCAGTTAGTTCTTCAACCACTGCTGGTTGTAGTCTGCTGAGCGTGTGTCACTGCCTCATCCTTCACATTTTTTCTCTAATTGGTGCTGCTCCATTATATTTGAAAAAAATCGAATCTATTAGTGTGGACGCGTTCCATCCGTAAAACAATACATTGGTTGCAAACACTATAGAAGTACAGAAAGGAGCCTTTCACAGATAGTGAACACGTTGTGTTTCATTGTTCACTGCAGTCTGTGAGGTTTTGATTTTTTTGAGTGCAGATCACGCTCCAGTTAGTTCTTCAACCACTGCTGGTTGTAGTCTGCTGAGCGTGTGTCACTGCCTCATCCTTCACATTTTTCTCTAATTGGTGCTGCTCCATTATATTTGAAAAAAATCTAATCTATTAGTGTGACGCGCTTCCATCCGTATACAATACATTGGTTGCAAACACTATAGAAGTACACAAAGGGGCCTTTCACAGCTACTGAACAGTTGTCTGCAGTGTTCACTGCAGTCTCTGAGGAATAACCACACTTAGGCCTTATAACTTTTCTGACTTTCTTTATCAATCTACCAAGATGAAGAAGGCAGGGAGTAAGGCACGTGGTCGTGGCCGTGGAGTTTCAGCAGGGAAGGACGTGGGGATTCTGTGGCTGCTGCCACACCCATTGACACAGCATCCACCAGTTTTCCCCGTGAGCGTTCCTTTATGCGCACTTTTGTAGGAGCTCAGCGTACCCCCCTGCTGCGGGAAGAACAAATTGAAGCCGTTGTTAGTTGGATGGCAGCCAATGCATCGACTTCAATTGCTTCCACCTCCTCTCAGGACCACAGCACTGTTGAACAACCATCTGTCTCTTCACCGCCTGCCAAATTGCCCAGGCAGTCAGAGAGTTCTGAACTGGAGCCAGCTGAGTCTCTGCTTCTGTTCTCAGAATCTGTTGGCTTGCAAACAGGGGCCCAGCCAAGCAGCATTCTGGAATGTGAAGAAGAGGCAGTATGCAGTGATGCGCAACAGCTGTGTCTCTCTGAATGTGAAGAGGCAGGTGAGCCAGTGCCGATGGTCAGCACACCGCAGAACGCATCTGATGATGATGAGACTCAGGTGCCAGTTTCTGTTGAGCATGGTGCTGGCCAGACCACCCAACAGCAGCAGGTTTTGGAAGAGGGTAGTGGAGATGATGAGGTCCAAGACCCAACATGGCGTGAGGAACAGGAAGGTGGTGGTAGCAGCTCTGAGGAAGAGATTGCCCCAACGGTCCAAACAGTAGGGAGAGTAGGCTGCAGACTCGGTTGCCTGTAGCCTCCAGTTTGGCACCCGTTCGTAGCAGTTCTCTTCCAACAGCCAAAACGGGCGCTCCCAGGACTTGCACTGCGTGGTCCTTTTTTGACACACTTGCAGATGATATTTGCTATGTCAAATGCAAGCTGTGTAATCAAAAAGTAAAAAGAGGTAAAAGTGTCAGTAACCTCAATACCACTAATATGTGGAAACATGTGCGGACAAAGCACGTGGTTGAGTTACAAAGACACACTGGAGATGTAGGCCAACCTACAGCAGCACCTACATCTTCAGCTCGTGTTGGAGCCTCTTCCTCCAGCTCACACACAGCTGGTTCGGCTTCCTCACAGGATCGCCATGGAAGAACCTCTGTCACTGTTGTCCAGAGACCCAGTGTTATTCCACCCACAGCTGCAAGTTCCCTGTCATCCTCACACTCCCAGGCCACAAAACAGCCATCGGTAGCACAGGCATGGGATAAAAGACGGCCATACTCGGCAAACCATCCACGAGCACAGGCTCTGAATGCTGGCATTGCAAAACTCCTGTCCCTTGAAATGCTGTCATTCAGGCTGGTGGAGACTGACAGTTTCCGTAACTTAATGGCATTGGCAGTCCCACAATACAATGTGCCCAGCCGATTTTATTTCAGCAGGCAAGCCGTCCTTGGTCTGCAAAAGCATGTTGAGGGAAAAATTAAACATGCGCTACTAAACGCCGTCAGTAGCAAGGTCCACCTGACCACCGATGCGTGGACCAGTACCCATGGCCAGGGACGATACCTTTCCCTCACTGCCCATTGGGTCAATGTTGTGGAGCCGGGTACAGATCTTGCGAGTGGCGCTGTACGTGTTCTGCCAACTCCAAGGATTGCAGGAATCAAGTCTGTCCACATTGACTCCTCCTCCTACTCCAGTTCCTCAGAATCATCGCTGCAGGAGCCGTCACAGTCTACCTCCACATGGACCCGTGAACGCTTACCTGATGCGACCGATATGAGCACAGCCGTGGCCAAACGTCAACAGGCCGTCCTGAAATTAATTTCCATGGGGAATCGAAGCCACACAGCGCAGGAGCTCTGGAATGCCATCAAGCAGGAGAGCGACGTGTGGTTTTTGCCAGCGAATCTCCAGCCAGGCTTGGTAGTGTGTGACAATGGCCGAAATCTGGTGGCAGCTCTGGGCCTTGGCAACCTCACTCACATACCATGTCTGGCACATGTGCTCAACTTGGTCGTGCAGAGTTTTTTGAGGGACCATCCGGATCTTGATGCACTGCTGCACAAGGTCCGCCTAGAGTGCGCTCACTTGCTACGTTCCAGCATCGCCAGATCGCGCATTGCAGCTCTGCAACGCAGATTTCGCCTTCCTGAACATCGCATCATATGTGACGTACCCACCAGGTGGAATTCCACGTTACATATGTTGGAGCGGTTGTGTGAGCAGCAGCCAGCAGTAATAGAGTATCAGCTGCAACAGGCGCAATCAACTCGCAATTTGCGCCGTTCACACTTCACCACTACTGAGTGGGCCTCTATGAAGGACATCTGCGACGTTTTGCGTGCGTTTGATGTCTCAACGCGGATGGCGAGTGCAGATGATGCACTAGTCAGCATGACTGTCCCCCTTATCTGCCTGCTTCAGAAATCACTGAAAGCACTAAAGGAAGAGGTTTTGGAAGAGGTGGAGGATGAGGAGTCACAAATTCAATTACCTTCAGGACAGTCAGCGCAACGTGGTTCCTCACAAAGGGCTGGGCAGGGCTCACTTTGTGAGGAGGATGAGGAGGAGGAGGAGTCAATGGAGGAGGAAGAAATCCCTACAGAGGGAGGTACACAACGCTGTAGTCAGTATGTAGAGCGAGGGTGGGGTGATGCAGAGGAGACAGAGATGACGCCTCTTCCAGAGGACAGCCTTTGTTGGCCAGTTGGGAGTCTGCAGCACATGGTTGATTTCATGCTTCAGTGCTTGAGAAACGACCGCCGCATCGCCCACATTCTCAGCATGTCAGATTATTGGGTGTACACCTTCCTAGACCCTCGCTACCGGGACAACTTACAAACCCTCATCACACCGGTGAACCGGGACCGTAAAATGCAGGAGTACCAAGACACACTGGTGCAATCCATACTGTTGTACATTCCAGCCGAGAGAGCTGCTGCTGCTGCTACTGCTTTACAAAGCAGCTCTGTGCGTCGAGGCAGTGTAGACACCTCTACAACAAGAGGGAGCAGAAGCAGCGCCTCTGCACAGGGCAAGAACTGTATGTTACAAATGTGGCAAAGTTTTGTGACAGCGCCAGCAAGGTCTACACCATCCGAGACGGCTCCAGTCACCAGGAAGAAACGTTTCCGTAAGATGGTGACAGACTACTTGGCTTTCCCTCTAAGTGTACTCCCAGATGCCTCTTCCCCTTTCAAATTTTGGGTCTCTAAGTTGGATACATGGCCAGAGCTTAGCCAGTATGCATTGGAGGTGCTGGCTTGCCCTGCTGCCAGTGTATTATCTGAGCGTGTCTTTAGTGCTGCAGGTGGTGTAGTAACAGACCGTTGCATGCGACTATCCTCAGAGAATGTAGACCGGCTTACTTTTCTGAAAATGAACAAGGCATGGATCTCACCTGAATTTGCCTGTCCGTTTTCAGATTAAATAACTGTTTGGCAACGTTTTCCATGTCTCCTGTTATGTTCATCTTTCTACCACCTGAACTCTACTCCCTGGGCTACAACACCGCCATTTGTTGCTCGTAAGTAATTGGCAGGGGTACTGACTCCTGGCCAGCCTGGTTACAGCACGACAGCTGTTTCCTGGCAGTGTGAACGTCAATTATCCTCCAATAAGTTGTGCTGTCGTGTTGCATTCGGGTTAGCCGACTCTATGGTGCCTGCAGTTTAGGTGATTCCTATGTGTGCTGTGGGATATGTAAATAAAGGCGGTTTCCATTGTGACAATAGGATAAGCACCCACTGTAGGACTGTGTGATTCGGTAACTGCGGACGGCTTGCGTCCTGTCAACTTACATTTTCATGGGTGCGTTCTTCTACCCGTCCGGGGTCCAGTACCGTCAAGTGGTTCTCCCCAGTGCCTTTGGCCTAGGTGCCTCCATCTCCGTATCCGAGTTCCAGCAACGTCTGCTGGTCCTTGGTAGTGCTTTGGAGCACAGTTACCTCCTGCTTAGTAACCGTGTCACAGTAACGTCAGCTGGTACTCGGTTGTGACATTGCCTCTTTTCCTTCTGCTACCCGTCCGGGGTCCTCGTTACTTCCATTGTCTCTTGCTCCATCTGATACCCGTCAGGGTTCCAGTAACGTCAGCTGTTTCTCGGAAATTAGACGACCTTAAAGACCACCCAGAAGAAGATGACGACAACAAGGACGACGAGCATGAAGCCAACCAGCCTGAACACCATCACAAAGAAAAAATAAAAGATTACCCAGAAGAAGATCACCAACAGGACAAAAAAGGTTAAGACAAACTACAAGATACAGAACAAGAGACAGAAGAACAATAAGCAAAAGATCAAAAAGCAGAGGAACATGAAGTATAAGACCAAAATGAAGAGCAAAATATATGCTCTAAATTCTAAGCAGAAGAAGACTAAGCAGTGTATGGGGTGAGTCCGTTCCTCCTCGTGGTGCCCTTGGAAAATGCCTGCTGCTGCAGGCTAAACTGAACACGGACAAATACTGTTGTAATTTAAATCTTTTGTGACAGCAAGAACGGAAGGATGAACAATTCATACTTTTACAGATTACAAGTACAGGAATCTCTGTCACAAATAAGAATATGATGAAGAAGATGAAGAGGAAGAAGATGAAGAATTTGAATATGAAGAAGATTAATTAGTTTAATAATAACAATATGAGTAATGTAAACAAAAACATGAATAGCAAGAAGTTTAAGAAGAAGATTAAGAAGGTGAAGATGAAGAATAATTTGATGATAAAGATGATGCTGCTGAAGATTATGAAGGAGAAAGTGTGGCACTGGCAAAAGTTAAAAAGGTGAAGAGCATGGAAGTTGTGAAACATACATATTTGCCGAAATAGAAAAAAGGTTAACAACATTGTCAATTTGTTAGTCAATCCAAACGTATTTCCCAAAAAAAATATATTAATGCTATTCCAATGCATTGGGTTAAACATGTATGCCTTTATTGTCTCCTCAACCTCCCCCAATACATTCTACATTAGTCTTTGTTGTTTTCCTTCATGTACAATTAACCAACAAGGCAAGAATGGTTTTTTTAATGTCGATATTTTGTTCCCATAGACTTACATTGGACTTCCAGTATCGGAATCGGATATCGACGATATTTAGTGATATCGGCGATACCATTTCGATACGATATTTTTAGATATCGAGCAGTATCGATCAACACTAGTGACAATGCATTATGTTTTTTTAAATGGTTATTTTTTATCGTACATTATTGTGTCATCACATTGATGAGTCCATGCTGGACATGTCATACATGCTGTACAAAGTAACGATTTTATTAACTTAAATAATTGAAATGTCTGTGACTGTCACATCTAAATTGCAATGATGATGATGATGAGTGACTATTACAAAATCCATTGTCTTCACTATGTTATGATTTAACATAGCGTTCCTTAAGCATTATTCATAAATACAAAAATGGACTTTTATTCTTAAATTTACAACACTAATATTTTGTAACCAATTTTTTGGGTGGTGTGTTGTTCCATTTCTTGTTGGCATGTGTATATATGCGTTTATATTTGCAATTTGCATTTTTATTCTTGAAGTTAGGAAACATATGTATCTTCGTACCGTGTTAGCCAGTAGATAGAAAAATATTTAGACTTGAGAGTCCGCAGTGGTTGTTACCTTTTAATGGATAACTGAAAAGATGGTAACAAATTGCAAGCTTTCGAGGCTACTCACGTCTCTTCATCAGGCAAAGACTAAAACAAAAAATGAAGCATCACATATTTCTATACACAACAGGACACAGGAATAGTGAAATAGGTAAGACAAGTAAGTGACGTGTAGCAGAACTGTCATTATCACAGAGGGATGAACATAAATATTGGAACAGTTCCTAGATAAGGATAGAAAGTTTTATTGCCCTCTGATTGGGGTCTGGTTTTGTGTTTTCATGCCCCTGGAAGGGCAGAGACGCAGATTCCTTAATTGATATAGAATGACATAAATCCGTGTGATCTATTCATTCCATCACTAACAGTGTCAAAGGTCATGATGAGCTTATATTCTGAAACTTTTGTATCTTTCTCATATTTGAAGTTATATTTTAATACCAGTAATTCCACATCCATCATGCTATGACCGGGCATACAAAATTGTTTTGCCACAGGTAAATCCATTATTTTTTCTCTTATTGTGTGGCGCTGATAATTCATCCTTGTTCTCATTTTTTGGCCGGTCTCCCCTCACTTGTCCCTCCCTCACTTGTCTTACCTATTCCTGTGTCCTGTTGTGTGTAGAAATATGTGATTCTTCATTTTTTGTTTTAGTCTTAGCCTGATGAAGAGACCTGAGTAGTCTCGAAAGCTTGGAATTTGTTACCATATTTTCAGTTAGCCATTAAACGGTATCAACCACAGAGGACTCTCAAGTATAATTATTGAAAAAATGACTAAGTATGGAATGGACAAGGCAACTGTTAGGTGGATTCATAACTGGCTTAGTGATCGGACCCAAAGAGTGGTTGTAAATGGCTGCACATCCAGTTGGAAGAATGTCTCAAGTGGGGTACCACAAGGCTCTGTTTTGGGCCCTGTATTGTTCAACATCTTTATCAATGATTTATATGAAGGAATTGAGGGTAAACTGATCAAATTTGCTGATGACACAAAGCTAGGAGGGGTAGCTAATACTAGAGAAGAGAGAGAGAGGATTCAAAAAGATATACATAAACTGGAGCAGTGGGCAGCAACTAACAGAATGGATTTTAACAGGGAAAAATGCAAAGTACTACATCTGGGCAATAAAAATGAAAAAAGCATATACAAAATGGGAGGAATAGGGCTAAGTAACAGCACATGTGAAAAAGACTTGGGTATACTAATTGATCACAGACTTAACATGAGTCAACAGTGTGATGCAGCAGCAAAAAAGGCAAATGCAATTCTAGGATGTATCAACAGAAGCATACAGTCTAGATTACGTGAGGTCATTATTGCCCTCTACTCCTCTTTGGTCAGACCTCATCTGGAATACTGTGTCCAGTTTTGGGCACCACATTTTAAAAAAGACATCAACAAACTGGAGCAAGTTCAGAGAAGAGCCACCAGAATGGTGACCGGTCTGCAAAACATGTCCTATGAGGAACGGTTGCAGGATTTGGGAATGTTTAGCTTGCAAAAAAGAAGACTGAGAGGAGACTTAATAGCTGTCTACAAATATCTCAAGGGCTGTCACATTGTAGAAGGATCATCTTTATTCTCATTTGCACAAGGAAAGACTAGAAGCAATGGGATGAAACTGAATGGGAGGAGACACAGATTAGATATTAGAAAAAACTTTTTGACAGTTAGGGTGATCAATGAGTGGAACAGGCTGCCACAAGAGGTGGTGAGTTCTCCTTCAATGGAAGTCTTCAAACAGAGGCTGGATAGACATCTGTCTGGGATGATTTAGAGAATCCTGCTTTGAGCAGGGGGTTGGACCAGAAGGCCCAGGAGGTCCCTTCCAACTCTACCATTCTATGATTCTATGATTCTATGATAAATATTTTTCTATTCTTGGAATTGAAATTCATCATTTTATTGTCCTAGTAAAACTTCATTTATTCTTGTTTGAAGTACATACATTTGCAATGGCCACGTAACAAGGCAATAACTCAATATTTTATGCCTACACCCTCCTTGACCCTGGGCTTCAACACCGCCAGTTGCTGCTCAGAAGTGTTAGATGCACAGATGAAAACAATCGCTGATTTGTTTGTGGGGTTCAGTAACGCCTGCTGTTCCCCTGCTGTGTGTCTGGCAAAAATTACTGCTGCTAACTACAACTTCAACTTCAAACATCTCATACTAGGCCTCTGCCTACACCCTCCTTGACCCTGGGCTTCAACACCGCCAGTTGCTGCTCAGAAGTGTTAGATGCACAGATGAAAACAATCGCTGATATGTTTGTGGGGTTCAGTAACGCCTGCTGTTCCCCTGCTGTGTGTCTGGCAAAAATTACTGCTGCTAACTACAACTTCAACTTCAAACATCTCATACTAGGCCTCTGCCTACACCCTCCTTGACCCTGGGCTTCAACACCGCCAGTTGCTGCTCAGAAGTGTTAGATGCACAGATGAAAACAATCGCTGATGTGTTTGTGGGGTTCAGTAACGCCTGCTGTTCCCCTGCTGTGTGTCTGGCAAAAATTACTGCTAGCTACCTAATCATGGTGAAAAAAACATGACATGTCAAAGTGTCTAGTGCTACACATAGATATGAGGCTACACCCTGATTTCTAAGCTGTAAACATTTGAAACGTCAACTTTAAAACCATAAAATGATTAGTCTTTGTCACAAATCTGTTACAAAATAATTGTGACATATTATTACAGATATGCACATGTCGAAAACAAATGCAAACACAAAAGCCTACTTATGCTATAGGATTCTGATGGTCAACCTTGTCACTCCATAGCTTAGACAAATCCAACTCACATCATGACTGAAATTCTGCAATGTTGGAAGTGCATAATGTGGGTTGAACTTTGACAACTGCTGCAGTGCGAAGGTTATACTTCAGTGTTCTTGCCTTTTAAATAAAAGCATACAAGTAAATATAATAATCCAATGTTGATTAAGGGACGTGATGTACACCTGTAATATTGTGCAAACAATGCATGTAGGAATAGTCCTCTTCAACATTACTTATATTTGTGTCATTTTAAAAAATACATATTTAATTAGAAAGTTAACAGCCCATATCATAAAGGTCCTTCATGTAAATATGATAATCGCTAACAAAAATCATGCATTACCTTGGTAAAGTCAATAGTGCATAGTCACAATAGCAAAATATATACCTGTAAGTGGTGCTGAAAGAACGACAACTGATAGAATAGGTGAATGATATCTATTTATCAGACTGAATAGCGACACCTGTACAATGTCGATATAATACTGTACCTTAACAAAACAGCTGTGTCACACCTCACACTCGTTTTTCTTGTAGCTTGTTATGTAATAGGGCACATGCGTGTATGTTTCATCATAGGTGCATGTTTACTGAGTAAAGCAGTCATGACAACGCCTTTGTGTTGTCGGTACGCTTGCGATGATGAACGATGCGCACCGTGAATGTTAGTCTGCGTCATAAGACGTACAGACGCTCCAATACCCAACTCGTCACAGCAGGAAGCCAGTCTGTGCGTCCAAACAAAGGCGCAACCATACATGCACGTAACCTTTTATAAAGCTATATAAAAAAAAGGATGTAGTAGTAACGCACACTTTATTGAGGTACAGTATTACATCGCCATTCACCATCTGTGGCTATGCAGTCTCATCTATATATACCTTATCTATCCGTTGTCATGCTTGCAAGTCCACGGTCAGGCATAAATATCTGTTTTCACTCTGCACTATGCACTTTTTAAATTTTTTGTTTGTTAATATAAATGATTGGCACATATTATCAGTATTACATGATGGAAATTTTAGATATTTTTAAAAAAATTTTAGTGATATTATTCACCAAATGTAAAGTTTTATGAATGTCAAAGATAACTTGTAATGCTGATTATGTTTTTAAGTCAGCCATTCATTGTCTACACAATAAAAATGGTGTACATACTGTTACTTAGCCATCATTAATGGATTCTGATATGTACTTGTATGCTTTTATTTTAAACCGTATAGCAGATTATTTAACCTATTTTAATTGTGGTTTGCATTGCTTTTCAACATGTTAATGTATGCATTTATGTTTGTAAATTATTAATTTACATATATTTTTTTAAGTAAAATCATCATCTTATGGTACTAAAGGTTATATTTCTCTTGTTTGGAGTATAGACATTTTTAATTGACACGTAACAAGGAAAATACTTGATATAGTATTTAAACATCCTCCTTGACCCTGGGCTCCAACACCGCCAGTTGTTGCTCGGAAGTGCTGTTAGCGCAGTGAACACTTGCTCCTGTGTTACTGTGGTTCAGTAATGTCAGCTGTTCCCCTGCTGTGTGAACGGCAAAAAGTCCTGCTGCCTCCACCATGTTCTCTTCTCATTCCTGGGCTACAACACCGCCAGTTGTTGCTCGGAAGTGCTGTTAGCACAGTCAACACTTGCTCCTGTGTTACTGGGGTTCAGTAATGTCAGCTGTTCCCCTGCTGTGTGAACGGCAAAAAGTCCTGCTGCCTCCACCATGTTCTCTTCTCATTCCTGGGCTACAACACCGCCAGTTGTTGCTCGGAAGTGCTGTTAGCACAGTGAACACTTGCTCCTGTGTTACTGGGGTTCAGTAATGTCAGCTGTTCCCCTTCTGTGTGAACGGCAAAAAGTCCTGCTGCCTCCACTATGTTCTCTTCTCATCCCTGGGCTACAACACCGCCAGTTGTTGCTCGGAAGTGCTGTTAGCACAGTGAACACTGGCTCCTGTGTTACTGGGGTTCAGTAATGTCAGCTGTTCCCCTTCTGTGTGAACGGCAAAAAGTCCTGCTGCCTCCACCATGTTCTCTTCTCATTCCTGGGCTACAACACCGCCAGTTGTTGCTCGGAAGTGCTGTTAGCACAGTCAACACTTGCTCCTGTGTTACTGGGGTTCAGTAATGTCAGCTGTTCCCCTGCTGTGTGAACGGCAAAAAGTCCTGCTGCCTCCACCATGTTCTCTTCTCATTCCTGGGCTACAACACCGCCAGTTGTTGCTCGGAAGTGCTGTTAGCACAGTGAACACTTGCTCCTGTGTTACTGGGGTTCAGTAATGTCAGCTGTTCCCCTTCTGTGTGAACGGCAAAAAGTCCTGCTGCCTCCACTATGTTCTCTTCTTATCCCTTGGCTACAACACCGCCAGTTGTTGCTCGGAAGTGCTGTTAGCACAGTGAACACTTGCTCCTGTGTTACTGGGGTTCAGTAATGTCAGCTGTTCCCCTTCTGTGTGAATGGCAAAAAGTCCTGCTGCCTCCACCATGTTCTCTTGTCATTCCTGGGCTACAACACCGCCAGTTGTTGCTCGGAAGTGCTGTTAGCACAGTGAACACTTGCTCCTGTGTTACTGGGGTTCAGTAATGTCAGCTTTTCCCCTGCTGTGTGAACGGCAAAAAGTCCTGCTGCCTCCACCATGTTCTCTTCTCATTCCTGGGCTACAACACCGCCAGTTGTTGCTCGGAAGTGCTGTTAGCACAGTCAACACTTGCTCCTGTGTTACTGGGGTTCAGTAATGTCAGCTGTTCCCCTGCTGTGTGAACGGCAAAAAGTCCTGCTGCCTCCACCATGTTCTCTTCTCATTCCTGGGCTACAACACCGCCAGTTGTTGCTCGGAAGTGCTGTTAGCACAGTGAACACTTGCTCCTGTGTTACTGGGGTTCAGTAATGTCAGCTGTTCCCCTTCTGTGTGAACGGCAAAAAGTCCTGCTGCCTCCACTATGTTCTCTTCTCATCCCTTGGCTACAACACCGCCAGTTGTTGCTCGGAAGTGCTGTTAGCACAGTCAACACTTGCTCCTGTGTTACTGGGGTTCAGTAATGTCAGCTGTTCCCCTGCTGTGTGAACGGCAAAAAGTCCTGCTGCCTCCACCATGTTCTCTTCTCATCCCTGGGCTACAACACCGCCAGTTGTTGCTCGGAAGTGCTGTTAGCACAGTGAACACTTGCTCCTGTGTTACTGGGGTTCAGTAATGTCAGCTGTTCCCCTGCTGTGTGAACGGCAAAAAGTCATGCTGCCTCCACCCTGTTGTCTTCTCATCCTGGGCTTCAACACCGCCAGTTGTTGCTCGGAAGTGTCATTGGCACGGGTACTCACTCCTGCCCAGACTGGTTACAGCACGCCATCTGTTTCCTGTCAGTGTAAACGTCACTTAGCCTCCAATAAGTTGTCCTGTCGTGTTGCGGTCGGGTTAGCCGACTCTATGGTGCTTGGAGTTTAGGTGCTTCCTATGTGTGCTGAGGGATATGCAAATAAAGGCTGTTTCCGTTGTGACAATAGGACAATCACCCACTGTAGTACTGTGGGATTCGGTAACTGCGGCCGGCTCGCGGCCTGTCAACTTAAATTTCCATGGGTACCTTCTGCTACCCGTCCGGGTTCCAGTACCGTCAGCTGGTTCTCCGCAGTGCCTTTGGCCTAGGTGCCTCCATCTCGGTATCCGAGTTCCAGCAACGTCTGCTGGTCCTTGGTAGTGCTTTGGAGCACAGGTACCTCCTGCTTAGTAACCGTGTCCCAGTAACGTCAGCTGGTCCTCGGTTGTGCCATTGGCTCTTTTCCTTCTGCTGCCCCTCCGGGTTCCAGCACAGTCAGCTGGTCCTCGTTACTTGCATTGGCTCTTGTACCTTCTGCTACCCGTCCGGGTTCCAGTACCGTCAGCTGGTTCTCCGCAGTGCCTTTGGCCTAGGTGCCTCCATCTCGGTATCTGAGTTCCAGCAACGTCTGCTGGTCCTTGGTAGTGCTTTGGAGCACAGGTACCTCCTGCTTAGTAACCGTGTCCCAGTAACGTCAGCTGGTCCTCGGTTGTGCCATTGGCTCTTTTCCTTCTGCTGCCCCTCCGGGTTCCAGCACAGTCAGCTGGTCCTCGTTACTTGCATTGGCTCTTGTACCTTCTGCTACCCGTCCGGTTCCAGTACCGTCAGCTGGTTCTCCGCAGTGCCTTTGGCCTAGGTGCCTCCATCTCGGTATCCGAGTTCCAGCAACGTCTGCTGGTCCTTGGTAGTGCTTTGGAGCACAGGTACCTCCTGCTTAGTAACCGTGTCCCAGTAACGTCAGCTGGTCCTCGGTTGTGCCATTGGCTCTTTTCCTTCTGCTGCCCCTCCGGGTTCCAGCACAGTCAGCTGGTCCTCGTTACTTGCATTGGCTCTTGTACCTTCTGCTACCCGTCCGGGTTCCAGTACCGTCAGCTGGTTCTCCGCAGTGCCTTTGGCCTAGGTGCCTCCATCTCGGTATCCGAGTTCCAGCAACGTCTGCTGGTCCTTGGTAGTGCTTTGGAGCACAGGTACCTCCTGCTTAGTAACCGTGTCCCAGTAACGTCAGCTGGTCCTCGGTTTTGCCATTGGCTCTTTTCCTTCTGCTGCCCCTCCGGGTTCCAGCACAGTCAGCTGGTCCTCGTTACTTGCATTGACTCTTGTACCTTCTGCTACATTTACAAATTGAAGATTTTTTCAAAGCTTTTTTGGGTAATCACTCTGGATCTCCAACAATTAAGACGACGACCCTGATGACCACCCCGAAGAAGATGACGACCACAAGGACGACGAGCATCAAGCCAACCAGCCTAAACACCATCACAAAGAAGAAATAAAAGATTACCAAACAGGACTAAGAAGGTTAAGACAAACTACAAGATACAGAACAAGAGACTTAAGAACAATAAGCAGAAGATGAAAAAGCAGAAGAACATGAAGTATAAGACCAAAATGAAGAGCAAAATATATGCTCTAAATTATAAGCAGAAGAAGACTAAGCAGTGTATGGGGGTGAGTCCGTTCCTCCTCGTGGTGCCCCTGGAAAATGCCTGCTGCTGCAGGCTAAACTGAACACGGACAAATACTGTTGTAATTTAAATCTTTTGTGACAGCAAGAACGGAAGGATGAAAAATTCATACTTTGACAGATTACAAGTACAGGATTCTCTGTCACAAATAAGAATATGATGAAGAAGATGAAGTACAATATGAATAAGAATAATAGTTTAATAAGAAGAATATGAGTAATGTTAACAAAAAGATGAATAGCAAGAAGTTTAAGAAGAAGATAAAGAAGGTGAAGATGAAGAATAATTTGATGAAAAAGATGATGCTGCTGAAGATTATGAAGGAGAAAGTGTGTCAAAAGTTAAAAAGGTGAAGAGCATGGAAGTTGTGAAATATACATATTTGCCAAAATAGAAAAAAACGTTAACAACATTGTCAATTTCTTCGTCAATCCGAACATCTTTAAAAAAAAATATATTTATGCTATTCCATTTGATTGGGTTAAACATCTATGCCTTTAATGTCTCCTCAACCTTCCCCAATACATTGTACATTACTCTTTGTTGTTTTCCTTTATGTACAATTAACCAACAAGGCAAGAATGGGTTTTTTTTAATTCCGATATTTTGTACCCATAGACTTACATTGGATTTCCGGTATCGGTATCGGGTATCGCCGATATTTTTTGGGTATCGGCGATACCATTCCGATTCCGATACTTTTGGATATCGGAAAGTATCGCTCAACTCTAGTATACAGACATTACAGCATGGGATCTCAAATGATTACTTTCATGAGGTAAAAATTTGTTTAAATACAGGCAGTTAATTGGTTTACTTCACAGAAATAATCACTTGCAATCCCATGCTGTCCTGTCTGTATACTGTTCTGCTTCCTCCCTTGTCCAGTAGATGTGGCATGATCAGACTATGTTCCTGCACGGTCAGACACGGTCATTACACAGTACACAGCAGGGGCACATTTATAAGATTATCTCAGTACAGGACAAAATGTGGAACATTATTATTCCAATATCCATTGATTAAAATGAACTTTGTTTGTGGGAAAACCTCTTTAATGGTTTCAGGAGTCACATAAGTCAAAAAGTTAAGCAGATGTATTTGCGTCAAATTACTTGCTCCTGCTGCACTTGCACAAGGCCTGCAGGCACATTCTTCACCAATTCATTTCAGTACAAAAATCTCCATACTCCGAAGTCTCTGTGACTCTCAAAATAAATAGTTGCATAGCTACATAGTTGCACTGGTTGAAAAAAGACCTAGGTCCATCAAGCTCAAAATTTCTCCACCAGTTATACATTTTGTCACTTAACTATAATTCACAATATTATGTATATTGATGAAATCATCCAGCCCTTTTTTAAAAGCTATTATTGTGTCTGCCATTACTACCTCTTCTAGTAAGGCATTACACAGTCTGACTCCTCTAACTGTAAAGAACCCTTTCCTATTTAGCTGCTGGAATCACCTTTCTTCCACCTGTAATGAGTACCCCCTAGTCCTTAGTATGGTTTTTGGAATGAATAAGTCATGTGCCAGTCCTATTGACCAGAAATATATTTATACATGTAAATGAGGCATCTTTTTACTAAGCCAAACAAGCCCAAACTTTTCAACCTCTCATCATTTGAGAGGCCTTCCATTCCTTGTAATAATCTAGTTGCCAGCCTTTGAACTGACTCTAATTTCTGAATATCCATTTTAAAATGTGGAGTCCAAAACTGGATCCCATATTCTAGATGTGGCCTCACAAGGGATTTTTAAAGGGTTACATTATGTTGGGATGGCAGAATTTTATCTCCCTTTTTATACACCCTAAAATCTTGCTTGCTTTTGCAGCTGCTGTTTGACATTGAGTATTGCTGCTCAGCTGACTTGTAACCAGAATACCCAAGTCCTTCTGTTCTGTAGTCCCGAGTATACTCCCATTTAATCCATATGCAGCAATAGGATTACTCAGTCCCAGGTGCATTACTCTACATTTATCTACATTAAATCTCATTTGCCAAGTGTTTGCCCATGCAGTCATCTTATTCAGATCATTTTGCAATATTGTAATGTCAAGGTCAGATTTTAATATCCTACATAGTTTGATGTCGTCAGCAAAGACTGAAACTTTACTCTCAACCCCATCCACATGGTCATTAATAAACAGGCTAAAAAGAATCGGTCCTAGCACAGATCCCTGCAGTACCCCACTCCTGACTATATCCCATTTAGAGAACTTACCATTGATGAAGACTCTTTGTTTCCTGTCTTTTAGCCAATTCCTTACCCATCTACATATAGTTTCCCTTAGTCCCTGCCTCTGTAGCTTCAGTATAAGGCTGTTAAGTGGTACAGAATCAAATGCCTTTGCACATTCCATATAAATCAGCTGCATTACTAACATCCAGATTTGCACTTACCTCCTCATAGAAACCCAACATGTTAGTTAGATATGACTTATCTTTCATGAATCCATGCTGGTTGTCAATAGTGATGAGCGAATCTGTGGATGTTTGGATTTGCAGGGTTCGAGCAAACTTCTTAAAAAGTACGGTTCTGGACTTGAACTTGCCTCAAACTTGACCAGAGACTCCAAATCCAATTCAAGTCAAAGAGGTCCTGAACTTTAGTGCTGTAAAATGGCTGTAAAATGGTTGGAGTCAGGGCTAGGGAACTGCAAAAGGAAGATAAATAGGGGTAAGAGCAGGACAATTGCCCTATCCAAATAAGTGTGGATAGGAAAATTACTTAAATAGTTTCTGTCACCATAGCAATTGTGAGGTTCTAGCAGGAACACGGGATGCATTGACGGACGGGAGGCAGAGCAAGGGTTAACAGGTTTATTTACAGGGGAATACTCCAGGCAGGGAGGAAAAAGGTCATACAAATATAACAACAGGACAATGAGCAAAGGAGATTTCAAGACAAAGAATAATGGTTCTGGTAACAACAGTTCCTGTAAAGAAATTGTGTCTGAAGCTCCGTAGACTATAACTCCTGCTGAGAACTCAATGACGCCAGCAACGACTGTCACGGTGTCCTTACTAATGGGTTCCAGCAAACAACAATACCCCGTCTTCTTGTGACAATGGTCAGTCTCCGGTACCTTCCGCTGCCCCTAGTCCATATACTGTAGTTGCTAAACAACGATGAAAGCCACAGTCCTGTACGAGCCCCGAGCCCAGCATGGCTCTACTAACATAAGCTGACAAAGTCAGGTCCCAAGTGTCTTGGCCAATCTTCACTAACACAGTTGGAGTGTAAATAACGGACATGCTCTCGGTCTCTTTCAGGCGGTACGTGCACAGTACTCACGATCCCGAAGCAACTGGCACCTGTCTTTATGGCGGTCACCGGACACACTCTACACGTCTCTCTCTCTCTCTGGTCCCTGCTGTTGGCGACGGAAGGTGCTGGTCTGCATGGCGCTGGTGCTCCCTGCCAGAGCACTTCTCTCTGTGGCTGCTGCAACACCTGGCTCAGCTCTGACCTGTGTGCACGGCTCTGCTCTGCCTGGCTTTGCTCTGCACGGCTCTGCTCTGCCTGGCTCTGCTCTGCACAGCTCTGCTCTGTATGGATCTCGCTCTCCAGATTGCTGATGAGCACAGTAGTCCCCTCAGCACAGCAGTCCCCGTCCTTCAGGCCTGCCGCTGCACTCGCTGGTGGGTTAGCAGAGCTCGCTACTCACAGCTCTGCGCTGGCGCCACACTGCCCCGCTTCACACGCTTTCTCCCTCTTTTTCTCTGCTGCTGCGCATGCTTTTCAGGTTCTCCCCGCCCCCTTGGTCAGGAGGAAGGTCCAGCTCACTCAAGCTTCCCCCAGGCTGCAAGGGAAGGTCCTCCGCCTTCAAGCTTTCCCCCAGGAACAGTGGATGCAGCCTCTCAAGTTCTGAACCCAGAACGCAGGTAACTTCTGTCTCTTCGTCCCCCTACACTTCCCCCTCTCTTTTAGCTCGTCATTCCATGGGCGAGAATTCTTCGTATTCCTCCTGAAGTGGGACAGATGACCACAGTTCGACCATATTTTGCCAAAAAAAATCACCCGTGCATTCCTTAGAGACGAATCTTCAGCATGGTAACATGAAGCACTTGGAACTTCAGGTAGAGTGGGCGACAATGGAAGTTCGTCTGTGTTCCATGGAGCAGCAATCTTTGGGGCCTGTTCCTCTTCTGAGTCAACAGCTGTAGGAAGAGATGTCTCAAGTGTACTTTGCTTGTCTTCTTTTTGGTCAGGACCCCTTGAGCTAGTGGGCAGCAAACTTTCCACTTCAGGGAACAGAGCAAGCGGTTCTTCCTCCTCACAAGCTGGAACCATGGAAGCGGACGTATCGGGGACACTTGGCTCTCTCTGTTCTTCAGGCTGAGTCTCACAGATGAAACATTCGGAACCAAATTGGAGCTTCACCAGACTCGCCTCCATGCGCCTGACCAACACAGACATCTCTCCGTAGACAGTGGACACTGTCTCCCTTTCATCTCAGCGTCTTACATTGTAGCTCTGTCTGGCCCTGGGTGCAGCTCCTTTCCTCTCGCCATACCGTTTCTCCCAGGGGTGACGTTCCCTCCAATTAGCCGGACCTTTGGAGGGATGAGCAGATCTTCTCCGTTGTCTGTCTCAGGTGGGGCAACTTCTGGGCAGGTGCCCCATTCTTCCACACGTCCAACACCCTCTTCTGGGCCTGTCTGGTGGGCACTTTGGTCTGGATCGCCGTCCTCTCTGGGAAAAACACCCACTCTGCATTGGCTCTTCACTCCACGACCTGGAAGAAAATTTTGGGGCAACTGCTGGGGTTCTTCTTATGCTCAGTACCTCTCCTCTAACTTCCTTCACCTTTTGCTGCGAGTTACTTTGGGGTATGGTATTGGACTTCAAGACAGCAGCAAGAGCTTCCTTCAGGCTTCCAATTTCTTTCCATATTTTCAGTATTCCTTGCCGTAATTCGCAGGACCACTTCGGCTCTTCCTCATTCATGGTGGATACCTTGCAGTTCTGGACCATCCCCATCAAGGCTGCAATGCCCTGCTCCTGCTCGCCTATGCGCACCTCTGCCCCAATATCTGCAAAAGTCATGCGCTGGTTATCTCGCAGGCGCTCACGCAAAGCCCGCCCAAGCAGTGCATCTCTAAGACCCATCACTAACTGGTCTTAGGAATAGAGTTGAGCGATACTTTCCGATATCCTAAAGTATCGGAATCGGAATGGTATCGCCGATATCACTAAAATATCGGCAATACCCGATACCGATACCGGAAGTCCCATGTAAGTCTATGGGAACAAAATATCGAAATTAAAAAAACCCATTCTTGCCTTGTTGGTTAATTGTACATGAAGGAAAACAAGAAAGAGTAATGTAGAATGTATTGGGGAAGGTTGAGGAGACATTAAAGGCATAGACGTTTAACCCAATCAAATGGAATAGCATAAATATTTTTTTTTTTAAAGATGTTCGGATTGACGAAGAAATTGACAATGTTAACGTTTTTTATATTTAGGCAAATATGTATATTACACAACTTCCATGCTCTTCATCTTCACCTTTTTAACTTTTCACACACTTTCTCCTTCATAATCTTCTGCAGCATCATCTTTTTCATCAAATTATTCTTCATCTTCACCTTCTTTATCTTCTTCTTAAACTTCTTGCTATTCATCTTTGTTAACATTACTCATATTCTTCTTATTAAACTATTATTCTTATTCATATTCTGCTTCATCTTCTTCATCATATTCTTATTTGTGACAGAGAATCCTGTACTTGTAATCTGTCAAAGTATGAATTTTTCATCCTTCCGTTCTTGCTGTCACAAAAGATTTAAATTACAACAGTATTTGTCCGTGTTCAGTTTAGCCTGCAGCAGCAGGCATTTTCCAGGGGCACCACGAGGAGGAACGGACTCACCCCCATACACTGCTTAGTCTTCTTCTGCTTAGAATTTAGAGCATATATTTTGCTCTTCATTTTGGTCTTATACTTCATGTTCTTCTGCTTTTAGATCTTCTGCTTATTGTTCTTGTGTCTCTTGTTCCGTATCTTGTATTTGTAGCACAATCTTGTACCAGCTGATGTTACTGGGACACGGTTACTAAGCAGGAGGTACCTGTGCTCCAAAGCACTACCAAGGACCAGCAGACGTTGCTGGAACTCGGATACTGAGATGGAGGCACCTAGGCCAAAGGCACTGCGGAGAACCAGTTGACGGTACTGGAACCCGGAGGGGCAGCAGAAGGAAAAGAGCCAATGGCACAACCGAGGACCAGCTGACGTTACTGGGACACGGTTACTAAGCAGGAGGTACCTGTGCTCCAAAGCACTACCAAGGACCAGCAGACGTTGCTGGAACTCGGATACCGAGATGGAGGCACCTAGGCCAAAAGCACTGCGGAGAACCAGTTGACGGTACTGGAACCCGGAGGGGCAGCAGAAGGAAAAGAGCCAATGGCACAACCGAGGACCAGCTGACGTTACTGGGACACGGTTACTAAGCAGGAGGTACCTGTGCTCCAAAGCACTACCAAGGACCAGCAGACGTTGCTGGAACTCGGATACCGAGATGGAGGCACCTAGGCCAAAGGCACTGCGGAGAACCAGTTGACGGTACTGGAACCCGGAGGGGCAGCAGAAGGAAAAGAGCCAATGGCACAACCGAGGACCAGCTGACGTTACTGGGACACGGTTACTAAGCAGGAGGTACCTGTGCTCCAAAGCACTACCAAGGACCAGCAGACGTTGCTGGAACTCGGATACCGAGATGGAGGCACCTAGGCCAAAGGCACTGCGGAGAACCAGTTGACGGTACTGGAACCCGGATGGGTAGCAGAAGGTACAAGAGCCAATGCAAGTAACGAGGACCAGCTGACTGTGCTGGAACCCGGAGGGGCAGCAGAAGGAAAAGAGCCAATGGCACAACCGAGGACCAGCTGACGTTACTGAACCCCAGTAACACAGGAGCAAGTGTTGACTGTGCTAACAGCACTTCCGAGCAACAACTGGCGGTGTTGGAGCCCAGGGTCAAGGAGGATGTTTAAATACTAGATCAAGTAATTTCCTTGTTACCTGTCAATTTTAAATGTCTATACTTCAAACAAGAGAAAGATAACCTTTACTACCATAAGATGATGATTTCATTTAAACTAATATCTAGATAAATAAAGAATTGACAAACATAAACACATACATTAACATGTTGAACAGCAATGCAAACCACAAAATAAATTAGTTAAGGAATCTGCTATACGGTTGTACATAAAAGCATACAAGTACATATCTGAATCCATTAATGATGGATAAGTAACAGTATGTACACCATTTTTATTGTATAGACAATGAATGTCTGACTTCAAAACATCATCAGCATTACAAGTTATCTGTGATATTACTAAAATGTTCCATTTGCTGAATAATGTCACTAAATATTTTATACAAAATTATACAATTTCCATCATGTAATACTCATAATATGTGGCAATAATCATTTTTATTAACAAACATAACCTTTCAAAAGTGCATAGTGCATAGTGAAAATTGCTATTTATGGCTGACTGTGACTGTCGACTTGGAAGCATGACAACAGATAGATAAGGTATATATAGATGAGACTGCATAGCCACAGATGGTGAATGGCGATGTAATACTGTACCTCAATAAAGTGTGCGTCACTACTACATAATTTTTTTTATATAGCTTTATAAACAGGGTACATGGATGTATGCTTGTGCCTTTGTTTTGACGCACAGACTGCCTTCCTGCTGAGACGCATTGGGTAGTGAACAGTTGTGTGCAGTGTTCACTGCAGTCTCTGCGGAATAACCACACTTAGACCTTATAACTTTTCAGAGTTTCTTTATCAATCTACCAAGATGAAGAAGGCAGGGAGTAAGGCACGTGGTCGTGGAGTTTCTTCAGGGAGAGGACGTGGGGATTCTGTGGCTGCTGCGGCCCCCAGTGACACAGCATCCACCAGTTTTCCCCGTGAGCGTTCCTTTATGCGCACTTTTGTAGGAGCTCGGAGTACCCCCCTGCTGCGGGAAGAACAAATTGAAGCCGTTGTTGTTTGGATGTCAGCCAATGCATTGACTTCAATTGCTTCCACCTCCTCTCAGGACCACAGCACTGTTGGGCAACCATCTGTCTCTTCACTGCCTGGCAAATTGCCCAGGCAGTCAGAGAGTTCTGTACAGGAGCCAGCTGAGTGTCTGCTTCTGTTCTCAGAATCTATTGGCTTGCAAACAGGGGCCCAGCCAAGCAGCATTCTGTAATGTGAAGAGAGAGTATGCAGTGATGCGCAACAGCTGTGTCTCTCTGAATCTGAAGAGGCGGGTGAGACAGTGCCGATGGTCAGCACACCGCAGAACGCATCTGATGATGATGAGACCCAGGTGCCAGTTTCTGTTGAGCATGGTGCTGGCCAGACCACCCAACAGCAGGTGTTGGAAGAGGGTAGTGGAGATGATGAGGTCCAAGACCCAACATGGCATGAGGAACAGGAAGGTGGTGGGAGCAGCTCAGAGGAATAATAATAATATTTATTTATATAGCGCCATCATATTCCGCAGCGCTTTACAGTTTAGCCGTTTCAGAACACAAGTCATAAGTAACAACGTTAACAATACAATAATTTAAGCTAAATAAGTCGCCCCTGCTCGTGACAGCTTACAATGTACAATGAGATGGGGGAGATACAAAGTATAGGTGTTTATATACAATGGTGCATTTACAATGATGTTCCAGCCATCTTAAGGGACTGAGGGATGGAGATAGTGAATGGGCTAGAGACACACACACACTTACACAGAATACATAGAATGACTTTGATTAGTGAATGTGATAGGCCGCTCTGAACAAATGTGTTTTGAGGGAGCGCCTGAAACCATGCAAATTGTGGATAGTCCTAATTTCTTGGGGTACAGCATTCCAGAGGATTGGCGTAGAGCAGGAGAAGTCTTGGAGTCGGGAGTGGGAGGTACGTATTAGTGCAGAGGTTAGTCGAAAGTCGTTTGCAGAGCGCAGCAGTCGGTTAGGCCGATAGATAGAAATGAGGGAGGAGATGTAGGAGGGGTGCTGCACTGTGGAGAGCTTTGTGGGTGAGAACCAGTACTTTGGTTGAAAGCTGGGAGAGGCCTAGAGAAATGGTTAGTGATAGAAGGAAGATAGAGGAAGACATTGCCCCAACGGTACAAACAGGAGGGAGAGTTAGGCTGCAGACTCGGTTGCCTGTAGCCTCCAGTTTGGCACCTGTTCGGAGCAGTTGTCTTCCAAAAGTCAAAACGTGCGCTCCCAGGACTTGCACTGCGTGGTCCTTTTTTCACACACTTGCACATGATATTTGCTATGTGAAATGCAAGCTGTGTAATTAAAAATTAAAAATAGCTAAAAGTGTCAGACACACTAGAGATGTAGGCCAACCTACAGCAGCACCTACATCTTCAGGTTGTGTTGAAGCCTCTTCATCGAGCTCACACACAGCTGGTTATGCTTCCTCACAGGATCGCCATGGAAGAACCTCGGCCACTGTTGTCCAGAGACAAACTGTTATTCCACACACAGCAGCAAGTTCCCTGTCATCCTCACACTCCCAGGCCACAAAACAGCCATCGGTAGCACAGGCATGGGATAAAAGACGGCCATACTCCGCAAACCATGCACGAGCACAGGCTCTGAATGCTGGCATTGCAAAACTCCTGTCCCTTGAAATGCTGTGATTCAGGCTGGTGGAGACAGACAGTTTCCGTAACTGAATATCATTGTCAATCCCACAATACAATGTGCCAAGCCGATTTCATTTCAGCAGGCAAGCCGTCCCTGGTCTGCAAAAGCATGTTGAGGGAAAAATTAAACATGCGCTACTAAAAGCCCTCAGTAGCAAGGTCCACCTGACCACCGATGCATGGACCAGTACCCATTGTTATGATCTGCTACAACCAGTAAGGAAAGAAGGGAATTCTGTCCCTACAATACAACTAAGCTGAATCCCTACGATGTAACGGGGAACCTGATCCTGCGACCAGACCCGCTAAAGTCCTCATCTAGTGTGAACGAAGACCTATAGTTGCGAGGGAGTAATCCCTACAAGATCTAGGGACTGTGAGAAAAGGTGGACACCTCCTAACATAAATTGTAGCATGGATAATTAAACAGAAAAATAAATACTTTGTGATCCTAACATCAAGCAAAACTGACAGATTAAGGCACCTAAGCACCCGGCTAGCTTAACAGTAGATAATACAATGAAGTCAAGCAAAGCCAGAAGGGCGGAGCCAGACTAAATAGGGAAAAAAGGTCATGTGACCAGCAAACTGAAACAAAACCTAACAAGAGGGTTCTAACACCCATGGCCAGGGACAATACCTTTCCCTCACTGCCCATTGGGTCAATGTTGTGCAGCCGGGTACTGATCTTGCGAGTGGCGCTGTACGTGTTCTGCCAACTCCAAGGATTGCAGGAATCAAGTCTGTACACATTGATTCCTCCTCCTATTCCAGTTCCTCAGAATCATCGCTGCAGGAGCCGTCACGGTCTACCTCCACATGGACCCGTGAACGTTTACCTGTTGCGACCGATATGAGCACAGCCGTGTCCAAATGTCAACAGGCCATCCTGAAATTAATTTCCATGGGGAATCTTAGCCACACAGCGCAGGAGCTCTGTAATGCCATAAAGCAGGAGAGCGACGTGTGGTTTTCGGAAGAGAATCTACAGGCAGGCTTGGTAGTGTGTGACAATGGCCGAAATCTGGTGTCAGCTCTGGGCCTTGGCAACCTCACTCACATACCATGTCTGTCATATGTGCTCAACTTGGTCGTGCAGAGTTTTTTGAGGGACTATCCGGATCTTGATGCACTGCTGCACAAGGTCCGCCTAGAGTGCGCTCACTTGCGACGTTCCAGCATGGCAAGATCGCTGATTGCAGCTCTGCAACGCAGATTTCACCTTCATGAACATCGCATCATATGTGACGTACCCACCAGGTGGAATTCCTCGTTACATATGTTGGAGCGGTTGTGTGAGCAGCAGCCAACAGTAATGGAGTATCAGCTGCATCAGGCGCAGTCAACTCGCAATTTGCGCCGTTCACACTTCACCACTACTGAGTGGGCCTCTATAATAAGAATAATAATATTATTTATTTATATAGCGCCATAATATTCCGCAGTGCTTTACAGTTTAACAGTTTCAAAACACGAGTCATAAGTAACAACGTTAACAATACAATAATTAAAGCAAAATCAGCCGCCCCTGCTGGTGAAAGCTTACAATCTACAATGAGGTGTGGGAGATACAAAGTACAGGTGTTTATATACAATGGTGTTTTTACAATGATGGTCCAGCCATTTTAAGGAAGTGAGGGATGCATGGAGATAGTGAATGGGCTACACACACAGAATTACACATAGAATGACTTTGATTAGTGAATGTGATAGGCCACTGTGAACAAATGTGTTTTGAGGGAGCGCCTGAAACCATCCAAATTGCGGATAGTCCTAATTTCTTGGGTAGAGCATTCCAGAGGATTGGCGCAGCGCGGGTGAAGTCTTGGAGTTGGGAGTGGGAGGTACGGATTAGTGCAGAGGTTAGTCGAAGGTCGTTTGCAGAGTGCAGCAGTCGGTTAGGCCGATAAATATAAATAAGGGAGGAGATGTAGGGGGGTGCTGCGCTGTGGAGAGCTTTGTTGGTGAGAACCAGTAATTAGAATTGGATCCTATAATGAATGGGCAGCCACTGCCAGTGTAATGAGTGGCGAATAACTCTATGAAGGATATCTGCCACGTTTTGCGTGCGTTTGATGAGTCAACGCGGATGGCGAGTGCAGATGATGCACTAGTCAGCCTGACTGTCCCCCTTATCTGCCTGCTTCAAAAAACACTGCAAGCACTAAGGCATGAGGTTTTGGAAGAGGTGGAGGATGAGGAGTCACAAATTCCATCACCTTCTGGACAGTCAGCGCAATGTGGTTCCTCACAAAGGGCTGGAGGACTTTCAAAGTACCATGCTGTATCAACAATTGAACCTCCAGAGTCGCTGTCTATATTTTCATAACCATTACAAACTTTTAATGTATTTACAAAGCACATAATGTACATTTTTTGTCTATCCTTTTGTAATGCTATTGTGTTTCCATAAACTGATGTTACAGAATTATGATACAAAGTTTTTAAATTTTGAGTTTTAAATTTTGTAAATTTATATGTATTTGAAGGACTTTGTGAGGAGGATGAGGAGGAGTCAATGGAGGAGGAAGACATCGCTCCAGAGGGAGGTAGACAATGCTCTAGTCAGTATGTAGACCAAGGGTGGGGTGATGCACAGCAGGCGGAGATGACGCCTCTTGCAGGGGACAACGTTTCTTGGTCAGTTGGGAGTCTGCAGCACATGGTTGATTTCATGCTGCAGTGGCTGAGAAACGACCGCCGCATCGAACACATTCACACCACGTCTGATTATTGGGTGTACACCCTCCTAGACCCTCGCTACCGGGACAACTTACAAAGCCTCATCACACCGTTGAACCGGGAGCGTAAAATGCGGAAGTACCAAGACACACTGGTGCAATCCATAATGTTCTCCATTCCAGCCGAGAGCACTGCTGCTGCTACTGATTTACAAAGCAGCTCTGTGCGTCGAGGCAGTGGAGACAGCTCTGCAACAAGAGGGAGCACAAGCAGCGCCTCTGCACAGGGCAAGAACAGTATGTTCCAAATGTGTCGAAGTTTTGTGGCAGCGCCACCAATGTCTACACCATCCGAGACGGCTCCAGTCAGCAGGAGGCAACATTTCCGTAAGATGGTTACAGACTACATGTCTTGCCCTCTCAGTGTACTCTCAGATGGCTCTTCCCCATTCAAGTTTTGTGTCTCTAAGCTGGATACATGGCCAGAGCTTAGCCAGTATGCATTGGAGGTGCTGGCTTGATCTGCTGCCAGTGTATTATCGGAGCGCGTCTTTACTGCTGCAGGTGGTGTACTAACAGACCGTTGCATGCGACTATCCTACGATAATGTAGAACGGCTTACTTTTCTGAAAATGAACTAGGCATGGATCTCGCCTGAATTTGCCTGTCCGGTTTCAGATTAACTAACTGGTTGGCAACGTTTTCCATGTCTCCTGTTATGTTCATCTTTCTACCACCTGAGCTATACTCCCTGGGCTACAACACTGCCAGTTGCTGCTCAGAAGTGTCGTGTCCACAGACCAATACACAAGCTATAGTGATAGTGGGGTTCAGTAACGCCTGCTGTTCCCCTGCTGTGTGTCCGGCAAAAATTACTGCTACCTAGCTACACATGTTTAAAAAAACATGACATGTTAAAGTGGCTAGTGCTACACATAGATATCAGGCTACACCCTTATTTCTAAGCTGTAAACAAGTGAAACGTCAAATTTAAAACCATTCAATGATTAGTGTTGGTAACAAATCTGTAACTAAATAATTGTGACATATTATGGCAGATATCCACATGTCTAACACAAATGCTAACACAAAAGCATACTTATGCTATAGGGTACTGATGGTGAACCTTCTCACTCCATAACTTTGACCAATCCAACTCACATCATGCCTCAAATGCTGCAATGTTGGAAGTGCATAATGTGGGTTGAACTTTGACAACAGCTGCAGTGCGAAGGTTATCCTTCTGTGTTCTTGGCTTTTAAATAAAAGCATACAAGTAAATATAATAATACATTGTTGATTAAGGGACATGATGTACACCTGTAATATTGTGCAAACAATGGATGTAGGACTATTCCTCTTCAACATTACTTATATTTGTGTCATTTGAAAAAATACATATTTTAGTTAAAAATTAAAAACCCATGTTCAGTAGCTGTGAAAGGCCCGTTTGTGTACTTCTATAGTGTTTGCAACCAATGTATTGTATACGGATGGAAGCGCGTCACACTAATAGATTAGATTTATTTTAAATGGAATGTAGCAGAACCAATTGGAGATAAATGAAAAGGATGAGCCACTGAGACACGCTCAGCAGAGTACAAGCAGCAGTGCTTGAACAAGTAACTGGAGCGTGATCTGCACTCAAAAAAGTAAAAAACACAGACTGAAGTGAACACTGAAACACAACTGTCCACAATCTGTGAAAAGCTCCTTTCTGTACTTCTATAGTGTTTGCAACCAATGTATTGTATACGGATGGAAGCGCGTCACACTAATAGATTAGATTTATTTTAAATGGAATGTAGCAGAACCAATTGGAGATAAATGAAAAGGATGAGCCACTGAGACACGCTCAGCAGAGTACAAGCAGCAGTGCTTGAACAAGTAACTGGAGCGTGATCTGCACTCAAAAAAGTAAAAAACACAGACTGAAGTGAACACTGAAACACAACTGTCCACAATCTGTGAAAAGCTCCTTTCTGTACTTCTATAGTGTTTGCAACCAATGTATTGTATACGGATGGAAGCGCGTCACACTAATAGATTAGATTTATTTTAAATGGAATGTAGCAGAACCAATTGGAGATAAATGAAAAGGATGAGCCACTGAGACACGCTCAGCAGAGTACAAGCAGCAGTGCTTGAACAAGTAACTGGAGCGTGATCTGCACTCAAAAAAGTAAAAAACACAGACTGAAGTGAACACTGAAACACAACTGTCCACAATCTGTGAAAAGCTCCTTTCTGTACTTCTATAGTGTTTGCAACCAATGTATTGTATACGGATGGAAGCACGTCACACTAATAGATTTGATTTTTTTCTAATATAATGGAGCTGCACCAATTCCACTAAATAAAATAAAAAAAAAAAAAAAAAAGTGACACGTGCAGATGCCTACAAACAGCGGTGGATGCAGAGCAAACTGCAGCGTCACCTGCACTGTCACACACACACCTTGCACAGAGCTGTTAAAACAACACTGGCAAAATGAAGCTTTACACAGCGGTTGGTAAACTAGCCTGCCTCAAGCACAGTAGTACACAAAATCGCAATATCTAACTGTCCCTCAGAGTCAGCACAGCAGCGTTCTGTCCCTAACTGAGTTCACAGCACAGTGACGCTAAAATGGCTGCGGCGCCTTTTATAGTGCATTCTGACATCATTTCAGCAGCCAATCACAGCCATGCCATTAGTTAAGATGACCGCATCATTACAGGATGTGCCCACACTTCGTAGGATTCCTCATTGGCTGACTAAAATCACATTGCCTCTCAAAGAATTATGGGAACTTCCGATTCCGGTATACGATATTGAAAAAGTATCGGAATTAAGTATCGGAATTCCGATAACGCGAATATCGGCCGATACCCGATACTTGCGGTATCGGAATGCTCAACACTACTTAGGAAGGCCTGTGCTGTCCTTCCTAAGAATTTCCACATGGATCTCCTGTAACACGTTCATGTACTGCATCACCGTCTCCCCCTCCCTTTGGACAAGGCGGAAGAAACGCATAAGCAACTCTGCTACGTCCGTGGGGTCTCCGTATGTTTCCTCCAATATCTGCAACACCTTGTCAAACGTGTCCCGTTCTCTGGTGGGTCGTAGCATGACGGAATCCCTTACCTCTCCATCCAGAGCCATCATGGCAACCTCCGCCTATAATGCAGGAGTCATGGGGTACATTCTCATCATCCCCTTGACCCACTCAGTCCAGTTCCATAACAGAAAATTGCTCCCTCTAAACTTGGGGAGATTACTCAAAATTGTCCCCAGTGTATACTGGCCATTGAAGCTCCCCCAACCGCTTGGTCTGCCACCTTTGAGTCCGGAGACTGCATTCTGCCAACTAAGCCAAGTGTAAGATTCTAGCAGGAATTCGGGAGTTCTAGTAGAACCTGCTGCTGCTCACACAGTCTTTCTAGCATATGCAAGGTAGAGTTCAACCTTAATGTTACGTTGCATATTAGCTGTTGAGCGGAAAGGCAGAAGTGTTGCTGCAGATCAGACAGGCAAGCATCAGCAGGGTGACAATGACGAAAGTGAACACACACTGCTGCAATTTCAGCAGCAGCACTGATATGTGTGGGTAGTTTTTCAGTAAGCTCTACACCACCAAGTTTAGCACATACACCAGGCAAGAGATGTGAGTCAAACTGGCTAGGTCCAGAGCTGCTATGTGATTTCTCCCATTATCGCACACCTCCAGGCTGGGCTTGAGGTTCACCGGCACCAAACACTCATCTGTCTGCTGTTTGATCCTAGTAAACAGCTCCTGTGTGCTGTGAGATTTGACCCACAAACAGAGTAGTTTAAGAACAGCCTGCTGTTGTTTCCCCCCAGGCTGTACTCAAGTTGGTGGTGAAGGTCTTCCTGTGACCAAATGAGGAGGCTATGGAGGAACCAGAGTAGGAGGAGGAGGCAGCCTGGACAGATAAACGTCCAGCAATACTAGGTAGAACATGAGTTAGAATACCTTTTGCCTGTGTCCCAGCTGCCACCACATTTACCCAGTGGGCAGTTAGGGAGATGTAACATCCCTGGCCATGCTTACTGGTCCATGTATCGGTGGTTATATGGACTTTACCACTGGCATTGCACAGTGCACAACTGATTTGGTCTGCAACATAGTTGTGCAGGGCAGGGATGGCCCTCCTGGAAAAGTAGTGGTGGCTGGGAAGAACATACCGTGAGACAGCCATGTCCATCAGTATTTTAAAACTATCTGTCTCCACCAGCCGGAATGGCAGCATTTGAAAGGTCGGTAATTTGAAAATGCTGTCATTCAGGACAATGGTTTGAGGATGGCTAGAGGGGTATCTCCTATTTCTCTCCCATATGGAGTATGAAAAGCTGAACACTTCCATGGGATGACATGGAGATGCTCGGTGACACTGCTGGTGGTGGTGGTGGTGATGCTGTTACGTCCTCTCTTTGCGAGGATGCAGGTGGCCATGTTGATCGAGAGTGAAGAAGAAGAGGCTGAGACCACGGCATAAGAGGGAGCAGGAGGAGGCTTAGATCTTTCATACTTTTTAAGGTGTGTACTCCATTGCACATCACACTTGGAGTTCAGATGCCTCGTCATACAGGTGGTGCTCTGGTTCAGAACATTTATGCCTTACTTTAGGGCCTGACGGCACAAAGTGCGAACCACCTTTGGCTTGTTGACAGCAAATTCCCTAAAGAAATGCCATGCCAGGGAGCTCTTTTGAACTGGCGCAGTGGACAGTAGCCGCCGACATACTGGCTATCAGCTGCCCACTGTGCCTTTTCACTCTGCTCCCTCTTTTGCTGTGCTGCTGTGGCAGCGTGGCTGCCTCTTTTTCCTCCAAACTGCACACATCACTAGAATGCTCCATGTGGGGTCTCGGACCTTATCATCCCTTGCATCATCTACCACTGACTCCTCAACCCTGCCCCCTTGCCGGTCTGCACACTGCAGAAAGACGCTGACGTTTCATGATCATCTGACATATCCTGCAGTGATCCAATGACAGAGTGGTTCGGCATCAGTGCATTTAGTCTCTTCCACTTCTGGGGTAGAGCCATGTGGATGGGCCATGGAACCCTAGCCAGCGGACTTATCTAAAAGCAGAAGAGACTGCTGGATGAGTTGGGGCTCAGACTGCTAGGCTGATCTGCAAGGGGGTGTGGTGGAAGCAAGATGACCATGCTCCTCAAGTGCCAACTGTGCACTTTCTGCAGTGGACCTGGTGTAAGATAATGCGAAGGAACTTGGAGCCACTCTCAGTCATCCAATCTAACACCTTTTCAACATCTTTTGGCCTCGACATTCATTCAGCGGTTTTCAGGCCTACGAAAGGTCGCATAACGTCCTGCGTTTGCATGCATCAGAGGAAGGTGTTGCATTTGCCAATGTAGCAGGTACAGAGGGACCATAATCATCTCCCTACATCAGCTACACCACCCCCACATCGGCATGTACACCAGCAGCCATGAGCATCCAGTGTTTCCCACTCTGTCATCTGCCTGACAGCATGAGAAACACTGTAGGCTCTGATCGGCAGTAAGATCATTACCGCTAGTCAAAGAGCTGTGGTTCCCAAGGTTTCAGATGACAGCGTGAGCCAGCAGCTGTGACCGGCATTAAAAAGTTGAGTATAACTTTGTTTTTTATTATTAAATAAATGTGTAAAATAGGGTGTTGATTTTTATTTAAATAAATGATTTTACTCTTGCTGTGTGTTTATTTCCAAACTTACTATGGGGTTAGTAATGGGGGCATCTTATACACAACTCTCCATTACTAACGCCTGGGCTTGATGTCACATGACAACACAAATGCAAAGATAACATCAACCCCACTTGTCACCACCACAGGGAAAGTGGGAAGAGCAAGGCTAAGTTCCAAATTTGGCACATACTATTGATGCGCCAATTCTGGGTGGCTGAGGTTGAGTGTTCTTAGCCTGCAAGGAGGGCCAATTTATCTGGCACATTCCCTTTCTATAAATATCATTCCACAGCTGTCTGTTCAGCCTTTTCTGGTTTTAAATAATGAGGGGACCCTATGTCATTTTTTATGTAGTCCCTCCATAAAATATCCAGTAAAGACTAACCAAACTGCTGTGAGCTGATATCATTAGCTTGAGAACCTTTAGGGATATTGCCTTCCTTCCCAGAATATTAACATCAGCCATTATCCATTGGCTTTCACTCTGCAGCTTATGAAAATTACGGGAGAGCCCGCCATTTTTTTCATTTATTTATTTTTATTAATTAACAAGTACAGTAACATATGCACCCAAAATAACCTTAGTTCACAGCCTCCAGGTTTCAGAAGCTCCAGTAATCATAAAATGTCCCTCAATGTTTCCCATGAAGTTTCCGGGCTTGGCAGCTGCCAGGAGACCTGGTGGCTGTGAACTCTAGTAACTACTTGAATTCAAGAGACCGGCTCTCACGATAGCTCCAGTGCCAGACTGTTGAATGAGTGTGCCGTACCCTCTGCCGTTCATCAGTCCGGGACTGGCACTTGCAAAGCAAAGGAAACAGTTGCAATGATGTGACATTACTATTCTTATTAATAAGTTAAAAAAATGTAAAAAAAACTTGTGGGGATCCCCTGTAATTTTCATAAGCAGCAGAGGGAAAGCTGACGGTAAACTTTTTACCGCAGATCACAGCTGCTGGCTCATGCTGTCATCTGACAGCGTGGAAACTGCAGTTCTATGACCAGCTGTAATGATCATGCCGCCAATCAAAACCTGTGGTTGCCGTGCTGTCATGTAGATGACAGAGAGACAAATAATGGATGTTCAGGCCCTTCAATTATCTGAATGGAGTCCGGGGCTCGGGTATCGTTCTAGCACCTGACCCAAACATTTTTTAGATGTTCGGCCGAATCCTCCGGACCTGAACATCCAAGGGTTCGCCCATCACTAGTTACTAAGGTTAATGTTGGAGACTGTGGTCCTAGCTCTCTTCAGGTCATTAACAAGGTCCTCCCGTGTAGTTATGGGCTGTTTCCTGACATTTCTCAGAATCATCCATACCCCATGAGGCGAGATATTGCATGGAGCCCCAGACCGACCAAGACTTACAGTCATCTTGTGTTTGTTCCACCCCAACATTGTGCAGGTCTACAATTTTGTCCCTGGTGTCCTTAGACAGCTCATTGGTCTCAGCCATGATGGAGAGGTTAGAGTGTGATTGATTGTGTGGACAGGAGTCTTTTATACAGGTAAAAGTTCAAACAGGTGCAATTAATACAGGGAATAAGTGAAGGGATTCTTAAAAAAAAACTAACAGGTGTGTGAGAGCCAGAATTCTTGCTGGTTGTAGGTTATCAAATGCTTATTATATGCAATAATAAACAATCAGTTTTTCCACCACTTTTCTGTTTTTAATTAGCTGTTTTAGTAACAAGGGTTTTTTTTCTTCTTGTCAACCTTGTTGTTTTTTAGAGTTTTACTATTAATACGTTTTTTTCCCTCCCTTTTTTGGATCAGCTTTTTGTTTTTGGAGTTTTTTTTTATTTTATTTATTTTGGTCAATCTTTTTCCTAAGAGTTTAACTAAACTGTGTAGGGTTTTCTTTCTGTTTTTCTTTTTAAATATAACTCTTGTTTTTAAAGTTTTTCTTTTAAGTAAATTTTTTAAATAATTTTGGAGAGATTTTTCTAATCAACTTATTTTAGAGTTTTATTCTCCAACCAGCAAGATCTACTAGCGTGCTTTAGACCAAGGTCACTCCACAGATAAGGAAATTGCAGGCTGAGGGAGAGAACACAAACAGCTGCGCAGCGGCTTTACTCACCCCTCCCATCAGGCATTCAGCGAAGACAAGAATCTCGCACACAGAACCAGAATGCAGCAGTTCTCAGATTTTAATCACCTTTGTTGAATAGGTTTTTGGAATAGACACAGTACGTGAGAATCGAAGGGCTAGGCATGTGAATAGAAGGTCAGAGTACGTGAGAAGCAAATGGACGGGCAGACTTTACGCTGCACAATGAAATGGGTTTTTTTGTTTTTGTTTGAAAGGCACAGGAAAGTTTGTTTATAGATTACCGTCTGCTATAAACGAGCAGTGGTGCATCGTGTAGAAGGTACAGCAAGTTAATTTGAACGGACCAGGAAGTGATTTTTTATGTGAATAAGATTGAAAAGGTGTTAAATCGTCTGTGAGAAAATGATCACTGACATGTCACAAGAGCAGAATTCAGAGTCACACACATCACATGTCCATCATGTGGAGACACGGGACAGGTGTAGGCTGCTCTCATTGAATAAGGAGCCTTGTACAGGGAAAAACGCTCGCCGCCTCTCTCCACAGGGAGAAGGCATTTTTGTTTCAACGGTCCCCTCTCAAGAATCACAGGGGGGGACACCCTCTCCTCTTTCTTCTCTCAGTCCCTTTCTCCTTCTTCTTCAGACTTTTCTCCTCTTTCCTCGCTGCCATCCCTCTCTATCCTTCTTTCCCTATCATTCTTTCTTTCCCCTCCCTCACATCTCTGACACATCCATTTTCTTCCTCTTCCTCTTCTATTTCTTCCTCTCCAACTCTCAAATCTTCTTCTTCATCTTCTTCTACTTCTCCCTCTCCATCTTTCTCCTCTCTCTCTCCTCCATCTTTCTCTCCTTTCCCCTTTCACTCTTCTCTCCCTCCCCTCCTTCATTTTCTCCTCTCTCCCCTCCACCTCTCTCCCCTCCATCTCTCCCCCCTCCTCTTTCCCTCTCTCCTCCCACACCACACCCTTCTGATCTTTCTCCTCCTTCCTTTTCCTCCCTTTCTCCTCCCACACCACACCCACCTGCTTGTGCTCGCTCTCCTCCTTCCTCCTCCTCTCAGGCACATCCCACCGCTTCTCACTCACACCTCCCTTCTCTTCCTCTTTTTTCTACGTTATCAACTGGGTCAACGCCCAATCAAAGCAATGTGGTGTCCCTGTATTCAGTGCCTCCAGCACAGGGCACAGTACAAACATTGCCAGTCATTATATCAGGAGAAGAAAGTGCAAATCTCCCTACACAAAACGCTGCAGGTATCCCCCAGACACAACAGCTAGCAGAGCCCACAGCTCTGGGGGGAGATGTAGCTACAGACACGAATGAGGAACCTCAGTGCCGAGCAGGGCTGCCAGCATGGAACCATGACACTGATCCACCGCAGCCTCAGCAAGGAAGAGGGAAATCCCCATGCAGCAAGACAACTTTTAAGCTCAAATATCACCCAGTATATGCACCAAGCACACCATGTCACTTCTCATCTGATGAAGATGAAGACACAACGTCATACATGCTGCCCAATACTAGGGAAGAAAACCCACAAACACCAAGAGAGCAGGGACAGGTAGAGGCACCATCCTATGAGCCCTTCATCCCAAGCCAGGTGATCAGTATGCTGCCAGACCCAGGGATACACCCCATGCCATTTTGCCAAAAAATGCAGCAGATCCAGCGAACATATGCAGCAACCTGGAATGATCTCTGGGCCGTGATGGAAATAAAAGCAGGAGATGCATTCTGGCCTATCATGAAAGAACACTTCAAGCTTCCTGCAGAGTTAGATGCGTATGCCTGGGAGACAGGACCAAAGCTAATTGAGCAGCTCAGAGAATGGGCCAAAAGCAGACTGACAGGACAAACTCTCAGCCTACATGACATGAGTCAAGACAAGACAGAGTCTGTGGAGAAGTTCCATGACAGTGACAGAGTGATGCAAGTGTTTCAAGATTTGGGCCTCATTACCCATGATCAGACACACAGATGGATGTTGGCACAGGCTTTTGTGCATGGACTGAGAGAACCAATCAGGAAACCACTGGTAGTAGCCAGGCCTGAGTACACGTCAATAGCAATGGATACCCTGCTCGCAGTAGCAAAAAGGATTGAGTCCCGCCGGGACAGAAGGGATGTCCAGTGTTACAACTGTGGCGAGTTTGGTCATTTCCGGAACCGGTGCAGAACACTGACTTCGCCCAGAAGAAGAAGAAACACAGAAAGCAGTGAAGAACCCCGTCCATAGGACAGGAGCACGCCAAGTCCACAGGGAACCCCACCAGTGGGACCAATATCCTGAGAGTGGATGGTGTTATGAACTGCTACAAGCACTAAGGAAAGATGGGAACTCTGTCCCTACAATAAAACTGAGCTTGATCCCTACGATGTAACGGGGAACCTGATCCTGCGACCAGACCCGCTAAAGTCCTCAGCTAGTCTGAACGAAGACCTATAGTTGCGAGGGAGGAATCCCTACAAGATCTAGGGACTGGGAGAAAAGGTGGACACCTCCTAACAGAAAATGTAGCAGGGAAAATTAAACAGAAAACAAATTACTACGAGATCCTAAGATTAAGCAAAACTGACAGAGTAAGGCACCTAAGCACCCGGCTAGCTTAAGAGTAGATAATACAATGAAGTCCAGCAAAGCCAGAAGGGCGGAGCCAGACTAAATAGGGAAAAAAGGTCATGTGACCAGCAAACTGAAACAAAATCTAACAAGAGGGTTCTAACAGTACCCTCCCTTCTAAGAGGATCCTCCGGATCCCCTAGGACTTAGGCTTATCCGGAAACCTCTTGTGAAACGCTCTGACAAGTCTAGACGCAGAAACATCATCTGTCCTCACCCATGAGTTATCCTCGGGTCCATAACCCTTCCAAGCGACGAGGTACTGCAAACTCCCTCTATACCGTCTAGAATTTAGGATGCGGGAAATCTCATATTGCCCGTCCTCCACCACCAGGGAACAGTGGCCGAGACGTCTCCATCTGAGACCTCAGCTTTTTTCAAGAGAGAAACATGAAACACCAGATTAATCTTCCAGGAGGTAGGAAGCTCCAACTTAACAGCAGATTGGTTAATAACCTGAAGCACCTTAAAGGGCCCTACAAACTTGGGACCCAATTTCTTAGACGGAATCCTCAAGCGCAGATTCTTAGAGGACAACCAGACCATGTCACCAATAGCAAACAAAACCTCTTGTCGTTTTCTATCAAAATACACTTTGCATCTTTTGTTAGCCTCCTGAAGATTACCACGCACATCAGTCCAAACTCTCTCCAACACACCAGAAAAATTCTCCTCTTCAGGTACAGCCGATCCCAACTTGGAAAATGACCCAAAAGACGGATGTCTCCCAGTACAACAAAAAAAAGGCGAACAACCAGCAGAAGCGGATGTATGATTGTTAAGAGCAAACTCAGCAAGTGGCAGAAACTCAGACCACCCCTCTTGATTATCAGTCACAAAACAACGCAAGAACTGCTCAACATCCTGGTTTTTCCTTTCTGTCTGGCCATTAGACTCAGGATGATATCCGGATGAAAACGACAAATGAACTCCCAACCTGTCACAAAAGGCGCGCCAAAAACGAGCCACAAACTGAGGTCCCCTATCAGAAACAATGTCAGTAGGAACACCATGTAGTCTGACTATTTCCTTGACAAAGGCCTTAGCGAGAGTCTTAGCGCAGGGCAATTTGATGAAAGGAACCAAGTGACACATCTTGCTAAAATGGTCCACAACCACCCAGATGACAGTGAAACCCTCAGAGGGGGGAAGGTCAGTAATAAAGTCCATAGCCAAATGTGTCCAAGGTGCACTAGGGACCTCCTGAGGGCAAAGCAACCCTGCAGCAGGAGTATTAGAAGACTTAGATCTAGCACACACAGTGCATTGACGCACCCCTCTTAATGACTTCCTTCTGCCATCCAGGCCACCAAAAGCTGCGACCCACAAGTCTCTTGGTCTCAGAGATTCCAGGATGACCTGCCAACCGAGAGTCATGACATTCAACAAACAAATCTCTCCTCAGGGTACCAGGCACAAACAACCTCCCATGCGGCGTGTTAGATGGGGCATTCTCCTGTGCTTTAAGAATCTCATCTTCCAACATGGAGTCCAAAACCGCAATAACAACCCCCTCTTGCAAAATGTTTTCCTCCTCCTCAGTACCCACCATAGGAGAAAAGCTGCGAGACAAAGCATCAGCTTTAACATTTTTAGTACCTGGGATGTAAGTAACGGTAAAATTAAAGCGTGAGAAAAACAGTGCCCACCTAGCCTGACGGGCATTCAAGCGTTTGGCAGCATCAAGGTAGATCAGATTTTTATGATCGGTGAAGACTTGAACGGGAAATTCCGCTCCCTCCAAAAAATGACGCCAGTGTTCAAATGCGAGTTTAATTGCCAACAATTCCCGATTACCGATATCATAATTTAGTTCAGACTCAGAAAATTTCTTTGAAAAAAAAGCACAGGGATGTACTCCATCCGTCTTTTCCTGAGACAACACCGCGCCGACCCCCACAGAAGAAGCATCAACCTCAACCAAAAATGGTTTAGTCACATCAGGCTGCGTAAGAATGGGAGCAGAGTTGAACCTCTCCTTTAGCAACACAAAAGCCTCAATGGCCTCAGTAGTCCACTGAACCGCATCAGCACCTTTCCTGGTGAGATCGGTCAGAGGTTTGGCAATCACAGAAATTTTTTTTATGAATTTTCTATAATAATTGGCGAACCCCAAAAACCTCTGTATTGATTTCACACCAATAGGTCTAGGCCAATCCTGCACAGCTTGCACTTTCACAGGGTCCATCTCAAAACCTTCAGTGGAGACAATGTAGCCCAAAAAACTAAGTCTCTGTACAGCGAACTCACATTTTTCTAGTTTGGCAAAAAGTGAATTATCACTCAGTAACTGTAATACTTCACGCACACTCCTCCAATGAGACTCCAAATCCGGTGAATAAATCAAAATGTCATCCAAATACACAACCACACTTCTGCCGATCAAAGGTCTAAGGATGTCATTAATAAGATTCTGAAAAAATGCCGGAGCACTGGAAAGTCCAAAAGGCATGACCAGATTCTCAAAATGACCCAGTGGAGTGTTAAACGCAGTCTTCCATTCATCCCCCTCCTTCATGCGCAACAAATTGTATGCCCCTCGAAGATCAATTTTCGAGAACCACTTGGCCCCCACTAACTGATTAAACAAATCAGGAATCAATGGCAGTGGGTAAGGATTGCGTACAGTAATCTTATTAATCTCACGAAAGTCTAGACAAGGCCGTAAACCGCCGTCCTTTTTTTTAACAACAAAAAAATCCAACCGCCACAGGAGATTTGGAAGGCCTAATGTGACCGGCGGCCAAGCTTGTCTGTATGTATTCCTCCAAAGCCTTTCTCTCAGGAATAGTCAAATTAAATAAACGACTTTTAGGAAGAGTCGCTCCAGGGACAAATTTAATTGCACAATCATATTCTCTATGAGGAGGCAATACCTGCGATTCTTTATCAGAAAAAACTTTCCAAAAATCCTGAATAGGTACAGGTAACTCCCCCTTAACTACAGCAGCAATACGCCCGTTACAACACTTGTCATAACACTTAGGACTCCAGGACTTAATTTCATTGGTAGACCAATCCAGTAACGGATTGTGCAATTTTAACCAGGGTAACCCCAAAATCACCGGTGAGGGCAAATTATTCAAAACTACCAAATCCAAATTCTCTTGATGAACACCATTAATAGTAAGAGGAAATTCACAGATATGGTGAGTAACATTTTTCAAATGAGAGCCATCCACAGACACCACATTAATAGGAGAAGACAGAAGTTTGGGTTTTAATTTTAGTTTTTCCAAAAATTTCCCATCAATCACATTGAGAGTTGAACCACAATCCACAAATACCCGAAATTCCATTAATTCCTCCTCACCAGCAGTGGTAGCAGAAAGAAAGACACCTTTATTGTTTAAACAAGCTATGCGGGCGACACTGACCTCATTTTTATTTTTCTCTTTATTCATTCAAAGCGCACAGTTCTTAATGAAATGCTCAGATTTACCACAGTAGTAACACAAACCTTGAGCAAATCTGCGTTTTTTTCCCGAGAGTGAGGTGCCATTGCTCCAATTTCCATCGGCTCTGCAATGTCAGTACATTCCTTCTCCAAACCTGGAGCTGACAAAGCAGACTTACTCTCATTAACCCTTGCACGCAGTCTCCTATCCACCCGTATGGCCAATTGCATAGCCTTTTGCAAGTTACCAGGTATAGGATAAGCAATCAGCAAATCTTTAACCCTTTCACTTAATCCTGCAAGAAATAAACTTTTCAAAGCTGAATCGTTCCAGCCCACCTGGGTGGACCACCTACGGAAGTGAGTACAATATTTTTCCACATTACCCGATCCCTGTCTCAAACGTCTCAACTCTGTCTCAGCTGATGAAACACGATCCGGATCATCATACAACAACCCCAAAGCAGAAAAAAAACCATCCACTGATCCAAAGCATGGATCACTAGGCTGCAGAGAAAAGGCCCAGTCCTGAGGTTCTTTGCGCAAAAGTGACATTATAAACCCTATGCGCTGTGATTCATCACCAGAGGATCTGGGTCTCAAACGAAAATACAACAAGCAAGCATTTTTAAAAGAAAAAAAATCTTGTTGTTCACCAAAAAATAAATCAGGCAAACGTACCTTTGGCTCCACGAAATGTGCTCCAGAACAACTACTCACGTGTTGCTGGATTTCAGCCACCTCCAGAGAGAGACCCTGCAGGCGTTCAGCCAAATCCCAAACCGACACCATGATGAAAACAGAAAATCTTTCCTTAGAGATTTTTTTTTTTTTTTTATTTCTTGGCTGGACTTACTGTTATGAACTGCTACAAGCACTAAGGAAAGATGGGAACTCTGTCCCTACAATAAAACTGAGCTTGATCCCTACGATGTAACGGGGAACCTGATCCTGCGACCAGACCCGCTAAAGTCCTCAGCTAGTCTGAACGAAGACCTATAGTTGCGAGGGAGGAATCCCTACAAGATCTAGGGACTGGGAGAAAAAGGTGGACACCTCCTAACAGAAAATGTAGCAGGGAAAATTAAACAGAAAACAAATTACTACGAGATCCTAAGATTAAGCAAAACTGACAGAGTAAGGCACCTAAGCACCCGGCTAGCTTAAGAGTAGATAATACAATGAAGTCCAGCAAAGCCAGAAGGGCGGAGCCAGACTAAATAGGGGAAAAAGGTCATGTGACCAGCAAACTGAAACAAAATCTAACAAGAGGGTTCTAACAGATGGCGTAGTCAGATCTTTCTTGTGGAACTCCGCAACCTCACCTATCTATCAGAATCTTCTGTGTCCTGCATGGGAATTGATGGTCAAGTCAGATATTTCCAGATTATGAAGCCTCTGAGTGTGTGGACTCAGCCAGAACACTCCATCATGTCCCAGTTTGTTGTGTCAAAGACCTGCACCCTCAACCTATTGGGAGTGGACCTACTGCAGAAGCTGAAAGCGACCAGAGTGTTCCAGGAAGATGGGAACATGACACTTTCTTCACCCCTGACCCAAGAAGAAACAGGAACAACCACACTGCAGACCTATCACAGGAGGTGCTGGACATAGTACCAGAAAAGCCACTCCATCACCCAGAGTCAAGATGTCTCTGACCAACTGAAGGTCTAAGTGAACTCGCCTAAGAAGACGGCCTGAGAACTTTGACATTGGCCAGGATATTCAACTCAAGAAGGACCCTACTCGCTTCATGGAATGGCAACACCTCATCCGGCTCCAACGCCAGAGGTTCATCTCTTGCAAGCACCAGAAGGTGCCCCTGCAATCAACCAGTTCACCCAGGCCCTAGACCGGCAAAATGCCACTCAGCTCTTCAAAATTGTGCACAAATACTGACCTGAGACCGAGCTGGAGAAAAAGAAACTACTGATGGCCCGTGCTGAGAAAAATGCAGCCGGTGAAGGAGACGTCCCAACAAGAAGACCCCCTGTGACCAGAGCAGGTGCTAACACAGTGACTTCCTTGGTGGAGAACAAGAAAGCCAGCTGGTCGTCATCTCTCATGATGTGGATCCTAGTAGGCGGCTTGTTTTCCCGCCAGCTCTGTGCCGGGAGATGGGAGTCCCTGCCGCATAGTGAAGGACAAGGCCAAACTGGGCTGCCTCGCCCATCGGAATCAATCCCAGCTTTCCACAGTGAAGAAAAAGACTGTAAACCCCACTGAGTTCAGAATGGTGCAAGGCCTGGAGGCCGTGAAAGAGGCTACGGTATTTGAAACCCCAACAGTGCTGAACCGTCACACTCTGCTCTCAAAAGTCCCAGTCACCGCAACGGTATTCACGGTGATCAACCTGGCCAGTGCCTTCTTCAGTGTTTCCCCTCCACCTGGAGGCCTGCCTTCACGCACCAGTGCAGTGCATATGGACAGTATTGCCTCAAGGTGCTCAGAACAAGCCCTTCAAGTTTCACCAAGACAATGTCCTCCATCCTCGTCAACTGGATTGCAGAATATGCAAGAGTCACTCTTCTACAACACGTGGATGACCTTCTCTTTTGTGTGGTTGACATCGATACCTGCACAGTCCATTCCTTGTCTCTCCTACTCTACCTGGAAGAACAGCAACGCAAGGTCTGGAAGAACAAAGTCCAGTGATGTTAGAAGCAAGTTACATCCCTGGGACACTGTATTGCCCACCAGACGAAACACATGTCAAATGACTGGAAGACCACTGTGGAGAAGATGGCTCCCCCAACAACTCCGAAAATGCTGCAGGCCTTCCCTGGTCTAGTGTCGTATTGCAGAACCTGGATCCCTGATGCCTCAGTCCTAATGCAGCCTCTATGCGCTTGCATCAACGCAACCCCGCTCCTTCTATCGGACGCAGCCTTCAACTCATTCAGGAGATTGGAAGAACTCCACAGTCTCAGCGCCAATACCAGGCCTACCTGACTACGAGAAGTCTTTCCATCTACCTGATGGAAGAAAGAAGGTCATGCTACTGGAGTCCTGGCACGGATTCACAGGGGAAAACAGAGACTTTTAAGCTGCCTCTCAGCCCGCTTGGATCCAGTTGCAAGAGGAGCACACTCCTGCCTGATGGCAGTATCTGCAGCACACACCTTCCTGGACAAGGTTGCTGACATCACTCTTGGACAGCCACTGGAAACTCTCACTCCACACGACATCTTGGCAATCCTCAATCAAGCTCAACCAACAATAATCTCCCCACCGCCAGGCATCTTTGTGGCGCCTCTATCGCCTTTGTCTCATAATGTCACCGTCTCCAGACCTACAGTCCTCATCCCGGCCACTCTACTCCCACTCCCAAGGGGGGATACAATATGGACTTTCCAGAACAAACTTTACAGAATTTATCCTCTACTTGGATGGCTCCCGATTTGCATATGATGAAGAAGTTTCCACACAGGAAGTGCAGTGACCAGCAATCAAGAAATCCTGTGGTCCAGAAGTCTGTCACCTAGCCTGTCAGCCCAGGAAGCAGAACTGATAGCACTGACGAAGGCCTGCCAGATGGCAGAAGGCAAGACTGCAAACATCTACACCGACTACAGGTACTCGCATGGCATAGCACACGACTTTGGGCCCATCTGGGCTACAAGGGACTTCATCACAGCAAACGGGACAACCGTGAAGCATCATGGAGCCTTCAGGGACCTGCTGGGTGTACTCCAAATTCCAAAATGGTGGCAATTTGAAAAAATCAAAAGCGCATGGAAAACTGAGAACAGAAGAGGCGTGAGGCAATAACATGGCGGCCATGGCAGCCAAAGAAGAGGCCAAAGGAAGACAACATGGAGAAGTGGGAGAGGTCGTAGACGACTGAAGACAAGAAACCTGACAAAAAGACGTTCTGGGATCTGCTCAAGAAGTTGCAAGACCAAGCTTCCAAAAGGAAGAGCTGAATGCGAAAAAAGCAACACGTGAAGAAGGAAGGCTATCTACAATGGACTTTTAAACCCTGCCTACCGCGAAGTATGTACCCTGTGGTGGTTCAATGGGCGCATGGACCCACCCACAGATCAAAGACACAGATGAATGATCTGATTGGTGCTTACTGGTTCGCTTCAGGGATCTCCACCCTAACAGCCAAATTCACCAGCAGCTATCTGACCTGCGGCAAATGCAAGCCTGGACGTATGGAAGAAAGTCCCCCTCACCTCATCTGGCAAGACCACTCTACCAGCTTCAAAGGATAGACCAGATAGACCACATCCAGATATCGCCAAGTGAAGGATTCAAATACGCCATTGTGGTCAAAGAAGTGTTTTCAAGATGGACAGAAGCCTTCCAAGTCAGCAAAGACTACTGCAAAGAAGCTACTTTCGGAAAATAGTGTGCAGATTTGGGGTTCCAGAAATGATAGAAAGTGATCAGGGACACGCATTCACAGCAAATCTGACACAAGAGATCTGGTTAGCAGTAGGATCAGATTTAGGCCTACACACTCCTTACCACCCCCAGAGCAGCAGGAAGGTAGAAAGACTGAACGGAACACTTAAGAATAGGATGCTAAAAAATTGCCTAAGAGACACGCAAACCATGGCATGAGACACACCCCCAATTGCACTGTTTAGCGTAAGGCACACTCCCAGAGACCCAGAAAAACTGTCACCATGCGAAATTTTGTTTGGGTCTAGTCCCAAGTCAGGTGCATTTTTCCCTCAGCAGCAGAATATGCAAAATGATATCTTGTTTGCTTATGTAATTGAATTGGTCAAAAACTAATGTCCATTCTCGAGTTTTTCTCTTTACTGCCAGATCCAGACTCAGTGTCCGGTACGCACTCCTTGAAAGCCAGGAGACTGGGTGTTGGTGAAAAAAAAAGTTGGAAATGAGAACACTCGATCCCAGATTTGATGGTCCTGTCCAAGAGCCCCAGATGACACCAACTTCTGTGAAACTAGAGGGAAAGCCTGCTTGGATCCACGTATCGCATTGCAAGGAAGCTCCCGTACCAGGAGAGACACCTAAGCCATGAAGGATGTCGTGGATGCTCTGACTGACCAGACAGATGACCCACCTGATGAAGAATACACACGTTTTTCTGAACATGCAGTTGAATAAAGAGACATGATTGCAAACACAGGAACCCCTGCTAGGGACAGTCCTCCTGACCGCCCATTTGCGAAAAGTCTGTATCAGTAGGGGAGGCATGTACTAGGCATATCTCAACCCGCCGGCAGCACAAAAGAGTTGCAGCACTTTGGGACAGGAGCAGGTTTTTAGGGCAAGTGGTATCTAAGGTGGGACTGTCATGGAAATATATATGTATTCCATATATTCAATGTATATTCATATATATGCATTCACAGTTAGATAGATCTCACTTGCTAAAAATCCTGTGCTCACACATATCTATGCAAAAGCTGATGCCAGCTATAATCAGTCGTTTAAGACGACCCTGGCCTTCATAAGAAACAAGAACAGAAAGTCTTAATAGATATCTATTGTTTTCTTTACTAGTCATGCAAGAAAGCTAGGGCAAAGAACAAAAACAATAAATCTGCAACTTCAGCCCTTTTATCATAATTATCATACTTACACTAGAACAGCCTATAATCTAGCAGCTTTTAATTGTATGTTAATTGACTAACTAGCCCCTTTTTGTAAACGTATAAAACCTTGAATGAATAATAAACTGGGGTCTTGACGAACTGTTATACTGACACTTCCGTGTGGACAGTCCTCATTTCGTTCTGAGCGCTCAAAAAGACATTTAATAGAAAATTGGGCACAGCACCAGCAAACACTTCAGGATAGATTTATCCTAATTAAATTTCCATAACAGTTGTAGGTTATCAAATGCTTATTATATGCAATAAAGTGCAATTTAATTATTTAAAAATCATGCAATGTGATTTTCTGTTTTTTATTTTTTAGAGTCTGTCTCTCACAGTTGAAGTGTACCTATGATAAAAATGACATACCTCTCCATTTTTGTAGGTGGGAAAACTTGCAAAATCAACAGCATATCAAATATTTATTTTCCCCACTGTGTATATAAAACACTGCCAAAAAATAAAGGGAACACTTAAACAACAGAATATAACTCCAAGTAAATCAAACTTCTGTGAAATCAAACTGTTCACTTAGGAAGCAACACTGATTGATAGTGTTGAGCGATACTTTCCGATATTGCAAAATATCGGATCGGATTGGATCGGTCCGATACTGGAAAAGTATCGGATATCACCGATTCCGATACCGGAAATCAATGCAAGTCAATGGGACAAAAATATCGGAATTAAAATAACCCTTTCTTTCCTTGTAGGTTAATTGTACATGAAGAAAAACAACAAAGAATAATGTAGAATGTATTGGGGGAAGTTGAGGAGACATTAAAGGCATAGAGATTTAACCCAATCAAATGGAATAGCAGGAATGAAATTTTTTTTAAGACGTTCGGAGTTACGAAGAAAATGACTATGTTGTTAACCATTTTTCTATTTTGGCCCATATGTATGTTTCACTACTTCCATGCTCTTCACCTTCTTTTTTACTTCTGCCACACTTTCTCCTTCATGATCCTCAGCAGCAGCATCTTTTTCATCAACTTATTCTTCACCTTATTTATCTTCTTCTTAAACTTCTTCCTATTCATTTTTTTTGTAACATTCTTCATATTCTTCTTATTCAACTATTATTCTTCTTCATATTCTACTTCTTCATCTTCTTCCTATTCATCTTCTTCATCATATTCTTATTTGTGACAGGCATTCCTGTAGTTGTAATCTGTAAAAGTTTGAAGATTTCATCCTTCCGTTCTTGCTGTCACAAAAGATTTACAACAGTATTTGTCCGCGTTCAGTTTTGCCTGCAGCAGCAGGCATTTTCCAGGGGCACCACGAGGAGGAACGGACTCACCCCATACACTGCTTAGTCTTCTTCTGCTTATTATTTAGAGCATATATTTTGCTCTGAATTTTGGTCTTATGCTTACTGTTCTTCTGCTTTTTGTTCTTCTGCTTCTTGTTCTTCTGTCTCTTGTTCTGTATCTTGTCGTTTGTCTTAATCTTCTTTGTCCTGTTGGTGATCTTCTTCTGGGTAATCTTTTAGTTCTTCTTTGTGGTGGTGTTCAGGCTCGTTGTCTTCATAGTCGTCGTCCCTGGGGTCGTCGTCTTCTTCGGGGTGGTCTTCAGGGTCGTCGTCTTCAGTGTACTCATCTTCGGGGTCGTCGTCTTCTTCGGGGTGGTCTTCAGGGTCGTCGTCTTCAGGGTCGTCGTCTTCAGTGTCGGAGTCAGGGAGATCCAGAGTGATTACCCAAAAAAACATTTCAAAATCTTCAACTTGGAAATGTAGCTGAAGGTACAAGAAGGCTGAGTAACTTCCGAGAACCAGCTGACTGTCCTGGAACCCGGATGGGTAGTAGAAAGAACAAGAGCCAATGGCACAACCGAGGACCAGCTGACGGTACTGGGACACGGTTACTAAGCAGGAGGTACCTGTGCTACAAAGCACTACCAAGGACCAGCAGACGTTGCTGGAACTCGGATACCGAGATGGAGGCACCTAGGCAAAAGGCACTGCCGAGAACCAGCTGACGGTACTGGAACCCAGACGGGTAGCAGAAGGTACAAGAGCCAATGGAAGTAATGAGGACCAGCTGACTGCTGGAACCCGGAGGGGCAGCAGAAGGAAGAGAGCCAATGGCACAACCGAGGACCGGCTGACGGTACTGGGACACGGTTACTAAACAGGAGGTACCTGTGCTACAAAGCACTACCAAGTACCAGTAGACGTTGCTGGAACTCGGATACCGAGATGGAGGCACCTAGGCCAAAGGCACTGCCGAGAACCAGCTGACGGTACTGGAACCCGGATGGGTAGCAGAAGGTACCCATGAAAATTAAAGTTGAAAGGCCGTGAGCCGGCCGCAGTTACCGAATCTAACAGTCCTACAGGGGGTGCTTGTCCTATTGGCACTACGGAAACAGCCTTTATTAACATATCCCGCAGCCCCACATAGGAAGCACCTAAACTGCAGGCACCATAGAGTCGGCTAACCCGACCGCAACACGACAGGACAACTTATTGGAGGCAAAGTGGCGTTGACACTGCCAGGAAACAGCTGGCGTGCTGTAACCAGGCTGGGCAGGAGTGAGTACCTGTGCCAAAGACACTTCCGAGCAGCAACTGGCAGTGTTGGAGCCCAGGGATCATAGTGGAGGAGAGGACAAATTGGACCAAGTTGAAAATCTGAACTTGGGTGAGTGTGGACAGAGCAGGAAAGATTGCCAGCTACACAGCAGGGGAACAGCTGACATTACTGAACCCCAGTAACACAGGAGCAAGTGTTGACTTTGCAGACAGCACTTCTGAGCAGCAACTGGTGGTGTTGGAGCCCAGGGATGAGAGGAGAACAGGGTGGAGGCAGCAGGACTTCTTGCCATACACACAGCAGGGGAACAGCTGACATTACTGAACCCCAGTAAAACAGGAGCAAGTGCTCACTGTGCAGACAGCACTTCCGAGCAGCAACTGGCGGTGTTGGAGCCCAGGGATGAGAGGAGAAAAGGTGGGAGGCAGCAGGACTTCTTGCCGTACACACAGCAGGGGAACAGCTGACATTACTGAACCCCAGTAACACAGGAGCAAGTGTTGACTGTGCAGACAGCACTTCCGAGCAGCAACTGGCGGTGTTGGAGCCCAGGGATGAGAGGAGAACAGGGTGGAGGCAGCAGGACTTCTTGCCGTACACACAGCAGGGGAACAGCTGACATTACTGAACCCCAGTAACACAGGAGCAAGTGTTGACTGTGCAGACAGCACTTCCGAGCAGCAACTGGCGGTGTTGGAGCCCAGGGATGAGAGGAGAACAGGGTGGAGGCAGCAGGACTTCTTGCCGTACACACAGCAGGGGAACAGCTGACATTACTGAACCCCAGTAACACAGGAGCAAGTGTTGAATGTGCAGACAGCACTTCCGAGCAGCAACTGGCTGTGTTGAAGCCCAGGGTCAGTCAGGGTGTAGGCTGAGGCCTAGTATGAGCAACTTTGTAACTTTAAATTGGAGGCAGCAGGACTTCTTGCTGTACACACAGCAGGGGAACAGCTGACATTACTGAACCCCAGTAACACAGTAGCAAGTGTTGACTGTGCAGACAGCACTTCCGAGCAGCAACTGGCAGTGTTGGAGCCCAGGAATGAGAGGAGAACAGGATGAAGGCAGCAGGACTTCTTGCCGTACACACAGCAGGGGAACAGCTGACATTACTGAACCCCAGTAACACAGGAGCAAGTGTTGAATGTGCAGACAGCACTTCTGAGCAGCAACTGGCTGTGTTGGAGCCCAGGGATGAGAGGAGAACAGGGTGGAGGAAGCAGGACTTCTTGCCGTACACACATCAGGGGAACAGCTGACATTACTGAACCCCAGTAATACAGGAGCAAGTGTTGACTGTGCAGACAGCACTTCCGAGCAGCAACTGGAGGTGTTGGAGCCCAAGGATGAGAGGAGAACAGGGTGGAGGCAGCAGGACTTCTTGCCGTACACACAGCAGGGGAACAGCTGACATTACTGAACCCCAGTAACACAGGAGCAAGTGTTGACTGTGCAGACAGCACTTCCGAGCAGCAACTGGCTGTGTTGAAGCCCAGGGTCAGTCAGGGTGTAGGCTGAGGCCTAGTATGAGCAACTTTGTAACTTTAAATTGGAGGCAGCAGGACTTCTTGCTGTACACACAGCAGGGGAACAGCTGACATTACTGAACCCCAGTAACACAGTAGCAAGTGTTGACTGTGCAGACAGCACTTCCGAGCAGCAACTGGCAGTGTTGGAGCCCAGGAATGAGAGGAGAACAGGATGAAGGCAGCAGGACTTCTTGCCGTACACACAGCAGGGGAACAGCTGACATTACTGAACCCCAGTAACACAGGAGCAAGTGTTGACTGTGCAGACAGCACTTCCGAGCAGCAACTGGCGGTGTTGAAGCCAGGGTCAGTCAGGGTGTAGGCTGAGGCTTAGTATGAGCAACTTTGTAACTTTAAATTGGAGGCAGCAGGACTTCTTGCCATACACACAGCAGGGGAACAGCTGACATTACTGAACCCCAGTAACACAGGAGCAAGTGTTGACTGTGCGGACAGCACTTCCGAGCAGCAACTGGCAGTGTTGGAGCCTAGGGATGAGAGGAGAACAGGGTGGAGGCAGCAGGACTTCTTGCCGTACACACAGCAGGGGAACAGCTGACATTACTGAACCCCAGTAACACAGGAGCAAGAGTTGACTGTGCAGACAGCACTTCCGAGCAGCAACTGGTGGTGTTGGAGCCCAGGGATGAGAAGAGAACAGGGTGGAGGCAGCAGGACTTCTTGCCGTACACACAGCAGGGGAACAGCTGACATTACTGAACCGCAGTAACACAGGAGCAAGTGTTGACTGTGCAGACAGCACTTCTGAGCAGCAACTAGCGGTGTTGAAGCCCAGGGTCAGTAAGGGTGTAGGATAGGGCCTAGTATGAGCAACTTTGTAACTTTAAATTGGAGGTAGCAGGACTTCTTGTCGTACACACAGCAGGGGAACAGCTGACAGTACTGAACCCCAGTAACACAGGAGCAAGTGTTGACTGTACAGACAGCACTTCCGAGCAGCAACTGGCGGTATTGGAGCCCAGGGATGAGAGGAGAACAGGGTGGAGGCAGCAGGACTTCTTGCCGTACACACAGCAGGGGAACAGCTGACATTACTGAACCCCAGTAACACAGGAGCAAGTGTTGACTGTGCAGACAGCACTTCTGAGCAGCAACTAGCGGTGTTGAAGCCCAGGGTCAGTAAGGGTGTAGGATAGGGCCTAGTATGAGCAACTTTGTAACTTTAAATTGGAGGTAGCAGGACTTCTTGCCGTACACACAGCAGGGGAACAGCTGACATTACTGAACCCCAGTAACACAGGAGCAAGTGTTGACTGTGCAGACAGCACTTCCGAGCAGCAACTGGCGGTGTTGGAGCCCAGGGATGAGAGGAGAACAGGATGGAGGCAGCAGGACTTCTTGCCGTACACACAGCAGGGGAACAGCTGACATTACTGAACCCCAGTAACACAGGAGCAAGTGTTGACTGTGCAGACAGCACTTCCGAGCAGCAACTGGCGGTGTTGGAGCCCAGGAATGAGAGGAGAACAGTGTGGAGGCAGCAGGACTTCTTGCCGTACACACAGCAGGGGAACAGCTGACATTACTGAACCCCAGTAACACAGGAGCAAGTGTTGACTGTGCAGACTGCACTTCCGAGCAGCAACTGGCGATGTTGGAGCCCAGGGATGAGAGGAGAACAGGGTGGAGGCAGCAGGACTTCTTGCCGTACACACAGCAGGGGAACAGCTGGCATTACTGAACCCCAGTAACACAGGAGCAAGTGTTGACTGTGCAGACAGCACTTCCGAGCAGCAACTGGCGCTGTTGAAGCCCAGGGTCAGTCAGGGTGTAGGCTGAGGCCTAGCATGAGCAACTTTGTAACTTTAAATTGGAGGCAGCAGGACTTCTTGCCGTACACACAGCAGGGGAACAGCTGACATTACTGAACCCCAGTAACACAGGAGCAAGTGTTGACTGTGCAGACAGCACTTCCGAGCAGCAACTGGCGGTGTTGGAGCCCAGGGATGAGAGGAAAACAGGGTGGAGGCAGCAGGACTTCTTGCCATACACACAGCAGGGGAACAGCTGACATTACTGAACCCCAGTAACACAGGAGCAAGTGTTGACTGTGCAGACAGCACTTCCAAGCAGCAACTGGTGGTGTTGAAGCCCAGGGTCAAGGAGGGTGTAGGCTGAGGCCTAGCATGAGCAACTTTGTAACTTTAAATTGGAGGCAGCAGGACTTCTTGCCGTACACACAGCAGGGGAACAGCTGACATTACTGAACCCCAGTAACACAGGAGCAAGTGTTGACTGTGCAGACAGCACTTCCGAGCAGCAACTGGCGGTGTTGAAGCCCAGGGTCAGTCAGGGTGTAGGCTGAGGCCTAGTATGAGTAACTTTGTAACTTTAAATTGGAGGCAGCAGGACTTCTTGCCGTACACACAGCAGGGGAACAGCTGACATTACTGAACCCCAGTAACACAGGAGCAAGTGTTGACTGTGCAGACAGCACTTCCGAGCAGCAACTGGCGGTGTTGGAGCCCAGGGATGAGAGGAAAACAGGGTGGAGGCAGCAGGACTTCTTGCCATACACACAGCAGGGGAACAGCTGACATTACTGAACCCCAGTAACACAGGAGCAAGTGTTGACTGTGCAGACAGCACTTCCAAGCAGCAACTGGTGGTGTTGAAGCCCAGGGTCAAGGAGGGTGTAGGCTGAGGCCTAGTATGAGCTGGTGTAACTTTTATTTTGAGGTAGCAGGAATTATTGCCGGACACACAGCAGGGGAACAGCTGGCGTTACTGAACCCCACAAACACAGCAGCGAGTGTTTTTATCTGTGCATCCAGCACTTCTGAGCAGCAACTGGCGGAGTTGAAGCCCAGGGTCAAGGAGGGTCTTGAAATAAAATATAGAGTTGTTGCCTTGTTACGTGGCACTTGGAAATGTATATACTCCAAACAAGATAAACGTAAGCTTTACTAGGACCATAAAATGATGCATTGAAATCAAAAATATTGAAATAAAGACAGTTAAAATATAAACGCATATAAGCACATGGCAACAAGAAATGTAACACCACACCACCCAAAAACTTTAAAAAAACGTATAGGGGTTGAAATGAATGCATACAAGTACATTTCGGAATTAATGAATGCTGCCTAAGAAACGCTATGTACAACCGTAATATAGTGCAGACAATGGATTTAGTACTAGTCATCATCATCATTACAATAAATATGTGACAGTCACACAGTTAAAAATACTTTCATTGATGAAAATTGTTACTTGACACACCATATATTAAATGTCCAGCATGGACTCATCAATGAAATGGCGCAATAATCTAAGATGAAGCATAACTGATAAAAAAAGCATCATGCATAGTCCAAATTGCTGTGGGTGCCTGCAAGTGCAGGTGAAACAAAGGCAACGGATAGCAAAGGTATATACTATCTATGTATCAGACAGTGCATAGCCTGTGATGGCGAATGGCGATGTTATACTCTACGTCAATAAAGGCTGCGCCAGCACTCATGCACTTTTTGCTTGTACACAGTTGACGAGGGGAAGTGCATGTATGGTTGCGCAACGGTTTTTCCGCCACACTACCTTCCTGCTGTGACGCGTCGGGTAGGGGAGCGTCTGGCCATTATATGACACTCACTTGCAGTGACGTTACGCAGCGTTCTTCAGTGCTAGGGCCGCTACAAAGACGACATCAGTAATGATTTACTGTCTAAACATCCACCTATGAGCAACCAAACAAGCACGTACCCTCTTGAACAAGCTACAAGACAAACAAGCATGAGGGGTGCCGCTGCCTTTATTGAGGTTCCGTTTTTTGATCGCCATTGTCCATCTGTAGCTATGCACTGTGATACCTAGATACCATTAACATTTTATATCAGTTGTCGTTGTTTCACCTGCACTTGCAGGTATAACTTGCTATTGTCAGTATGCACGATGCACTTTTTAGATGTAATGCATGATTATTGCGCCTTATTATCAGGTTTAGATGCTGGCCATTTCATATATGGTGTGTGAACTTACAGTTGGCCTCAATCTGTGTATTTTAATATGTCTGTCACAAATAGAACTCATGATGATGATGATGATGATTATGAGTCGTACATCCATTGTCTGCAGTATCTTACAGGAGGAGATACCGTTCCTTAAGCAGCATTAATGGATTATGATGAAATGTACTTTTATGCATTCATTTCAAACCCTATACCCTATGTTGGATTTTTGGTTAGCATTTGTACTCGCCATGTGCATATATTCGCTTCGACGACAAATTTATATTTGTCCATATTTGTTAATAAAATTAATCATTTTATGGTTTGAAAACTGTAGTTTTTCCTGTTTTGAGCATAACAATCAGGGTGTCAGCTCTTCCCGATGTGGAGCAAGTTAGACATCTGATGTTGTGTGCATGTGGAGGGAGCAGGAGACTTCTTGCCGGACACACAGCAGGGGAACAGCTGGCATTACTGAACCCCACTAACACAGGAGCTTGTGTTTTGGTCTGTGGACACGGCACTTCTCAGCAGCAACTGGCAGTGTTGGAGCCCAGGGAGTAGAGTTCAGGTGGTAGAAAGATGAACACAACAGGAGACATGGATACCGTTGCCAACCAGTTATTTAATCGGAAACCGGACAGGCAAATTCTGGCGAGATCCATGCCTTGTTCATTTTCAGAAAAGTAAGCATGTCTACATTATCGGAGGATAGTCGCATGCGACGGTCTGTTAGTACACCACCTGCGGCACTAAAGACGTGCTCCGATAATACACTGGCAGCAGGGCAAGCCAGCACCTCCAATGCATACTGGCTAAGCTCTGGCCATGTATCCAGCTTAGAGACCCAAAACTTGAATGGGGAAGAGCAGTCTGGGAGTACACTGAGAGGGCAAGACATGTAGTCTGTCACCATCTGACGGAAACGTTGCCTCCTGCTGACTGGAGCCGTCTGGGATGGTGTAGAAATTTGTAGCGGTGACACAACACTTCGCCACATTTGGGCCATACTGGTCTTGCCCTGTGCAGAAACGCTGCTTCTGCTCCCTCTTGGTGCAGAGCTTTCTCCACTGCCTCGATGCACAGAGCTGCTTTGTAAAGCAGTAGCAGAAGCAGTGCTCTCGGCTGGAATGGAGAACATGATGGATTGCACCAGTGTGTCTTGGTACTCCCGCATTTTACGCTCCAGGTTCAACGGTGTTATGAGGCTTTGTAAGTTGTCCCGGTAGCGAGGGTCTAGGAGGGTGTACACCCAATAATCAGACGTGGTGAGAATGTGGGCGATGCGGCGGTCGTTTCTCAGGCACTGCAGCATGAAATCAACCATGTGCTGTAGACTCCCAACTGGCCAAGAAACGCTGTCCCCTGCAAGAGGCGTCATCTCTGCCTTATCTGCATCACCCCAGCCTCGCTCTACATATTGAATAGAGCATTGTGTACCTCCCTCTGGAGCGATGTCTTCCTCCTCCATTGACTCCTCCTCATCCTCCTCACAAAGTGTCCCCTGCCTAGACCTTTGTGAGGAACCACGTTGCGCTGACTGTCCAGAAGGTGATGGAGTTTGTGACTCCTCATCCTCCACCTCTTCCAAAACCTCATCCCTTAGTGCTTGCAGTGTTTTTTGAAGCAGGTAGATAAGGGGGACAGTCATGCTGACTAGTGCATCATCTGCACTCACCATCCGCGTTGAGTCATCAAACGCACACAATGTAAGGTTCTGTGTACATGTTCCCGAAACTCAGTTTGTTCGTCAGCCATTTTACTTTTAAAGCCTTGGACCTTGTACTCCAGCTATTCCTACTGAGGAACTCTGAAGCACTTGTGGACTCTGGAACCCTGCTCTTTGAAAGACCCACGTTTGCATGGACTTACGGTAACAGAGAAGAAGATCCTAAACCTGTTGTGGAGAGTGATTGCTGAGCTTAGATTACTCTGGCCTGCTGTGTCTCCTGCTTCTGTGTCTGCAAACTGTGTGACTATTTTTGCCAACTTGTATGAAGTAATACAAGACTTTCTATATCAAACCTGTGTCTCATGTATTTTCATCGCACCCAAGCACAAGACGCTATATGAACTGTACTACATACATTACAAGATTCTGAAGCCCTGATTGCTCAGCTGTGGCTGCTTAAGAAGCAAAAGGAGAGAATCAGGGCGGGAACATGCAAGCTGGAAACTCCATTTTGACTGAGGGCAAGATAGCTGCAGCAAGACAGAAAGTAAAATGGCTGACGAACAAACTGAGTTTCAGGAACATGTACACAGAACCTTACATTACTCCCCCCTTAGGGACAACCTCCGGATGACCTCAGGCCAGGCTTGTGTGGGTACCTCTGATGAAACTGACGGAGCAAGCGAGGAGCATTAACGTTATTGACTGGTTCCCATGAGTTGTCCTCCACTGGGTAGCCCTGCCATTTAATCAGATATTGTAACTGATTTCTATACAACCTGGAATCTAAAATCCTTTCCACCACAAATTCTTCCTGACCATCGACTAGCACTGGGTCAGGGCAAGGAGAAGAACGTCCAGGAAACGTATTGGGTGTCGCAGCCTTTAGTAGGGATACATGAAAGACAGGGTGAATTCTCATAGTTCTGGGCAGTTGAAGACGACAAGCAACGGCACTTATAATTTTACTGATTTTATAGGGTCCAATGTACTTATGTCCCAACTTAGACTATGGAATCCTTAACTTAAGATTTCTGGTTGACAGCCAGACCAAGTCTCCTACCTTGAAAGCTGGTGCAGGTTTACGAAATTTATCTGCTGCTTTCTTGTACCTTTCCTGAGCCGATTCCAGATTCTCCTTTAGAAGATCCATTAAAGCCTTGGACCTTGTACTCCAGCTATTCCTACTGAGGAACTCTGAAGCACTTGTGGACTCTGGAACCCTGCTCTTTGAAAGACCCACGTTTGCATGGACTTACGGTAACAGAGAAGAAGATCCTGAACCTGTTGTGGAGAGTGATTGCTGAGCTTAGATTACTCTGGCCTGCTGTGTCTCCTGCTTCTGTGTCTGCAAACTGTGTGACTATTTTTGCCAACTTGTATGAAGTAATACAAGACTTTCTATATCAAACCTGTGTCTCATGTATTTTCATCGCACCCAAGCACAAGACGCTATATGAACTGTACTACATACATTACAAGATTCTGAAGCCCTGATTGCTCAGCTGTGGCTGCTTAAGAAGCAAAAGGAGAGAATCAGGGCGGGAACATGCAAGCTGGAAACTCCATTTTGACTGAGGGCAAGATAGCTGCAGCAAGACAGAAAGTAAAATGGCTGACGAACAAACTGAGTTTCAGGAACATGTACACAGAACCTTACACACAAAACGTGGCAGATGTCCTTCATATAGGCCCACTCAGTGGTGGTGAAGTGTGAACGGCGCAAATTGTGAGTTGATTGCGCCTGATGCAGCTGATACTCCATTACTGCTGGCTGCTGCTCACACAACCGCTCCAACATATGTAACGTGGAATTCCACCTGGTGGGTAGGTCACATATGATGCGATGTTCCGGAAGGTGAAATCGGCGTTGCAGAGCTGCAATGCGCGATCTGGCCATGGAGGAACAACGCAAGTGAGCGCACTCTAGTTGGACCTTGTGCAGCAGTGCATCAAGATCCGGATAGTCCCTTAAAAAACTCTGCACGACCAAGTTGAGCACATGTGCCAGGCCCAGATCTGCCACAAGATTTCAACCATTGTCACACACTACTGTTGTGAATGGGTTTGAGATGAGTTCTGAGCAGAGGCTTCCTCTGGTGGTTACAAGCGGTGCTGGTCTGTCCAGTGAAGATTGTGAGGACTGGGAATCAGGTGTTACTGACTGGTCTTATATAAGGGAGTCACCTTCCCATCAGGGTTGCCGGTGATCAATTGTTCTGGTCTGAATCCTTCATTCCTGTTTCCCTTGTAGCCTGCTGTGTCGTGTCTGCATCTCCTGCTAAAAGATAAGACATTTTCTTCTTTTTGTTTTTGTGCTATATTTTTGTATTTTGTCCTGCACTTCTGTGGGGGCCTTCAGGGTCCCCTCCGGGGGCTTTTGCCCTCTCAGTTTAGTTCAGCCACTGATGTTTGTACTTTTGCTTTTTCCAGTTTTTTCAGTGGCTGCTGTTTTGATTTTGTTACACCAGAGAACTAATTTAGGTGGAAGAGGTTGTGTGATCTCAGGTATTTTTGAAATTAGTAGAGTTGGTGCTTTTCAGGGTTTTCTGGGATTGCAGTAAGTACCCTTCCTATCCTTTTCTATTTAGATAGTTTGGGCCCCAGCGTTTGCTCATACTATTTTCTTTCTGTGTCAGTATTTCATCTTGTCTAACAGCCATTACATGTTTGGGGGCTTTCTATTATCTTTGGGGTTCTGCTCCGGGGCAGATAGATTTCCTATTTCTATCTTTAGGTGTAGTTAGTTTCTCAGGCTGTGACGAGGCGTCTAGGACCAACGTAGGAACGCTCCACGGCTGCCTCTAGTTGTGGTGGTTAGTCAGGGTACTGCAATCTCATAGATTCCAACTGCTCTGGTGTATTGCCTTTTTTACCTGCACTCCTCAGCTACCGAAACATAACACACTACCAAGCCTGGCTGGAGATTCGCTGGCACAAACCACACGTCGCTCTCCTGCTTTAAGGCATTCCAGAGCTCCTGCGCTGTGTGGCTTCGATTCCCCATTGAAATTAATTTCAGGACTGCCTGTTGACGTTTTGCCACAGCTGTGCTCATATCGGTCGTAACAGGTAAGCGTTCACGGGTCCATGTGGAGGTAGACCGTGACGGCTCCTGCAGCGATGATTCTGAGGAACTGGAGTAGGAGGAGGAGTCAATGTGTACAACTGTCAGTCTCCACAAGCCTGAATGACAGCATTTCAAGGGACAGGAGTTTTGCAATGCCAGCATTCAGAGCCTGTGCTCGGGATGGTTTGCTGAGTAGGGCCGTCTTTTCTCCCATGCCTGTGCTACCGATGGCTGTACAGTGGCCTGGGAGTGTGAGGATGACAGGGAACTTGGTGCTGTGGGTGGAATTATACTGGGTCTCTGTACAACAGTGACAGAAGTTCTTCCATGGCGATCCTGTGAGGAAGCCGAAACAGCTGTGTGTGAGCTGGAGGAAGAGGCTCCAACACGAGCTGAAGATGTAGGTGCTGCTGTAGGTTGGCCTACGTCTCCAGTGTGTCTTTGTAACTCCACCACGTGCTTGTTCCGCACATGTTTCCACATATTAGTGGTATTGAGGTTACTGGCACTTTTACCTCTTTTGACTTTTTGATTACACAGCTTGCATTTGACATAGCAAATGTCATCTGTAACTGTGTCAAAAAAGGACCACGCACTGCAAGTCCTGGGAGCGCCCGTTTTTACTTTTGGAAGAGAACTGCTCCGAACGGGTGCCAAAGTGGAGGCTACAGGCAACCGAGTCTGCAGCCTACCTCTTCCTCCTGTTTGGACTGTTGGGGGAATCTCTTCCTCAGAGCTGCTCCCACCACCTTCCTGTTCCTCACGCCATGTTGGGTGAAGGACCTCATCATCTCCACTACCCTCTTTCAACACCTGCTGCTGTTAGGTGGTCTGGCCAGCACCATGCGCAATAGAAACTGGCACCTGAGTCTCATCATCATCAGATGCGTTCTGCGGTGTGCTGACCATCGGCACTGGCTCACCTGCCTCTTCAGATTCAGAGAGACAAAGCAGTTGCGCATCACTGCATACTCCTTCTTCTTCACATTCTAGAATGCTGCTTGGCTGGCCCCCTCTTTCCAAGCCAACAGATTCAAAGAACAGAAGTAAAAACTGAGCTGGCTTCTGTACAGAGCTCTCTGACTGCCTGGGCAATTTGGCAGGCGGTGAAGAGACAGATGGTTGCTCAACAGTGCTCTGGTCCTGAGAGGAGGTGGAAGCAATTGAAGTCGATGTGTTGGCTGCCATCCAACCGACAACGGCCTCAATTTGTTCTTCCCGCAGCAGGGGGGTACGCCGAGCTCCTACAAAACTGCGCATAAAGGAACGTTCACGGGGAAAACTGGTGGATGCTGTGTCACTGGGGGCCGCAGCAGCCACAGAATCCCCACATCCTCTTCCTGCTGAAACTACACGCCCACGACCACGTGCCTTACTCCCTGCCTTCTTCATCTTGGTAAATTGATAAAGATAGGCAGAAAAGTACTAAGGCCTTAGTGTGCTTATTCCTGAACAGCTGCTAACAGGTATAAGAAACACTAAGTTTACAAAGTGTGGACTACACTTTAATATCAGCTAATGTGGCCTATCAAGAGTCAAGTGTAGTGTTTGCTGAACTTTATTAACTTTTCCCTGTTTTTCCACCTAAAACCAAAGGTTGTGATTCAGACAAAAAACGATGTACAATGGATAGTATCACTCACAAATTTTTTTTAGCTATTACAATGCACGAAACTAGAATGCAATAGCTAAGGCAAAAAAAAATGGGTAATACTAATCTGTCTGTTCCTGCAGGCCGCAAACCAGCCAAAAGTCTCCTTTATGTACTTCTTTAGTGTTTGCAACCAAGGTATTGGATACAGATGGAAGCGCGTCACACTAATAGATTAGATTTTATTGAAATAGAATGGAGCAGCACCAATTAGCCAAAAATGTCAAGGATGAGGCAGTGACACACGCTCAGCAGACTCCAACCAGCAGTGGTTGAAGAACTAACTTGAGCGTGATCTGCACTCACAAAAAGAGACCTCCCAGACAGCCGTTTACACTGCACACAACTGTTCACTAGCTCTAAAAGGCTCCTTTATGTACTTCTATAGTGTTTTCAACCAATGTATTGGATACGGATGGAAGCGCGTCACACTAATAGATTTGAGTTTTTTTAAATAGAATGGAGCAGCACCATTTAGCCAAAAATGTAAAGGATGAGGCAGTGACACATGCTCAGCAGACTCCAACCAGCAGTGGTTGAAGAACTAACTTGAGTGTGATCTGCACTCACAAAAAGAGACCTCCCAGACAGCCGTGAACACTGCACACAACTGTTCACTAGCTCTAAAAGGCTCCTTTATGTACTTCTATAGTGTTTCCAACCAATGTATTGGATACGGATGGAAGCGCGTCACACTAATAGATTTGAGTTTTTTTAAATAGAATGGAGCAGCACCATTTAGCCAAAAATGTAAAGGATGAGGCAGTGACACACGCTTAGCAGACTCCAACCAGCAGTGGTTGAAGAACTAACTTGAGCGTGATCTGCACTTACAAAAAGAGACCTCCCAGACAGCCGTGAACACTGCACACAACTGTTCACTAGCTCTGAAAGGCTCCGCTCTGTACTTCTATTAGTGTTTGCAACCAATGTATTGGATACGGATGGAAGCGCGTCACACTAATAGATGACTGTTAATTTAAATTGAAAGGAGCAGCACCAATTCCACAAAAGAAAAAAAATGAGGCAATGAGTGACACGTGCAGATGACTACAAACTGCGGTGGATGCAGACCAAACTGCAGCGTCACCTGCACTCACACACAGACCTTGCAGAGAGCTGTGAAAACAGCACTGCAAGGCAAAAGGAAGATTTACACAGCGGTTTCTCAAATAGCCTGCCTACAGAACAATTCACAAAAACGCAATCTCTAACTGTCCCGCAGAGTCAGAAGAGCAGCGTTCTGTCCCTAACTGAATTCACAGCACAGTGAAGCCAAAATGGCGGCGGCGCCTTTTATAGTGCATTCTGACATCATTCCAGCAGTCAATCACAGCCATGCCATTAGTTAACATGACCGCTGGATTACAGGATGTGCCCACACTTCTTAGGATTCCTGATTGGCTGAATAAAATCACACTGCCTCTCAAAGAATTATGGGAACTTCCGATTCCAGTATACGATATAGCAAAAGTATCGGAACTCAGTATCGGAATTCCGATACGCGAATATCGGCCGATACCCGATACTTGCGGTATCGGAATGCTCAACACTACTGATTGACAATCAATTTCACATGCTGTTGTGCAAATGGAATAGACAACAGATGGAAATTATTGGCAATTATCAAGACACACTCAATAAAGGAGTGGTTCTGCAGGTGGCGACCACAGACCACTTCTCAGTACCAATGCTTTCTGGCTGATGTTTTGGCCACTTTTGAATGTTGGTTGTGCTTTCACACTCGTGGTAGCATGAGATGGACTCTACAACCCACACAAGGTAGTGCAGCTTATCTAGGATGGCACATCAATGCGAGCTGTGGCAAGAAGGTTTGCTGTGTCTGTCAGTGTAGTGTCCAGAGGCTGAAGGCGCTACCAGGAGACAAGCCAGTACACCAGGAGACGTGGAGGGGGCCGTAGAGGGGGCAAAAACCCAGCAGCAAGACTGCTACCTCCGCCTTTGTGCAAGGAGGAACAGGAGGAGCACTGCCACAGCCCTGCAAAATGACCTCAAGCAGGCCACAAATATGCATGTGTCTTCACAAACGGTTAAAAACCAACTACATGAGTATGGTCTGAGTGCCCGACGTCCACAGTTGGGGTTGTGCTCACAGCTCAACACCGTGCAGGATGCTTGGCATTTGCCACAGAACACCAGAATTGGCAAATTCGCCACTGGCGTCCTGTGCTCTTCAAAGATGGAAGCAGGTTCACACTGAGCACATGTGACAGATGTGATAGAGTCTGGAGACGCCATGGTGAGTGATCTGCTGCCTGTAACATCCTTCAGCATGACCGCTTTGGCAGTGAGTCAGTAATAGTGTGGGGTGGAATTTCTTTGGAGGGCCGCACAGTCCTTCATGTGCTCGCCTGTGGTAGCCTGACTGTCATTTGGTACCGAGATGAGATCCTCAGACCCCTTGTGAGACCATATGCTGGTGTGGTTGCCCCTGGGTTCCTCCTAATGCAGGACAATGCCAGAATTCATGTGGCTGGAGTGTGTCAGCAAGATGAAGGCACTGAAGCTATGGACTGGCCCGCCCGTTCTCCAGACCTGAATCCAATTGAGCACATCTGGGACATCATGTCTCGTAACATCCACCAATGTCACGTTGCACCACAGACTGCCCAGGAGTTGGCGGATGCTATAGGTCAGGTCTGGGAGGAGATCTCTCAGGAGACCATCCGCCATGTCATCAGGGGCATGCCCAGGCAATGTACAGAAGGGAGGTCATACAGGCATGTGGAGGCCACACACACTACTGAGCATCATTTTGACTTGTTTTAAGGACATTGCATTCCACTTTAATTTTGAATGTAACTCCAAATCCAGGCCTCCATTGGTCAATAAAATTGATTTCCATTGATGATATTTGTGTGATTTTGTTTTCAGCACATTCAACTTTGTACAGAACAAAGTATTCAATGAGAATATTTCATTCATTCAGATCTAGGATGTGTTATTTGAGTGTTCCCTTTAATTTTTGAGCAGTTTATATATATAATGTATATATATAATATATATATATATATATATATATATATATTTATACATACATATACAGCTCTGGCAAAATTTAAGAGACCACTGCACAATTTTCTAAAAGCCACCATCTCTACATGTCTGACAGCCATGCCGTTCCAGTGTCAGTTGAATTCCAACCAAAGTACCCCTCATTCTACTTAATGTGCTTCTGATTAGGTGATCACCTGAACCAAATCTTATTTATCAATGAAAAGTATAAAAAACACTGCTGTGGTCTTCACAATCCTCTTGCAATAGGACAAGCTGGATGGCCAAACAAGTGCTAGGAATAGTCCAAAAATAATTTGAATGAAAAAATAACTTTTAACCATGTCAAAGGAGTTGAAAAGAAAAGTCTTGAGTGAGGAAAAGAAGGGCTAAATTCTGGATTTACTAGCAGAGGGATACAGTGAGCGTCATGTTGCCTCCATCCTTAAAATTTCTAAGACGGCAGTCCATTACAACAAGATCAAGCAGCAGACATTGGGGACAACAAAGCTACAGACCGGCAGAGGGCAAAAGCAACTTTCCACTGACTGAACTGACCGTCATTTTATTCGAATTTCACTCAGCAACCACAGGATGACATCACGTGACCTACAAAAGGAATGGCAAATGGCAGCTGGGGTGAAGTGCATGGCAAGAACAGTTCGCAACAGGCTCCTAGAGGCAGCCCTCAAATCATGTAAAGGTAGAAAAAAAGCCTTTCATCAATGAGACGCAAAGGAGAGCCAGGCTTAAGTTTGCCCAAGACCATAAGGATTGGACCATAGAGGACTGGAGTAAGGTAATCTTCTCTAATGAGTCTAATTTTCAGCTTTGCCCAATACCTGGTCGTCTAATGGTTAAACGGAGACCTGGAGACTGAGGCGTACAAGCCACAGTGTCTTGAACCCACTGTGAAACTTGGTGGTGGATGGGTGATGATCTGGGGATGCTTCAGCAATTCTGGAATTGGGCTGGTTAATCTTTGCAAAGGACGTATGAATCAAGCCGTATACAGGGTTATCCTTGAAAAACTCTTGCTCCATTCTGCTCATGCAATGTCCCCAACTCGGAGGACTAGTTTTTCCGCAGGACAATGTGCCATGCCACACAGCTAGGTCAATCAATGTGTGGATGAAGGACCACCACATTAAGACCCTGTCATGGCCAGTCCAATATCCAGACCTGAACCCCATTGAAAACCTCTGGAATATAATCAAGAGGAAGATGGATAGTCACAAACCATCAAACAAAGAAGAACTGCTTAAATTTTTGTGCCAAGAATGGCATAAGGTCACCCAAAAGCAGTGTGAAAGACTGGTGGATAGCATGCCAAGATGCATGAAAGCTGTGATTAAAAATCATGGTTATTCCACCAAATATTGATCTCTGAACTATTCCTGAGTTAAAACATGAGTATTATTGTTTCTACATGTATAATAACTTGATTTCTTTTCATTAATTGAGGTCTGAAAGCACTATTTCATTTTTATAGGAAAGATGTGTATCTTCGTACCGTGTTAGCCAGTAGATAGAAAAATATTTAGACTTGAGAGTCCTCAGTGGTTGATACCTTTTAATGGCTAACTGAAAAGATGGTAACAAATTGCAAGCTTTCGAAACTACTCAGGTCTCTTCATCAGGCGAAGACATACAAAATCTGAAGAATCACATATTTATACACAAAAGGACACAGGAATAATGCAATAGATAAGACAAGTGACTGCTTCACGTCACTTGTCTTATCTATTGCATTATTCCTGTGTCCTTTTGTGTATAAATATGTGATTCTTCAGATTTTGTATTAGTCTTCTCCTGATGAAGAGACCTGAGTAGTCTCGAAAGCTTGCAATTTGTTACCATCTTTTCAGTTAGCCATTAAAAGGTATCAACCACTGAGGACTCTCAAGTCTAAATATTTTTTTATTTCATTTTTATTATTTTGTTGATTTTTCATTTGCTGCAAATAAGTACAAAATTTTTAGCTTTAAATTTCAGAGACATGTTGTCAGTAGTTTATAGAATAAAATTGCAATTTACATTTTACTCAAAAATATACCTATAAAGAAAAAACTTAGACAAACTGAAAATTTTGCAGTGGTCTCTTAATTTTTGTCAGAGCTGTATATACACACGCTATATATATACAGTGTGAAAAAGTGTCTGACCTCTTCCTGATTTCCTATTCTTTTGCATGTTTGTCATACTTAAATGTTTCAGATCACCAAACAAATGTAAATATTAGACAAAGATAACACAAGTAAATACAAACTGCAGTTTTTAAATGAATTATTATTAAAGGAGAAAGAAATTCAAACCTACAGGGCCCTGTGTGAAAAAGTGATTGCCCCCTAAAGCTAGTAACTAGTTGGGCCACCCTTAGCAGAAACAACTGCAAGATAACTAGCAATGAGTCTTTTACAATGCTCTGGAGAAATTTTGCCCACTCATCTTTGCAGAATTGTTGTAATTCAGCCACATTGGAGGGTTCCTGAGCATGAACCACTTTTTTAAAAATCATGCCACAGCATCTAAATTGGATTAAGGTCAGGACTTTCACTTTTCTTAAGTCATCCAAAGGTGGACTTGCTGGTGTGTTTTGGATCATTGTCCTGCTGCATAACCCAAGTGTAGTTTTCTCTGTTTTAGAGATCACAAAATTGTACTCAGATCTTGTAAGACTGTATGGCGGAGAAATGTAAGATTGCGAACATTTTTAATGCATTTTTTCAGTTTTATAGATCACAGGAAATGTACCCCAGACCATGGAATAGTGTATGGCTGAAAACTGTAATCCAGACAATTTTTTTTAATTATATACTTATTTGACATTATTTGCCGAGTAACGAGTACATCTGAGCACCATGATACTTGAGTTATAACTGAGTATCACCGAGCACGTTCGCTCATCCCTAATCAGTATTAATAATTTATTAGTTATTCACATATCTGGTTCTAATTCACGCTTCACATGTCTATAATGTTTGGGATAAACCATCATCATATGGATTTTTACGTATGTAATACATTGATCAAGTGAATAATTTATTAAATATACAGATTTTCCAATACATTGGCTCAAAACCCTCTTTTTTAGTTGGAATAACACAAATCTTTCTGCAGTCCAGAACACATTAGCAGTCTATGAATATCATGAAGAGTGTTTCAAATCTCTAATTACAAGGAGTAAATTTTAAAATATGAGTTTATCGTTACCTATTCAAAACCACAGCAAGACAAGATTATATGTAATTCTCTGAGATTCTATTGAGTTTTACGTACCTGCTTTAACAGGAAATTTCTTCAGAAGCAGTGTTCATCAACCAATGGTTCAGGAACTATGTGTACCTACCTTGTATATGGCTACCAAGCTATTGGCAACTGCAGACAGTATTGTGCACTACAGACACCAGGAATGATAGAATAAATGTAATAGAGTTAAAAACCAAATCATTTTTAATATTAAATTGTTAAAATTATAAAGTGGCTTGCTTGTTAGAAAACGTTTAACTAGTTCCATTGGGTTGTTGAGATGGTTCCTGTGAACACATTCTGCATACTTCTTACCAGACCTGCAGGACACATTATAAGTTTAGTTACTAATCTAACTCTATAGTCCATAAAACTATATATACTATGAATGATGGATCATGACATTTTTAATTGACTTTTACAATTTTTATTAAATTTTTTTTTAATTTAAAGTAACAAATTTAAAAAGCATAACACTGTTGAAATTTCTCTACCGGAGTGTATATTTTAAAGAGTAGCTCAAACTCTTCCTCCGTTTTGGAAGATTTGAGAGCAATGAATCACTTCCTTTTCTGCCAATCTTCGCCATGGAAAAGGAAGGTAATTTTGTATGGCATCCTTCAAATGTGTTGTCTTCCCATTTCAAGCATCTGGTGTCTGACTTTCTGTGCTCAGATTCCATCACATAATTACTGTACTAGTAGTAAAGTGAGTACAAGGTTTAGAAGATTGGCAGGACAAAATGCGAAAATCCAGTTCTTGGATCACATTATAAAACAATTAATCCTTTGCTTATATTTGCTCTTTACAATGCAGGAACATGTATATAGTGAACTTGTGAAGCTGGCTGAATTTCAACCTTTTTGAATTTCAGAAGAGAGAGGAAATTATTTACTTCAAACATCTAACAGTATATTCATATAATACTACCGTATTTTATTATCTTCTAAAATAAAAGCTGAACAACTTGATGCACCATGTTGTAAATGTATGGGCAGGTGGAATCCTTTGTCACTCCACTGTCAGGCAAAAAATAGCATTTACTGAGGTTAACAGTTTTGTAATCTTGAGCAGTCCCATGCGCATTAATTCTTTTGTGACCAAAGGATGCAGTTCCTTGCGCCTCCTCCTGGACTCTGGCATTTCTAACTTATGTATAGTTGTAACACTAGACACCTGCAACATTCAGTAGCATGTATGTAGTAGGTTCAGTGCCCATCAGTATGGATGGGCAGACCCATGGAAGTTTGAGTTCTGGAACCTGACCTGAACTTTATCCCAAAGTATGATTTGGGGATCAGGACTTTACCCAAGCTTAAATCAGAACCAGAACCCCATTGAAATCAATGGGGACCTGAACTTTTGATCTGGAAAATTCTATCGCTCTCTGCCTCTCTGCAACAGACTTCCCCGGAAAACCGAACATTGCAATGGACTTCCACGAGAAGTCCTTTTTCGGCGTTTAGCTCCAGACACTAACTGTCCGATACGAATCCCAAACTTTTAAGTACGGGTTTGCTCATCTCTCAGCAACTCTTTCTTTGAACATAAAAGAGTTACAAGGCATAGGTGAACTGTCTGCCAAATGATCACTGAGTGGCATTTATTAAATGCAGGAAAGCTGTTCAAACAGTCCAAATCTTAGTGCAAATTTAGACTAGAAAATCTTTAAAAGTGCAAAATTGTTGAAGTGTTTCATGGTGGATGATAAATCAGTCCAATTTTAACACAGTTTTCTTCTAAGATTACCTGTCAGTTGGTTTACTTTGTGCCAGATATGTGCGCAATAATTTTGGTGCATGTATTTGGCACATTGTTTTGTGATACACATTAGGCCATGTCTATATTCTGACAAGACATACTCCTTTTCACCAAGGGCATACCTCTAGTCATAAAAAGTGTCCAGAACACATTATAAGTATGTTGCAAGTCACAAAAGACAGTCTTTTCGCTCAAATTATGCCAAAACTCAGGAGCATTTAGATTCATAAATGTGCCCCACTGTCTTCTCTGCTCATACTACCACTGTGTGCTGAAGTCAGGGAGAGACAGTGACTGCATAGCAGGAGAGATTGTGCATGCTTGATCTGTGAGTGAGGATTTCCTAGAAGACATGTCCAAAAGCATCATAAAGTGAGTAGAGATTCGGAAAGGGGGGATTTAGTAATGGTGCATTTAAAAAAAAAAGTTATAGCTGCAAAAATGATTGATGTTAGCTGTAAAACACACTAAACCATTAATGTTATCTTGAGAACACCTCCTTAAAAATTTAGTGTCATTCCAAAAAATTTATCATTTGAATTTTAATACAATGCCAAGTAATATTGATGTTGTTTCTGCAAAATGGAAAATCTGTATTTCAATCAAGACAATTTTCTTAAGTGTTTCAGGTAGTCTGTTTCCCGAAGTGTATACCACTAGAAGCTAAGCTAGCTACAAAAATCTGGGCTGATTTGAGGGATTTAGAGAAGCGTGCCTTCTAGGGTGCTATTTAGTTATGTAATCTGGATGTCCATTTGATACTACGGAATTGATAACTTCCAGTGAAACTGGATAAAAAATGTAGCAAAAATGTCAAATGGCTGCACAAAAGAATAGCCAACTTGGCAATGCTGGGTAGAGTCCCAAAACATAGAAGAAAAAATGATGTTTAGATGCCAAAAATACAATATATTCAATGGAAAAAGAAAACAAAGGTGTTCCCACAAGAAAAAGTTTCTGAAGTATGCAAAGAGTTTTGCAGGAGGCTATTTAAAGTTTGTTTAACCCCTTAAGGACCAAGCCATTTTGTAGTTTAAGGACCAGGCCTATTTGTACAATTCTGACCACTGTCACTTTATGTGCTTATAACTCTGGAACGCTTCAACGGATCTTGGCAATTCTCAGAATGTTTTCTCATGACCTATTGTACTTCATGTTAGTGGTAACATTTCTTCGATATAACTTGCGGTTATTTATGAATAACGGAAATATGGCGAAAATTTTGAAAATTTTGCAATTTTCAAACTTTTAATTTTTATGCCCTTAAATCAGAGAGATATGTCACAAAAATTAGTTAATAAATAAATTTCCCTCATGTCTACATTACATCAGCTCAATTTTGGAACCAACTTTTTTTTTTGTTAGGACGTTATAAGTGTTAAAAGTTGACCAGCGATTTCTCATTTTTCCAACAAAATTTACAAAACCATTTTTTTTAGGGATAACATCACATTTGAAGGCACTTTGAGGGTCAATATGACAGAAAATACGCAAAAGTGACACCATTCTAAAAACTGCACCCCTCAAGGTGTTCAAAACCACATTCAAGAAGTATATTGACCCTTTAGGTACTTCACAAGATTTGAAGCAATGTGGAAGGAAAAAATGAACATTTAACTTTTTTAACTTTTTTTCCCCAAAATTTTTCTTTCGACACAACTTTTTTATTTTGTCAAGGGTATCAGGAGAAAATGAACCACAATATTTGTTGTACAATTTCTCCTGAGTACACATATACCCCATGTGTGGAGGAAGACCAATCTTTAGGCGCACGGCAGTGTTCAGAAGGGAAGGAGCATAATTTGAGATTTTGAATGTCAAATTGGCTGGAATCGAGAGCGGTAACAGGACCCTTAAAAGTTATTGTGCAATTTGTCCTGAGTATGCTGATACCCCATATGTAGGGGTAAACCACTATTTGGGCACATGGCAGAGCTCGGAAGGGAAGCAGCACCATTTGACTTTTTTGGCTGGAATTGAGATTGGATGCCATGTCGCATTTGGAGAGTCCCTGATGTGCCTAAACAGTGGAAACACCCCACAAGTGACCCCAATTTGGAAACTAGACCCCCCAAGGAACTTATCTAGATTTGTGGTGAGCACTTTGAACCTCCAAGGGCTTCACAGAAGGTTATAACGTAGAGCCGTAAAATTAAAAAATCATATTTTTTCCACAAAAATTATCTTTTCACCCCCAATTTTTATTTTCCAAAGGGTAACAGGAACCCCAAAAGTTATTGTGGAATTTGTCCTGAGTACGCTGATACCCCATATGTGGGGGTAAACCACTATTTGGGCGCGTGGCAGAGCTGGAAGGGAAGGAGCGCAGTTTTGGAATGCAGACTTTGATGGAATGGTCTGAGGGTGTCATGTTGCGTTTGCAGAGCCCCTGATGTGCCTAAACAGTAGAAACACCCACAAGTGACCCCATTTTGGAAACTAGACTCCCAAGGAACTTATCTAGATGTGTGGTGAGCACTTTGAACGCCAAAGTGTCTTCTCAGAAGTTTATAACGTAGAGCCGTGAAAATAAAAAAATCATATTTTTTTCTCCAAAAATGATCTTTTTGCCCCCAAATTTTTATTTTTATAAGGGTAACAGGAGAAATAGGACCCCAAAAGTTGTTGGGCTATTTGTCCTGAGTACGCTGATACCCCATATGTGGGGGTAAACCACTGTGATCGCCTTACTGCGATCTTTGGGAGGCAGAATGAACAAATCCACAAAAGGTGAAGAATTGTTTTTATTTTTTACGCCGTTCCTCGTGCGGTATTAGTGATTAGGCGACTATATTGTTTGGGTCGGTGCGATTACGCCGATACCAGATTTACATCCTTTTTTCATGTTTAGCTTCTGTCACACACTAAAAGACGCTTTTTTTTTTAAGAATTTTTTGTGAGAAATATTTGCATCGTCTTATTTTGAGAGCTATAATTTTTCCATATTTCGGCCGACAGAGTCATGTGCAGGCTTATTTTTTTCGGGACGAGCGGGCGTTTTATTGGTTCCATATTCGGGCACATAACGTTTATGATAGCTTCCTATTCCGATTTTTGTGGAAGCAGCAATTAAGGAATTGTTTGTTTTCTTTTTCCTCCGTTCCGCATTCGTAAAATTGGTAAGGTACCTTTATTCTTCGGGTCACTACGATTACATCGATACCTCATTTATATTTTTTTTATGTTTTGGCATTTTTTACACAATAAAAACTTTTATAGAAAAAATAATTATTTTTGCATCACTTTATTCTGCGAGCTATAACTTTTTTATTTTTTCACTGTATGGCGGCTTTGTTTTTGCGGGACAAGATGATGTTTTCAGCGGTACCATGTTTATTTATATTCATTTATTTCATTGATGTTTTTCCAAGCGGTATGATGATACCGCTTGGAAAAAGTATAATTTACTACTTTTTTGTGTTTTTTTACGGCTTTCACTGAAGGGGTTAACTAGGGTTACGCTTTGATTTATGGGATTTTTACGGACGCTGTGATACCAAACATGTTTTTTTTTTTGTTTTTTGGGGTTTTTTTTACATAAAAATGTGTATTTTTTAGGGTAATTTTTTAAATTATTTTTTAATATTTTTTTTTTACAAATTTTTTTAAAAAATGTTTTTTTACCTAGTCCCTTATGGGACTTTCACTTTTTCACTTTTGTTGCAGGTATAATGCATTGCAATGCTCCAGCATTGCAATGCATTATACCAATGCTGAAAGCTGTTGAGACCATGTTGTGAACATGGTCTCAGCGGCTTTCCGTAGCTGGATGACCCGGAGGTTGTCATCACAACCCCGGGTCATCAAGGCAGAGATCGGGCCCTGCAATTACATTGCGGGGACGCCGATCTGAGGCAGAAGGAGCTCCTGGCCCTCTGCCTCCCCCCCTGAACGCTGCGATCGCGCTCGATCGCAGCAGTCAGGGGGTTAACAGCCAGGGGCGGCGCGGACGCCGATCCTGGCTGTCAGTGCAGGAAGCTCGGCCACTGCAGCGCTGAGCATCTGCACTGATCGGGCAGGAGAGGCTGAAATTTCAGCCTCTCCTGCTCGATCGCTGCTGTGTTTGGTCAGTCAGATTGACTGACCAATCACAGCGCTGTAGGTGCGGGGACCGACTGCAAAGGTTCCCGCACCGCTTGCAGTGCCTGTCAGCTGTCATAGACAGCTGTCGGCACTGAACTACCACTGCGTGTTTACACGCATGACATGCACAGTCCGTCATGGTGCCAAAACTGACATCCTGCCATGACGGACTGTGCACGTCAATGGACAGTAAGGGGTTAAAATGGGCATAAAGATCAAAATAAAAATAAAGAGGGATCCACTAGATTTAGCTGCTTGGTAAAAAATTAATAAGATATTCCACATAAGCAACTTTCAACATGAAACGTGTTCTACAGTAGCTATCATTCACAGCCAAACACTAATAGTAACACCTAGTATGGAAGAAGCTTATGGATCTTAGTTGTTTAACCCCTTTATTGCATTGAAAAGCAATGGCCATACTCTGAAGGTATTACCAGTTATTTTAGAGCTTTTACCAAACATAGATATTGTTCTTTCTTTTTGCTCCAAATATCTTAAACCTGTACACATCCAATTATATTATTTTTATTTTATGGCCTTCAGCTCAATCTCAATAGGTCCACTAGGGTCTTTTCTGCCATTATCGTGATTGTTTCAAGCCATCTGGTTGCTGATCTTCATCTTCGCCTGGTTCCTTCTACTTCTCCGACCATGAAGTTATTCTCCAGTACGTTGGGCGTCTTTCAACATGCCCACTCTTGGTTTAAACTTTCGTATTATCTCTTTGATATTTTGGAATGCCTTCCTAGTATTTCTCCTCAGATGTTTGCTTTCTATCTCAGTGCATATCTTACGGTAATAAAGTTCTTTGCTCAAATGGCATTCTTTAGTCTTTTACTGATGTTGTCTGCATCCTGCTTTTTACATTTTGCTTTTGCCATTCATCTTTCTCTGATGATCTTTAGGGTTTCTTCTGTTAACCATGGCTGTGTGGGTCTCTTTTGCCTCTTGTTTATTGTCTTACTGGCTTCTTCAGTAATAATAGTCATTATATGTGTCCATAATTCCTCAGGCGTTCTATCATCCATGTCCAGTGATGTAAATTGGTTGTGCAGACCGTTCAAAAAACTTCTGGTATGTTGGTCAAATCAAACTTGGAAATGGCCTGTTGTCAATTCCATGTGCGTAGCTTGGCTTGTCAAAAGTTCTTTCCTGTCAAAAGTTCAAGATCAGTTTCACAGTCAGCTTCTGGCTTAGTTTTCATGGTAATGATCACCGACCTCCATCTTTGTGGAACACCTATGTAGTCAATCTGAATCTTATTTGCCCCATTCAGTGGTGTCAATGTGTAGAGTCTCCATTTGTGATTTTGGAAGAAGGTGTTTTTGATGGACAGTTGATTTGCCATACAAAAGTCAATAAACCGTCCTCCAACCTCATTTCGTTTACCAATTCCAAAGTTTCCAACAATGATTCAATGTTTGTCATGGCCCACTTATGATAATTTGTAAGCCTTGTTTTTGCATTGTGTCGATTTCTTCTTGAATAGATCCACTTCCTCCTCTTCAGCATCTGTTGTTGGTGAATAAACTCGTATAACTGTTACATGGATTGGAGCTCATTGTAGTCGCATCCAGATGACTCTATTACTGACTGCACTGTACTTCAGGACAATCTTCGGTTCATAATATAAGTGACACCGTTTCAGCTTCGGTTATTGTTGGCAGTATAGCAGATCCAATGTTTGCCTAACTGGAATTATCCGGATTATATCCATCTTAGTTCACTAATTTCTAGTAAATTGAGTCCTGTTCTGGCCATTTTGGCTTTGATGATGTAGAGTTTGCCTTGGTTCATGGTTCATACTTTCCAAGTTCCAAACTTTATGATATCTCTGCAGATTTTGACCTTCCCTTTCGACCAAGCAATACCAGCATCAAGACGTCCATGTGACTTTGATCTTGGTGCGTTGACTCATAAGCATTGATCATACTCAGGCAGAACATCGGCTCTACCCCAGTAATATTCTATATATTATATAACTATTATATAGTTATGCAAAACCTGTAATACTTATGTATATACGGCATTAATAGGTGCCACAAAACATGTCCCCAAACATCGGTTAAAATTCATCTTAACCCCTTAATGACCACCGATACGCCTTTTAACGGCGGCAGTTAATGGTACTTAAACCACAGCGCCATTAATTAATGGCTCTGAGGAAAAAGGCTGCCAGGGGTAGCTCAGACCCCAGAGAACATGATTCGGGTTGGTTTTTACCGACTTCAGTGTTGTAATCGCTGTTATTAACGGTATAACGGCGACCGCAAAAAAAGTCAGATTTTTCTTTTAATTTCTCTCTCCTCCGATGTGATCGCACATCAGAGGAAAGAGAAATAGAGTCCCCCAATCTCCCCGGTATGTTCCGGTGTCCCTGGACCCTCCTGCTTCCACCCACGGCCACCGGCATCTTCTTCTGGGAAGAAAATGGCGGGCGCATGCACAGTGCGCCCGCCAAGATCTGCCGGCTGGCACCTGGCAACAATAGAAGATTTTTCTTATTTTTTCATGTTGGTCACTGTGATAGACCCTATCACAGTGATCAAAATTAAAACATAGTAAAGCAAACCCCCTTTATCACCCCCTTAGTTAGAAAAAAAATGTATTTATTTCCATTTTCCCATTAGGGTTAGAGTTGGGCTAAAGTGAGTTGGGCTAAAGTTAGGGTTAGGGTTGGGGCTAAAGTTAGGGTTAGGGATGAGGCTAAAGTTAGGGTTAGGGCTAAAGTTAGGGTTAGAGTTGGGGCTAAAGTTAGGGTTAGGGTTGGGGCTAAAGTTAGGGTTAGGGTTGGGGCTAGAGTTGGGGTTAGGGTTTGGATTAGGGTTAGGGTTGGGATTAGGGTTATGGTTAGAGTTGGGATTAGGGTTAGGGGTGTGTTGGTGTTAGGGTTATGGTTAGGGTTGGGATTAGGGTTAGGGGTGTGTTGGGGTTAGGGTTGGAGTTAGAATTGAGGGTTTCCACTGTTTAGTCACATCAGGGGCTCTCCAAGTGCGACATGGATTCCGATCTCAATTCCAGTCAATTCTGCATTTAAAAGGTCAGACGGCTCTCCTTCCCTACTGAGCTCAAACAGTGGTTTACCCCCACATAGGGGATATCAGCGTATTCAGGAGAAATTGCACAACAAATGTTGTGATTCATTTTCTCTTTTTACACTTGTGAAAATAAAAAATTGGTTCTGAATTAAAATGTTTGTGAAAAAAGTTAAATGTGCATTTTTTCTTCCACATTGCTTCAGTTCCTGTGAAGCACACGAAGGGTTAACTAACTTCTTGAATGTGGTTTTGAGCACCTTGAGGGGTGCAGTTTTTAGAATGGTGTCACTTTTGGGTGTTTTTGGTAACTAAAATAATGGTTTTGTAAATTTGGTTGTAAAAATGAGAAACCGCTGGTCAACTTTTAATCCTTATATCTTCCCAACAAAAAAAAAAAAAATTGTTGATGTAAAGTAGTCATTTGGGAAAAGTTATTTATTAAGTATTTTGTGCGATATATCTCTCTGATTTAAGGGTATAAAAATTTAAAGTTTGAAAATTGCAAAATTTTAAAAATTTTCACCATATTTCTGTTTTTTTCATAAATAAACGCAAGTCATATCGAAGAAATTTTACCACTAACATGAAGTACAATATGTCACGAAAAAACATTCACAGAATCAGCAGTATCCGTTAAAGCATTGCAGAGTTATAACCTCATAAAGTGACAGTGGTCAGAATTGTAAAAATTGGCCTGGTCATTAAGTAGCAAATTGACTCTGTCACTACGGGGTTAAAGTAGAAAAAAGTTGGCAGAGCTCATAGAATGATCGAAAGAATATGGCAATTCCTTGCATCATATGATTTTTGCAATTTTCTTGAATGAAGACACGCGTCTCAGTATAAGTATATTATATCCTGGTGGTCATTCTGTCTCCTATTTTAAACTGCATTATGATTAGCAATAGCGAACTTAAAGTGCATATTCTTCAAACCTCGAAGAGAAATTTCATTTTCTACATCTTAAAGGATCTTTCATCCTTTTATATAATCGTCTAATACTGTCTGTGTGTAATGGAAATCCCGCGTCGATGATTGGTCGCGCCCGGCCAGACGCGACCAATCAGTGACAGGCGCAGTCCGGCCACGAATTGGCGCAGGATTTGAACCACGCACGCCACCGCTATCATCGGGAGGTCAGCGATGCAGCCGGGAGATGACCGGCGCCAGCCGGTCATCTCCCAGCTGCTCGCAGCGGAAGTACCCCAACCGGCGGCCTCTACGTAAACTCCAGCAGCAGCCTCCTCGTACATTCTCACCATCTGTCCCTGCATCACTGTCCCAGCGTGTCTGCTTCTTCCTGTGCGGTGCGGTCACGTAGTACCGCTCATAAAGGTCATGAATATGGACGCGACTCCACTCCCATAGGCGTGGCGCCCATATTCATGACCTTAATGAGCGGTACCATGTGACCGTACAGGAAGAAGCTGATGAGGCGGGATAGAGATGCAGGGATGTGCAGCGACGGTGTCAGGGTAAGTATGATGGGGAGGATGTAAGATAAACTCTGCACTCAACTTTGAATGATAACGGTGTAATTTTATTATAGTTCAGTGATGTCAAACGTTTCGGTCAGCAGACCTTCTTCAGTAACTATACAAAAATAATAAATGGTTCGACAGATTTCATGGAAAATATATGCCAAAATAATCTTATTTACAAAAAAATAAAGTATATACATGGTATCAAGACTTGTTCCGAAGTAAATATAGGAAGAGGCAAGGTTGGTTCAGTCATAAATCTTATTCAGAGAGAGAGGAGCATAAACATACATACCGTATATCACAGAACAATGCTGTCAATGTGAATAAATCAGACTTATATCCTATAGTGACCAGAGGAAAGGGTGATATTGTTCACCTAGACATGAATTCCCATAGAGCACAATAATGTGAGGCTGACTGGCTGCTTACCCTGAGGGGTTAATGCGGTTCCTGCCGCAGGTAAGTAAAGACTGTGAGATAACATGTGAGAATTATAACAGTGAGTGCTCACAGTGGTTGGTTAAGAGCTGCTGAGTAATAGTACATACCGTGAATCTCAGTGTCAAAAGGGAGATCCGTTTCAGGAGTGAAATGAGGATAATAGGAAAGACCTATAATTACTAAAGCACACATAAAAGTGTGAGTAGCAGAGTCTGGACTGTGAGACGCGTGCATTAGATATATGCAGAGTGAACCTTACTATGAGGATGATAAGGTCTTAACAGAGCCTGTGTTGTGGCCTGTAAGGAAACATAGCACATAAACACTCAGAGTGGTGAACGCTGATAGAGGGTGCTTATGGAGCGGTTCAGTTACCTTGCCCAGGGATGGCAGTTGTCGCAGTGTCCACCGCTGGAGTAGTGCAGTGATAGCTACCTGGGGTGAGTTTATATGGACGCCAGTGCCATGTGTTCAAATGTGAGACTTCCTGGTTCCGGCTAGACCGGAAGTGACGTGCCCGGAAGTGCAGAATGCGGTCCATGTGCGTTCCATGGATTCTGAGGTATGGGAGTGTGCTTAAGGCAGCGCATGCTCAGTGGTGGTTTGGAGGTTGAAACGCAGCTCAGTCTCAGAAGTGCAGTAAAGGGATGGGAAAAAGGCTGGTGAGGGTTTTCTAAGTGCCCATAGTTTCTGGCAGTCAATATAGGCGACTCTAGAGAAAGGGAGAAGATGTAATTAGAAAAAATCACAAAATTGACAATTCAAATAAATGACAATAAATCATAGTCCCTATTGAGACCCTTAGGGGTGAGTGTTTCCAGTGTGTGGATCCAATACGATTCCCGTTTTTTCAATAGTGCGATCCGATCGCCACCCCGTCTTAATGGAGGTATATGGTCGATAATCTGAAACTGTAGTTGCGGTATATCGATGACGTGTTTTGTCTATGGAGTGGCACGGTAGAATCCTTGCAACAATTCCTGTCCTTTCTCAATTCTGCATGGCCAGGCATCACCTTCACCATATCTCATGACTCACAGAAAATCAATTTTCTAGATACCATGGTGATGAAAGATAATGATGGTTTTATTACAACGGATTTATTTGTCAAACCAACGGACAAAAACAGTATTTTACATTATTCCAGTTTCCATCCCCCGTCTGTCAAGAAATCGATCCCCATCTCGCAATTTCAACGCGTCAAACGGATAGTCACCAATGACTCTCTCCGCACAGCTCGCCTTCAAGACATGTCTTTGAAATTCTCCAAAAGAGGATACCCGCTGACCCTTTAGGAAGAATCTAAGAACCACGTACCACAGACACGTCACAATAGGAATACTAAACGAATCCCCTTCATCCACTCCTACCATCCCTTTGCATTCTTACTACACAAAACAATCAAACGTCATTGGCACCTCTTATCCACAGCCCATCCGAACATTCCCGAATTTCAGGTACCATTCTTACCCTGTTTTAAAAGACCACCCAACATCAAAGACAGTCTGATTAGGGCCGATATAGGCCCTTTAACACCCATTAGACAGAGGTTTCTTTCTCGTCCTAAGACTGGGACATATCCGTGTCTACACTGTGCTCAATGTAGCAATGTCCTCAAAGGTGACCGTTTTCATCATCCCCATACAGGAAAAACATTCCACATTAAAGATTTTTACACATGCGACACGTCATTTGTAATCTACCTTATCAAGTGCCCATGTGGTTTGCTTTATGTCGGGGAAACCACCCTTCCAGTGAAAGACAGAATTTCTAAACACAAGTCCACCATACGTTGTGCCAATTTATTACTTCCAGTACCATACCACTTTCACTCAAAGGGTCATAACATTTCGCAACTACAGTTTCAGATTATCGACCATATACCTCCATTAAGACGGGGTGGCGATCGGATCGCACTATTGAAAAAACGGGAATCGTATTGGATCCACACACTGGAAACACTCACCCCTAAGGGTCTCAATAGGGACTATGATTTATTGTCATTTATTTGAATTGTCAATTTTGTGATTTTTTCTAATTACATCTTCTCCCTTTCTCTAGAGTCGCCTATATTGACTGCCAGAAACTATGGGCACTTAGAAAACCCTCACCAGCCTTTTTCCCATCCCTTTACTGCACTTCTGAGACTGAGCTGCGTTTCAACCTCCAAACCACCACTGAGCATGCGCTGCCTTAAGCACACTCCCATACCTCAGAATCCATGGAACGCACATGGACCGCATTCTGCACTTCCGGGCACGTCACTTCCGGTCTAGCCGGAACCAGGAAGTCTCACATTTGAACACATGGCACTGGCGTCCATATAAACTCACCCCAGGTAGCTATCACTGCACTACTCCAGCGGTGGACACCGCGACAACTGCCATCCCTGGGCAAGGTAACTGAACCGCTCCATAAGCACCCTCTATCAGCGTTCACCACTCTGAGTGTTTATGTGCTATGTTTCCTTACAGGCCACAACACAGGCTCTGTTAAGACCTTATCATCCTCATAGTAAGGTTCACTCTGCATATATCTAATGCACGCGTCTCACAGCCCAGACTCTGCTACTCACACTTTTATGTGTGCTTTAGTAATTATAGGTCTTTCCTATTATCCTCATTTCACTCCTGAAACGGATCTCCCTTTTGACACTGAGATTCACGGTATGTACTATTACTCAGCAGCTCTTAACCAACCACTGTGAGCACTCACTGTTATAATTCTCACATGTTATCTCACAGTCTTTACTTACCTGCGGCAGGAACCGCATTAACCCCTCAGGGTAAGCAGCCAATCAGCCTCACATTATTGTGCTCTATGGGAATTCATGTCTAGGTGAACAATGTCACCCTTTCTTCTGGTCACTATAGGATATAAGTCTGATTTATTCACATTGACAGCATTGTTCTGTGATATACGGTATGTATGTTTATGCTCCTCTCTCTCTGAATAAGATTTATGACTGAACCAACCTTGCCTCTTCCTATATTTACTTCGGAACAAGTCTTGATACCATGTATATACTTTATTTTTTTGTAAATAAGATTATTTTGGCATATATTTTCCATGAAATCTGTCGAACCATTTATTATTTTGTATAGTTACTGAAGAAGGTCTGCTGACCGAAACGTTTGACATCACTGAACTATAATAAAATTACACCGTTATCATTCAAAGTTGAGTGCAGAGTTTATCTTACATTTGTATATGGTTTGGGAACTTACTCTTGCACCGGCACATTGACTGTGCACACGTATTTTGTTACTGATGGGGAGGATGGGGAGCCCAGCCATGCATACAAGATGGGACAGGGGAGCCATGCATACAAGAATGGGAGGGGGAGAGGAGCCATGCATACATGGATGGGAGGGGGGAGCGGAGCCATGCATACAAGGATGGGAGGGTGGGAGCGGAGCCATGCATACAAGGATGGGAGGGTGGGAGCAGAGCCATGCATGCAAAGATGGGAGGGGGGAGCGGAGCCATGCATATAATTAGGGGAGGGTGGGAGCAGAGCCATGCATACAAGGATAGGAGGGGGGAGAGGAGCCATGCATACAAGGATGGGAGGGTGAGAGTGGAGCCATGCATACAAGGATGGGAGGGGGGAGCAGAGACATGCATACAAGGAGGGAAGGGGGGAGCATAGCCATGCATACAAGGATTGGAGGGTGGGAGCAGAGCCATGCATACAAGGATGGGAGGAGGGAGCAGAGACATGCATACAAGGATGGGAGGGAGGAGCAGATCCATGCATACAGGATGGGACATTGGAGCCATATATACAAGGATGGGAGGGTGGGAGCGGAGCCATGCATACAGGATGGGACAGGGGAGCCATGTAAACAAGGGTGAGAGCAGAGCCATGCATACAGGATGGGACAGGGGAGCCATGCATACAAGGATGGGAGGGTGGGAGCAGAGCCATGCATACAGGATGGGACAGGAGAGCCATGTATACAAGGATGGGAGGGGGGAGCGGAGCCATGCATGCAAGATTGGGAGGGTGGGAGTGGAGCCATGAGCACAAGGATGGGAGAGTGGGAGCAGAGCCATGCATACAGAATGGAACAGGAGAGCCATGCATACAACAGGGGGAGGTACACGGAGCGGAGCTGGACAGGACAGGGCGAACCACACATACCAGGATAGGAATGAGGGGGCAATGCCAGGTGGCTTATACTCGAGTCAATAAGATTACCCAGTTTTCCGTGGCAAAATTAGGTGCCTCGGCTTATACTCGGTCGGCTTATACTCGAGTATATACAGTGTGTATATATATATCAATCAGTACATTGTGGGGCTATTATACTATACATGGGGGGATTATACAGTACATAACCAATAGTTTGGACACACCTTCTCATTTAAAGATTTTTCTGTATTTTCATGACTATGAAAATTGTACATTCACACTGAAGGCATCAAAACTATGAATTAACACATGTGGAATTATAGACTTAACAAAAAAGTGTGTAACAACTGAAATTATGTCTTATATTCTAGGTTCTTCAAAGTAGCCACCTTTTGCTTTAATGACTGCTTAGCACACTCTTGGTATTCTCTTGATGAGCTTCAAGAGGTAGTCACCGGGAATGGTTTTCACTTCACAGGTGTGCCCTGTCAGGTTTAATAAGTGGGATTTCAGGCCTTATGAATGGGGTTTGGGACCATCAGTTGTGTTGTGCAGAAGTCTGGTGGATATATAGCTGATAGTCCTACTGAACAGACTAGAAATTGTATTATGGCAAGAAAAAAGCAGCTAAGTAAAGAAAAACAAGTGGCCATCATTACTTTAAGAAATGAAGGTCGGTCAGTCAGTCCGAAAAATTGGGAAAACTTTGAAAGTGTCCCCAAGTGCAGTTGCAAAAACCATCAAGCGCTACAAAGAAACTGGCTCACATGAGGAAAGGAAGACCAAGAGTCACCTCTGCTTCTGAGGATAAGTTTATCCAAGTCACCAGCCTTAGAAATCGCAGGTTTACAGCAGCTCAGATTAGAAACCAGGTCAATGACACACAGAGTTCTAGCAGCAGACACATCTCTACAACAACTGTTAAGAGGAGACTTTGTGCAGCAGGCCTTCATGGTAAAATAGCTGCTAGGAAACCACTGCTAAGGACAGGCAACAAGCAGAAGAGACTTGTTTGGGCTAAAGAACACAAGGAGTGGACATTAGACCAGTGGAAATCTGTGATTTGGTCTGATGAGTCCAAATTTGAGATCTTCGGTTCCAACCACCGTGTCTTTGTGCGACGCAGAAAAGGTGAACGGATGGACTCTACATGCCTGGTTCCCACCGTGAAGCATGGAGGAGGAGGTGTGATGGTGTGGGGGTGCTTTGCTGGTGACACTGTTGGGGATTTATTCAAAATTGAAGGCATACTGAAGCAGCATGGCTACCACAGCATCTTGCAGCGGCATGCTATTCCATCCGTTTTGCGTTTAGTTGGACCATCATTTATTTTTCAACAGGACAATGATCCCTCCAGGCTGTGTAAGGGCTATTTGACCAAGAAGGAGAGTGATGATGTGCTACGCCAGATGACCTGGCCTCCACAGTCACCAGACCTGAACCCAATCGATATGGTTTGGGGTGAGCTGGACCGCAGAGTGATGGCAAAAGGGCCAACAAGTTCTAAGCATCTCTGGGAACTCCTTCAAGATTGTTGGAAGGCCATTTCCAGTGACTACCTCTTGAAGCTCATCAAGAGAATGCCAAGAGTGCGCAAAACACTTATCAAAGCAAAAGGTGGCTACTTTGAAGAACCTAGAATATTAGACATAATTTCAGTTGTTACACACTTGTTTGTTAAGTCTATAATTCCACATGTGTTAATTCATAGTTTTGATGCCTTTAGTGTGAATGTACAATTTTCATAGTCATGAAAAAACAGAAAAATCTTTAAATGAGAAGGTGTGTCCAAACTTTTGGTCTGTACTGTATGTGTGGGGCCATCATACTATACATGGGGGGATTATATGTCAGGGACCATCTTGCTATATATACTACAACTCTGTCCATAGCCCTGCCCCCATATGATCAAAGCCCCACCCCTGTCCCACCTCCAACCCCGCCCTGCCGGGCCATGGAAGAATGGTCTTGCTTGGAGCCGGTCCCTGGTGCAAAAAATGTTGGGGACCACTGCTCTATATACCCCAGCAGCAGCCTCTACGTATACCCCAGCAGCAGCCTCCACATATACCCCAGCAACAGCAGCCTCCACATATATTCCAGCAGCAGCCTCCACATATACCCCAGCAGCAGCAGCCTCCACATATACCCATTCTAGAATACCCTATGCGTTAGAATCGGGCCACCATCTAGTATATTATAGTGTCGATGTACTTCTTTCGTCCGATGATTTATTTAAATACAGTTAGATATTCATGTAATAGTTTATACATTTTGATGATCTGTTTAATAATTTCGTTCAGTTGTATTAAGTTCTATGAGCAATAACATTTAATGATAATGTATATATTGTACCCCGAAAATCCTGTGTATTCATTGCATTATTCTTAAATCTTCATAAATAAACTACTTACATATTCTAGAATACACGATGCGTTAGAATCGGGCCACCATCTAGTTTTAAATAACATGGTATACACATTACCTCACTCAGACAAGAATATTTAGGCACAAAAACGTATGACTCATGGCTTGCATTTACAGAAACCATTCTGCCAATCTCAAAAAGCATCTTTGAAGGTGGTCGCTCATTAGAGGTACTGGCTCTACATGCTGGCATTCTGTTAAATATAATGGCTGTGGGTGGACGTTTTATTAAAGCAACATTTACAACATCAATTACTTTTAAGTCATCTTTTTGCCAGTGCTTTTAATGCAGATTGAATGACCAGATCTCACTTTTATGTTTGTTAATATTTTCTACAAATGAATAAAGTAGAAATATGTAATTATGATTATGTTACAACCAGATGACTAGATAGTTTTTGCTTAGAAACTTCAGAAACTCCACTCTGGTAATGGATTCTTTGTGCAGCTACATTTAGCTAGGGTAAGAATAAATACATTTTCCACTTTCGATAATCACTGTAGGTTACTTATTTAATTTGGACTATTGACTGGAGCAATCATAACTGAATAGTAAATATATAGCTCTCTGCAAGCACTGCCAGATTTTGCGGTCAGATGGGCATGCTACAAAGAAATTAGAGTATGTGAGGTCATTTTTCTTCATTTATACAAAAGGAAAATCTCATCCCCTGATAATCTGTAGACAATGATAGTATTGTGCGGTGTATAAAGTCTTGCAGACGTTCCTGGTATTTACTTGTTATAGCAATTTCCAAACTGAATAAGTGAACCTAACCTGCTGAATGCATTTAACTATCTGACCTACAAAATGCTTCAATACTAGGCCATTTTTAGATGCCAACTATGACGTTGGTTTAAACAATGACTGCTATGAGCCATAGTAAATCTTTATGAGTGAATGTTTATTTTTGCCCAAATTTGGAATTATTTATGAGTGATAAAAAGTGTTATGGACAAAAATGCTATTGTCTTCCAGCTTTCAAGATGGACAAGTTCATAAAGTAAAATAAAACCAAAATATATATCATTAGGGATGAGCGAAAGTGCTCGATGATCCTCGGTTATCACTCGAGTATCACAGTGTTCGCATATGCTCTTTATTCGGCGAGCAATGGACGATGCTCGATGTTAAACTCAACATGTCTGAATTCCTGGGTGAATGTGGCCACCTCTCTCAGTAAAGCCTGCATTGATGGGTAGGCAGGAACCTGCTGTAATTAAAATCACCACATGGTGAAGAATTTGGCCAAATAATGTCTGCCCATCAACCAATGCCAAGGTGGCCTAAGAGAGGTATTCACATTGAAAATTGTGTAGGCTTCAATTTCTCAGTAATACAGTGTTGCGTGGTCTGTGAACATTTCTGGGACCTCTAAAACTGAAAAAAGCTTTAAAAATAGACTTTGTTTCAATGGACCTAGCAATTACAGCAGGCTTGACAGCATCACACAGTCTTCCACACAGTCCAGTCTCACCAACCTGAAGTCTGGATCACTTAATCCTTACCCCGATCCTCCTTCCTCCCACCATGTTGAGTCCCAAGAGTCTAGTGATTCAACACTAGCACACTCCGAGGTGCTCTTTACTGCAACATTTCTTGATTGTGGCCTCTTAACCTGCATGCTTCAAGAGGGAGAGAAGGACTTGCTGTTTAGTGATGCGCAAAGCTAACAGCAGCCACAGCCACAAGAACATGATGGTGGTGAATGGTACACAGTTGCCACTAAGTTTGCTGTTGTTAAGTCAGGAAGTCAGGAGGACCATGGTGCAGTGGTGGAAGATGAGGTGATGGATGACAAAGTCATCTACACAACCAATGAAACTGACATGCAGAGGGAGGCCAGCAGCACTGAGGGAGAGAGATTGGCAGCACCGAAACAGACAGGAAGAAGCAGTGGGTTGACCAGAGGGAGAAGGTGGGTAACTGTTTCGCAGAGCACCGACACTCCTGAATGTCTCCGTCAAAGAGTTAGATCTTCCTCTGTCTGGGAGTTTTTTAAAGAGAGTTCTAAGACAAACAAAATGGCCATTTGCAACCAGTGCCATCCTTAAATCAGCACAGGCCTGACCACTAAGAACCTAACCACCACCAGCATGATAAGGCACATGTCATCTAAGCACTTGACTTGGTAGGCCGAATGCCTGGGTCCATGATTGTTGCCATCGGGTGACACCACTGCCTCTTCCCCTGTGCTAGGTGCTTCCCAAACCCCTGTCCAAAACACTTGGACAGATGCCTCCTGCCCTGCACCTATCCTTGCACATTCTGACTTACCATCATCAGGCACTTCAAAATCCTTGTCCCAGCATAGCATTCAGCTGTCCCTACCCCAGACCTTGAAATGAAAAAGAAAGTTCCCAGCCACCCACACACAGGACTAAATGCTAAACATTGCTGGTAGACACAGAGTATTTCAAGTGACTCATGTCAGCAGTCCCTTGTTACTCAGTCCCCAGTTGCCAGTTTTTCTACCGGTCTTGCCTAGATATGAACGAACTTGTTCGGAAAAGGTTCTCCAATCTTGGCATGAACCTTGAACATTCGGATTCATGCTCGAATCCCTGAGCAGTTTCCTCAAAATCATCAACATTTAGCCAAACTATGGTAAATGATCCAGTTTCCACCAATGCTTTTGTTCGGACTTTGTCTAGGATATTGGTACTGTATAATGAGTGCGGAGACGTGTTTGATGAGGGAAGGGATGGGGAGATGTCAGAAGAATGGCAGACTCATTCTTTTTTTTATGAACTTATTCCGGCTGCCAATCTGGGCCCAGAAACCATCTACAATGACCAGAAACAAGGGCTTGTGTCATTGCCTGCTGAAGTCACATGTCCCTCTCCATATAAAAAGAGGACATGTGGCTTCGGTACCATTTTGTGAGTGTAAGGCTGTGTGCAAATGGTGTGTTTTTGTGGACTCCCTATTGTGTTTCACACGCTATCATCTGTGTGACAGCATGAGAAACACTGGAGGTTCTGATTGGCGGTAACATTACCCTGTCAGATGTCAGCATGACCCTGCAGCTGTGACTGTGACCCGTGGTAAAAAACTTATCGCCGGTCTCAGGTATCTGCTAATGAGAAACTACAACTCCCATCAGCTGACACCTGCTGTCACTGATTACAGTGAGAGCAGGCGGTGGCTGATGGATGTAATCATTAGCCTGTGCTCAAATTAAATGAAAGATAAAATAAAGAAATAAATATTGAAATAAAAATAAAAATACCCAGTATATACTTGCCTTACACCTAATCCCTGAAGCCCTTGTCTCCTGTAAAAAATCAAATATATAAAAGCACCATATTCTTACCTTAACACCTAATCCCCGATGCCCATGTCACTTGAAAAAGAGAAAAAATAATAAACCACTATATCCCTCACCTATCCGCCATTATCCATACTGTCCCATGATGATTCAAATTACTTGTTGAGCAGTCACATCAGCTGAAGCGACTGCTCTACCAGGCAGCTGGTGACACACTGACAGGAGAGTGTAATTGCTACTGCAATGTGTAGTGCTGAGCTGCAGTGAGAAAGTTCACCATGATTTATCAGCTGATGAGCCCTGGTGATCTCACTTACGGCACCACCACTGTGTGAGAAAGTTCTCACGCAGCAGCACCGTCAACCCAGCAGACGGAGACCCAACTTGGCGTCACTACAATTTTAAAAATATTGTCACACCACTAAGGTGGCATCAATTTCCACAGAGTAGAACCAGTATAAGGGTATGTTCCCACGGTCAGTATTAGGCAGTGCTTTGGATTCAGCACATGTCCGCTCCGTCCAAAGCACTGCGTGCTTTTGAATGCAGGTGATTCCGCATGTGTTCATTGAACCACGTGAAATCACTGCTTCCAATACATTGTATGGGGAGGACATTATCTTGTGGAGACTAAGAGTCTCCGCAAGATAAATTGACATGCTGCGGTCTGGAAAGATGCGCCGTATGTGCGTCTTCACAGGAAAACTACTGGTGCCGGAGCACACATAGTGGAGATGGGATTTCTTCAAATCTGCTGTAACATCTGGTCGCTGCAGGTTGGATGCTGTGGATATACGCAGCGTCCAACCCGCAGTGTGTACTGACCGTGGGAACATACCTTAATAGGCCTCTGAAACACCTTCCACTGCAGGCAACCCACGAGGTGGAGACCCAACTTGGAGTCTCCATTTTTCAAAACATTGTTGTCACACACCATTAAAGTGGCATCAATTTCCACACAGTAGAAATAGTATAATAGGCCTCTGACACACCTTCCACTACAGACAACCCACCAGATGAAGTCCCAACTTGGAGTCTCCATTGTTAGGCATCGTGCGACAGCAGGATCCGAACCTGGATCTGAGGAGTCTGTGGTCTCCCACCCAGACCCAGCAGATGCTGCTCAGCTTCGCCGTCGATCCCAACGCCTAGCTAATACCCGAGCGGCACAAGCTGTTACTAAAGTCTTTGTGCATAGCAGCCTTAAACCTAGGTTACAGGACAGGAAAAGGCTGTTATAAGCCTAAGTCCAGAAATGCCTGCACTGATCATGTCCGTGACATGGCGAACCGTGTGGTTAATGTCAGCTGATCCTCTGACCTGGCATCGTCTGATTGGTCACGGATGACGTCATCGGTGATGCGATTGACGAGATGGCTGGGGGCGGAGCTTAGCCCTTAAATAGCTTGTCTGTCCGCGGCACGGTCAGATTATACTAAATAGGTAGTGCTCATGTGTGACGTACCAAAATCTGGGCTCCACATGCTCTCTAGCTTTCGCTCTCCGGGACCTGCCGATGCCAGAGTTAGCTCGGCTAATTAGCACAGGTCCTTCAGGCAGTTTAATGAATGCTATGCAGGTAGCGATCATAGTGCAGTCTGTCTCTGTCAAAGGGGTAGCTATACACCCCAAGCAGACTGTGGGGCGCGTATCCTGTGCATCGCCTGCTAACTAAAGGAGAGTTGCTCAGTCCGGTGGCACACCGGCTGGCAGCACGTACGCCTGGCGTGAGTCGCATGCCCTTACTAATATCTGGCAAGTGGCTTCTGTGCTATTAACAGGGCTACATCTACGCCAGCCTGCAGCACATGGTGCAGATCTAATATCTGGCAAGTGGCTTCTGTGCTATTAACAGGGCTACATGTACGCCAGCCTGCAGCACATGGTGCAGATCTAATATCTGGCAAGTGGCTTCTGTACTATTAACAGAGCTACAGCTACCCAAGCCTGCAGCACATAGTGCAGATCTAATATCTGGCAAGTAGCTTCTGTGCTGTTAACAGGGCTACGTCTACGCCAGTCTTCAGCACTTCTCCCGTGAAGTTAACGGAGATAGTGCAAATTCTTTATCTTGCTTAATGTGAAGTTCACAGGCAAGATCTTTATATTTCTGTTGCTAGTTGTCACCCTCATACTCGAGGGGTGTTCGGCCGCAGTATCTCTAGCTGCACCGCGGACCCCAGGGTTCGGTTGCTCCCTATCATTTAATAAAGTTGGTGCAACCGTCCCCTTAACATCCATATTTTAAAAATCTTTTGTAACATCAGCAGCAGTAGCAATAGCAGGCACAGAAGTTACAACAAAGGTGTCACAGACTGCAATAACGCAAGATCAATGAATGAAACTAAAAAACACTATCGCCTAGTCTACCCTGTCTGGGGTGCAAAAGTCATTGGAGATCCACGACTTTTTCACTTTGATGAAAGCTAGGTGGTCTACACTTTTAGGGAGCAGCCGAATGTGCTTATCAGTCAGGTCACAAACAGCATCGCTGAAGACACATTCTGAGAGGACTCTATCTGCCAGGCATGATAAAACCTCCAAGGCATGACAGGTGAGCTCAGGCCACTCTGCTATTTTTGAAGACCAAAATGCAAAAAGGTTCAAATACCTCCTGCTGTCATTGATATTGACCTCTGAGATACTCTTGCCCCATCCTCACCAGTCGTTCAAAACGTGTCAGACTTGTACTGCTGGTGCACGGGCTGGTTTAAACAATGCGTGAAACTGCTGCTGATAATGTCTTGATGTTCCCAGGTTTAGATATCTAGAACTGTGATGCAAACTCTGTGCCTCACTGCTGTTTTGGGGAAAACCACTCTTAAGATTTTCTACAAGCGTGTTTTGATATTCCAGCACGCTTGCTTCCCTTTCCTGGGGGGAAGCATCTGGCTAAATTTACTCTTGTACTGTGGATCTAACAGAGTGGCAACCCAGTAGTCAGCACTATTTCTAACCCTAAGAATACGGGAATCTTGTTGAAGATAGTGCAGCAAGAAGGTGCTCATATGTCAGGCGTTTCCATGAGGGCCAAATCCATGATGTGTTGGTGGTGGGGTAACACTCAAGGTTGCTTCCTCCATCCTTTCCTGCCAACCATTGACAACAGAGAGGGGATCACTGTACTCTTCATGTCTTGACTCTTGCACGTCCGTCACCTCTTCCTCCTCATCCTCCTCCATTTGTTCCTTGGCTCCTGCACACTTGCCAACAGTTTGTCTGGTACCATGAGCCCCCTCGATTGCTGTAAGCCATACGCCCATGGCACCCGCCTGTGCAACGACAGTCTGGAAATTTGAGATATTGTTATCCCTTCAGCATTCTCCTCTGCTTCCACATCTTCCTCTGGGACCACCACCTCCTCAAGCAGACTATTCAAAGCGTGCTCAAGCATGTAGATGAGCGGAATAATGAAGATGATGATGACATCATCAGCACTATCCATCTTAGTAGCCATTTCAAAACTGTGCAAAAGTGTGCAGAGGTCCTTCATATGTGCCCACTCTGCATCATGTATGTACTGAGTTGGCCCAGACTATTCCTAAGACACTGCATCAGAGCTCGTTGCTGCTGCCACAGTCACTGCAATATGTGCAGAGTGGAACTCCACTGTGTTGGAACATCGCAAATCAAAATGTTTACCGGTAGGCAGAAAGACATTTGTAGCGATGCAAGTCAATGACCTGCGGGGTGCGATCATTGGAAGTGAGCACACAGCAACTGTGTTTTCTGCAGCAGCGCATCCAGACCAGAATAGTGGAGGAGAAATTGATGTACCACCAGGTTGAGGATGTGAGCTATGCAAGAAACGTGTATGAGGTTGTCCTGCCGTAGGGCTGTCACCAGGTTTGCACCGTTATCGCACACGACCTTCCCTGTCTCCAGGTTGAGTGGAGACAGCCATTTCTCTAACTAGGCTTGGATAGCTGTCCACAACTCTTGAGCTGTGTGACTGCAATCTACAAGGCATATTAATATGAACACTGCCTGATTGAAGTAAGCCATGACTGTGCAGTACAGAGGTGGGGGAGATTCTATCTGCATTGTTGGAATGCATTTCTGATTAAAAGAGAGGTTGAGGACACAGGTGGAGGCTCTAGAGGAGGTGGAGGAGCCAGAAGCAGTGGAGAAAGTGTTAGACACAAAGGTTTGTCCCAAAAGCCTTGGGAATTAAAAGTCTTGTGGAGCAGCCCCTTGACCTCTTGCCCCCACAGCCACCAGAGTCACCCAGTGCCCAGTCAGTGAGATGTAATGACCCTACCCATATTTGCTCATCCGTGTGTCAGTGGTGAAATGCATCATGGCGGACAGTTTTTTCAGGGAACAGGTGATGTTGTCAGCAACATGCTGGTTTATCGAAGGCACAGCTTTCTTAGAGAAGTAATGGCGACTGGGCAATTGATACTGGGGGACTGCGACGGCCATCAGCTTTCAGAAACATTTCCAAGGCCAACAGATTGGAGATGGTGGAGTTCTCGCTCTTAGCTTTGCCATGTGTAGAAAGAAACATTCTTTTACAAGACCACAACTGTGGGACTGAGGGCTGACTGCTGTGCTGAAAGATGGTAGAGTATGGAGAACAGAACAAATTGCTGGACTGTGAGTGAGGTGCAGGCAGAGATATTATGGTGGATTGAGAAAGATGCGTTGTGCTAGGTGACACAAAAACAGCAGTCATGCTTACTTCCGTAACAGCTGACCAGCTCTCAATCACTCGGACTATAGGGGGTAAACAAGTGGAGTTTCTGTGATCAGAGACCTATGGGAGAAGACTTAGCACGGTGATGGAGGAGGAAGAAGCAGCAGATGTGATTAATGGGAAGGCTGGTGGTTGCCGAGGCCAGCTAGTCCGCATTTTAGCGCAGTGAGATTCCCACACTAACGCATGTTGATCGAGCATGTGCTGGTTCATGCATGTAGTTGTCAAATTATTGCAGTTTTTGCCTCTACTGAGTTATTTTTTTAAATTTGGCAGATAAAGTGAGTTGGGTCATCCTTTGTGGTTTCAAAAAAGGCCCAGGCTAGGCAATCCTTGCCACCCCTGCAAACTGCACACTCGTGACCAGTGCTGGCCACAGCCAGAGTTGGGGCTATGCATGCAGTGATTGTCATGGTTGCATAACTTTGTATCTGTGTGGGAAGCCGCAACATAACCTCCTTGTCTTCCTCCTCCTGCACCTCCTCTGGTGAGCTACTCAGCTGAGTAGCTGTGGATTCACACCAAGTGGGATCTGCAACCTCATCATTATCCTCTCTGTTCTCATTCTCCTCACCCTGAGTGTCACCCTCCTCCTCCTCATGCCCTTACACCACAATACAGTGCGCCTCTGGTATCTGAGTCTCATCAGCATCACCTCCACCCTTGGTGGTCCACATCTGGTGACAAGGGTCTGGATTGTGCTTGAACCCTACATGGTAAAGCACCTGATCCAACATAAAAAAAAAAATTGGGGCATCAGTGCAGATGCATTCCTCCTCTGGATTCTGTGAATCTTTGGAGCAGACCTCTGAGGTTCATGGAATAGAATGCGTGAACAGCTCTGCAGAATGACCCATCTGTGGTTCCCCATAGTCAGTTGGGTGCTTGGAAATTTGTGACGCGGGTGGAAACAAGGGTGATTGGGGTGTCACCTTTGAGGATTGTTGTGTGTGTAATGTTAAGGAAGAGGAATAGGAGGAGAGGCCACTTTATGAACTTGCCATCTAGTGGAACACATGCTCTTTCTGGCCCTTATCTACAAGGCGCACTGCGGTGCAGCTGCCAATGAATGGGAGTGGAGTAGCCTGTCCAGTAACAGATGTTGTCAATGGTCTTTGGCTAGGATGAGATGGCGTCGAACACCAAGCCTATTCCCCCTTCCACCACAGCCTTTTTTTTCCCACTCATGTTGTATGTAACCTTCCCCGCACATTTTTTTTCTTAGATAGTGTGCCTGAGCAACACTGTTATACCTAACGATTTTTAAGAGGAAGTGTGCCTGCTGATTTCTCACTGAAACAGATTTCTCCCAAACAAATTGGGCCTCCTAGCTGCACCTCAATATTAGGCCTGATGATTTTTAAGTGTAAATGTGGCCTTCTGATTTCTCACTAAAACACAGTTTTATCACAAACGATTTGGATTAGCAAATTCGGCCTCCTGGCTGCACCCCAATATTAGGCTTAATGAATTTTTAAGTGGAAATCTGGCCTTCTGATTTCTCACTGAAACACAGTTTTATCACAAATGATTTGGATTAGCAAATAGGACCTCCTGAGACTGCAACACAGTTTTTGCACAATCTAGTTAGATGCTGGAGGATCTATTTCACACAGGACAGGATCTAGCTAACTGACAAGTTCACTTGCAGCACTAGCAGAAGCGGCTTCTCTGCGTGGTAATACTGTGAAAATGATGCCAGCAAAACAATATGTCTGCTTTTTATATGGCCAGGGACATGTGATTTTGGCAGCCAATCACAGAAAACCTTGTGTCATGACATTGTGCATGGTTTCTACCCACTGATTGGCTGTCAGACTGCACACACATTAAGTTATTAAAGGAAAAAAAAATTAACATTTTTTTTTTTAAATTACTCTCCGCAGCTCCTCTGAGAAAGACACACCCCCTCACCTAACCCTAACCCCCTGCTCATCATACAGCACCATTATCCTAGCAAAAGTAATAACAAAAGCATTAATGGAAGCGCAAAGATATACCAAACTGTGACTGAATTTTGCTGACTTTGAGTAAAAATGATAGCGAAACTGAACACTAATCCGAATGTGCTACATTTGTGCTGAACTTGAGATTGGCTAACGTTTTCCGAACAAGTTTGCTCTTCTCTATTGCTCACCAATAGATAATTCCTTGGTCTGGAGTAGATTTATTTGGTATATAACCTTCAAAAGTGCACAGCCTTTATGAGTCTAGGAGTACCTATACATTACAGTTTGAACAGAATGTGCATGAGGCCCTCCTTTATGTCTAATACAGGATTTATCTGAGTCACTTGTTTTTGGCAGTTCTTGCTTCCTTCATAAATTACACCAAAATTTCCTATTTTTTTTTATAAAAAAAAAATTTTTGGTTCACTTAAATTATATTTTTTTAAAATCCTTTGTAAATTTTGCCCTATATACAAATCATTAAACTGGGAAAAAAATTCCATTAAAATGCCATTTCTCGGTGGTTTGGAATGTTTTATTGTCATTCCTTAAAGTGGAGTCAAAGTGTAACACCATTCTTCTTAGCAGCGATCTGGGAGTTAGAGATGCTTCCAGGGGTATTCCACATGCTGTTCTCCTTCTATCCAGCACTTTTCCCCATCCATTTGAACATTTTCATTGTCCCAAACCTCTTTTGTAGGGTCTGCCGGATAAAAGCTTGGTTTTCCTATTGACTCCCATTATACTCCCATATATGTGCATATGAGTATTAGGAATTACTCAGTTCGAGTAACAAGCACCTGAGTATTTTCGTGCTCACTCATCTCTAATATTTAAAAAAATATAGTGAAACTTCCTGCTTCTGAGCTAGGAGATACCACTTTGTTGGGATGGACTACAAGTGCGAGTCTTGTAATCATGTGGGAGGTTTTACGTCATGCTGGATATAGTTACCGTATATACTTGAGTATAAGCCGACCCGAGTATAAGCCGAGGCCCCTAATTTTGCCAAGGAATACTGGGTAAGCTTATTGACTCGAGTATAAGCCGGGTGTACATTGTCCCCTCATCCCTGTCCTGCTCTTTGTGGCTCTCCCCCCTCCCAGTATGCATGGCTCGGCTCCCCATCCCATCCTTCTATGTATGGCTCAGCTCTTTGTCCTCCCCCATTCTCCCCGTCCTCCTCCATGCTCCTCAGTGCACCCCCGTCATCCTCAGTGCTCCCCAGTCCTCCTCAGTGCTCCCCCGTCCTGCTTCTTGATCCTCTCTACTCCCCCATCCTGCTCTGTGCTCTCTCATCCTCCTCTGTGCTCCCACGGTCCTGCTCTGTGCTCCTCCATCCTGCTCTGTGCTCCCCCCGTTCTGCTCTATGCTTCCCCCATCCTCCTCTGTGCTTCTCCCAGCCTCCTCTGTGCTCCCCCATCCTGCTCTGTGCTCCTCTGTGCTCCCCCATCCTGCTCTGTGCTCCCTCGTCCTGCTCTGTGCTTCCCTGTCCTCCTCCATGCTCACCCTGTCCTTCTCCATCCTTGCCCTGTCCTCCTTCATGCTCCCCCATCCTGCTCCATCATACTCACCCTCCTGTGCAATTGCTGAACGTCTAGTGCATTCTCCGTTGTCCCGGCTTCCTGCAGCTCTCCTGTGCTGAGCGGTCACGTGGTACCGCTCATTAAGGTCATGAATATGGATGCCACGCCTATGGGAGTGAGTTGCGTCCATATTCATGACCTTAATGAGCGTTACCATATCACCACTCAACACAGGAAGAAGCTGCCAGCCCTGGGACAACGGAAAATGCAGGGACGATCAGCGATTGCACAGGAGGGTGAGTATGATGTCCCAGCCACCGGCTCCTGCCGCTGCAACTCCTCCCTCACTGGTTTCTGCACAATGACTTGTGTATGAGCCGAGGGGGCATTTTCAGCACAAAAAAATGTGCTGAAAATTCGGCTTATACACGAGTATATACGGTATATAAGAAACATTGTAAAATGAATTACTGTGTATTGAGGAGAAGCAGGAGAGTAGCAGGAAAAGAGGTAATCCCTGTCATAACCTTCTTTTTAGTCTGAAGTGAATGTGGCTGGTTGCCTGCATACTGTACAGTGGTTTCGGAAAGTATTCAGACCTCTTTAAATTTTTCACTTTGTTTCATTACAGCTTGAGTTGGGCGAAACAGGTTGGTCAGGTTCAAAAGTCGCCAACTTTCGCCAAAGTCGGGTTTCGTTGACCGAAACACGACCATAGCGTGCAGTCGGCCATGCGTTCGGCAAAATGAGCGCCAAAGTCAGTTTTCCCAGAATGCTATCAGGCACCTGTTTTCAGCCAATAAGCAAGGACGTACACTGTGGGCAACGAGATGACATGTGCCGCATCCACCACCATCTTAGAGAAGGACATTGCAGTGATTGGCTTGCTTTGGGGGGCGTCATAGTGTCTATAAAAGCCCTGACGCTGTTTATCAGTAGGGAGAAAGTTAGGGCTGGAAAGAGAAGTTCTCCTTTGCTTGTGCTAATAGCAATTGTGCTGTACAGTTAGTGTTCAGTGACAGGGGAGGACAGGGGATTTTCTTGTGTGCAGCAGTGCTGGTTATTAGGCTGCCTGATAGCTGTATTGTTGTGTGTACACTGCCGTGCAGACTGCTTTTTACACAGCACTAATTGTTCTGCCCATTCTGAGTACTGGGCAGCATGTTTCTTAATGTGTGCTAGTTTTGTTTGTTATAGCACCATCTAGTGGTGGCTGAATTTATAGCCTGTGCCTTTAACAAGCAGATAGAGTATTGCATTGTGGGATTGAAGCAAGGTATTCTGGGAAGAAGAAACTCCATTTTCTTCCATGTACTTCAGGGAATACATGTGTTCATGTGCTCTCCTGTAACCTCTCCAACTTGAGTTTGCTATCCTGGTAAAGCATATCTGGTAAGATCAATATCTTCTCTAGCAGTGCAGTGTTTTGGAGGCTATTAACTGTATAGCAGCCAGTGCATAGGAGATGTTATTAGAATCCTGTGTTTTCTCATGTTATAGTTGCATCATACTGTATACTTTCTGTTAATTATTAAGTGTCAGCTGTGTGATTATTGCCCAATACTTATCTATGTCATTTGTATTTTTTATAGTTTTACCGCACGCATGTTCTATACTGGTCACCAATAAACAAGTTAGACTACAGAGGACAGTCTGCTTATTTGGAAGATAGAATGATGGTTTAGGTGTATGCTAGATTGCACACCGTGTCAACGTGTATGAAGGCAGAACACTAATACTTTTATTCTTTTTTTTCTGCACAGTTACCGAGCGTTCATTTTTTCCCACACCATATAGAGCTGTACGCTCCTCACACACTACCGTGTACCGGCTGGTATCACGGAAAATACATACTGAATATCTGTGTGTGACTCCGGAAATGTATACGGAGATTGATATTTTCCCCTACACCGTATACAGCTGTACGCTTCTGATACAGTACCGTATATCTGCTCTTTGTATTACGGTCAAATCCACACTGAGTGAGCGTCTGTGTGTGACTCCGGAAACATATACGGATATTGAAATTTTCCCCTACACCGTATACAGCTGTACGCTCCTCATACAGTACCATATATCTGCTGGTATTTTTGGTACATTTTCCCAAACATGAGGAAGTATGGTGGAAGAGGCCGCGGACGTGGGCGGGGGGGCCAGCTGTCACTGATGGTGGTGGTGATGCATCTGCTGGTAGTGCCAAAAGCACAATAGCACCTAAGGCAGGAGGTGTTCAGCCTGCATCATCGTCTGGCTCCAGAAGGCCTGGAAGGCTCCCTTTTCTGGGAGTAGGTAAACCGCTTTTAAAGCCGGAGCATCAGGAACAGGTTTTGGCTTACATTGCCAAAACAGCCTCCAGCTCTATCGCCTCCTCTTCTGAAGTTTCAAAAAATGCAAGCACTGAGTCGTCAGTGCAGGCTCCTGGTCAGGAACAACACCTTTCCTTGTGTCCTTCACCCCCACCAAAAGTGAAGGATGCGGCAGGCCACACTTCAGATTACTCCCTGGAGCTCTTTTCACATTCCATGCCTGGGTTATCAAGTGAAATTCTGAATTCCCCAGTCCAACATGAATATGACATGGAGTAGACTGATGCACAGCCACTGCTAGATGATTCTGCTGGTACATTCACCCAGAGCACTGCATTGCCCTCGCAGTCTACTGAGCCAGATTCTGTCCCTGATGAAACTCAGGTGCCCCTTCCTGCATACCACTATACCACATTACACGGTGACACAGAGGAAGGTGCAGATGAAATTGAAGAGGAGGTGATGGATGACCCAGTTGTTGACCCGGATTGGCATCCATTGGGGGAAAAGAGTTCTGCTGATAATAGCTCAGAAGAGGAGGAGGATCCGCAGCAGGCATCGACATCGCAGCTGCGGTTATCTGGCAGGCCCGTAGCAGTCCAAAAACGTGTTAAAAAAACAAAAAGAGTTGCAGGACAGCTTGGCCAGACGGTCAAATTAGCACAGCGTGCAAACCCTGAAAAGTTTTCCCATAGTAGGAAGAGTGCAGTGTGGCACTTTTTTGAACAAAATCCTATTGATGAGGCAAAGATTATCTGTAAGAAGTGCGGAAGGACCTTTAGCCGAGGGAAAAATCTCCGAAATTTGAATACCAGTTGCATGCTTAGACATGTAAACACCATACACTTGCAAGCGTGGACGGACTACAAAACCTCACTGGCTTTGAACGGCTACATTGCCAAACTGATCTCATTAGAGATGATGCTCTTCCGTTTGGTTGAAAGCGCAGCGTTCCGAGAGCTCATGGCCTACGCTGTCCCACACTATGACCTACCCAGTTGGCACTTCTTTTCTAGAAAAGCCATCCCTGCCCTCCACCTGCATGTGAAAGACCGCTTTGTCCATGCACTCAAACAATCAGTGAGTGGAAAGGTGCACCTCACAACAGATGCATGGGCCAGTAGGCATGACCAGGGCCGTTACGTGTCCATCACTGCACACTGGGTTAATGTGGTGGATGCAGGGTCCACAGGGGACAGCGGCGGTGGGACAGTGCTGCCTATCCCACGGTGTAGGCAACAGTTGGCTGTAGGCATTCGAGCCTCCTCCTCCTCCAGAAGCAAAAGCTCGTCGACAAAGCGCAGTCGCATGAGCACTCCATCCACAGCTACCAGTGTTGCACACGAGGTGTCCCACTATCGAACAGCTAATGGTAAGCATAAGCAGTCTGTTTTAAAGATAATGTCTTTGGGCGACAACAGACACACTGCGGAGTTACTGGCCGACTACTTGCAACGAGAAACTGAGTCATGGCTGGGCAGTCTACATCTTGAGCCAGGCAAGATATTCAGTGATAACGGATGTAATTTTGTGGCGGCCATAGCCCTGGCAAAACTCAGACACATACCTTGCCTGTCTCACACCTTGAACCTGGTGGTGCAGTGCTTCCTAAATAATTATCCGGAGTCACTAGCCCTGCTCCATAAGGTGCAAAGACTGCTCTCACATCCGTCGCTCACCCGTAGACTCCAGTCGTTTGCAGAGGCTGCAGCAATCGCTACACCTCCCCAAGCACCGCCTAATCATAGATGTTGCAACAAGGTGGAACTCCTTGAGAAAATGTTGGCTTGCCAAGGTCAGGTACAGGGTTTTGCGTGACTGGAGGGATGTGGATTTGGCAAAAAGTGCTCCTCCACCCACCACTGTCATTGCATCATTGGCACCTGGAACATTGGCCCACATGTGTGATTATGTCTTTCGGATCCTAAAAAGGGACCCCCGCATTTCCAAAATTATGAAGGATGACGAATACTGGTTGGCCAGCATCCTCAATCCACGCTATAAAGTCAAATTACAGAACATCATGCCCCAGGAGAACCTAGAGCTAATATTGGCGAACAAACAAGCAACTCTGGTATTAATACTGAATCGATTGCAACAGACAGGAGACAACAGTTGTCAACTATGGTTCAAAATTACCTCTCCTCCCCAATCGATGTTCTCCCTCACAGTTCATTCCCCTTTGATTACTGGGCCTGTAAACTGGACACCTGGCCTGAATTGGCACAATATGCCTAACAGGAGCTCGCTTGCCCTGCGGGTAGTGTGCTATCAGAAAGAGCCTTCAGTGCTGCTGGATCAATCCTGACAGAAAGAAGGACCCGGCTGTCGACCCAAAATGTTGGTGCTGTCACCTTCATTAAAATGAACCATGCATGTGTTTCAAAGGATTTTGTCCCACCTTCCCCTGATGACACATAGGTTGCCAGCAAAATGGCTCGCTTTGTCCTCCTCTTCCTCCGACTTCTCCAGTTCCTCCATTTGCAGCTGCTGAACTTCCAGCCTACACCTCAACATATGCCAGTTTTTTCCACCTCCCTAACTGGGCTGTATCCTCCCCAGGGCCAGCATCAGCACCTGGCACACCCAGGCAAGTGGCGGTGCCCTGAGCAGGTGGGGGGGCCCTCTCGTGGGCGACGGCACTGGCACAGGGCCCCTCATAGTACGCCGGTGTCTCTGACAGTGGGGAGGCCCACTCACCATCAGAGACACCGTCGTACTATGAGGAGCCCTGTGCCAGTGCCGTCGCCCACGAATGGGCCCCCCCTGTTTGCTCAGGGCACAAGCACTTGCAATACTTACCTCTCCCTGCTCCACCGCTGTGACCTCTTCCCTGTTTCCTGACAGTGACATTCAGGTCAGAGAGCATGATGACGTCACGTCTGTACGCCCTCTGCCTGAACAGTCCAAGTGCAGAGAGCTGGAAGATGGCGACGCTGAGGAGTCTAGAGTAGAGCAGTGCCCAGCGAGGAGAAGTATTTCATTTTTTTTACTGTTTGGAGCAATATATGGGGAGCATTATACACTGGAGAATTACATATGGGGCTCATCATACACTTGAGCATCATAGATAGGGCCCATTATACACTGGAGCATGATACACTGTTTGCATAATTAATAGGCAAGTTGTATTTGAGAGGATTCTTTTTATTATTGAACAACAACTATGTTCTCAATCAACCCAAAAGACTCATAAATATCAAAGCTTAATATTTTTGGAAGTTGGAGTGTGGTTTTTTTTAGATTTGGCTATCTTAGGAGGATATCTGTTTGTGCAGGTAACTATTACTGTGCAGAATTATTAGGCAACTTAATAAAAACCAAATATATACCCATCTCACTTGTTTATTTTCACCAGATAAACCAATATAACAACACAAAATTTAGAAATAAACATTTCTGATATTCAAAAACAAAAAAAAGTGACCAACATAGCCACCTTTCTTTACGATGACACTCAAAAGCCTTCCATCCATAGATTCTGTCAGTTGCTTGATCTGTTTACGATCAACATTGCGTGCAGCAGCCACCACAGCCTCCCAGACACTGTTCCGAGAGGTGTAATATTTTCCCTCCCTGTAGATCTCACATTTTATGAGGGACCACAAGTTCTCTATGGGGTTCAGATCAGGTGAACAAGGGGGCCATGTCATTATGTGGAGTATTTGGATGCATGTGATGGAGCATTGTCCTGCATGAAAATCATGTTTTTCTTGAACGATACCGACTTCTTCCTGTACCACTGCTTGAAGAAGGTGTCTTCCAGAAACTGTCAGTAGGTCTGGGAGTTGAGCTTCACTCCATCCTCAACCCAAAAAGGTCCCACAAGTTCATCTTTGATGATACCAGCCCATACCAGTACCCCACCTCCACCTTGCTGGCGTCTGAGTCGGAGTGGAGCTCTCTGCTCTTTACTAATCCAGCCTCGGGCCCATCCATCTGGCCCATCAAGAGTCACTCTCATTTCATCAGTCCATAAAACCTTACAAAACTCAGTCTTAACATATTTCTTGGCCCAGTCTTGACATTTTATCTTACGTTTCTTGTTAAAAAGTGGTCATTTTCCATCCTTCCTTACCTTGGCCATATCCCTGAGTATGGTACACCTTGTGCTTTTTGATACTCCAGTAACGTTGCAGCTCTGAAATATGGCAAAACTGGTGGCAAATGGCATCTTGGCAGCTTCACGCTTGATTTTCCTCAATTCATGGGCAGTTATTTTGAGCCTTTTTTTATCAACACGCTTCTTGCGACCATGTTGGCTATTTTCCATGAAACGCTTGATTGTTCAGTGATCTCGCTTCAAAAGTTTGGCAATTTCAAGACTGCTGCATCCCTCTGCAAGACATCTCACAATTTTTGACTTTTCAGAGTCCGTCAAATCTCTCTTCTGACCCATTTTGCCAAAGGAAAGGAAGTTACCTAGTAATTAAGCAAACCTTATATAGGATGTTGATGTCATTAGACCACACCCCTCCTCATTACAGAGATGCAAATCACCTGATTTACATAATTGGCAGTTGGCTTTCAAACCTATACAGCTTGGTGTAGGACAACATGTATAAAAAGGATGATGTGATCAAAATACTCATTTACCTTATAATTCTGCACACAGTGTATAGGCCCATCATACTCTGGAGCATCATCTATGGGGCCCATCATATACTGGCGCATCATATGGGGCCCATTATATATGGAGCATTATATAGGCCCATCATACAATGGAGCATCATCCATGGGGCCCATCATATACTGGAGCATCATATGGGGTTCATTATTTATGGGGCATAATATAGGGTATGGAGCATCATATGGAGCACATATGGGGCTTATTCTGTATGGAGCATTATATGGAGCCCATTCTGTATGGAGCAATATATGGGGCCCATCATATACTGTATGGAGCTTTATATGCGACTCATTATACTGTATGGAGCAATATGTGGGGCTCATTCTTCTCTATGGGGACTGTCCTATACTGTATGGCACATTATATTGGGACCATCATATACTGTAGCATTATGTGGAGCTCATCATATACTGTATGGAACATTATATGGGGCCAATTATTCTGTATGGAGCAATATATGGGGCTCATTATTCTGTATGGTGCACTATGTGGTGGCCATAATACTGTATGGAGGAATATAATGTCTGGTTTTTGAGCTATTGTAGAATTTAAAATAGATATCAGTCATGTAATGTAAGAAGTGAAGTATTTGTCATTGTACTATACCTATATTTCTCTGCCGTATCGGAGCATCATGAATTGTACTATGTGTTAAAGGGGCCCACTGAGACTCTTTCGCCCGGGGCACACGAAAATCTGGAGCCAGCCCTACCCCCCCACAACTTTTGCCAAATAACCCCCAGTTTTCAATGCGTAACTATTATTATAAAGTAAATTAAGGTTGACAAGCTTAAGTAATAAGAATTGATGTCGTTGGCATTGAAATGGGCACTGTAGGTGTGTTTACTGTCCTCCACTCCCTGCCGACTTTGCTTCCCCATTGACTTGCATTGGGTTTCGTGTTTCAGTCGGACCTCCGACTTTTCCCGATAGTCGTCCGATTTCGTTAGACTCGACTTTTGAGAAAGTCGGGTTTCATGAAACCCGACTCGACCCTAAAAAAGGCAAAGTCGCTCATCTCTACTTACAATTACTCTTTTTGCCCTTCTACCCAGCTAATTCTTTGATTTTCCACAAGCAAAACTGAACCCAAAATCCTTTTCTCTAAGAATAACAGTGAATTCATGTCCTCTTGCTTTTTTGTGAGTGAAGATTTCACGTTTAAGTCCATTAGAAAAGTTACTTGTCCCCATAAAGAGATTCGATTTCAAGGCAGTGGCAGAACTTTCTAAGCAGAAAGCCCAGTACAATAATATTTTTGGGCTAGCACCGTAAAAGTTCCACTTTTAATAGTTTCAGCTGTTCTGCTGCATAGATGTTCTCTTTTAAACAGCTGGGTTACAATTCACAACCTAGATTTTTGTGCCAAACTTTTAAAACTTTTACAGAGCTTTAAATTCCAAACTAGTATAACTTTAGGTCCAGAAACCTGCATATTTTGATTGCATTGTCCACTTTTACCTTGTGTCCTAACTATAAAATATAATCAGATCCCTTCTCATGAACAATTGGCAAAGTGCAATATAAAAAAAAAAATGTAAATAAGCATTTTTATAGTTGAAATACAGAATTACCGTATGTAGGTTAGATTAACTGAACCTTCCAGATTATCAGGGTGGCAAAGACATTGCACAAGTAATGGCTTATTTTTTTAAAATGTTTTCTTGTGGAATGTATATTACTCACACAAGGCATTAATTTTTCAGTTCCTACACAGCAGCACCAATGCAATTCAACACTATGCATTACTGAACAATACATTACTAAAACCGCATGACATTGTTCACACTTCACATATCACAATACATGAACAAAAATGCATGACATTATTCACTTTATACTATTGTTGTTTTCAGGGGCAGGAACAGGACAGTGATTGTCCACACCTTAACCCCTTAGTGACAGAGCTGATTTTCATCTTAAAGCGAATCTGTCACCTCATTTTTTGCATATAAGATGCGGCCACCTCCATTAGAGGCTTATCTACAGCATTCTATAATGCTGTAGATAAGCCCCTGATGTAACCTGAAAGATAAGAAAAACAAGTTAACCTTGCTTATGTCGCGGCTCCTGCGCAGGCGTACTGATTTCCCTGTTGAGGGCAGAATAAATTACTGCAGTGCGCAGGCGCAAGAAAAAGTCAGAAAGGCCCGGTGCCTGCGCACTGCAGTACTTTACTCTGCCCTCAACAGGGAAATCAGTACGCCTGCGCAGGAGCCGCGACAGAAGCAAGGAAAAAGACGTCATTGCATGAGGATGGGAGGTGCCAGACCCAGACCAGCGACACCCATAGGACCGGACCGCCCGCCGGGTGAGTATAATCTAACTTGTTTTTCATATCTTTCAGGTTACATCAGTGGCTTATCTACAGCATTCCAGAATGCTGTAGATAAGCCCCTAATGGCGGTGGCCGCATCTTATATGCAAAAAATGAGGTGACAGATTCCCTTTAATGACCAGGCCAATTTTTACAATTCTGACCGCTGTCAATTTATGAAGTCATAAGTCTGGAACTCTTTAACAGATCCCGCTGATTCTGAGACTGTTTTTCCGTGACATATTGTACTTCATGATAGTGGTAAAATTTCTTCGATATGACTCGCTTTTATTTATGAAAAAAATGGAAATATGGCGAAAATTTAGAAAATTTAGCAATTTTCAAACTTTTAATTTTTATGCCCTTAAATCAGAGAGATATTTCACACAAAATACTTAATAAATAACATTTCCCTCTTGTCTACTTTACATCAGGACAATTTTGGAAACAACATTTCTTTTGTTAGGAAGTTATAGAGCTTAAAAGTTACTTTGAGGGGTGTAAATGACAGAAAATAAACAAAAGTGACACCATTCTAAAAACTGCACCCCTCAAGGTGCTCAAAACCACATTCAAGAAGTTTATTAAACTTTTACGTGCTTCACAAGAACTGAAGCAATGTGGAAGGAAAAAATTAACATTTAACTTTTTTTTACATTTTAATTCAGAACCAATTTTTTTTATTTCACAAGTGTAAAAAGAGAAAATGAATCACAAAATTTGTTGTGAAATTTCTCCTGAATGCGCCGATACCCCTTATGTGGGGGTAAACCACTGTTTGGACGCCTGGCAGAGCTTGGAAGGGAAGGAGCGCCCTTTGACTTTTTCAATGCAGAATTGGCTAGCATTGAGATCGGATACCATGTCGCATTTGGAGACCCCCTGCTGTGCCTAAATAGTAGAAACCCCCCACAAGTAACACCATTTTGGAAACTAAACCCCTTACGGAACTTATTTAGATGTGTGGTGAGCACTTTGAACCCCCAAGTGCTTCACAGAAGTTTATATCATAGAGTTGTGAAAATAAAACATCATATTTTTTCCACAAAAATTATCTTTTCACCCACAAATTTTTTTTTTCACAAGGGTAACAGGAGAAATGATACCCCAAAGTTGTTGTACAATTTGTCCTGAGTATGCCGATACCCCATATGTGGGGGTAAACCACTGTTTGGGAGCACAGCATAGCTCGGAAGGGAAGGAGCGCCGTTTGACTTTTTCAATGCAGAATTGGCTGAAATTGAGCTCAGACACCATGTCGTATTTGGAGAGCTCCTGAAGTGCCTAAACAGTGGAAACCCCCACAAGTAACACCATTTTGGAAACTAGACGCCTTAAGGAACTAATCTAGATGTGTGGTGAGCACTTTGAACCCCAAGTGCTTCAAAGAAGTTTATAACATAGAGCCGTGAAAATAAAAAATCATTATTTTTCCACAAAAATTATCTTTTCACCCCCAAATTTTTACTTTCACATAGGTTACAGGAGAATTGTACCCCAAATGTTATTGTCCAATTTGTCCTGAGTACGTTGATACCCCATATGTTGGGGGAGCCACTGTTTGGGCGCATGGCAGAGCTCGGAAAGGAAGGAGCGCCGTTTTGGAATGCAGACTTTGATGGAATGGTCTGCGGGCAACATGTTGCGTTTGCAGAGGCCTTGATGTTACTAAACAGTAGAACAGTATTGTTGCCAGGTGCCGGCTGGCAAATCTTGGTGGTTGCACTGCTCATGCGCCCGCCATTTTCTGACCGGAAGAAGATGGCGGCGCCCACCAGAGGATGCAGTAGGGCCCGAAGACCATCGGGAAGTTCAAGGGGGATTGGGGACCCTATTTCTCTCTCCTCTGATGTGCGATCACATCAGAAGAGAGAGAAATTAAATGGCACTTCGTATTTTTTTTGTTTTTGCGGTCGCCATTATATGGTTAATAACAGCAATCGCAACCCAGAGGTCGATAAAAACTGAGCCGAATCATGTTCTCTGGGGTCTCAGTTACCCACGGCAGCCAGGACCCAAGAGAAAATCCAAATCTGGGGGGCTCTATAGGCTTTTTCCACAGCACCATTGGTTAATGGCGCTATGGCTAAGTACCCTTAACTACCGCAGTTAAAAGGTGTATCGGCGGTCGTTAAGGGGTTAATGCACCGTTCACACAGGAAAAACCAGTACCTGTATGATTCGTGGTCCATGTCCACATGCCATCCATGTACTGCATCCGTGTCTCTGTATGTCCGTGTGACATCCATATGTCTGTGTGCAACGCCTGTGTGCCATCTATGTGTCCGTATGTTCGTATCCATGTGCCATCCGTGTGTCCATGTGCAACGTCTGTGTTTTGTCATGGAAACAACATATTATAGTTAAACAATTCATTTAACCTATGTAAGCTGATGATAATTGCCTAGGTTCCTTTATAAACCAGCCAATTAGAGGAATTGTGTTTTCTTCCCTGTACTTGATTTTATTGGATAAATAAATAAATACATTTATATAGAAAAAAGGGGACTGCTGGGGGCCAATGCTAATAATCTGGGAAAGGGGCCATTAGCCTTAAATGTTTCCAGGCTATTATTAACAGCTTACTGCTGTTTGCTTAGCCTTTTCAGGTTCATTTATGGGGGACCCGAGAAAAAAATGACTTAGGGTCCCCCTATAAATTCTAATCAGCAAAGGCTAAACAGACAGCTGTAGGCTGATATTAATAGCCAGGGAAGGGTCCATTGATATTAGCCCTTCTTCCAGACTAATAACATCAGCCCTAGGCGGCCCCAGAAATGGCACATCAATTAGATTCGCCAAATCTGGTGCTTAGCCTTGCTCTTCCCACTTGCCCTGGTGCGATGGAAAGTGGGATGATAGGGTTGGGGATAATGTCAGCTTTTTATGGCCGCTGACATCAAACCCAGGAGTCATTAATGGAAAGGTGTCTATAAGGCTAGTTTCACATTTGCGTCGTTGTGCGCAGCGCATTGTGCACAATTAAAAATGTGTGCAAAAACGCTTACAAGCGCATCGTTTTTTTAACGTATCAATGTACGCATAACGACAAAAAAAGTAGCGTTTGCATGCGTTTATCAAGCGTTTTGCATGCGTTTGCGCTTTTTAGGAGCATGCTTTCTCAAAGTGTCATATTTCCACAGGAGGAAAATCCTTGAAACAGACTCCACCAATGAGACACCAGTGGACTTCTTTATATAGACCCTTAAACAGCTGAATTCTTCATATTTTGCTGCTGTTTCCTGTGTCACCATGGATCTGCGTTGGGAGAATTTTTGCTTCAGCTTGGATCTGGACATCGAGCAGTTTCAGGCTTTTACATTTGCTTGCCAGCAACAAAGGGAAGGAGAGAGACAGCGAAGAGGCAGTAGCGGCGTTTTTGGAGACATCCGATTATTGAACTCGGAGAGTCATGGAGTGTACCACACCCTCTTCAGCGAGCTCCAGGCAAACCCGGCAAAATTTAATGACTACACCCGGATGTCCCAAGAAAGCTTCATGTATTTGCTTGGTCGTGTTGAAGGAGCCATCCGGAGACAGGACACACAGCTCCGTCGTGCCATTCCTCCTGAGGAACGGCTCCTGGTCACATTACGGTACGTAATATTTAAAGACCAATGTGTGCATAATTTTTTTTTGTTCTGCCATTGACTAAAAGCCTGCAAAATAATAGTTCTGCCATGTACAGTAATTTTTTTCATGACAGTGTTTTGCCAAAGCCTAGACAATCACAATTTTTCTCCGTTTTGCAGATTCCTGGCTTCTTGTGAGACCCTATCTTCACTCCACTTCCAGTACCGGCTTGAAATCTCCACCTTGTCGAGAATTGTTACGGACACCTGTCGGGCTTTGTGGGATGTTCTCTGTCCTGAATTTATGCCTCTGCCCACCGCAGAAAAGTGGATTGAAATATCTGATCAATTCCTGACACTCTGCAATTTCCCCAACTGTTTGGGATCGGTGGATGGGAAGCACATCAGCATAACAAAACCCCCAAAAAGTGGCTCTGAGTACTATAATTATAAAAAGTACTTTTCTACAGTACTCATGGCCATTGCGGACGCAGACTGTCGGTTTATTGCGGTGGACATTTGGGCATTTGGCCAGGGCATTGACTCTCAGACTTTTAAGAACTCGGACATGGGCCGTAGGTTGTAAGGCAACCATTTTAATTTCCTCCTGCCGCGGCCTCTTCCCCAAACCGAAGAACCGCCACTGCCATTTGTAATGGTTGGGGATGAGGCCTTTCAAATGTGCACAAACCTGCTGAAACCCTACTCTAGCCGGGACTTGGACCACACAAGAAAAATATTTAATTACAGTCTGACGAGAGCCAGACGAACTGTAGAGTGTGCCTTTGGCATTCTTGTGTCCAGATGGCGCATTCTTGGCACAGCCATTAATCTTAAACTTGAAACAGTGGATGAGGTTGTGAAAGCCTGTGTGGTTCTTCACAATTTTGTTATGGCTAAAGAGCGCCCTAACTTTGAACTTGATGAACCAGCTGCCAACCCATTGCCTGATTTCACTCAGAACCCTCTCAGGTCATCAGTTGAAGTTGGCCAAATGAGGGACCAATTTGCGGCCTACTTTATATCTGATGTGGGACGTGTGTCATGGCAAGATCAAATGGTGTAAAAATTTTTTATTGTGTGTATGTTAATAAAAAAATAGTTTTGATGCCAGTACCGAATGCACTCTGTCTTTATACACTCCAATACAATAATCACCTGCCCAGGTGTCCCAGTGAAGTCAGGATGCTGTGTTTTGTGCATCCTGACTTTAATAGGACTCCTACCAGGTGAGTCTACATAGAAAAGTTGTATGACCTTCATCATCTCTCCAGTCTGTGTTCAAACAGATTGCAGCGACGGTGGAGATACTGTAGCGACAGTGGGGATAAAACAAATATTTATCACCTGGGCTGATGTTACAAATAGTGATTTTGGGATGTATTAGCATCCTTCACTCTTTGTGACACCTGACCATAAGAGTATAAATATTATTTGTAGTATCTCCACTGTGGCTTCAGTATGCACGCACACTGGAGAGATAATAAAGTATAAACAACTTCTACAATCCCTTGGCCTGGGGTCATGCTGAAGTCAGGATGCCAAAAAAAAGCATCCTGACTTCAGAATTTAATGACACATGGGCAGGTGAATACACATATGAGTAAGCACCAGCATCTATCCAGTCTGCGTGCAATAGATGATGCAGACTGAAGCGACGCTGCAGATGACAACTCATAGGTATAGACACCTAGCCAGGTGTGATAAAAAGTTATGATACCAGGCCAGGGTATTGTAGATATGACGTGTATTTTCTCCATCATCTCTTCAGTTTATTCACCACACACTGAATAGAGGATGTGGTTAATTACAAGGTATATCTACCAGGGGCGGACACTGACAGCTTGTGGCTCCTGTGCAAGAAATATGTCTGGGCCCCCCTCCCTGCCTAGCATATCGCTTATGATGAGGGGAATCGGGCTATGGAACCCCCCGGAGCTTCGGGCTCTGAGCAACAGGCCAGATTGCCCTCATTATCACTGCCCTGCCAGCAGGGACGTTCTTAGAGTTCACACAGCAACATAGTAAAAATTCTATTTGGGCCCACACACCTCTAAAAATAAATATATTTATATTTTGTTACTGAGCTGGAGATATATATCTCCGTTAGGATTCGGTTCTGCTGAGCCCAACCATGTATATATTATATTACCATTGTGAGACAGTGAAGGAATATGTGTCGAATGGGGTGTACATTTCACCTAGGTACTGTGCTGTATGGTATAAGGGAAATGTGTGGCTTTGTAAACCTAGTGGTAGAGAAAGGTCACTACACCTTACATTCAGTACACACTTGCAGCTCAGGCCTGAAACCATTCAGCTGTTAATTAGGAGACCAGAAGTAGGTGTCTGCGAACACAGTCAGAGAGCTCGCTTAGTCTGGACACAGGAGGGGTCCAGGCACAAGAAGCAGTCTCCAGGAGTATGAGCTGTCTCAGTCTGGGTGCTCGATGTACCCCGGACACAGGAGTAGTCTCTGTGAGAATCCATGCGGATAGCTGCTGAATAGGAGGGGAGCTCTCTCAAGTCTGGACGTTGAAGGTGCCTTCAGACACAAGGAGGAGACTCTGTGAACCTCCATGCTGGTAAATGCTGAACATATGTGTTGTTTTGGCCCCGGCTGTTAGAGTCGGGACCCGGATAGATAGGGAAATCTATCTAAGTGTAGTAAGTGGCTAGACAAGCCCAGGTCTTCTGTTTATGATTTGTTTTATGTCTTATTTGCTTTTGACTTTAAATAAAACTGGTTGCGGCCAGTTGCACCAGTACTGCTGTGAATGAACTGTTTCCGTGCCACTCTGTCTACCCGGACGGCGATCCCAGAGCTATATCCCCTGAAAAGCTTACAATTGGCGGAGAATGCTGGGGCTGCACAGTGGCTGATACAATTGGTGCTGGAATGTGCGTGCAGCACAGTGGCGAGAGACAGCAATAAAGGTGAAGTCTGTTGAAGCAGCAGCAGAGAAAAAAAAAAAAAGTGTGTCAGCAAAAACGTCTGTTGGAGCAGTCTTAAAGAGACAGTAGCCCTAATAGAGTTTGCAAAAGAGAAAAAAAAAAAAGTGTGTCTGCACAGCAAAGCTGAACTTGTTGTGGAAAAGACTGTGGAGTGTGCAGCAGCAAAGGAAAAGTCTGTTGGAGCAGTCTTAAAGAGACAGTGGCCCTAATAGAGTTTGCAGAGAAAAAAAAAAAAAGTGTCTGCACAGCAAAGCTGAATTTTCTGTGGAAAAGACTGTGGAGTGTGTATGTCTTGAGTGAAGACTGCCGTTGTTGAGACAGAGAAGTCTGACAGCATGGATGACAGCATGGAGGCGCTGTTTGAACAAATGGCGCAAGTTAATGTGCAACATAAGACTGCCGTTGTTGAGACAGATAAGTCCGGCAGTATGGAGGAGCTTGTTAAGAAACACCTGCAGAGCATGCAGCAGGCCCAGCAGAGCTGGCAGCAGCAGCAGCAGGAGTTTAACCGATTGCTGAGGGAGCAGATTGCAGCTCTCAGCACCTCGTACCCGAGTAATGTTGTAAAGGCACCTGCGTTGCCTGCAGTAAAGAAGCGGTTGGAGCCTGACGTCGGCCGTCGTGTCGGCATGGTTGAAGAGGTGATAGTGAACCGCTACACCCGAGCATGTCCTCCTGAGGTACAGCCAGAGGTCGGACAAGGAGACCACCAGGACGCCAATCGTCTGGTCAGCCTGATGGAGAAGGCCTTCGCCAGCAAAGACTGTCTCCGTGACCAGCCGTCTGAGAGGTCGTCACTTCAGAGTTCCCGGACGCTGAACTCTCGCGATAAGAGCGTTCCAGCTGTTGGGGACATGGGGTATGCTGATAAGCGGGTTCAGGCCCGAGGGGACATGTGGGTGGAAAAGTGTGATGGACAGGGTTGGAGATGTCATGAAATTGCAGCCAACTGTCCAATAGAGGGGGAGCCTATGTATTGTGGTGTTGGCAGATCCCTCTCTCTCTGCGCAGAACCTGTGTGTGTGTCCACCTCAGCCGAAGAGACTGGACCACAGGTGTGCACGGTGGTTGTAAATGACTGCCCAGCACAGGCCCTCTTGGACTCAGAGAGTCCAGTGACTTCCGTATGTGACAGCCTGATTGATAGGGACTTCATCCTGATAAGCACCTGAGTATGGTGTGCATCCATGGAGACACCAAAGTCTACCCAGAGACTGCCGTGGACTTGGTCCCCAAACTCGGGGAGGTTTCATATGAAGTGGGGGTAGTGAAGAACCTGGTGCACCCCGTCATATTGGGTAATGACTTTCCCCGATCTAAGGGTCTCTGGGGAAAAATGTTTCTGATGGACAGTGTGATGAAGCTCTTACTGAGGGTGCGCAGTCCCGAGGGGCGGAACACAATGCTAGTGGGCCGTTAAACTTATGTGATAATGATGATGATGATGATGATGATGATGATAATGATAATGATGATGATGATCATGATAATGATGATGACCATGATAATGATGCTGATAATAATAATGATGATGATCTTGATAGTGATGATGATACTGATCGTAATCATGATAATGATATTGATAATAATGATGACTGTGATAGTGATGAAATTCCTTTGCAGGTGATGTTGGGAGACGAGGATGGTGGTTCTCGGGAACCGAGTGTCCCTGACTTACCTGTGTCCTGTGACAATTTTGAGAGTGAGCAGTGGCGAGACCCCTCTCTTAAAACGGCCAGGGAAAATATAAATGTTCTAAATGAGGTTTCCCAAGAGCCTGGCTCTGAGGAGAGGTTTCCTCATGTTGCCATAAACACTAACCTGTTGTATAGGGACACTGAAGTCCAGGGAGAGGTCGTCAGCCAGCTCCTAGTACCTGAGCTATATAGAAGTATAGTGCTGGGGTTGTCACATAGTCACATACTTGAGGGACCAGATGGTGAAGTTAATGTTGTGGATGACATGTTAACTAAGGTTCCAGATCAGGATGTGAATGAGAATGAATTGTATAACCCTGAAAGTGAGCCGGATGTGGCTGAGAAAAAGGGGTCAGACAGGGATAGTGGTAGTGATAGTGAATCATCTGATGACCATAAAGCAACCAGTGCAAATGAGGAAGGCATGGTAGCAGAGGAGGTTGAGAGTCCTGAGAAGAAAGCTGATGCTGACCTTACAGCTGGACAGAAGATGGCATCTGAAGATGTTTTACAGTTGGCCGGTTCCCTGGCGAAGACTAAGGTGAAAGGAGGAGAGCTGAGCTTTAAAGGCAGGACTCTGAAACTGAACACAGCACAAGTGGATGCTGTTGAAGATGAGAAGTTATCAATGTATGGTATGGAGCTGCATCATGCCCAGGACTCTGAAGGTAATGCTGCAGAGGTGGAAAAAGCCATGGAAGTGGTGGTCACCAAGCCAGATGCCTCATCAGAAGCTGAGGTCTCAAGTGAAGCTGTGAGGAACAAGACTGAAGATATGGGGACTGACTCTGTCCAGGAATCTGTTTCTGCCGAAGACAGCGGCGTGGACAGGTTGCGGTCCGGATCAGTAGCTGCAACTCGTGAAGCTCGGGCTGGAAGTTCGGCGCCCGAAGCCCCAGCAGTGTTCCCGAGTGATACCAAGGATCTGGATAAATCACAAGATGAGATTTTGAGACATCAGGCTGGCATTGGTGAGCTCAAGCGCACTTTCATGGAGTCTACATCGGGGCCACGTCCCAACAGGTGGGAGAGGCGGTGTGTCGCTCCGTTGCCGCTGCAGACACACGGGAGCTCGGATGGGATGCAGAACGTGGTGGAAGAGAGGAATCCGGCGGGTTCTGGCTATACAGATGCAGCTATCAAGGAGAACTTGAAAGCTGGAATAAATGGAGATATTGGAGACCATAATGATGTGAGTCAAGAGGTAGAATGTAAGACTGACGGTAGGGCTTCTGAGCATGTCCTACCAGAAGAGCCTGAAGAAGGGGCTGAAGACATAAAGGACGTCCAACAGGTACAAGATGAATTGATTACTTCTCAGAAAAAACTCCAAACTGTGATGAAGGAGCGTGATGAGAGCCATGAGCATCTTCTGGAGAAGCTCAATGAAGTAAAGAAGGTTCAAGGGGAACTGGAGAAAAGTGAAAAAACCCCTATACCTTCTGTGATAGTTGGTGACACATGGTCAGTGCACCAGGGACAGGAGGTACGTGAGTTTCTGAGGAAGAGTCAGCAGAAGTGTTCTGATGTGCCGGGTCGTACTTCTCTGGCCAGGCACTATATCGAAACTGAGCCCGGCCCTAAGGTCAAGATGAAACCGTGCAGGATACCCGAGGCCGCAGAGAGCATAGGCCTGGGAGGGTACAGGGTAGTGCGGATGCTTCACATGAAGAGAAAGCTGATGTTGGCTATGGCTCAGGTGAAGATACAGATGACAGTAGTGAAGATGAAGCTGATGAAGGCCATGACTGGTCCAGAGTTCACTGTCTATTTTGGATTGTTGACCAGCCCTCCGGTCTGGATGACCAGCCCTCCGGTCTGGAGAAGAGGGGGGGGATATGTGAGACAGTGAAGGAATATGTGTCGAATGGGGTGTACATTTCACCTAGGTACTGTGCTGTATGGTATAAGGGAAATGTGTGGCTTTGTAAACCTAGTGGTAGAGAAAGGTCACTACACCTTACATTCAGTACACACTTGCAGCTCAGGCCTGAAACCATTCAGCTGTTAATTAGGAGACCAGAAGTAGGTGTCTGCGAACACAGTCAGAGAGCTCGCTTAGTCTGGACACAGGAGGGGTCCAGGCACAAGAAGCAGTCTCCAGGAGTATGAGCTGTCTCAGTCTGGGTGCTCGATGTACCCGGACACAGGAGTAGTCTCTGTGAGAATCCATGCGGATAGCTGCTGAATAGGAGGGGAGCTCTCTCAAGTCTGGACGTTGAAGGTGCCTTCAGACACAAGGAGGAGACTCTGTGAACCTCCATGCTGGTAAATGCTGAACATATGTGTTGTTTTGGCCCCGGCTGTTAGAGTCGGGACCCGGATAGATAGGGAAATCTATCTAAGTGTAGTAAGTGGCTAGACAAGCCCAGGTCTTCTGTTTATGATTTGTTTTATGTCTTGTTTGCTTTTGACTTTAAATAAAACTGGTTGCGGCCAGTTGCACCAGTACTGCTGTGAATGAACTGTTTCCGTGCCACTCTGTCTACCCGGACGGCGATCCCAGAGCTATATCCCCTGAAAAGCTTACACCATATATACTCGTGTATAAGCCAAGATTTTCAGCACTTTTTTTTGTGCTGAAAACGCCCCCCTCGGCTTATACACAAGTCATTATCCAGAAAGCCTGCTGGGGAGGGTGAGCAGCGGTAGGAGCCGGCGGCTGTGGCACAGTGACAGCTGCAGCCGCCGGCTCACAGAAGACCTCATACTCATCGTCCTGGTGTCGTCTCTGGATCTCCATCCCTGCATCTCCGTTGTTCCGGCGGCGGCAGCTCTTCCTGTGATGAGCGATCACGTGGCCCCACTCATTAAGGTAATGAATTAGCATGCGTCTCCACTACCATAGGCTTGGAGTGCATATTCATTACCTTAATGAGCGGTACCACGTGACTATTTTGCACAGGAAGAAGCTGCCGGCGCCGTAACAACGGAGATGAGGGTGAGCAGGACAGGGGAGAGCCGAGCCACATAGCAGGACAGGATGGGGTGAGCCGAGCCACATAGCAGGACAGGACGGGGGGAGCCGAGCCACATAGCAGGACAGGACAGTTGGAGCCGAGCCACATAGCAGAACAGAACGGGGGTGGAGCCGAGCCACATAGCAGGACAGGGGGGAGCTAAGCCACATAGGACAGGATGGGGGGAGCCAAGCCACATAGCAGCACAGGGGGAGCCGAGCCACATAGCAGGACAGGACGGTTGGAGCCGAGCCACATAGCAGAACAGAACGGGGGGGAGCCGAGCCACGTAGCAGGACAGGGGGGAGCCAAGCCACATAGGACAGGACGGGGGGAGCCAAGCCACATAGCAGCACAGGGGGAGCCGAGCCACATAGCAGGACAGGACGGTTGGAGCCGAGCCACATAGCAGAACAGAACGGGGGGGAGCCGAGCCACATAGCAGGACAGGACGGTTGGAGCCGAGCCACATAGCAGAACAGAACGGGGGGGAGCCAAGCCACATAGCAGGACAGGGGAAGCCGAGCCACATAGCAGGACAGAGGGAGCCGAGCCACATAGCAGGACAGGGGGAGCCGAGCCACATAGCAGGACAGGGGGGAGCCAGCCACATAGCAGGACAGAGGGAGCTGAGCCACATAGCAGGACAGGGGGGAGCCGAGCCACATAGCAGGACAGGGGGGAGCCGAGCCACATAGCAGGAGAGGGGGAGCAGAGCCACATAGCAGGACAGGGACGGGGGGGGACAATGCATACCCGGCTTATACTTGAGTCAATAAGCTTACCCGGTTTTCTGTGGCGAAATTAGGTGCCACGCCTTATACTCGGGTCAGCTTATACTTGAGTATATACGGTATATGTCTGGTATGTTAACCATCTGGTGTCTGATAAAGAGTTATTCCCCAAATAAATCAAGTTATCCCCAGTCCCGATGATAAGGGATTACTTACTGACTTTTGGGGAACTGACCACTGGAACTCCCAGCAATCTTGAGAACAGGACTGCAGCTCAGCCATGAATAGATTGGAGGTGCGCATGCTTCACTTCTGTTCTTTTCATTGTCTATGGAACTGATGGAAACAACCGAGCGCAGCACTCAGCAGCTCTAATGGCGAGCAGAGGCCGAGAATTCACAACTCTGCTCTATCCAGAATGAGTCCGCAAACCCCGGTTCTCAGATTCTCCGAGGGAGGGGCAGTGATTGGATCCTATCAATCAGAGAAAAATTGATTATTTGGTGACTAACCATTTAAAGAGCCTGGCTGATTTTCCTATTTTTACAATTATGGGATCATACAAGAATATATACAGGTGCTTCTCACAAAATTAGAATATCATCAAAAAGTTAATTTATTTCAGTTCTTCAATACAAAAAGTGAAACTCATAAATTATATAGAGTCATTACAAGCAGAGTGATCTATATCTATATTTTTTTGTATATCTCTAATATATGAGTTTCACTTTTTGTATTGAAGAAGTGAAATAAATTAACTTTTTGATGATATTCAAATTTTGTGAGATGCACCTGTATATACATACACATACATGCACACACACTCATATACTCATATACACATATATACACACATGCATAAACATATATACACATGAACAGATAGTCACACGAGGCCGGCTCCAGGTTTTCGTGGGCCCTGAACGAAAGTGGGCCCCTTTAACACATACCATAATTCATGATGCAAAGATAAGAAATATAGGTATAATACAATGCCAAAGATTTCACTTACTTATTACATAACATGTAAGATATCTATTGTAAATTCTACAACAGCTCAGAAACTGAACAGTATAGTCCTCCATACAATATTATGGGCACCACATAGTGCTCCATACAGAATAATGAGCCCCATAAATTGATCCATACAGTATTATCGGACCCAAATATTGCTCCATACAAAATAATGGACCCCATATAATATTGCATGTGGAATAATGGGCCCCATATATTGCTCCATACAGTATTATGGGCCACATATAATGCTCCATACAGTGTAATGGGCCCCATATAATGCTCCATACAGAATAATGAGCCCCATATAATGCTCCATATAGAATAACGGGTCCCATATATTGCTCCATACAGTATAATGGGCCCCATCTATTGCTCCATACGGTATTATGGGCCACATATATTGCTCCACACAGAATAATGGACCCCATATAATGCTCCATACAGCATAATGGGCCTCATATAATGCTCCATACAGAATAATGGATCCCATATAATGCTCCATACATAAAAAAAATTCAAAAATAATGAAAACCTTACCTCTCTCTTCCTCGCTGCTCCAGGCTCCTCAGCGTCTTATGACTCTGTGCAGTACACAGCGCAGAGGGCGCACTGTAGTGAAGTCATCGCGCGTTCTGCCCTGAGACGCCAGAGAGTCATGGACACTGGAGCTGCGGAGGAACAGGGAGAGGTAAGTATTTCAGTTTATAGCATGGGGGCAGGGCTGGCATCAGCACCCGGCATACCGGGTGCCGGGGCCCTGAGCAGGCGGGGGCCCACTCGCCGTCGGGCACCCCAGCGCCCGTTAGCGGATGAAAGCGGTGTCAGCGCCGCCACTGGACCCCCCCGCTTGCTCAGGGCCCCGGCAGCAGCTGGCACAATACTTACCTCTCCCCGTGCCTCCGCTGCCGAAGCTCCGGGCTCCAGGGGGTGCCTGCAGGACGCCGGCGCTTCCTCTCACAGCAGCGCCGCTGAATGACGTCATCATTCAGCGGCCGGCTGTGTGGCAGAGAGCGCGGATGCCGGACAGGTGAGATGTGATGTGTATGTGTCTGTGTGTATCAGTGTATCAGTGTGTGTGTATGTAGTGCGGTGCTTTGTGTGTGTGTGTGTGTGTGTGTGTGTGTGTGTGTGTGAGTGTATGTGAGAAAGTGCTGTGGTGCTGTCTGTGTGTGGTGCTGTATGTGTGATGGTGGTGGGGGGAAGGCAGTGATAATGATGATGGGCAGGCAATGATGATGATGGGCAGGCAATGATGTTGATGGGGAGGCAATGATGATGATGATGATGATGATGGGCAGGCATTGATGATAATGGGGAGGCAATGATGATGATGATGGGCAGGCAATGATGATAATGGGGAGGCAATGATGATGATGGGCAGGCAATGATGATGCTGGGGAGGCAATGATGATGATAATGGGCAGGCAATGATGATGATAATGGGGAGTCTTTCCACAGCGCCCTTTCCTGAGCCGTAACAGTGCAGAACGCTGTACAGCGCAGAGGAGAGCTCCATATTTTGTATGGAGCATTATATGGGGACCAGTATCCTGTATGGAGCATTATATTGGGTCCAGTATTCTGGATGGAGCATTATATGGGGGATGGGGGGGTATTATATGGGTGATGAGGGGGAGACTATGTGGTGCCCATAATATTGTATGTAGGACTGTACTGTCCAGTCTGTACTGTACGCTGTGAGAATTTGGTGTTTTTTGAGCTATTGTACAATTTAGAATAGATATCAGTCATGTAATAGAAGAAGAGAAGTGTTTGGCGTTGTACTATACCTATATTTCTCTGCAGTATCTGTGCATCATGAATTGTGGTCTGTGTTAAAGGGGCCCACTGAGGCTCTTTCGCCCGGGGCCCATAAAAACCTGGAGCCGGCCCTGCATGGGGGGCCCGGTGCCAGCACCTGCACTGGCACAGGGCCCTCCCCACTCATGGGCCCCATAGCGTGCCAGTCTCCCCGACAGTAGCAAGGCCTGCAAGGGCCCCCCTCAACCTTCGGGCCCTGATGCAGCTGCATCAGCAGTATGTCCGCCATGTGTCTTACCATCCTGTCAGTCTGGTCCACAGTCTCTTCTGCTGAAGCTTCCCCCTCCAAGCTGTGACTCTTAGGACACAGAAGACAATGAATATCATCCCCTGTCAGCCAAACACAGATGTGCTTATAAAGAAGTCTGTGATTGGCTGACAGGCAATGAGGCACAAATATCACTCTGCAGTACCTATAACTTAATAAAGCTGTATGAGGGGGCACTCAGGAGACCCCCTTATAGTGATCAGGACATAGTTAATGTCCTGCTTCAGTGAGCTCTCTCCCAGCACCTCCCCCCTCTTACCATACCCTGAGATTAGCGGCGGCCCAGGCAGGAGTCAGCAGCAGAGGGAATCACAGGCTGTGAGACTCAGTGTAACGCTCCGTCCTCCCAGCAGAGTCTCCACATAGATCACGAGACCGGACAGCAGTATCAGCACTAACAGGTGAGGATATGGCCCCTCACCATAATCGCATAGCATAGCATGCAGCAGAGCGGGCCGGCCTCTCCTGTCAGCGATGATGATCGGCCGGCTCTGTGATCGATTATGCACAGTTGCCATTAGTTTTTCCTGGGCCCCTTCATGCTCCGGGCACCGGTGCAACTGCATCGGCTGAACCGGCGGTATGTCCGCCCATGATATCTACAATCCCCTGGCCTTGTGTCACAAAGAGTGAAATGTTGATGGGCAAAACACACCATCCTCAATTCACTCTTTATGATACCTGGCAAGGTGAGAATAGATATGCCTTGCACTCACCAACATCCTCTATTCAACTTACTAATATTTGTTGACTGAAGAGTCTGGTGGTGAAAATACAAGTCATATATTTGTGTTTTTGAAAACACATAGCTCCAGGACTGACACAAGAAGCATGTGTCGGTAATGGAGCTATGTGGTCAGGGCCGGCGTCAGCACCCGGCACACCCGGGCAAGTGCCGGGGCCCTGAGCAGGCGGGGGGGCCCACTCGCCGTCTGGCACCCCGGCGCCCGTTAGCGGTGTCAGCGCCGCCACTGGGCCCCCCGCTTGCTCAGGGCCCCGGCAGCAGCGCAATGCTCACCTCTCCCCGTGCCTCCGCTGCCGCAGCTCCGGGCTCCAGGGGGCACCTGCAGGACGCCGGGGCTTCCTCTCACAGCAGCGCTGCTGAATGACGTCATCATTCAGCGGCCTGCTGTGGCAGTGAGCGCGCGGACGCCAGACAGGTGAGATGTTTGTGTGTGTCTGTGTATGTGTCTCTGTGTGTATGTAGTGCGATGCTTTGTGTGTGTGTGTGTGTGTGTGTGTGTCTGTGCCTGCTGTATGTGTGATAGTGATGGGGGAAGGGCAGTGATGATGATGATGGGGAGGCAATGATGATTGATGATGATGGGCAGGCAATGATATTGCTGTGGAGACAATGATGATTATGGGCAGGCAGTGATGATGATGGGCAGGCAGTGATAATGATGGGCAGGCAGTGATAATGATGGGCAGGCAATGATATTGATGGGGAGGCATTGATGATTATGGGCAGGCATTGATGATGATGGGCAGGCAGTGATGATGATGGGCAGGCAATGATGATTATGGGCAGGCATTGATGATGATGGCAGGCAGTGATGATGATGGGGAGGCGATGATGATGATGGGGAGGCAATGATGATGATGGGGAGGCGATGATGATAATGGGCAGGCAATGATGATGATGTGCAGGCAATGATGATGATAATGGGCAGGCAATGATGATGATGGGAGTCTTTCCTCGGCGCCCTTTCCTGAGCCGTAACAGTGCAGAACGCAGCACAGTGTAGAGGAGAGCTCCATATTTTGTATGGAGCTTTATATGGGGACCAGTATCCTGTATGGAGCATTATATGGGGGATGGAGGGGTGACATCCTGCATGGGGTATTATATGGGTGATGAGGGGGAGACTGTGGTGCCCATAATATTGTATGGAGGACTGTACTGTCCAGTCTGTACTGTGCGCTGTGAGGATTTGGCGGTTTTTGAGCTATTGTACAATTTACAATAGATATCACTCATGTAATGGAAGAAGAGAAGTGTTTGGCGTTGTGCTATACCCATATTTCTCTGCTGTATCTGTGCATCATGAATCGTGGTCTGTGTTAAAGGGGCCCACTGAGACTCTTTCGCCCGGGGCCCATGAAAACCTGGAGTCGGCCCTGTATGTGGTGACAAAATCACAAAGTGCACGGCGCAGTGTGTATGGTGCTGTGTGTGTAGGTGGCGAAAGACACAATTAAACCAAACAGTTGTGGAAAAAAAAATTCACATTTATTTTACACAAGACAAAAAAAAAATTAACGGGACCGACATTTGGGGGAAGATGGTGGGAACTTGGGGGTGTGGAGGGACGAGGAATGACTTAGGGTGGGTGACGAAGGGGTTCGAGGGGAAGGGGTGATGAAAGTTGTGGGGGAAGGCAGCGGGTCAGACACAGTGGGATGTGAGGGGGGAGGGAGGACAAAAGTTTTTAATCTTTTATGGGGTCGTCTTCCAGTCTTTTTGCTCTCTTTTTTCCTGGAACTGGGTGACCTTTGTGAACTGGGTGACCTCCGGTAACTGGGTGACCTCCAGGAACATTGTGAAGTCTGGGAACTGGGTGACCTCAAACTGGGGGACCTCCAGGAAGTGGTGGTGGCGGGGGAGTGTCCAGCTGCACTGTGACTTGGTGTGGTGTAGTGGTGTCCAGCATGGCTTGGAATGCTGGTGGCCGTGCAGTGGTATGCACCAGAAGTCGGTAGTGAGGTGAAGCGAATCAGTGGTGGCACGGGTGGGAAAGGCACCACTGGCTGCTGCACGTACCAACTCTGCCGCATAGCCTGCATGTAAGCAGTGTTGCAGGCCTGCATCACAGTCAGCTGGAGATCAGGACTAAGGTGTTCCGCCATGCCCCGTTCAATTTTGTTAAAAAAATGGTGCGCTGGTCTGTTGAGGTCAGCTTCAAGATGGTCAAGGCGATGCTCAACAGACTGGAAGCGGTGTTAGTGCAAAACAGCTAACCACTCTGTCGCTCAATGCCTTGAGGCCATTTTGAAAAACCATGCTCAAGTGAATGAACTCAGGCATGAGATTCCTGTCCGAGGCCTTCTGCCGCTGGCTGGAAGTGCCCGCAAAACCAGTGGCAGAGACCTGGGACAGGGGAACACCTGAGTTACCAGCTTCCTGGTCTCCAACTGGCTGTGTTGTCAACCCACAAGGTGCTTCTTGGCTGGTGGATGGCTGGGACAGGTTCGAGGCAGCTCTCTGAAGGACCGCTCCAGGAACAGGTTGCAGGGTGCTGCTCCAGTTGATGTGAAAAAAAAAATTGTATCATGCATTTACAATAGTAAAAGCGCCAACTCCTGTGGAATAGAAAAACACAGAGTAAACACAATACAACAACAAAATACTTACGCTCTGGTGGCAAGGACCGGTCTTAAGAAGGCCAACGCCAGATGGTAACAGTATTTTCGGGTGGTCCTCGCTGCAGCACCACTGGCAACCCGGTTTCTGACCTTGTTCACTGTGGAAAACCCCCCAAAAAATTTAGACAATGCACTGTAGGCCGGGATAACACAAATGTGTGTGATGATAGAAACTCACTGGCGTTGCTAGCATCCCACACAGTTGTGTGATTCCGGCCAAGGTCACTGCAGCATCACACAGCATTGAAATACTTACAAAATTCCTTGCGTACCCGGGGAGAGGCGTTGTCCCAGCTATCCATCAGCGTTGCAGCCACCTCATTCCAGAGCCGCCGGATCACCACGTTGTCACAGTGCAGTGGATCACGGCTGTCCCACAACAGGACTCGCTACTGGACCAACTGTATCAGGGCGTCATTGTCCAGGGCGAGTTCCTCATCCCGTTGTGGAGCCTTGAAAAGAAAGCAAAACATTAATCTTTGAAAGATTTGGAAATGAAAAAGATAGAAAACAAGAAAGAATAGAAGCAAGATTGAGAATAGAAGCAAGATTGAATAGGAAAAACAGGCAAGAAAAAAGTCAGGGGAAAAAAAAGAGTACAATCTGTCAGTCTATACTTACATGCCGCCTCACCACCTGCACATGGACTGGCTGCTCCTGTTCTTCCTCCGCTGCCATGGACGATGTGGTCTGAAAAAGAAAAAAAAAATTGCCACATGTGTCCATGCAACAGCAAATACTTACCAATCAGTATGGAAGGAAGGTACTCACTTCACCCTCTGCTTGGGCCAGTTCACCAGGGCAAGGAATATATTCATCCCCAGAAGACATGCTGCAATAAAAAAAGAGACATTAGTACCTAATAAATTGAGAAAAAAGGAGAGAAAGACATTAGGTTTTATACTCACATTATCCAAGTTTCAAAGCTGTCCAAGTTTATCCAATGCTGGAATAGCTGCTGTCTCTCTTGCTGGCTGTAGAGTAGTGGACTGAAGTCCCAACACCTTCTTTTATATACACTACCCCCATTCAATGTTTCTTTGTTTAGGTGGTGGTTTAAACCAGTGTCTAGACATGTGTAATCTTTGACAACGCATGCATAGTAAAACGCTGACGTGCACCTGTCCAAGCGCACTTCAGCGATCACATAGACTGTAATGTGTTGTTTTAGCGCATTCCGTGCCCAAAGTGAGCGCATGCATCTTTTTAATGACTTTGGGCGGACCAAAAAATGCAGCATGTTGCGTCGTGCGCGCCAGTCGCTCACGTCGAAATAACGCAAGCGCACGAAAATGCTGGTGATCGCATGCAAACACTAAACCATGCTCCCCCATGTTAAAGATAGGGGCGCATGCGATCGGATGAGCACGATGCGCTGTGCTAAAAAAACGCTAATGTGAAACCATCCTAAGACTCCCCATTACAAACTCCATAGTCATATTGTAAAAAATTCACAGCCAGAATAAAGTCCTTTAATTGAAAGAAAGACACCAACTCCTATATTTGAAATAAACACTCCCCACCCTCTTGTACCTATTTATTAGTGTAAAATAAAATCTGGATGCCTTATCTGGATGCCTTGCTGAATAGTGGTATGATGTGAACGTTCAGCCTGGCTTCCAGGAGACAATAAGCTGAGCATCATAGAGCTGCTTCAGTGACCTGCCATGACATCACTGAGGTTACCGCAGGTCACTGAAGCTGCAGATCCCACAGGAAGCTCATTGTGATCACCCAATAAACTGCAGTGACCTCAATGAGATCACGGCTAGCACCGTGAGAAATTTCAGCAAGATTTTCAATGATGTTCAGATCAGGGTACTGTGAGGGCCATTGTAATTTTATTTAATCCATTCTTTCCTCTACCCGTGAAATGTTTCCCATGCCATTGGCTGCAACACAACCCCAAAGCATGATAGATCCACCCCATGCTTAATGGTTAGTGAGATGTTCTTTTCCTAAAATTCTGTATCCATTTTTCTCCACACATACGTACCTTTGATTATTGTGGCCAAATAGTTCTATTTTAACCTCATCTATCCACAGGACTTGTTTACAAAATGCATCAGGCTTGTTTAGATGTTCTTTTACATACTTCTGATGCTGAATTTTATGGAGGCCTCTCCCATGAATGCCATATTTGTTAAGGTGTCTTTGAACAGTAGAACAATGTACCAACACTCCATGCTAAATCTTTCTGAAGGTCTTTTGCAGTCAAACAGGGGTTCTGATTTGCCTTTTTAGCAATCCTACGAGCAGCTCTCACTGAAATTTTTCTTGGTCTCCCAGACTTAGTGTTGACCTTCACTGTTCCTGTTAAAGAGAACCTGTCAGCAGAATTGTGCTGAGTAACCTATAGACAGTGTCAGGTTGGTGCCGTTATACTGATTAAAATGATACCTTGGTTGATGAAATCCATCTTGTTGTTGTTGTTTAATCTTTATTTTCAGTTAGTTTTGAGTTAATGATATTCTCGTGCATGTGGTGCTCTGCGTAGCTACTCATCTGTATGACTTCTGACAGGTAACTGATCCCTCAGTGACCTGCCCCCTATTTTACATAATGAATATTATATATATTGTAAAAAAATCACCTGCAGCAGGCAGGCGCCGGCCATGATCGCATGTACAATGTGTATAAAATTGTTTTATTTGATTATATAAATAAATTCATTAAATATAATACCTCCTCCAAGATGGCACCACTGCAGCTATCGGCAATCACTGATAGATGCCACTGCACATGCGCAGGCGGTTCCGTCTTGCTAGAGTAAAAAAAATTGTCTCCACTAAGATAGCGCAAGCCGCACCAGCGCAGTAGCATCTATCCGGAGTAAAGAAAGGAGAAGTGACAGAGGGACAGAGTGATTCATCAGAGACATGTCCTTACCTCAGAGAGGGAACAGAGAACATGAAATGAAGAGAGACCTTTGTGTGGGCATTCCAAGCTTCTCTGCTTGCTGACGCCAAAGTACAAGTATCGGCCATATTGGCAAAATAGTTCCCCAAAAGAGGAAAAGAGTACGTGGAACCACGGGTTGAGAATAGGACTCTCATTAATGGATTGTAGCACTGTGTTGGGTTATGGTGAAGACAAAGGGCCTTAAGGTAAAAACTAGTAAATTTGGAAGAGGTAAAGAGATTGTTTGTGAAAAATGCTCTATATTGTAAAGGAAGAATTTGTAAAGTTATGTACCTGTTATCTATTGTATTTAGTCCCTACCAAGTTGCTGTTCAGTAAAAGACTGCCTATTGTTGACTGGTGATCTCCCTCATTAAACTGTTTAACATCTGGTCCTGGCCAAACCAAGTCATCGGTAGCATGCGGCCTGTAAGGGTGTAGCACCCCCATAAACAAATTCTACACACCCTGACAGGACTCTCATCTTCATGTAACGTTCCGGGGTGTAAGAAACGAGTGCCGCACCCATGTCTACCACCCTGTGCCACGTTACATTTTGGAAAGATTTTCTTTTGGTCATAAACAGTGTTGGCTTTGCCCCAAACATACCTCTTTAAAATATTGCCAAAAAGTGTAACCTCATGAGACAATAACATGTCACGGAGTGACTGTCACGGCATGACACGACCCAACGGATGATCGGTCAGCTAACGGCACAACATACAGCGCAGATGGAATAAGAGGGAGGAAGGCCCCACAAATAGGGAATGAGGGATGGTCACCACCTGAGCTCAATCCTGAGCCTGACCCTGCACTCCGCAAACGCCCTATGCAGGTCCTTCCCCTGCCGCTGTCAGGATGCCTCATCCCTAGTTGTCACCTATAACTGCCCTGCCTAGTGCACTGGCCAGCAAGGAGCACTAGCCTCACCTCTGCAGTTAATAAACACGAGGGAAGTGACAGACACCAAAGGGACAAGGCAACAAAACACCACACTTAGCTTTCTCTTCTGCAAAGCACCGCACAGCAGATTAAAGGCACCAGATAAGCAAACACAGCAGAAGCACCACTGCACCCAGAGAGCTCCTTACTCCAGCTTGGTCACTGCAGATTGCTCTAACACCGACAGTCAACTGATGCATCAGGTGACCTTTTAAAGGATGGTGGGAGTGGTCACTGCCCACATCAGCTGACCCAGCAGCAATGCAATTACACCAGTTTGCCAGCGGGGAAAAACTGACATTTAACCCTCACTGGCCTGAAAGGAAAAAAGGTTTAACTCATTGGAACTAGATCTGCCACAAATCCAAAAATGGATCGTAACACACATTTTCATACAGGCTTAGCATAGCTGTGCGTATATATTTTTCTTCGTAAGAAAAGGCTTTGTCTTGCCACCCCAACCCATAGGTCACACATATGAAGAATACTAGGGATTGTTATCATATGCAGTGAACAACCAGTACTTGCTAGAAAAATTCCTGCAGCTCCTTTAATGTTGCTGTAGACCTCTTTGCTGCCACCTGGACCAATTTTCTTCTTGTCTTTTCATCAATTTTTGAGGGACGTCCAGTTCTAGGTAATGTCACTGTTATGCCAAATTTAAGCCACTTCTTGGCGTCCATCTTCATAGTGTTCTATAGTATATCCAATTCCTTGGCAAATTTTGTGTTCCCTTCTCCTGACTGAGAACTTTTAATGTGCCTGTGTGGTGTTGTAAGCTGTTTATCACGGTTTTTGTTGTAAAATGCAATTAAGAAAATGTCCTGAAAATTTTACTAGAACAGCTAACCTTTATATGTGGTTAATTCGAATCACTTTAAATGAGGACAGCTGTGCACTGATTACTGTTTAACATGAGTTTTAGGCTAAGTGCACACGATCAGGAATAATTGCGTTTTTTTCGCGGTTTTTCCGCGGTTTTCCGCGGTAAAAACGCGATAAAAACGCAAGCATTAAGCATCCTATACATGTTAATTGATTCCGCATGTTTTGGCCACATGTTGCATTTTTTTCCGCGAAAAAAACGCTTCGCGGAAAAATAGCAACATGTTCATTAATTTTGCGGAATGTAAGCGGTTCATGTGCGGTGGTACCCAGGGTCTGGAGGAGAGGAGACTCTCCTCCAGGCCCTGGGTACCATATCCCTGGTAAAACATAATTAAAATAAAAAATAATGATATTCTCACCTTCGGCGGCCCCCGCAGCCTTCCCGCGGCCCCGCAGCCTTCCCGCCTTCAGCGATGCTCCCGGCAACTCCCGGTCCCAGGAGTGCTTTGCGAGAATCACCCAGATGGCATAGCGGTCTCGCGAGATGCTACGTCATCGGTGTGATTTGTCGCAAAGCACTCCTGGGACCGGAGTTGCCGGGAGCGTCGCTGAAGGCGGGAAGGCTGCGGGGGCCGCCGGAAGGTGAGAATATCATTATTTATTATTTTTTTTATTATTTTTACATTAGATCTTTTTACTATTGATGCGGCATAGGCGGCATCAATAGTAAAAAGTTGGTCACACGAGTCAAACACTATGTTTGACTCGTGTGACCAACCTGTCAATTAGTTTTCCAAGCGATGCTACAGATCGCTAGGAAAACGCTAGCATTCTGCAAGCTAATTACGCTTGCAAAACGCTATTATTCTGGCGGGAATCAGCATACAAAAAACGTGCGTATTTCCTGCGGGAGAAGTGCGGGATTGCCGCGGAAATTTCCGCTGCAATTCCGCAACGTGTGAACTTAGCCTTAATGTGATTGGCTATTTCTGAACACATCCATATTCCAAATTATAAGATGATGTTCATAGTTATGCAAACACAATATTTTAGCTTTGCTACTTTTATTTTCCCTTTCAAAATGACTTCAGTTTGATTCTCAAAGGATTAGTACAGATTATGGCTAACTTTAAAGATGGAAAAAGTTCTGCAAAAATTCTTGGATTTTTTTTACTGACAAAAAACTGACATTTTAACAGGGGTGTGTAGACTTTTTAATAATCATTGTATATCCTGTTGCCTCCTGTTCGTGTTCCTGTCTTCATATCAGTAGGCAGCAGTAATGAGTTTTCTCTCTTGAGGACATCAGCATCTGCCAGACCTTACCAGGTGTTGACACCAACCCTCTTCATCATTTCTGTGCCACAAACCACCATTTTGACCACATGCAAATAAATCTGCTTATTAAAGCCAACTCTGCTTTGCCACCACAAAGCTTCAGCAAGTGATTTCACAGATTTTTATTTTTTACTGTATGGTTTGCTAGAATTTATTTCACAATACTCACATTTTTCTGGCCAATTTATATGTTGGCCGTCAGTGACTGAACAGTTCTGCTAAAACAATCACAACAGTAGACTATTATTGATTTTGGACGACTCAATGCTTTTTCAGGGTTTAAAGTTAATTCTTTCTCTAATGTTATTCAATATATCATGCTTCATATCCATGCCAGCCAAACGTTCTCCATAGAATTCCAGGAACCTGCAGCTCTGAGAGCTACTAATATATGCAGCATATTTTCTTACCGTTGTCAACTATTTTCATCCACAGGGTCCTGACAGCTTCTGTGTCTTACTTCACATATTTTTTTGGCAAAATCTCTAATGTGTAGGTTAATCCATCCTTTCTGCCAAGTCCTGTGACGGGAAGCTATGAGTTCTACATTTTCTAAATAAGGCATTTAACAGAACAAGCATATATATTATATAGAGCAAATTATTAAAAGCTTAAGGATTTCATTTTTGTTGAGAATTTTTACTATACTGCCAGTATCCACATCCATTACATACTCTTTTTCTAATTATACAACTGTGCTAATACCCATAAAACACATTACAAAATAGTTTTTTTAATGAAACATTACAGTAGAGAACATTATTCACGGCAATAAAGGATATATGTGACTAGTTACATACAGTACGTTGGTTCAATGATACTGATCTAATTCTTTTCAATACATTTTTGATTGTAGGAGTTATGCGATCAAATATGTATCCCAAACTAGACTATTATAATGGAATGAAAATTTAAATAATAACTAGTAATGATAGAGCACTAAAATGATTGAGTGTATAAAAACACAAAATAAAAAGAGAAAAAAAAACCCTCCTCCACCCCTTAATTATGAGGCCCAGTATTTCCCTGTCGCCTATGCCTCCAGCAGGTGGCATAGTAGAGGAGGAAATAAAACTACACCCATCGGTAGTCACCGGTAAATGTCATTTTATCATTTTACTACCTTAACTGGGCATGTGGTGTGTGTTACAAGATCAGACACATCCTGTTTAATTTATGAAGTAGGGTACTCTGAAATTCACAAAGCCTATGCAGACCATGCAAAAAGTGATAACTAGAGATGAGCGACTTTGCTTTTTTTCGTGTCGAGTCGGGTTTCGTGAAACCTGACTTTCTCAAAAGTCGACTAACGGAAATGGTCGGGTCGGAGCCGACCCCAATGCAAGTCAATGGGGAATAAATTGCCCCCTTATCACAGTCAGGCAGCCTACTAATCAGATGTGATGCTCCACACAAGCAATTTGTACACTGTCACTGACAGGCAGCTCTGCTACTCCACCAAATTAATTGCCCCCTTATCATAGTCAGGCAGCCTACTAATCAGATGTGATGCTCCACACAAGCAATTTGTACACTGTCACTGGCAGGCAGCTCTGCTACTCCACCAAATTAATTGCCCCCTTATCACAGGCAGGCAGCCTACTAATCAGATGTGATGCTCCACACAAGCAATTTCTACAGCGTCACTGGCAGGCAGGCTGCCTAAGAACCAGCGTTGCTGAACACAGCAAAATCCTCCCCTCTCACTGCACAGTCACTGTACAGCTAATCGCTATCAGCAGAAAGTAATTTTTTTTTAGGCCCTGCCTAACGCTCTTCCAGCTCAGACGCACCACCAACAACCTTCCCCTACACTGAGTTCGGCAGATGTAAAATGGCGGTCGGCGCTGAGGGATTTTATATGCACTGTGACGCCACTGAAAGCCAGCCAATCGCTGCAATGCCCTTCTCTAAGATGGTGCTGGCCGCTGGCTATGTCATCCCGTTGCCCACAGCCTGCGACCTTGCTCATTGGCCGAGAAAAGGCGCTTAAAGTGTAAGGGAAAACCGACTCCAGCAAAATGGTCGCCAAACACGTGACCGATCTCACTCCACGGGGACTTTGGGGAAAATCGGCGACTTTTGAAAATGAACGACCTGTTTCGCTCAACTCTAGTGATAAGAAATTTGAAGGAAGAGGGACTCCGATAAACCCTATATTAAACTTAACCCCTTTATTCCATCTGACGTACTATTCCGTCCATGTGACCCTGGACCTAATTCCCATGGACGGAATAGTACGTCATGGGCGATCAGCTGCGCTCCCGGGGGGAGAGCAGCTTATCGCGGCCGGGTGTCAGCTGTTTATCACAGCTGACACCCAGCACTATGTGTCAGGAGCGGTCATGGACCGCTCCCGGCACATTAAACCCTGGCACACTGCGATCAAACATGATCGCGGTGTACCGGGGGCACAGGGGAGGATCGCGCAGGGAGGGGGCTCCCTGCGCGCTCCCCTGAGACCCTCAGAGCAGCGCGATGTGTCGCGCTGTTCCAAGGGTCCGTCCTCCCTCCAGGTCCCCGGATCCAAGATGGCGCCGGGGTCCTGCAGGGAGGCGGCTTCCTCAGTGCCTGCTGAGAGCAGACGCTGAGGAAGCCTGCAGCGATGCCAGAGCGATCGCTGGTGTGACAGAGTGCTGTACACACTGTCACACCAGCGATCTGCTAAAATACTGTGATGTCCCACCCTGGGACAAAGTAAAAAAGTAAAAAAAATAAATTAAAAGTGGTAAAAAAATCATAAAAAAAAAATATATATTCCTCAATAAATTCATTTCTTCCTGTAAATAAAAAAACAAAACAATAAAAGTACACATATTTGGTATCACCGCGTCCATAACGACCCCCCCTATAAAACTGTCCCACTAGTTAACCCCTTTAGTGAACCCCTTAAAGAAAAAAAAGCTAAGCAAAAAATCAATGCTTTATCATCATACTGCCAAACAAAAAGTGGAATAACACGCGATCAAAAAGACCGATATAAATAAACATGGTACCGCTGAAAACATCATCTTGTCCCGCAAAAAACGAGCCATCATACAGCATCATCAGCGAAAAAATAAAAAAGTTATAGCTCGCAGAATAAAGCGATGCAAAAATAATAATTTTTTATATAAAATTGTTTTTATTCTATAAAAGCGCCAAAACATAAATAAAATGATATAAATGAGGTATCGCCATAATCGTACTAACCCGAAGAATAAAAATGCTTTATCAATTTTACCACACGCGGAACGGTACAAACGCCTCCCACAAAAGAAATTCATGAATTGCTGATTTTTGTTCATTCTAACCTCCCAAAAATCGAAATAAAAAGCAATCAAAAAATTTCACGTGGTCAAGAATGGTACCAATAAAAACGTCACCTCGTCCCGCAAAAAATAAGACATCACATGACTCTGTGGGCCAAAATATGCAAAAATTATAGCTCTCAAAATGTGGTGATGCAAAAAACTACTTTTTGCAATAAAAAGCGTCTTTTAGCGTGACAGCTGCCAATCATAAAAACCCGCTATAAATAGTAAATCAAACCCCCCTTTATCACCCCCTTAGTTAGGGAAAAATAAAATTAAAAAAATGTATTTATTTCCATTTTCCCTTTAGGGTTAGGGTTGCGGCTAAAGTTAGGGTTAGGGTTGGCGCTAACGTTAGGATTAGGGCTAGGGTTGGGATTAGGGTTAGGGGTGTGTTAGGGTTAGGTTTGTGGTTAGGGTTGGGACTAAGGTTAGGGGTGTGTTGGGGTTAGGGTTGGAGTTAGAATTGGGGGGTTTCTGCTGTTTAGGCACATCAGGGGCTCTCCAAATGTGACATGGCGTCTGATTTCAATTCTAGCCAATTCTGCATTGAAAAAGTCAAACGGTGCTCCTTCACTTCTGAGCTCTGCCATGCGCCCAAACAGTAGTTTACCCCCGCATATGGGGTATCAGCGTACTCTGGACCACAAGAGTTATTGTGCAATTTGTCCTATTTCTTCTGTTACCCTTGGGAAAATAAAAAACTGGGGGCGACAAAATCATTTTTGTAAAAAAAAAAATGATTTTTTTGTTTTTACGGCTGTATGTTATAAATTTTCTGTGAAGCACTTGGGGCTTCATAGCGCTCACCACACTTCTAGATAAGTTCCTTGTGGGGTCTATTTTCCAAAATGGGGTCACTTGTGGGGGGTTTCCACTGTTTAGGCGCATCAGGGGCTCTCCAAATGCGACATGACGCCCCCAGACCATTCCATCAAAGTCTGCAATCCAAAACGTCACTACTTCCCTTCCGAGCCCAGACGTGCACCCATACAGTAGTTTTCTCCCACATATTGGGTATCAGCGTACTCAGGACATATTGGACAACAAATTATGGGGTCCAATTTCTCCTGTTACCCTTGTGAAAATAAAATATTGGGGGCGAAAAAATCATTTTTGTAAAAAAAAAAAAAAGATTTTTTATTTTACAGCTGTACGTTATGAACTTCTGTGAAGCACTTTGGGGTTCAAAGTGCTCACCACACATCTAGATAAGTTCCTTGAGGGGTCTAGTTTCCAAAATAGTGTCATCTGTGGGGGGTTTCCACTGTTTAGGCAAATCAGGAGCTCTCCAAACACGACATGGCATCCAGCCAATTCTGCATTGAAAAAGTCAAACGGCGCTCCTTCCCTTCCAAACTCTGCCATGCACCCAAACAGTGGTTTACCCCCACATATGGGGTATCAGCGTACTCAGGACAAATTGCACAATAACTTTTGGAGTCTTGTTACCCTTGGGAAAATAAAAATTGTGGTGAAAAGATCAATTTTGTGGAAAAAATATGATTTTTTAATTTTACGGCTCTACGTTATAAACTTGTGTGAAGCACTTGGGGGTTCAAATTGCTCACCAAAGATCTAGATAAGTTCCTTAGGGGGTCTAGTTTCCCAAATGGGGTCACTTGTGGGGGGTCTCCACTGTTTAGGCACATCAGGGACTCTCCAAATGCAACATGGCATCCAATCTCAATTCCAGCCAATTTTGGTTGGAAAAAGTCAAATGGTGCTCCTTCCATTCCGAGCTCTGCCATGCGCCCAAACAGTGGTTCCCCCCCACATATGGGGTATCAGCGTACTCAGGACAAATTGGACAACAACTTTTGAGGTCCAATTTCTCCTGTTACCTATGGGAAAATAAAAAATTAGTGACTAAGAGATAATTTTTGTGGGAAAAAAATAGGATTTTTTATTTTCATGCCCGGGCATTATAAACTTGTGTGAAGCACTTGGGGGTTTAAAGTGCTCACCAAAGATCTAGATAAGTTCCTTAGGGGGTCTAGCTTCCAAAATGGGGTCACTTGTGGGGGGTTTCCACTGTTTAGGCTCATCTGGGGCACTACAAACGGAACATGACCCCCATCAATGTTTGCATTCCAAAACGTTACTGCTTCCTTTCCAAGCCCTGCCGTGCACCCACACAGTTTCCCCCCCCCACATATGGGGTATCAGCGTACTCAGGACAAATTGGACAACAACTTTTGGGTCCAATTTCCTTGGGAAAAATCAAAAATTTGGGACTAAAAAATCATTTTTGTGGAAAATTGTTCTGTTTTTTTTTCACACCCAGGCATTATAAACTTTTGTGAAACACTTTGGGGTTCAAAGTGCTCACAACAGATCTAGATAAGTTCCTTAGAGGGTCTAGTTTCCAAAATGGTGTCACTTGTGGGGGGTTTCCACTGTTTAGGCGCATCAGGGGCTCTCCAACACGACATGGCGTCCATTTCTCAACTCCAGCCAATTTTAGTTTGAAAAAGTTAAACGGCGCTCCTTCCCTTACGAGCTCTGCCGTGTGCCCAAACAGTGGTTTTTCCCCCACATATAAGTTATTGGCATACTCATGAGAAATTGCGCAACAACTTTATCTGTCCATTTTCTCCTTTTACCCTTGTGAAAATAAAAAAAAGTTTGTAAAAGATCATTTTGTGGCTAAAAAGTTAAATATTAATTTTTTCCTTCCATGTTGCTTCAGCTCCTGTGAAGCACCTGAAGGGTTATTAAACTTCTTGAATGTGGTTTTGAGTACCTTGAGGGTGCAGTTTTTAGAATGGTGTCACTTTTGGGTATTTTCTGCTATATAGACCCATCAAAGTGACTTCAAATGTGAGGTGGTCCCTAAAAAAATGGCTTTGTAAATTTTGTTGTAAAAATGAGAAATCACTGGTCAACTTTTAACCCTTATAATTTCCTAATAAAAAAAATTTTGGTTCCAAAATTGTGCTGATGTAAAGTAGACATGTGGGAAATGTTATTTCTTAACTATTTTGTGTGACATATTTCTCTGTTTTAAGGGAAAAAAAATTCAAAGTTTGAAAATTGCAAAATTTTCAAAATTTTCGCCATATTTGCGTTTTTTTCAAAAATAAACGCAAGGTATATCAAAGAAATTTTACCACTAACGTGAAGTACAATATGTCACGAGAAAACAATCTCAGAATCGCGAAGATCCGTTGAAGCGTTCCAGAGTTATAACCTCATAAAGAGACAGTGGTCAGAATTGTAAAAATTGGCCCGGTCATTAACGTGCAAACCACCCTTGGGGGTGAAGGGGTTAAAGGAGGGCCTCATACACATACACATTCTGTTAAAATTGCTAGGTAGCGGGACTTCTAGACTCATAAAGCCTATGCACTAAGTGCAAAGGCTGCCAAAAATTAGCAGGAGGGACTACAATACACCCTTGAAGACATGTAGAGGAGCGCCTCAGAAAACACTTTTTTTTACATATTTAAGGAGTGAGACTTCTAGACTGGTAAAGCCAAACATTTACCCCTGGGGGTAAACATATAGAGCTCTGGCAAAAATTGAGAGACCACTGCAAAATTTTCAGCTTGCCTGATTTTTCTCTTTATAGGTATATTTTTTGAGTAAAATGTAAATTGCTGTTTTATTCTATAAACTACGGACAACATGTCTCCGAATTTCCAAGCAATACATTTTGTATTTATTTTCAGAAAATGAGAAATAGTCAAAATAACCAAAAAATGCAGTGCTTGCAAACCTCAAATAATGATAAGAAAACAAGTTCATAATCATTTAGAAACAATACTAATGTTTTAACTCAGGAAGAGTTCAGAAATCAATATTTTGTGGTATAACAATAATTTTTAATTGCAGCTTTCATGCGTCTTGGCATGCTTTCTACCAGTCTTTCACACTGCTTTTGGGTGACATTATGCCACTCGTGGTACAAAAATGTAAGCAGTTCTTTGTTTGATGACTTGAGACTATCCATCTTCCTCTTGATTATATTCCAGAGGTTTTCAATGGGGTTCAGGTCTGGAGATTGGGCTGCCCATGACAGGGATTTGATGTGGTGGTCACATTCATTGACTTAGCTGTGTGGCATGGCGCATTGTCCTGCTGGAAAACCAGTCCTCAGAGTTGAGGAACATTGCCTGAGAAGAAGGAATCAACTGTTTTTCCAGGATAACCTTGTATGCGGCTTGATTCATACGTCCTTCGCAAATATTAACCTGCCCAATTCCAGCCTTGTTAAAGCATCACCAGATCATCACCGATCCTCCGCCAAATTTCACAGTGGGTGCAAGACGCTGTAATTTGTACACCTCTCCAGGTCTCCGTCTAACCATTAAACGACCAGGTGTTGGGCAAAGCTGAAAATTAGACTCATCAGAGTAGATTACCTTATTCCAGTCCTCTATGGTCCAATCCTTATGGTCTTTGGCAAACTTCAGCCTGGCTCTACTTTGCTTCTCATTGATGAAAGGCTTTTTTCTAGCTTTACATGACTTGAGCCCTGCCTCTAGGAGCCTGTTACGAATTGTTCTTGCCATGCACTTGACCCAAGCTGCCATTTGCCATTCCTTTTGTAGGTCACTTGATGTCATCCTGTGGTTGCTGAGTGACAGTCTAAGAAGATAACGGTCAATGGAGAGTCGTTTTCGTCCACTGCCGGTCTGTAGCTTTGTTGTTCCCAATGTCTGCTGCTTGACCTTGTTGTAATGGACTGCTGTCTTAGAAATTTTAAGGATGGAGGCAACATGACGTTCCCTGTATCCCTCTGCTAGTAAGGACAGAATTGAGCCCTTCTTTTCCTCACTCAAGACTTTTCTTTTCAACTCCTTTGGTGTGGCTAAAAGTTATTTTTCCATTCCTATTACTTTTGGGATATTACTAGCACTTGTTTTGCCATCCAGCTTGTCCTATTGCAAGAGGATTGTGAACACTACAGCAGTGTTTTTTATACTTTCCTTCATTAACTAAGATTTGGTTCAGGTGATCACCTAATCAAAAGCACATTAAGTAGAATGAGGTGTACTCTGGTTGGAATTCAACTGACACTGGAATGGAATGGCTGTCAGACTTGTAGAGGAGATGATTTTTATAAACCTGTGCAGTGGGTCTCTTAATTTTTGCCAGAGCTGTATATGTAATGTAGGGATTTGCTCTGGTAGGCAGTGGCAGGGCCGCAGTAATGAGGCAACACACAGGCGTAGAGTCCAACATCAGTGGTTTAATGAAACTTTTTAAACAGCAGGTTAGCAGAAAGTAAAGAAAAACACAAACATACTCCAGCTTGGAGAACCAATGGTCTCAGACTCACCCTTGCACGGGACAGGCTTAACTAAGTGGCTGCCTGGTCAGCGGCGTCCGCCAGGTGCCATTCCCAGGGTTGTTTTGAGTCTTACTGCTAAACCTTTGCACCACGGGTAGTGCACCAAAAAAACTTCAAGCTAACTCCAGCCTAGCTCCTCACACCTTGCACACACTCACCATGTGCCAAACAACAATCTCCATTACATAGTCCATAACCCCACCCACAGGCGAGATACATATCACATGGGCTGATCATGTGATCGTGACATCATTGCACGTTCTCAAATCTAGGGAAAATCCCCGCCAAACTTTATCCTGCTGGGAGAAGTATATCTTCTATCCAGCACTACACCCTTTGCTGCACCACATACCTCCTCCCTTTGTTCAACCCTAGGGGGCTGGACACATGACATGCAGTGAACTCTGGACAGGGCATCTGCATTCCCTTGCAGTCTGCCTGCCCGATGTTCTACTGAAAATTTTAAATTTTGCAGAGACTGAAACCACCCAGTGACTCACGCATTCCTCTCCTTAACTTTACTCATCCACATAAGAGGGGAATGATCTGTCATCAAACGAAATGTTCTCCCCAGCAAATAATAGTACAACGACTCAAATGCCCACTTAATGGCCAGGCACTCTCTCTCCACAGTACTGTACCTGGTTTTGGTTGGAGTAAGCTTCCGGCTCAGAAAGCTAACGGGATGCTCTTCCCTATTAACCTCTTGAGACAGCACGGCACCAAGACCTATCTCACAGACATCAGTCTCCACAATGAACTCTCTTTTGAAATTGGGTGTAACCAGAACTGGTGTACCACACAGTACCAATTATTACTTTACAAAGGCCTCCTCTATCTGATCATTCCAGCGGACCATCACAGACTTCCTCCCTTTCAAGCTGTCTGTTAAAGGCGCGGACAGGGTAGCAAAGTCCCACTAAACCTAAAAAGGCTTTTACCTGCTTTGTTGTGAGGGGATGGTGCCAGTTCTGAATTGTCTCCACTTTGTTTACTTGGGGTTTAAGGACTCCTCTCCCAATGACATAACCCAAGTATCGAGCTTCCTGCAGCCCTATGGAACACTTCTTTGGATTGGCGGTTAGCCCTGCTTGTCGCAGAGAATTTATCACTGCCTGTACCTTTGGTATGTGACTTTCCCAGTCTGCACTGTACACAACAATATCATCCAGATAGGCTGAGGCATAACGGCGATGGGGACAGAGAACAAATTCCTTTAATCGCTGGAACGTAGCTGGCGCGTCATGCAACCCAAAGGGTAATACTTTATTCTGGAACAGCCCTTCAGGTGTTATAAAGGCCGTTTTTTCCTTAGCAGAATCTGTTGGGGTACCTGCCAATATCCTTTTGTGAGGTCAAGAGTTGAAAAATACCGTGCCTGCCCAAACCGCTCTATCAATTCATCAACCCAGGAGCATGGGATAGGCATCAAATTTTGAAATTGCATTCAGTTTTCTAAAGTCATTACAGAACCTTAGCATCCCATCAGGCTTGGGTATATGACTATTCGGCTGGCCCACTCACTTTGGAACTCTTCAATGACCCCCTATCTGCAGCATAGTTTTTACCTCCTCCGAGATGGCTTGTCTCCAGGCCTCAGGCACCCGATACGGCTTTAGTCGTGACAATGTTATGTTGGATTAGGGAGGTGCATCCAGGGAGCTCAGAGAAAACGTCTGTATTTCGGCTAACAAACTACCGGACCTCCTGAACCTGTTTAGGAGACAAAGTATCTGCTATTTTGACTACGGAGAAGGTTTCTCCTGACACCCCCAGAGGTACTGAGCCTTCTCCACATGAAATGCTGCACCGAACTACCCCCACCAAGGTGGATCTTTCCATGGTTTAAGCAAATTAATATGTAAACCTGTTCGGGCTTCCTCCATCCTGGTTGGTGTACTTTGTAGTCTACTGGACCCACCTTCTCCATAATCTCGTAGGGCCCCTGCCACCTTGCAATAAATTTGCTATCTACTGTAAGCACAAGTACCAACACCTGATCCCCAGGACTAACCCGAGTCTTCAGTTTCTTACCTGAGCCTCCCGGTTATAGACCGGACTCTGCGACCGTTGTGCTGCCTCCATATGTTCCCGGACTAATGGTAGGACTGTCTCCATTCTTTCTTGCATTTTTGCAACATGTTCTATCACACTCTTGTGGGGGGTTGGTTCTCCCAGGCCTCTATGGCTATATCGAGTAAGCCCTGGGGATGTCTGCCAGACAATAGTTCAAAGGGCGAGAACCCCGTAGATGCCTTGGGCACCTCCATCACTGCAAACAATAAATATGGCAGTAATAGATCCCAGTCCTTCCCATCCTTGGAAACTGCTTTTCTCAACATGCTCTTTAGTGTCTTATTGAATCTTTCTACTAGACCATCTGTTTGGGGATGATAGACTGATGTGCGCAATTGTTTGACATTTAACAAGCGGCAGAGTTCCTCATAATTTTTGACATAAGGGGGGTTGCCTGGTCTGTTAAAATCTCTTGAGAATCCCCACCCGAGAAAACATACCCATGAGTTCTTTTGCTATGAGCTTAGCTGATGTGTGTCGCAGTGGAATAGCCTCAGGATACCTGGTAGCTTAATTTAGAACTACAAGGGTGTGTTGGTGTCCCCTTACTGACTAATTGACAGGACCAACCAGATCCATTGCCACTTTTTCAAAAGTTAGCTTTATAATTGGTAAAGGCACCAAAGGACTCCGAAAGTGCGGCTGGGGACTGGTTACCTGGCACACTGGACAGGAATTACAGTACCTTTTAACTTCTTACGATACGATACGATACACTTTATTGATCCCGGGGGAAATTACAGTATTACAGCAGCAATACAAACAGCAGTACATAAAATATTAGGACTAGTGTTGAGCGATACGATACTGCAAATATCGGGTATCGGCCGATATTAGCTGTATCGGGCTTTCGATTCCGAGTACCGATATTTTCGTCATATCGGATACCGGAATCGGATTTGTCACTGTCACTGTGAGTGTCCGTCGGTCGGGTCTGTCAGGAGTCAGCGGCACTTACCTGGCAGAAGATCTCCGGCGGTCACGTCCTGGACTGCTTGATGGCCGCCATTATCTTCTCCCTGGCGGTCACATGCAGTTTTTCGCGATAACTGCAGTGACTGCAGGGTAATCCCGGCCGTAAACCAGTCCGATGACGTCACCGCCGGGGAAGCAGGTAATCAGCTGTGCTGCGCCGGGATGACAGGCTCTGCCTGTCATTCTGATGTAGCAGAGCTGGATCGTCGTGGGACACTCGTTACTGTGGACTGCGTCGGACAGGTGGTATACTGCTGTTTTTTTTTTTCATTTTTTTACAGGAGATCGATGGCGTCGCAGGATGAGACTGTAATAAAAGTAATGAAAACTGTGTTGTGTTTTTTATTAAATTAAAAAACTTTTTTATGAACATTCACCCGTCCGGGTACATCAACAATTTAACTATTTACATACAGGGACCCTGTCCGGGTTATTTATAATTCTTTGGCAGGGGTGTTCCAGGTACCACCTGGTACTCTTCTGATGCTTGCCAAACATCCGAGACACCAAGGACCACCAGGACCTGATGACGTCGTGTGGCCTGTACAGTCAAGTCGTGACCCGCTATCTGTGTCTGTGTGGCCACCTCTTTCATCTCCCTCCGGGTCTGGAGCCCTATGTCACGGACTGAACGAACCCCAGGGGGCCTAACAGGCGCCGGGTACGGGCCAGCTATCATTATCATGTCCATAGCTGGGGCTGCTGAGGAGACCACTGAGGGAGGCTGGGGAGATTTACGGCGTGGGGTGGGCACTTGTGCAGAGGCCTGGATGTGGGAGGCTGAAGGCTCCGAGGGTCTCACAGGTTCCTGACACTCTGGGGAGTAGGGGTCGCACCTGGTAACATTTAGGGCGTACCATCCATTGTAACCCCAGTGTCGGGTGTAAGTCACCAAGTCTCCTGGCAACAGGTCCCTCCCCGGGTGTCCTTCTGGGAGGTGAGTCTCCACGTCCCGCCGGGTCACAAACACTTCTAAATAAAGTCCCGGCTCCTGGATGAAGCCCCAACCACCTTTTAACTTAAAGTTCCGTACTTCACCCTTACGCCGCTGCTCCCACAGGGTTCCTTTATCTTTTCTCATCCGGTCCTTATCTGCCCGGTCCTTCTCCAGGTGACGTTGCCGAAGCTTTTGGGATTCTCGCTGCTCCCTTTGTCGCTCTGCTTCCCGCTCCCGACGTCTCCACTCTTCCTCCTGACGCCGGTTGTAATTCTCCTCCACCAGCATCTCCATGTCTCCACCATCAAACTGCAGCTTACGATGTCCGGTTTGCGGCAGCTCTCCTGGCGCCCGACAGTCCTGGCGGCGCTCACCTGCGGAGGAAGCAGCCGGCTCTGGAACAGATGACAGTCGGTGCTCCGGTACAGACAGGTAGACCTCTGGTGCCTGCGTGGCCTCCTCCATGAGGACGGGTGTCGCTTCTTCTGTCTCAGCGACGGGGGCAGACAGAGGGATCTGGGGTGCTGCCGGTGCAGCGTTTTTTGCAGGAACGGGTGCCTCCACTGCAACAACGTCAACCGGATCACATTGCAAGGGCTGGGATGCCCGCACGGACTCCTCTACTAGAACGGGTGCCTCACCTTCCGGTACAGACACTTCAGGTAAGAGGGATTGGCGCCGCTCCAAGTTTAGTTTTAGGGCACGCCAGCTGGCTTCCATCCTGGCGACCTCCTCCCGGTGCCGGGCCAGGCCTCTTAGGGTATCCTCCGCTTCTTGCAGCGTAGGAGGGTTTCCAGGCCGGGTGCCCAACGGTGGTTCCGTGGCGATCGGGTCGCTTCCGTGGGGGGAGAGCTCTGACTGCTCCATCCCTTCACACTTCTGCTTGTGTCCATTAGCCATCTCTGCCAAGTCACATGTGTCATTAGCATCTGGAGAGGGCCCCTCTTTTGTAGTGAGGCGGGACCTTCGTGTTAGTTTCCGCACACTGAGGAGGATGAGGAGGCGGAACTGAAGAGCTGTGGGGCACGATCTTACATTGCAGTAACATTTAGAGTGGTCGGCCATCGTTTTCGCGCCACTGAGTGAGTGTACACCCACGAAGAGCACGCCCTTCTTCTTCACCAGTGCCTCGTCGTGACGCAGATATGGTGAAAAAATGGCAAATACATTCTCTGATGATTTTAGCAATTCTCAAGCACAAAACCAGTGCAATTCAGGCACACAGGACTCGCTTATAGCGAGCTACAGAATCCTGTTCGTGACGCCCAAGTTGAGTCGCACAGAGCCAGAGGTTTTGGGGGTACTCGGCACCGAGCCCGTCGACTTCTATGGGGTATGTCACGGCTTTACCCGGCAATTGAATCAGAGTCTATTTTACTATGTAGAAGTGTATAAACTATAAATATATGTATATATATATATGTCACAATGACATGTATATATATATATATATATATATATATGTATTCTATGTGTGTATTTTTGTGTTTACAACGAAAGAAAGGGTTTTTTTTTGTTGCGATATTTTGTTCCCATAGACTTACATGGGACTTCCGGTATCGGAATCGGATATCGACGATATTTAGTGATATCGGCGATACCATTCCGATCCGATATTTTTAGATATCGAGCAGTATCGCTCAACACTAATTAGGACACAAATCTTGCACAGGTATGCCAACATTACATAATAAATAAAAGTGGGTAGTTTGGGTGTATATAAGTCACTGTTAATTGACATTAGTACACCAGCCATCAGTCATTATTTTCTACCACCCTTAGGAAATTATTATACATCCCCATAGCAGTAGATACAAACGATTTCCTGAACTTCTCCTTCTTGCACCTTAGTAGGATTAGACGGCTGCTGAATGTGCTCTTCAGCTTCAAGAACGGCTCGTATAGTGGGTGTGTATTATTGTTCATTATAGTCCTGCACTTCTTCTGAATTCTATCCTCCAATACCTCCTCAAAAGAGTCAAGATGGACATGGACACCTAGCCAGTAAAACCACTGCAAAATTCGGTCTCGGGTCTTCTTTTGGCCCAAATGCCCACCAAGTACATGCGCATGCGCCAAGTCCACTAACAGTCTATGATATGCTTGAGGTACCAGTAATTGTTCTACCATTTACCCCCGAATTTTCTCTACTCGATACAACAGATCTCGGTTCAGCTCAAAGCGTGACAAGACTGTAGCTGCCCCAGGTTGTTGGGGTTCCCTGTTAATAAACAGTACATTTCCTCTGGCTCAAACCAAAGTAGGGTCTCGGATTTTCGCCGTACCAAAATTGTCACCTGATACATTTAAATCTGATAATTCCGATCCTGGTGGCAAGTCTTCCACCTCTCCAGCCAATACTTCTATGGGAGAATTTTCCCCCTCCTCCACCGAAGGGGAGGTTACCCTACCACCAGCACTTCTTCCTCTGGGCCACCAGGATCAAGACCCACTTCTAGAGAATGTAACTTGGTTGCAACCAGTGCTGGCAGTTGTTCAGTGGGTGGGACAACAGTTGGCCAAAGTACAGAAAATAAAGGAAAGTCTCTTCCAAGTATCACTTCATAATGTAAATTAATCACAACCCTCACCCCGTGGTACCACCTCCCTGCTGGCGTGTTTATCACCACTAGTGCAGTAGGATAGTCTTTTAGGTCCCCATGTACAGTATGCACAACACCCCAATTTTCCGACCAGTGTACTCGCTGGTGTGTACCCAGCTGGCTCGTACCAGGGTCACGAGACTCCCTGAATCCAGTATGGCCACAGCCAGGGTGCCCTCCACTTCAACCTTACACAAATGTTTATTGGGACCCTCCAGGGTGCCCATTGCACAAATCCGTTTGGTGTAATGGGATTGGCAGTACCCAAAGTTTGTGTCCTTGGGCTCCACCAGGTGGGGGCAATCAGCTCTCATTTGGCCTGGCTCCTGGCACCGCCAGCAGTTTATGGGACCCCTTTCATCCCCAGACCAGTCTTGAGCGGCCTTCCTTGGCTCTGCTCGCTGAGCCTGGGGTGGAGACTTAGGGAACCTTCCTGTTACCTTCCGGGGAGTCCCTCCATGTAGCTCTTTGGAAGCCCCATGTCTTTCTATGAGGTCTATCATGTGGAGGGGATGCCTGTCCAACCCATTTTGGAGGGAGTGGAGCAAAGCCCTCCAAAATTTATCAGACACTCTGCGGTCCAGTATGGCCGTGGGAGACAGTACCTCAGGCTGCAACCACTTTTGTAACATGTGCAACAGGTCATAATACTGGGACCAAGGCGGCTTGGAGGGGGTAAACTCCCACTGGTGTACCCACTGGGCCCGGACTAACACATTTACCCCAAGACGTGCCAGTATCTCACCATTGACGATCGTGTAGTCCGTCTTTTGCTCAGTGGGTAGGTCCTGATAGACTTTCAACGGTCCTGGGGCCAGAATCGAAGTGATGACTTCTGCCCACTGGTCCCAGCGTAGTTTGTCCCTCTCAGCCACTCTTTCGAACACCTCCAGGTACGTCTCAACGTCATCAGATTTCTCCATTTTGGGAATCGCTATACGAACCGCTTTCCGGACATCATGGATTCCCCGGATAGTTCCTGTTGTCTGTGCCACCGTGATACTAATAATAATCTTTATTTATATAGCGCCAACATATTCCGCAGCGCTTTACAGTTTAACAGTTTCAAAACACAAGTCATAAGTAACAATGTTAATACACATAGAATGACTTTGATTAGTGAATGTGATAGGTCGCTCTGAACAAATGTGTTTTGAGGGAGCGCCTGAAACCATGCAAATTGTGGATAGTCCTAATTTCTTGGGTAGAGCATTCCAGAGGATTGGCGCAGCGCGGGAGAAGTCTTGGAGTCGGGAGTGGGAGGTACGGATTAGTTCAGAGGTTAGTCGGAAGTCGTTTGCAGAGCGCAGCAATCGGTTAGGCCGATAGATAGAAATGAGGGAGGAGATGTAGGGGGGTGCTGCATTGTAGAGAGCTTTGTGGGTGAGAAGCAGTACTTTGAATTGGATCCTATAATGAATGGGCAGCCAGTGTAAGGACTGGCGAAGAGCGGACGCGTCCGAGTACCGATTAGCCTGGATGACCCTGACTGCTGCATTAAGGATGGACTGGAGAGGGGATAGTCGAGTAATGGGGAGGCCAAGTAATAGAGCGTTGCAGTAGTCCAGGCGGGAGTGGATCAATGCTACAGTGAGGGTTTTTGTTGTTTCCATGGTGAGAAAAGGGCAGATTCTAGAGATGTTCTTTAGGTGTAGGCGGCAAGAGCGGGCAAGAGATTGTATATGGGAGGTGAAGGAGAGATTGGTGTCAAACATAACACCCAGACAGCGAGCCTGCTGCCGGGGTTGTTATTATGGTGCCACCCACAGAGAGGGAAATGTCAGATTTAGGGAGGTTAGTAGACGGCGGAAGCAGAAGGAGTTCAGTTTTTGAGAGGTTAAGTTTCAGAAAGAGAGCGGACATGATGTTGGAGACTGCGGACAGACAGTCGGTGGCGTTCTGTAGAACAGCGGGGGTAAGGTCGGGGGATGACGTGTATAGTTGTGTGTCATCAGCATAAAGATGGTACTGAAAGCCAAATCTGCTGATGGTCTGTCCAATTGGGGCCGCGTAGAGAGAGAAGAGAAGGGGGCCAAGGACTGAGCCCTGGGGTACACCGATAGTGAGAGGAAGAGGAGATGACGTGGAGCCAGAGAACGAAACAATGAAGAAGCGGTCAGAAAGATAGGAGGAGAACCAGGAGAGAACATAGAATCATAGAATCATAGAATGGTAGAGTTGGAAGGGACCTCCTGGGCCTTCTGGTCCAACCCCTGCTCAAAGCAGGATTCTCTAAATCATCCCAGACAGATGTCTATCCAGCCTCTGTTTGAAGACTTCCATTGAAGGAGAACTCACCACCTCTTGTGGCAGCCTGTTCCACTCATTGATCACCCTAACTGTCAAAAAGTTTTTTCTAATATCTAATCTGTGTCTCCTCCCATTCAGTTTCATCCCATTGCTTCTAGTCTTTCCTTGTGCAAATGAGAATAAAGATGATCCTTCTACAATGTGACAGCCCTTGAGATATTTGTAGACAGCTATTAAGTCTCCTCTCAGTCTTCTTTTTTGCAAGCTAAACATTCCCAAATCCTGCAACCGTTCCTCATAGGACATGGTTTGCAGACTGGTCACCATTCTGGTGGCTCTTCTCTGAACTTGCTCCAGTTTGTTGATGTCTTTTTTAAAATGTGGTGCCCAAAACTGGACACAGTATTCCAGATGAGGTCTGACCAAAGAGGAGTAGAGGGCAATAATGACCTCAAGTGATCTAGACTGTATGCTTCTGTTGATACATCCTAGAATTGTATTTGCCTTTTTTGCTGCTGCATCACACTGTTGACTCATGTTAAGTCTGTGATCAATTAGTATACCCAAGTCTTTTTCACATGTGCTGTTACTTAGCCCTATTCCTCCCATTTTGTATATGCTTTTTTCATTTTTATTGCCCAGATGTAGTACTTTGCATTTTTCCCTGTTAAAATCCATTCTGTTAGTTGCTGCCCACTGCTCCAGTTTATGTATATCTTTTTGAATCCTCTCTCTCTCTTCTCTAGTATTAGCTACCCCTCCTAGCTTTGTGTCATCAGCAAATTTGATCAGTTTACCCTCAATTCCTTCATCTAAATCATTGATAAAGATGTTGAACAATACAGGGCCCAAAACAGAGCCTTGTGGTACCCCACTTGAGACATTCTTCCAACTGGATGTGCAGCCATTTACAACCACTCTTTGGGTCCGATCACTAAGCCAGTTATGAATCCACCTAACAGTTGCCTTGTCCATTCCATACTTAGTCATTTTTTCAATAAGGATTGTGTGAGATACTTTGTCAAACGCTTTGCTGAAGTCAAGATATACTATATCTACAGCATTTCCCTGATCCACCCAGTCAGTGATTCTGTCATAGAAGGAAATTAAGTTAGTCTGACATGACTTATTAGTTACAAACCCATGCTGACTCTGTTTAATCACTTCATTCTTATCCAGGTACTTGCATACATGTTCTTTAATAATTTGTTCAAAGATCTTTCCTGGTATAGAAGTCAGACTCACCGGCCTGTAGTTCCCTGGGTCCACCTTCTTCCCCTTTTTGAAGATAGGAACAACATTTGCTCTTCTCCAGTCTTCTGGGACTTCTCCTGTTCTCCAAGAATTTTCAAAGATTATGGACAGTGGTTCAAGAATTTCTTCTGCTATCTCCTTCAGTACCCTGGGGTGTAATTCATCTGGACCTGGAGACTTGAATTCATTTATGTTAGCTAAGTGTTTCCTCACTGTCTTTCTGTTTATAGATATCCTGGATTCTTCTATTCCTTTAATAGGACAGTGAAGATCAGTTGATGTTACATTTCCTTTCTGAGAGAAAACAGATGCAAAATAGGAATTTAAAAGTTCAGCCTTCTCAACATCCTGACTTACCATTTCATCATTTTCATCCTGTAAAAATCCTATAGCATCTTTGACTTTTCTTTTACTTTTGACGTATCCCCAAAATCCTTTTTTGTTGCTTTTGACGTCACTTGCAAGCCTTAATTCATTGTCAGCTTTAGATAATCTGATTTGTGCCCTGCAGGTTCTGCAGACGGCATTATATTCTTCTTTAGATATGCCTCCCTCTTTCCATTTGATAAACATTTCTTTCTTCCTTTTTAGCATGTGTTTAAGTTCTATGTTCATCCATCCTGGTTTCCTTAAATGCTTCCCATTCTTCCCTCTTTTCGGAATTGTTAACGATTGTGCTTTGAGAATCTCATTTTTCAAGATTTTCCATCCTTCCTGGACATTTTTGTCCTTAAGGATATCCAGCCATTGGATCCCTCCAATTCTCTTTCTGAGTTCCTTAAAATCTGCCTTTCTGAAATCTAACCTTGACGTCTGAGTCTTCACAGGTATTCCTCCTCTTGTTATCCAAAATTCTAAAATAGCATGGTCACTACCTCCTAGAGTCCCAGCCACTCTTACCTCCTCCACCATTTCCTCCCTGTTTATGAGGATTAGATCCAAGGTAGCAGATCCCCTTGTTTTCTCCATTACCTTTTGGAAGATAAAGTTGTCAGCAAGAGAGGATAAGAATTTCCTGGACCTGTTAGTTTTGCCTGAGAGAGATTCCCAACAAATGTCTGGATAGTTGAAATCTCCCATGACCACTATGTCATATTTTTTGGAGAACTTGGCCATTTGATGCATAAAGAGTTCATCCATATCTTCAGCTTGCACAGGCGGCCTGTAGTAAATGCCTACAATGGTGTCCTTTCCATTGTTCTGTCCTTGTATTCTTACCCAAACAGTTTCCACAGAACTCCCAGTCTCTGAAGCGTCAATCTCTGTGCAGATATACGCTTTTCTAACATACAATGCAACACCTCCTCCTCGTTTATCAAGTCTGTTTCTTGCAAATAAGTTGTATCCTTCTAGCCTTGTATTCCAATCATGTGTATCGTCCCACCAAGTCTCAGTGATTCCAATGACATCATATTTCTTCTCCTGCGTTAGTAGCTCCAGTTCTCCTTGTTTGTTGCCCATGCTTTGTGCATTCGTATAGAAACACTTTAGTTTGTGATTGGTTTCTCTTCCTTCAATATTTTTATTATGTAAATTTTTTTGTCTTTGTTCTTCCCCTTCACTTCTAATAGCAGAAATCTCAATAGTATTTGTCAAGTGTATGGCTTTTGCTGGCGTATTGCTTCCCTTCCCACATTGTTCTAGTTTAAAGCTCTCCTGATGAGTGTAGCAAGGCGACTTCCAAATACATGTTTTCCAGTCTTCGTAAGGTGCACCCCATCTCTAGCAAGTAGTCCATCGTATAGGTAATTCACTCCGTGATCCAGAAATCCAAATCCTTGCTGACGGCACCATCGACGTAGCCAGTTGTTCACCTGCAGAATCTTATTCCACCTCCTTGTTCCATGGCCATCCACTGGGAGGATGGAAGAGAAGACCACCTGCGCTCCCAGTTCTTTCACTTTCTTACCTAAGTTTTCAAAGTCACTGCAGATGGTTTCCAGGTCGTTTCTAGCGGTGTCATTTGTCCCCACATGTATTAGCAGGAATGGGTAGTCATCTTTAGGTCTGAAGAGTCCTGATATCCTGTCAGACACATCTTTAATTTTTGCACCTGGAAGACAGCACATTTCTCTTGAGGTTATATCCGGTCTGCAGATAGCGGCCTCTGTTCCTCTCAACAGGGAATCGCCCATGACAACAACTCTCCGTTTCTTCTTCACAACAGTTTTCTTTCTCCATTCAGGAGGACTCTGAGGGCATACAAGGTTGTTTGTGGGCAAAGTCTTATCCTGATGTATTTCTTCATCGTTCTCCTGTGTAAGAGCCTGGTATTGGTTCCTGAGCAGAATTGGTGCTGACTGCCTTAATACCTAGTGACTGGAGCCTAGACAGTAGGAGACGGTGGTCAACCGTGTCGAAAGCTGCAGAAAGGTCGAGAAGAATGAGCAGAGAGTGGTCGCCATTACGTTTTGCTGTCAGAAGGTCATTGGTCACTTTGATGAGTGCAGTTTCAGTCGAATGTAGGGGTCGGAAGCCGGACTGTGAAGGGTCTAGAAGGGAGTAAGTGGAGAGGTAACGGGTGAGGCGGGAGAAGACTAGGCGCTCCAAAAGTTTAGAGATGAAGGGGAGATTGGAGACCGGTCTGTAGATGTGCTGTATCAACAGCTGGTTGGTTTCCTACTGCTGTTGAATAAAAATCAGCTGCTGCTGCGTAACCTCTTGCGGCTGTCGCATGGCCTCCTGCTGCTGCTGCGTAACCTCTTGCTGCTGTCACATGGCCTCCATAAGCATTTTTACTGTGGTCTCCATTTCTGGAAAGTTCCCCACCTGGGTCTGCACCACTCTTTTCACCCAGGACATAAGCTGGAATATAGAGCCAAAACAATAAGCAAAAACATCCCAGCCTCACTGCGTATGCCCGCATTCACCACCAATATGTAGGGATTTGCTCTGGTAGTGTCACGATCCACTTTTGGATCTGTGGTAGATCTTGCTTTTCATATTAAAACCTTTTTCCTTTCAGGCCATCGGGGGTTAATGTCAGTCTTTTCCCCCGGTGGCCGCTGATGTAATTACATTGCTGCTGACTTGTCAGGGGAAGGTGGTGACCACCCCCACCATCCTTTAAAAGGTCACCTGAGGCGTCAGCTGACTGTTGGTGATATTTCTGCTTTTTGGAGACCAACCAAGCTGGAGTCAGGAGCTTGCTGAGCGCAGTGGTACTTCTGCTGTTTCCTTGATCTGGTGCCTTTCTCTGCTGTGCGGTGCATTGCAGCAGAGCAAGCTAAGTGTTTGTTGTTTAGTTGATTTAACCCTTAGGTGTCTGTCTTTCCTTTTTGTTATTGGTGTAATTCTCTTTATTCCCTGTCTCACCTCCTGGTGAGGGGGTTGGGGATTTAGCTCAGGGCTAAACAGGAGACAGGGACAGGTCGGTGACGTTGGCCTCAATACCTTCAAGTTAAGGAAAGAGAGGGCCCTCCCTTAGCCTTAGGGACAGTTAAGGGCCCAGGTTCCTCATCCCCTGTATTTCTATCACTGCCATTGACATTATCACCAACCAAGACTTTTTTTTTTCCTCTGGTGAGCCATGGCCCAAATGCAGGCCTTTGCCCAACTGCTTCAGACCAGATGAGCTTAAGGTGCTGTGGGGTCAGGTGGTGCAGCAGTTACAGCAGTTGGTGGGGTTCTGGGCCGCAGCTCAGATACAGGTTCAACCAGAAACTAAGGAATCTCTCCCTGACAGGTTTTCTGGAGGGAGAGATAAATTTCTTGTTTTTCAGGAGGCCTGTAAATTGTACTTCAGGCTCCACCCCGTTCATGAGGGAGTGAGGAACAGCAAGTGGGGATTATTGTCTCCCTTCGTAAGTGTGATCCCCAATCTTGGGCCTTTTCCCTGCCGGCCGATTCACCATCTTTACGGTTGGTGGACGGGTTTTTTTGCGGCTCTGGCGCTGATGTATAAAGATCCTAATCGCGTCTCTCTGGCGGAATCCTGACTCCATAAAATCAAGCAGGGGGACTGGCTGGTTGAGGAGTACTGTTCAGAGTTCAGGAGATGGGCCACTGACACACAGTGGAATGATCCTGCCCTTAGAAGTCATTTTGTGCAGGGTCTGTCCCCAAGGTTGCAGGATACTCTGGTGCAGTATGCCGCCCCCAGGTCATTGGAGGCCGCCATGTCCCTTGCCATCTGGGTGGATAGACATCTCAGAGAGAGGCATACACCAAAACTGCCCCATGTTCTCCATGCTAGGGAGGAGGACACAGCTGAGCAGTTGGACGAACCCATGCAGGTGGGAGCAGTTGGTTCCCAAACGGGGTTGCCTGCAGTTCAACGTGGTGTGGGGGCATGTTTTTACTGTGGGCAGACTGGTCATTTCATTGGGGTCTGCCCAGTTCATGCCAAAATACCTGTACCATCCAAGAAGCCACATCTCTCTGGTCGTGTGGAGGGAGGCGACCAGGTAGTGTATATTTCCTCCATTTCTTCCCCTCAGTGTACCCTGTCTGCGAGAGTGGTGATTGGCGGGGTAACTAAAGGAATACCGGTGCTTGTGAACAGTGGAGCAGGAGTCAATTTGGTGGATGCTCACTTTGTCCGGACCCATGGCCTGATGTGTAGGATGCTAGCAAAACCACTAGGCGTCCAGACCATTGACTCTGTCCCACTCAGCCAGGGGAGTGTGACCCAGGTCGTGCATGATATACGCCTGTGTATAGGGACTCGTCATGAAGAGTCCCTGTCATGCTACATCTTGGAGGGTATGCCTATAGCCATCATTTTAGGCTTCCATTGGTTAAGAAAACACAACCCGGTCATAGATTGGCGCTCCAGGGAAGTAGTCAGCTGGGGTCAGTCGTGTGAGGGCTGCTGCCCGGGGGCTACTATCTCTTCCGTCTTTCTGCAACCATCCGCTTCTTCTCCAGTGGTGGCAGCAGAGGTGCTGCCAAGGAGTAGGGGCAAGTCCCAACCCTCACCACTAGCCAACCCTGAGAGTTGGAGCTCTCTTGGGAGGAGGAGGCAGGGGAGGGTGGTGGTTTCCTCTGAGAAATGTGTGAGTGTGGTGACACAGGGGGATGCCTCTGTTGTCAGTTCCTCGAAGAGTTCACTCTATTGTGGCAAACATGTGTGTGGCAATAAACGTTCAGGTCTAGACCTGGGACGAGTATGTATGGGTGGCCACCAAAAACATCCTGTGGAAGGGTGCTGCTGGAGTCTGGAGTTCTCGGGTGATCGGGCCATATCGGGTGTCGGCCATTTTCGACCCGGGGACTTATCAGCTGGAGTTACCCCCAGTTGTGCCCGTACATAACTCATTCCCCTGGTCAGCGCTCTGGAGATTGGTGGCACCTCCGGAGCATACGTTATTGCCACTTCCATCAGTCCACGTTTGCCATAAACCTGAGAGTCAGGTGACTGCTGGGGTGAAACCTGGTGTATCGAGGCATCCTCATCGTAGATTGTTTTCCAGTGAGGTGCAGTGTTGAGGGTCCAGAGGCCCCTCATTATATGGGAGGTACTGTCACGATCCACTTTTGGATCTGTGGTAGATCTTGCTTTTCATATTAAAACCTTTTTCCTTTCAGGCCATCGGGGGTTAATGTCAGTCTTTTCCTCCCGGTGGCCACTGGTGTAATTACATTGCTGCTGACTTGTCAGGGGAAGGTGGTGACCACCCCCACTATCCTTTAAAAGGTCACCTGAGGCGTCAGCTGACTGTTGGTGATATTGCAGCTGAGCAAGCTAAGTGCTTGTTGTTTAGTTGATTTAACCCCTTTGTGTCTGTCTTTCCTTTTTGTTATTGGTGTAATTCTCTTTATTCCCTGTGTCACCTCCTGGGGAGGGGGTTGGAAGTTAAGCTCAGGGCTAAACAGGAGACAGGGACAGGTCGGTGACTTGGGCCTCACTAACTTCAAGTGTACCCCCAAGTTAAGGAAAGACATGGGCCTCCCTTAGCCTTAGGGGCAGTTCAGGGGCCCAGGTTCCTCGTCCCCTGTATTTCTATTACTGCCCCGTGACAGGTAGGCAGTGGCAGGGCCGCAGTAATGAAGCAACACACAGGCGTAGAGTCCAACGTCAGTGGTTTAATGACACTTTTTAAACAGCAGGTTAGCAGAAAGTTAAGAAAAACACAAACATACTTCAGCTTGGAGAACCACTGGTCTCAGACTCACCCTTGCATGGGACGGGCTTAACTAAGCCGCTGCCTGGTCAGTGGCATCTGCCAGGTGCCATTTCCAGGGTTGTTTTGAGTCTTGCTGCTAAACCATTGCAACAAGGGTAGTCCAGCGAAAAACTTCAGGCTAACTCCAGCCTAGTTCCTCACACCTTGCACACACTCACCATGTGCCAAACAACAATCTCCATTACATAGCCCATAACCCCACCCACAGGTGAGGTACACATCACATGGGCTGATCACGTGATTGTGACATCATTGCCGGTCCTCAAATTTAGGGAAAATCCCGGCCAAACTTTATCCTGCTGGGAGAAATATATCTTCCATCCAGCACTACACCACAGTAAGTTGAATTGTAGAGGTAGGCCTCATACACATCCTGCAAAAATTATGAAGGAGGGCATCACACACACCCTGGAAAAATCTAAAATTATGAGCGAGGGCCGCATGATGACTCTAAATATTTTTAGCTAGGGCCGCATGATGACCCTATTGATATGGTGAAAGAGGAAGAGAACAAGAAAACGAAGAAACCTTGAACCATGTACCCATTTTTTGGGGTAATAGTCACAACAACATTTTCTGAAGGCCAGTAATTCAACAGATGAACTCTTGACAAGGCATTTGACTGGTATTATATATTTACCACTATCTCTGGATTAAGAATAATTATGTCTGTCCATGCTTACAATAACCAAACCTACCTAATTTAGAAGAACCACAAGATACCGTATTTTCCGGCCTATAAGACCACTAGGCGTATAAGACGACCCCCAACTTTTCCAGTTAAAATATAGAGTTTGGGATATACTCGCCGTATAAGACTACCCCTCTTCCAACGCACATACGGTAAAAATTAAAAAATTAAAAAAACATCAGATTTGATTTCAATATGGTAATTTTAATTCAAATGCTTAAGACATGCAGGTACTTAGCAGGAAAACTGTCACTTATAAACATAAGTCTGTTTATCTTCAAACATGTATAATAAAACAGTGCAAGTAGATTAAACTTTTCCTAAAGCCTGGGTCTCACATAGCGATACACCAGCAATCCCGACAACGATATGCACTTGTCAGGATCGCTGGTGTATCGCTACATGATCGCTGCTGAGCTGCCAAACAGGCAGCTCAGGGCAGCGATCAGCACAGCGACACTGCGGGTAACATCGCTTAGTTCCCCACAGTGTACCTTGGATACCAGCGCCCTGATGCAGGGAGCTGGTAACCAAGGTACATATCGGGTTTCCAGGCGCCGCGCGGTGCCTGGAAACCCGCTGTGTACCTTGGTTACCAGCTCCCTGCATCAGGGCGCTGGTATCCAAGGTACACAGCGGGTTTCTAGGCACAGCCCCGCGCCTGGAAACCCGCTGTGTACCTTGGTTACCAGCGGATCGCTGGTCTCCCGCCTGTCACACGCAGCGATGCGTGCCTGTCAGCGGGAGACCAGCGATCAAAAAAATGTCCAGGACATTCAGCGACGATCAGCGATACCCAGCAGGGGGGCTGATCGTCGCTGAATGTCACACACAGCGATATCGCTGGGGAGATCGCTGCTGCGTCACAAAACTAGTGACTCAGCAGCGATCTCGCTAGCGAGATCGCTGTGTGAGACGGGGGCTTAATTCACTCTAAAGCTGAAAGGAAGGATAAGACAATAAACACATGGGAGCTGCCATGCTGTTTGTTTTCTAAGTTGTCAACCAAACTGGAACTGATAATGATAGGAAGATAACAAACAATAGAGAGAGAGAGCAAGTGGGGCAAGTTCCTGGCGAGTTAGCAACCCTCATCATAACTGCAAGCTACGGTTTTGCTGGCATGACAGTTTCCCTTTAAAAGCCTTCAAAATCCTCCTGTTCGTCATCTGATATCATAAGTACATCAATGACATCTTGTGATACATTTGTAAGGCAGTCATCGTATGGATCGAATTCTGTATCAAATGGTGTGGTCTCAGCTTCGGTTTCCTCTTCATCTTGCCACAAATAGTAGTCCTCCATACCATCTAATGAATTTGATATGCCACACTTCTTGAAAGGCTCAATTACTGTTTCTGCATCAATAGCATTCCAGGCTTTTGGCTGTGTGCCCACGTTGCGTTGATTTAGCGTTTTCGCAGCGATTTTCCGCCACGGAAACGCTGTGAAAATGCTAACAAAAACGCATCCCTTTAATTTACATACAATCCGCAATTGCTGTGCTAATGCTGCATATTTTACCACAGCGAAATCACATCGCAGTAAAATACGCAGCATGTTCATTAATTTTGCGGAATCACGGCGATTCTGCCTGCCATAGGATTGCATTGAAACGCTCACTTTACGCATGTGGTTATGCCCACTATGCGTGAAGTGTGCGCTTCATGTGCGGTTGGTACCCAGGGCCTGGAGGAGAGGAAACTCTCCTCCAGGCCCTGGGTACCATATTCCTGTAAAAAATAGAATTAAAATAAAAAATATGGATATACTCAACCTCTGTCGGCCCCGGAGTTTCCCCGCTCCTCAGCGAAGCTGCCACCAAGTTCTGTTCCCAGGGATGCATTGCGAGAATCACCCCAGATGACCATTATGTCATCAGAGGTCATTTGCGTAATGCATCCCTGGAAATGGAACTTGGGGGCAGCTTCGCTGAGGAGCGGGAAAACTCCGGGGGCTGACAGAGGGTGAGTATATCCATATTTTTTATTTTTTTGATTATTTCTAACATTCTCTTATACTACTGATGCTCCATAGGCAGCATCAATAGTAAAAAGTTGGTCACACTTGTCCTATGTTTGACTAGTGTGACCAACATGTGACCAACCTGTCAATCAGTTTTCCAAGCGATGCTACAGATCGCTTGGAAAGCGCTAGTATTCTGCAAGCTAAATACGCTTGCAAAATGCTAGTTTTTTGCGGGAATATGCAAAACGGAATGCATGCGTATTTCCTGCGGCAGGGAGTTGCGGGAATGCTGCGGAAATTTCCGCAGCAATTCCGACCGTGTGCACATAGCCTTTATGACAAACTTGCACAAAACATCCAACTGTGGAGCACGCATGTTTCCTCCTTTTGTGAATGACTTTTCGCCACTAAACATCATTCCACTGTTCTCGAATGCGATCTTTAAATGGCTTGTTTAGGCACACATCCAGCGGCTGTACCAATGATGTCAATCCTACAGGAAAAACTGCCACATGTGTGTTTAGTCTTGCAAGCCTTTGCTTGGTGCTGGGAGTTAAATGAGCCCTGAACATATCCCACACCAAATGTCACGCTGTCTCTGTATACAGGAGGACAGGGGTCTATGCTGACCCTAAGCTGGGGTCCTGACTAATCCCTCTACCTGGAGGTACTGTTGATGGTACAGAGGTCCAGGCCGCCAGCGTAACCCTATCTCCTGTGAATCCCTAACCACTGTAATCTAGTCCTGAGAAGGACCCTGATTACCACCACAGGGAACAGGAAGGTAACTGCCTTCACACACAGTATAAGACGAACGAGACAGTACAAGGGGTAAAATAAAAGACCACCTTGCATACAAAACTACCACTACAGAGGGAACACCAACGGGTAAGGAGATAAATAATAAAGCGAGGAGAGGAGAAAACCACAACAGGTACTCTTAGCTTTAGACTTCTCAATACGATCCGCTCTGCTGGTCTGCATGAATGCTTTCACCGACACTTCCCCAGCAGACAGGCAGGTATATGAAGGAAACCAATTACCACAACATTAATTGCAGCTGAGCGAGGCTGGTCTAGTCCAGCACAGAGAGAGGAATAATTAACTCCCTCACTGCCGAAAAACACCCAGCACCAGAAACTCAGCTGTGAGAAGTCAGGGTGTGCAATCGCGACGATCTTTGCAGCGACACACCCGTGACACCAGTAGACTACATTAATGAATAAGTCCACCTGCTCACCTGCTCCATACATAATCAAGCCATAGCTTTACCCCTTCCTCATCCATCCAGCCTTTATCATTCACATGTACAAAACAACCAACAGGGAACTTGAGTTTTGGCATTGTTTGGTCTCTGTTTGGCGCCATCAGCTGTGCATCCTAATACCACTGTAAAACTGTACTTCTCATGCCCTGTTGTTTTAATTAAAATTGTTTTTCACCTTTTTGATGGACAGTTTTATTTCCAACCATATCAAAATTCATTGGCGTTTCATCCATATTTCCAATACTACTTAACGGATAGCCATGTTTAGTGCGCTGTTGTATTACGTATCAATGGAAACTGTTTACTTTGCTATCAAGATCTGCAGGTAATTTTTGGGCAATTTTCGTCTTTTGCCTCAGTACCATATTATGCCTCGCCATGAATCTAGTACACCAGGATACAGTGGCCTTAAACTGTTGCTGTGATCTGGTTTAGTTTTCCCCCATTGAAGTGCAAACAAACATATTTGATTTTGTGTCACTACATAACCGTTTTGGCGATGCTCATTCACCATGTCCGCTACGTGTTTTTCAAGTTCTGGCCAATATGGGGTGCCTCTTCTTAATGCACACTTACCACACACATGCCCCCGATGAAGGATCGTGTATCCGACACGCACGTCAGGCCTCTCTCCTGACCCGTCTGTTGTCCCAGTCAGTCTCCCACCACCACGTAATCATGGCCGGTTTATGTATTCTCTGCTAGCGGTGCTGAATTTTGCCCATGGGTCGGCTATCTGTTATAGTGCATCTGTGCTTTGCCATTTATGTGTGCTAGCTCCCTTATAACTGCATGGCCATTATTTATTCCACTTAATATTTAGGGGACTTTTGTGCATATGTGCATATATATTTACTACATAAGGTTCCTGTGTGGTAATTGATCCCATATATCGATAGTGATATTATGTTATACTACACTGCATATGGTTGATTGTACTGGGCAATTTTCCGGTCAGTTTCATGACATTCAACTGACGTGTTCTGGTTGCACTCCCACTTTCCCCCTACTCTGTTGCTAACTGTCCGTGATTTTTATGTATAGATCCTATAATTGATGTAATAAAGATTTGTATTTTCATATATTTGGGCTTTATGGTCGTTTTTTGAGGTGACTCAATCGTTTGCGCACACTTACCCCTTGGCATACTCTTTAATGATTCATTTGCTTTCCAGTCCCAAACCATCTTTTCTGTTACTCCATATTGCCTTGCAGCAGGGCAGTTAATATATTCCATGGCAAGGTTTACAACTTTAAGTTTGAAACTGGCTTCATATTTCTTTCTTCTTGTTGGTGGAGCCATGATGGGGTTTTGACTACTGGACATTTGTATACTGTACTGTATGTACTGGTGCTATACTGTATGAACAGCCAATCATGGCAAATGTACCTTACCGGCGATTGGCTGGTTGTTGTATACAAATCCTGCTTGGATTGGTCAGCTCTCCCTGCCTGCCCAGCCCTCCCTGTCTCTAAGACTATCAGAGCGGTAGCGCATCCCTCTGGCCCACACTTGTATCTTATTACCTCCTTCTCTGCCTCTCAGATCTCACTGAGGACTGCACAGTGACAAGGTAAGGGGGCGCAGTGAAGCGGCGCAGGCACGCATGTGCGAGATCTGAGAGGCAGAGGAGGTAATAAGATACAATGGCGGGCCAGATGGGAGAAAGAGGCGTGTTTTTCTGGGGACACAGCACCGCTTTCCATACCCCGGGCGTCCCAGATGCCTGCAGCTTGCTTCACCTTCCCCGGTGAGGTGCCCCTCACCTATTCATCGGGACCGCTTCCCCCACCATATGTGCCGACCGCAGATTGTTCCACACCCGCTATATAAGATGACACCCGGCGTATAAGACGACCCCCTGACTTTCGAGAAGATTTTCAGGGGTTAAAAAGTCGTCTTATACGCTGAAAAATATGGCAATATAAAAAATATTTTATCTTTAATATTCAATACTTAAAAGAAGCTCCATTACAGAATAAATAAACATGGATCAGTTCTTAATTCTAATTTTTGATTGCTCTAACTTTCGACTCATCCACCTCTTTACTGAAACTTATTATACAAGTAAAAAATTAATTCAATTGATAAATTCCAGTAATACAGCAGTAGAGCCTGGGATAGCTCCACTTGATTACCTGCTAGGCTTAAGGACTTCTACTGAAACTTTCCAGCACAGCAGGCAATAAGTTCTGGCAAAGAGCACATCAGCCTCTTGTGTTCACATTAATAACACTTATACAATATGTTTTTAAATTTTAGTATCCAAGAATAAAGTTTGTTCACAAAAAAGCATATTAGATACTAAAACCAGACAAGCAGTGATGTGTCTTAAATGAGCTTGTATAAATGCAGCCTAAATGTTTCTGTTTGATGGGTCAATTTGTTAACATTTGGGGCCCTACATTTAACTTTTTCCCAGGGCCCCACTTTGTGTAAAACTGACCCTGGGTGTCGAGGGGCTACATTTCATTAATGGTACCATGAATTTACAGATGTACTTCTCTACAGTTCTGGCAAAAATTAAGAGGCCACCACATCAACACCCTGTCATGGGCAGCCCAATCTCCAGACCTGAACCCCATTGAAAACCTCTGGAATGTGATGAAGAGGATGATGGATAGTCACAAGCCATCAAAGAAGAACTGCTTAAATTTTTGCGCCAGAAGCAGTGTGAAAGACTGGTAGCAAGTATGCCAAGACACATGAAAGCTGTTTTTAACCCCTTTCTGACGTTTGACGTACTATCCCGTCCATGGGACCTGAGCCCGTATGACCATGGACGGGATAGTACGTCAAATGCGATCGGAGGACGCGTTCATGGAGGAAGTGCAGCTGATTGGGGACGGGTGTCAGCTGATTCTCACAGCTGACACCCGCCACTAAGTGCCAGGAGCGGTCACGGAACGCTCCCGGCACTTTAACCCCCAGCACACTGCGATCACACATGATCGCAGCGTTCCGGTGGTATAGGGAAGCATCGCACAGGGAGGGGGCTCCCTGCGTGCTTCCCTGAGACCCTCAGAACAACGCGATGTGATCGCGTTGCTCCAAGGGCCTCCTCCCTGCAGGCCCCTGAATCCAAGATGGCCGAGGGGTCCTTCCGGGTCCTGCAGGGAGGTGGCTTGTCTGTGCCTCATGAGAGCAGGCACTGGCAAGCCTCCTGCACTGTCTGTCAGATCGCTGATCTGACATAGTGCTCTGCAAAGTGCCAGATCAGCGATCTGACACTATATAGTGATGTCCCACCCTGGGCGAAAGTAAAAAAGTAAAAAAAAAAAAAAATAACATGTGTAAAAATATTTTTTTAAAAATCCCTAAACAAATAAATAAAAAAAAAATTTCCCCAATAAACACATTATTATTATTATGTAAATAAAAACAATAAAAGTACACATATTTAGTATTGCTGCATCCATAATAACCCGCCCTGTAAAACTTTCCTACTAGTTAACCCCTTTAGTGAACCTCTTAAAAAAAAAGGCAAAAAAAATGCTTTATCATCATACCGCAGAACAAAAAGTGGAATAACACGCGATCAAAAAAACGGATATAAATAAACATGGTACCACTTAAAACGTCATCTTGTCCTGCAAAATACGAGCCATCATAAAGCATCATCAGTGAAAAAATAAAAAAGTTATAGCTCACAGAATAAAGTGATACAAAAATAATTATTTTTTATATAAAAATGTTTTTATTGTATAAAAGCGCCAAATCATAAAAAAATGATATAAATGAGGTAACTATGTAATCATACTAACCCAAAGAATAATACTGCCTTATCAATTTTACAACACACTGAACGGTATAAACGATATTCATGAATTGCTGGTTTTTGTTCATTCTGCCTCCCAAAAATCATAATAAAAAGCGATCAAAAAAAGTAATGTGCCAAAAAATGGTACCAATAAAAACGTCAACTCGTCCTGCAAAAAATAAGACCCACATGACTCTGTGGGCCAAAATAAGGAAAAATTATAGCTCTTAAAATGTGGTGATGCAAAAACTATTTTTTGTAAAAAATATGTGTAGCGGCGCGAGTGTATATATGCTAGATTAGCAGCAAGTACTAAAACTCCAACCACAAGGAGAAAAGAAGAAATAAAATAATAATAATAAATGATACTCGCGCTTTTAATCAAACATACTCCCAATACTGATCGTAACACATACCTGAGTTAGCAAAGAATTCCATAAATGAATATTCAAATGATGAAAAAGCGGTAAGTTTAATGTAGTGGTAGACAAATTCGTACAATAGGCATGCTGGAAAAAAGAAAAAAGTGTGTAAATAAAAAATAAATATAAAGAAAAAAAAAAATATTATAAAGAAAAAATGTATATGTGACAAAAATTGAAAAAATTGAAAGAAGAAAAAGAAACTAGTGATATCTACTAGATATACTGGCGGTACCTTATGTTAAGATATACTGCCCGGTAATCTGTCCCCTAAAAGTGTCAATAGTACGATTGCAGAGTGCAGAGTAATATAAAAAACAGTTGGATATAATAGACCATAACCCCAATACACTTGATGGACAATGTGAGGTGATTTAACGAATCAGGAAATAATAATACCCAAAGTGGTATCACACAAATAATCCAGCGGTACCTTATACAGGAATACACTGCCTAGTATCCAGTTCAAAAAACCTGATGGTACTTAGCTTGAGATGTTGATTCCAAAACGATCCAATAAAATGAGAAGAGTAGTAGAAAGTCCTAGAGAGCTGTCCCGGCCGGTGACAGACACTCTTCCCCACTGACGCCGCTGTGAGGCTGTGCTCAGGGTGATATATTTTAGAAATCCACTTGCGCAGTAACCGTTCCAGCGAACCTGGAAAGGTATTGGAAGGTATTGTGGCTCTATCTGCACACCATAGTTTCCACAAAGCTATCACGTGCCACATCACGTGCTAACACCCGGATATCGCAGACGCTCTTAGGCATTATCATCGCACGCCAGCATTGAATATGTGAGAAGTTTCGCTGGAACGGTTACTGCGCCAGTGGATTTCTAAAATATATCACCCTGAGCGCAGCCTCACAGCGGCGTCAGTGGGGAAGAGAGTCTGTCACCGGCCGGGACAGCTCTCTAGGACTTTCTACTACTCTTCTCATTTTATTGGATCGTTTTGGAATCAACATCTCAAGCTAAGTACCATCAGGTTTTTTGAACTGGATACTAGGCAGTGTATTCCTGTATAAGGTACCGCTGGATTATTTGTGTGATACCACTTTGGGTATTATTATTTCCTGATTCGTTAAATCACCTCACATTGTCCATCAAGTGTATTGGGGTTATGGTCTATTATATCCAACTGTTTTTTATATTACTCTGCACTCTGCAATCGTACTATTGACACTTTTAGGGGACAGATTACCGGGCAGTATATCTTAACATAAGGTACCGCCAGTATATCTAGTAGATATCACTAGTTTCTTTTTCTTTTTTCAATTTTTTCAATTTTTGTCACATATACATTTTTTCTTTATAATATATTTTTTTTTTCTTTATATTTATTTTTTATTTTTTATTTACACACTTTTTTCTTTTTTCCAGCATGCCTATTGTACGAATTTGTCTACCACTACATTAAACTTACCGCTTTTTCATCATTTGAATATTCATTTATGGAATTCTTTGCTAACTCAGGTATGTGTTACGATCAGTATTGGGAGTATGTTTGATTAAAAGCGCGAGTATCATTTATTATTATTATTTTAAAAACTATTTTTTGCAATAAAAAGTGTCTTTTAACGTGTGACAGCTGCCAAACATAAAAACCCGCTATAAATAGTAAATCAAACCCCCCTTTATCACCCCCTTTGATAGGTAAAAATAATAAAATTAAAAAAATTTATTTATTTCCATTTTCCCATTAGGGTTAGGGTTGGGGCTAAAGTTAGGGTTAGGGTTGGGGCTAAAGTTAGGATTAAGGTTAGGGTTGGGATTAGGGTTTGGGGTGTGTTAGGGTTAGTGATAAGCCACCCCCGTAGTGTTCGAGTTTGGTTCGGTTCGCCGAACAGCTGTGTGTTCGTCGAACACAGTCGAACACCGTTAAAACCAATGGCAGGCAAACCAAAACACATAGAAAACACTTCAAAGGTGTCCAAAAGCTGACAAATTGCTCACAAGACACAACTAACACATGGAAAAGTGACAAGTACATATAGTCGTGCGAAAAGAAAAGAGGTGGAGGAATAAAAGGAGGGGAGACACAGATATAGGCATGTTATGCCCTTCTAAAACCAAAAAAGTGCCAAGTCGACACGGCCAGTCCGTTCCTGCCCGTGCGACCTGCGTGTCGCCGGGTTTGTGCCAGAGCTGCGGTGGACCCTGACAGCCAGCCCCCCTCTCCAATACTGGTGCCTTGTCCGCTGGTGGGTCGAGCAAGCCCCCCTGCGGTGGAGGCAGGTCTAATCTTTTTTATTTAAATTGTCTCTCTAATTTGAATGAGTACACTTTAAATCCTTTTACAAGGATCTATTGGAGGGCAAGTCTCATGCCAGCAGCCGCGGTAGTTCCAGCTCAAGTAGCGTCCAGTAAAGCTGCTGCAGTTAAAAAGCTTTTATAAGGATCGAGCTTGGCGGTCCACCACAAGGCGTCCTACCGCCACTCACAGCCCCTGTGCCTTGGGGTGCCTCCCCGATGCTCTTCACTGATTGTCCCGGGGGCCCGAAGCATTTCCTTTGAAAAAATTAAGTGTCCAAAGTACAGGTGGTGTAGCTTGCTTAACAGCTGGGTTAATCCGCTGACTAGCAGACACTGCTACTAGGCCCAAAATTATTGTCGATTTTTCGGAAAAACTGAACTCTTCGAAATCTAGTTGCCCCCAGCAAAACAACTCTCAAGTCCTTATCTTCATCTGCAACCCGGATAAATTCTAATCCGGGTTGTTTTGCATGTAGGACCTCTAAGTGTTTATGTTGCGTCTCTATTATAAATGGGGTGCAAGAATTTCAATCTCGTACCACAGGCACCAGTTTTAAAATCAACTGTCATGTAAATTGCCAATCGTGCTATATTATTTATTTAATTGAGTGCGGTTGTGGGTTGCAGTACATCGGTTGGACGATACAGACGATGCATGCAACGCTCAACAAGCACCGTCAAAATATCCGAAATGGGTTCATGCTACGCAGTCTCTCAAAACATTTCTCCCTAGTGCACCAAAAGAATTTGAATTTGTTAAAACTCACTGTTATTGACCAGATACCACATGATATGCCTGATCGGTATAATAATCTTATAAGAAGGGAGAGTTTCTGGATTTTTAAACTTGATACACAGGCCCCTGAGGGGTTAAACCTCACTATTGAAAAAGTCACGTAATATATGCATTTCGAGATTTATTTATTTATTTATTTTTCCTTGTGTACATTGTTTTTATGTTGTTTTTAGGTTGGTTTTAATCAATTTATCTGTTTTTTTTTTTGCTGTCATATTTGCATTTTTAATCATGTGGGTGTTCTGATTAATTGCCTTTTAATTTTCATTTGCTACTCCACCTTTATATAGCTTTCCTACTCCATTCTATGTATAACTGCTACCTGAGGAAGACGGAGTTATTCCGTTGAAACGCGTTGTGGATATCAATAAATGAAGACTTTTTAATATCAACTGAATTGCGTCCCTCGCGCTCCTTATGACCGGATTGCTTTATCATCACTTATGTCTGATCCTCTCTTGAGGTACCCGGCCGGAGCTGCAGCGGACAACCTTAATCTTATCTACCTTTATCGCCAGCCTGGCGCTCTTTTGAAACCGTCTATATGAATTTGGTTGCAAAATTATTGTCTGGGCTATATGCAGTTAAAAATTTGTAATTATATCTACAGTCGGTGGCTACTCCGCTGACTAGCAGGCACTGCTACTAGGCCCAAAATTATTGTCTGGGTTAGATGCAGTTAAAAAATTGTAATTAGATCTACAGCCGGTGGCTAGAGTTGAGCGATACTTTCCGATATCAATAAGTATCGTATCGGAATGGGTATCGCCGATACCCAAAAAGTATCGGCGATACCCGATACCGATACCGGAAATCTAATGTAAGTCTATGGGAACAAAATATCGGAATTAAAAAAAAAACATTCTTGCCTTGTAGGTTAATTGTACATGAAGGAAAACAACAAAGAGTAATGTAGAATGTATTGGGGGAGGTTGAGGAGACATTAAAGGCATAGATGTTTAACCCAATCAAATGGAATAGCAGTAATACTTTTTTTTTTAAAGACGTTTGGATTGACGAAGAAATTGACAATGTTGTTAACGTTTTTTCTATTTTGGCAAATATGTATATTTCACAACTTCCATGCTCTTCACCTTTTTAACTTTTGCCACACTTTCTCCTTCATAATCTTCAGCAGCATCATCTTTGTCATCAAATTATTCTTCATCTTCACCTTATTTATCTTCTTCTTAAACTTCTTGCTATTCATCTTTTTGTTAACATTAATCATATTCTTCTTATTAAACTATTATTCTTCTTCATATTCTACTTCTTCATCTTCTTCCTATTCATCTTCTTCATCATATTCTTATTTGTGACAGACATTCCTGTACTTGTAATCTGTAAAAGTATGAATTTTTCATCCTTCCGTTCTTGCTGTCACAAAAGATTTAAATTACAACAGTATTTGTCCGCGTTCAGTTTAGCCTGCAGCAGCAGCAGGCATTTTCCAGGGGCACCACGAGGAGGAACGGACTCACCCCCATACACTGCTTAGTCTTCTTCTGCTTATAATTTAAAGCATATATTTTGCTCTTAATTTTGGTCTTATACTTCATGTTCTTCTGCTTTTTGATCTTCTGCTTATTGTTCTTCTGTCTCTTGTTCTGTATCTTGTAGTTTGTCTTAACCTTCTTTGTCCTGTTGGTGATCTTCTTCTGGGTAATCTTTTATTTCTTCTTTGTGATGGTGTTCAGGCTGGTTGGCTTGATGCTCGTCGTCCTTGTGGTCGTCGTCTTCTTCGGGGTGGTCTTCAGGGTCGTCGTCGTCCTCTTCAGGGTCCTCATCTTCAGGGTCCTCGTCTTCGGGCTCGTCGTCTTCTCCGGGGTGGTCATCAGGGTCGTCGTCTTCATTGTTGGAGATCCAGAGTGATTACCCAAAAAAACATTTAAAACATCTTCAATTTGGAAATGTAGCTGAAGGTACAAGAAGGCTGACTAACTTCCGAGAACCAGCTGACGTTACTGGAACCCCACCGGGTATCAGATGGTACAAGAGACAATGGAAGTAACGAGGACCAGCTGACTGTGCTGGAACCCGGAGGGACAGCAGAAGGAAAAGAGCCAATGGCACAACCGAGGACCAGCCTACGTTACTGGGACACGGTTACTAAGCAGGAGGTACCTGTGCTCCAAAGCACTACCAAGGACGAGCAGACATTGCTGGAACTCGGATACCGAGATGGAGGCACCTAGGCCAAAGGCACTGTGGAGAACCAGCTGACGGTGCTGGAACCCGGACGGGTAGCAGAAGGTACAAGAGCCAATGGAAGTAACGAGGACCAGCTGACTGTACTGGAACCCGGAGGGCCAGCAGAAGGAAAAGAGCCAATGGCACAACCGAGGACCAGCTGACGTTACTGGGACATGGTTACTAAGCAGGAGGTACCTGTGCTCCAAAGCACTACCAAGGACCAGCAGACGTTGCTGGAACTCGGATACCGAGATGGAGGCACCTAGGCCAAAGGCACTGCGGAGAACCAGCTGACGGTACTGGAACCCGGACGGGTACCATAAGGCACCCATGAAAATGTAAGTTGACAGGCCGCAAGCCGTCCGCAGTTACCGAATCACACAGTCCTACAGTGGGTGCTAGTCCTATTGTCACAACGGAAACAGCCTTTATTTACATATCCCGCAGCACACATAGGAAGCACCTAAACTGCAGGCACCATAGAGTCGGCTAACCCGAATGCAACACGACAGGACAACTTATTGGAGGCTAATTGACGTTGACACTGCCAGGAAACAGCTGTCATGCTGTAACCAGGCTGGGCAGGAGTGAGTACCCGTGCCAATTACTTCCGAGCAACAACTGGCGGTGTTGGAGCCCAGGGATGAGAGGAGAACAGGGTGAAGGAAGCAGGACTTTTTGCCGTACACACAGCAGGGGAACAGCTGACATTACTGAACCCCAGTAACACAGGAGCAAGTGTTGACTGTGCTAACAGCACTTCCAGGCAACAACTGGCGGTGTTGGAGCCCAGGGATGAGAGGAGAACAGGGTGGAGGCAGCAGGACTTTTTGCCGTACACACAGCAGGGGAACAGCTGACATTACTGAACCCCAGTAACACAGGAGCAAGTGTTGACTGTGCTAACAGCACTTCCGAGCAACAACTGGCGGTGTTGGAGCCCAGGGATGAGAGGAGGAACAGGTGGAGGCAGCAGGACTTTTTGCCGTACACACAGCAGGGGAACAGCTGACATTACTGAACCCCAGTAACACAGGAGCAAGTGTTGACTGTGCTAACAGCACTTCCGAGCAACAACTGGCGGTGTTGGAGCCCAGGGGATGAGAGGAGAACAGGGTGGAGAGCAGCGGGACTTTTTGCCGTACACACAGCAGGGGAACAGCTGACATTACTGAACCCCAGTAACACAGGAGCAAGTGTTGACTGTGCTAACAGCACTTCCAGCAACAACTGGCGGTGTTGGAGCCCAGGGATGAGAGGAGAACAGGGTGGAGGCAGCAGGACTTTTTGCCGTACACACAGCAGGGGAACAGCTGACATTACTGAACCCCAGTAACACAGGAGCAAGTGTTGACTGTGCTAACAGCACTTCCGAGCAACAACTGGCGGTGTTGGAGCCAGGATGAGAGGAGAACAGGGTGGAGGCAGCAGGACTTTTTGCCGTACACACAGCAGGGGAACAGCTGACATTACTGAACCCCAGTAACACAGGAGCAAGTGTTGACTGTGCTAACAGCACTTCCAGCAACAAACTGGCGGTGTTGGAGCCCAGGGATGAGAGGAGAACAGGTGGAGGCAGCAGGACTTTTTGCCGTACACACAGCAGGGGAACAGCTGACATTACTGAACCCAGTAACACAGGAGCAAGTGTTGACTGTGCTAACAGCACTTCCAGGCAACAACTGGTGGTGTTGGAGCCCAGGGATGAGAGGAGAACAGGGTGGAGGCAGCAGGACTTTTTGCCGTACACACAGCAGGGAACAGCTGACATTACTGAACCCCAGTAACACAGGAGCAAGTGTTGACTGTGCTAACAGCACTTCCAGGCAACAACTGGCGGTGTTGGAGCCCAGGGTCAAGGAGGATGTTTAAATACTAGATCAAGTATTTTCCTTGTTACGTGTCAATTAAAAATGTCTATACTCAAACAAGAGAAAGATAACCTTTACTACCATAAGATGATGATTTTAGTGAAAAAAATCAATATAAATAAAGAATTGACAAACATAAACGCATACATTAACATGTTGAAAAGCAATGCAAACCCCCAAAAAAATTGTTTAAGGAATCTGCTATACGGTTTTAAATAAAAGCATACAAGTACATATCAGAATCCATTAATGATGGATAAGTAACAGTATGTACACCATTTTTATTGTATAGACAATGAATGTCTGACTTCAAAACATCATCAGCATTACAAGTTATCTGTGACATTCAAAAAATGTTACATTTGCTGAATAATGTCACTAAACAGTTTATAAAAATATATAAAATTTCCATCATGTAATACTCATAATATGGCCAATAATCATTTTTATTAACAAACATAACCTTTAAAAAGTGCATAGTGCATAGTGAAAATTGATATTTATGCCTGACTGTGGACTTGCAAGCATGACAACGGATAGATAAGGTATATATAGATGAGACTGCATAGCCACAGATGGTGAATGGCGATGTAATACTGTACCTCAATAAAGTGTGCGTCACTACTCCATAAATTTTTTGATATAGCTTTATAAACAGGGTACGTGCATGTATGCTTGCGCCTTTGTTTGGACGCACAGACTGCCTTCCTGCTGTGACGCGTTGGGTAGTGGAGCGTCTGTGCGTCTTATGAGGCAGAATAAACATTCACGTTGCGCATCGTTCATCATCGCTAGCGTACCGACAACACAAAGCCGTTGTCATGACTGCTTTACTCAGTAAACATGCACCTATGATGAAACATACACGCATGTGCCCTATTACATAAGAAGCTACAAGAAAAACGCGTGTGAGGTGTGACACAGCCTTTTTGTTAAGGTACAGTATTATATCGACATTGTACAGGTGTCGCTATTCAGTCTGATAACTAGATATCATTCACCTTTTCTATCAGTTGTCGTTGTTTCAGCACCACTTGGAGGTATATATTTTGCTATTGTCACTATGCACTATTGACTTTAACAAGGTAATGCATGATTTTTGTTACCGATTATCATGTTTACATGATGGACCTTTATGATATGGGTGTTAAATTTCTAATTAAATATGTATTTTTTCAAATTACACAAATATAAGTAATGTTGAAGAGGACTAGTCCTACATCCATTGTTTGCACAATATTACAGGTGTACATCACGTCCCTTAATCAACAATGGATTATTATATTTACTTGTATGCTTTTATTTAAAAGCCGAGAACACTGAAGGCTAACCTTCGCACTGCAGCTGTTGTCAAAGTTCAACCCACATTATGCACTTCCAACATTGCAGCATTTGAGGCATGATGTGAGTTGGATTTGTCTAAGTTATGGATGTGACAAGGTTCACCATCAGTACCCTATAGCATAAGTAGGCTTTTGTGTTAGCATTTGTGTTCGACATGTGCATATCTGCAATAATATGTCACAATTATTTTGTTACAGATTTGTGACAAAGACTAATCATTTTATGGTTTTAAAGCTGACGTTTCACTTGTTTACAGCTTAGAAATCAGGGTGTAGCCTCATATCTATGTGTAGCACTAGCCACTTTGACATGTCATGTTTTTTTCAAATGGTCACATATTTGTGTAAAGCTAGCGGGTTATGAACCCAAAACAAACGATTTTTGATCTGTGATCACACAGCCATGGGGTGTGAAGCCAGTCAGGGTGTAGCAGAGCTTATGAGATGTTAGTTTCATTGAGATTTTGCCGACACACAGCGGGAAAGCACGTTATGAACCCCACAACAATCAGCGATTGTTTTGATCTGTGCATCCAACACTTCTGAGCAGCAACTGGCGGTGTTGAAGCCCAGGGTCAAGGAGGGTGTAGGCAGAGGCCTAGTATGAGATGTTGGAAGTTTCATTTTGAGTTAGCAGCAGTAATTTTTGCCAGACACACAGCAGGGGAACAGCAGGCGTTACTGAACCCCACAAACAAATCAGCGATTGTTTTGATCTGTGCATCCAACACTTCTGAGCAGCAACTGGCGGTGTTGAAGCCAGGGTCAAGGAGGGTTTTGAAATAAAATATTGAGTTATTGCCTTGTTACGTGGCCTTTGCAAATGTATGTACTTCAAACAAGAAAAAATGAAGGTTTACTAGGACAATAAAATGATGAATTTCAATTCCAAGAATAAAAATAAACACCCTTAAAATATAAACGCATATAAGCACATGGCAACAAGAAATGGAACAACACACCACCCAAAATGTATTTTACAAAATATAGTGTTGTAAATTTCTGAATAAAAGTCCATTTTTGTATTTAGGAAGATGCGTAAGGAACGCTATGTTAAACCATAACATAGTGAAGACAATGGATTTTGTAATAGTCACTCATCATCATCATTACAATTTATATGTGACAGTCACACAGATTTAAATTATTTCTGTTACGAAAATTGTTACTTCGGACAGCATTTATTACATGTCCAGCATGGACTCATCAATGTGATGACGCAATAATGTACGATAAAAAATAAACATTTAAAAAAAACATTATGCATTGTCACAATTTAAGTGTGTGCCTGCAAGTGGAGGTGAAACAAAGGCTACGGATAGCAAAGGTATATACTATGTCTGTATCAGACAGTGGACAGCCTCTGATGGGTAATGGCGATGTTATATGTACGTCAATAAAGGCTGCGGCTGCAATCATGCATTTTTTGCTTGTACAGTGTTGAAGAGGGTAAAAGCATGTCTGGTTGCGCAAGGCTTTATCCAGCAACACTACCTTCCTGACTGTCACGCGTAAGGGTAGGGTAGCGTGTGTCTATTATATGACTCTCTCTAAAATGTGACGTTACGCAGCGTTATTCTGCCCTAGGGACGCAAAAAATACGACAGCAGTAATCATTTACTGGATAAAACTCCACCTATGAGCAACAAAACAAGCACGTTCCCTCTTCAACAATCTACAAGACAAACAAGCATGATGGGTGACGCTGCCTTTATTGAGGTACTATAGATCGACATTGTCCATGAGTAACTATGCACTGTGATACCTATATACCATTATTAATTTATATCTGTTGTGGTTGTTTCACCAGCACTTGCAGGTCTAACTACCTATTGTCAGTATGCATGATGCACTTTCTAGATGTAATTATTTATTATTGCGCATTATTACCAGGTTTAGATGCTGGCCATTTCATATATGGTGTGTGAAGTTACAGTTGTCCTCAGTCTGTGTATTTTATTATGTCTGTCATAAATATAACTCGTGAGGATGATGATGATGATGTTTATGAATTCGTACATCCATTGACTGCATTATCTTACAGGTCCAGATAACGTTCCTTAAGAAGCATTAATTGATAATTATGAAATGTACTTTTATGCATTAATTTCAAAAAGTAAACACTATGTTTTAGTTTTTGTTACCATTTCTACTAGCCATGTGCAGATATGCGCTGTGATGACAAATTAATATTTGTCCATATTTCTTATTAAAATTTATCATTTTAGGCCTTGAAAACTTCATCTTTCCTGTTTTAAGCATAACAATCAGGGTGACGGCTCCTCCCTATTTGGAGCATGTTCGACATAGGGTTTTTCTGTGCATGTGTAGGGAACAGGAGACTTCTTGCCGGACACACAGCAGGGGAACAGCTGGCGTTACTGAACCCCACTAACACTATAGCTTGTGTATTGGTCTGTGGACATGACACTTCTGAGCAGCAACTGGCAGTGTTGTAGCCCAGGGAGTAGAGTTCAGGTTGTAGAAAGATGAACATAACAGGAGACATGGATAACGTTGCCAACCAGTTATTTAATCGGAAACCGGACAGGCAAATTCAGGCGAGATCCATGCCTTGTTCATTTTCAGAAAAGTAAGCCGGTCTACATTATCGGAGGATAGTCGCATGCGACGGTCTGTTAGTACACCACCTGCAGCACTAAAGACGCGCTCCGATAATACACTGGCAGCAGGGCAAGCCAGCACCTCCAATGCATACTGGCTAAGCTCTGGCCATGTATCCAGCTTAGAGACCCAAAACTTGAATGGGGAAGAGCCATCTGGGAGTACACTGAGAGGGCAAGACATGTAGTCTGTCACCATCTTACGGAAACGTTGCCTCCTGCTGACTGGAGCCGTCTCGGATGGTGTAGACATTTGTGGCGCTGCCACAAAACTTCGCCACATTTGGAACATACTGGTCTTGCCCTGTGCAGAGGCGCTGCTTCTGCTCCCTCTTGTTGCAGAGCTGTCTCCACTGCCTCGACAGCAGAGCTGCTTTGTAAAGCAGTAGCAGCAGCAGTGCTCTCGGCTGGAATGGAGAACATTATCGATTGCACCAGTGTGTCTTGGTACTCCCGCATTTTACGCTCCCGGTTCAACGGTGTGATGAGGCTTTGTAAGTTGTCCCGGTAGCGAGGGTCTAGGAGGGTGTACACCCAATAATCAGACGTGGTGAGAATGTGGGCGATGCGGCGGTCGTTTCTCAGGCACTGCAGCATGAAATCAACCATGTGCTGCAGACTCCCAACTGGCCAAGAAACGCTGTCCCCTGCAAGAGGCGTCATCTCTGCCTGCTCTGCATCACCCCACCCTCGCTCTACATACTGACTAGAGCGTTGTGTACCTCCCTCTGGAGCGATGTCTTCCTCCTCCATTGACTCCTTCTCATCCTCCTCACAAAGTGAGCCCTGCCCAGCCCTTTATGAGGAACCACGTTGCGCTGACTGTCCAGAAGGTGATGGAATTTGTGACTCCTCATCCTCCACCTCTTCCAAAACCTAATCCCTTAGTGCTTGCAGTGTTTTTTGAAGCAGGCAGATAAGGGGGACAGTCAGGCTGACTAGTGCATCATCTGCACTCGCCATCCGCGTTGACTCATCAAACGCACGCAAAACGTGGCAGATGTCCTTCATAGAGGCCCACTCAGTAGTGGTGAAGTGTGAACGGCGCAAATTGCGAGTTGATTGCGCCTGATGCAGCTGATACTCCATTACTGCTGGCTGCTGCTCACACAACCTCTCCAACATATGTAACGTGGAATTCCACCTGGTGGGTACGTCACATATGATGCGATGTTCAGGAAGGCGAAATCTGCGTTGCAGAGCTGCAATGCGCGATCTGGCCATGCTGGAACGTCGCAAGTGAGCACACTCTAGGCGGACCTTGTGCAGCAGTGCATCAAGATCTGGATAGTCCCTCAAAAAACTCTGCACGACCAAGTTGAGCACATGTGCCAGACATGGTATGTGAGTGAGGTTGCCAAGGCTCAGAGCTGCCACCAGATTTCGGCCATTGTCACACACTACCAAGCCTGGCTGGAGATTCGCTGGCAAAAACCACACGTCGCTCTCCTGCTTGATGGCATTCCAGAGCTCCTGCGCTGTGTGGCTTCGATTCCCCATGGAAATTAATTTCAGGACGGCCTGTTGACGTTTGGCCACGGCTGTGCTCATATCGGTCGCAACAGGTAAGCATTCATGGGTCCATGTGGAGGTAGACCGTGACGGCTCCTGCAGCGATGATTCTGAGGAACTGGAGTAGGAGGAGGAGTCAATGTGTACAGACTGGATTCCTGCAATCCTTGGAGTTGGCAGAACACGTACAGCGCCACTCGCAAGATCTGTACCCGGCTCCACAACATTGACCCAATGGGCAGTGAGGGAAAGGTATCGTCCCTGGCCATGGGTACTGGTCCATGCATCGGTGGTCAGGTGGACCTTGCTACTGACGGCGTTTAGTAGCGCATGTTTAATTTTTCCCTCAACATGCTTTTGCAGACCAGGGACGGCTTGCCTGCTGAAATAAAATCGGCTTGGCACATTGTATTGTGGGACTGCCAATGCCATTAAGTTACGGAAACTGTCAGTCTCCACCAGCCTGAATGACAGCATTTCAAGGGACAGGAGTTTTGCAATGCCAGCATTCAGAGCCTGTGCTAGGGGATGGTTTGCCGAGTATGGCCGTCTTTTATCCCATGCCTGTGCTATCGATGGCTGTTTTGTGGCCTGGGAGTGTGAGGATGACAGGGAACTTGCTGCTGTGGGTGGAATAACACTTTGTCTCTGGACAACACTGACCGAGTTTCTTCCATGGCGATCCTGTGAAGAAGCCGAACCAGCTGTGTGTGAGCTGGAGGAAGAGGCTCCAACACGAGCTGAAGATGTAGGTGGTGCTGTAGGTTGGCCTACATCTCCAGTGTGTCTTTGTAACTCAACCACGTGCTTTGTCCGCACATGTTTCCACATATTAGTGGTATTGAGGTTACTGACACTTTTACCTCTTTTTACTTTTTGATTACACAGCTTGCATTTGACATAGCAAATATCATCTGCAAGTGTGTCAAAAAGGACCACGCAGTGCAAGTCCTGGGAGCGCCCGTTTTGGCTTTTGGAAGAGAACTGCTCCGAACGGGTGCCAAACTGGAGGCTACAGGCACCCGAGTCTGCAGCCTACCTCTCCCTCCTGTTTGGACCGTTGGGGCAACCTCTTCATCAGAGCTGCTCCCACCACCTTCCTGTTCCTCACGCCATGTTGGGTCTTGGACCTCATCATCTCCACTACCCTCTTCCAACACCTGCTGCTGTTGGGTGGTCTGGCCAGCACCATGCTCAACAGAAACTGGCACCTGAGTCTCATCATCATCAGATGCGTTCTGCGGTGTGCTGACCATCGGCACTGGCTCACCCGCCTCTTCAGATTCAAAGAGACACAGCTGTTGCGCATCACTGCATACTCCCTCTTCTTCACATTCCAGAATGCTGCTTGGCTGGGCCCCTGTTTGCAAGCCAACAGATTCTGAGAACAGAAGCAGAGACTCAGCTGGTTCCTGTACAGAGCTCTCTGACTGCCTGGGCAATTTGGCAGGCGGTGAAGAGACAGATGGTTGCTCAACAGTGCTGTGGTCCTGAGAGGAGGTGGAAGCAATTGAAGTCAATGCATTGGCTGCCATCCAACCAACAACGGCTTCAATTTGTTCTTCCCGCAGCAGGGGGGTACGCTGAGCTCCTACAAAAGTGCGCATAAAGGAACGCTCACGGGGAAAACTGGTGGATGCTGTGTCACTGGGGGCGGCAGCACCCACAGAATCCCCACGTCCTCTCCCTGCTGAAACTCCACGGCCACGACCACGTGCCTTACTCCCTGCCTTCTTCATCTTGGTAGATTGATAAAGAAAGTTAGAAAAGTTATAAGGCCTAAGTGTGGTTATTCCTCAGAGACTGCAGTGAACACTGCAGACAACTGTTCAGTAGCTCTGAAAGGCCCCTTTGTGTACTTCTATAGTGTTTGCAACCAATGTATTGTATATGGATGGAGGCGCGTCACACTAATAGATTTGAGTTTTTTGAAATAGAATGTAGCAGCACCAATTAGATAAAAATGTCAAGGATGAGGCAGTGACACACGCTCAGCAGACTAAAACCAGCAGTGGTTGAAGAACTAACTGTAGCGTGATCTGCACTCAAAAAATGAAACCTCACAGACTGCAGTGAACACTGCACACAACTGTTCACTAGCTCTGAAAGGCCCCTTTGTGTACTTCTAAATTGTGTTTGCAACCAATGTATTGTATACGGATGGAAGCGCGTCACACTAATAGATTTGAGTTTTCTGAAATAGAATGGAGCAGCACCAATTAGAAAAAAATGTCAAGGATGAGGCAGTGACACACGCTCAGCAGACTAAAACCAGCAGTGGTTGAAGAACTAACTGTAGCGTGATCTACACTCAAAAAATGAAACCTCACAGACTGCAGTGAATACTGCACACAACTGTTCACTAGCTCTGAAAGGCCCTTTGTGTACTTCTATAGTGTTTGCAACCAATGTATTGTATACGGATGGAAGCGCGTCACACTAATAGATTTGAGTTTTTGGAAATAGAATGGAGCAGCACCAATTAGAGAAAAATGTCAAGGATGAAGCTGTGACACACGCTCAGCAGAATCCAACCAGCAGTGGTTGAAGAACTAACTGTAGCGTGATCTGCACTCAAAAATGAAACCTCACAGACTGCAGTGAACACTGCACACAACTGTTCACTAGCTGTGAAAGGCCCCTTTGTGTACTTCTATAGTGTTTGCAACCAATGTATTGTATATAGATGGAAGCACGTCACACTAATAGATTTGAGTTTTTTTAAATAGAATGGAGCAGTACCAATTTGAGAAAAATGTCAAGGATGAGGCAGTGACACACGCTCAGCAGACTCCAACCAGCAGTGGTTGAAGAACTAACTGGAGCGTGATCTGCACTCCAAAAATCAAAACCTCAGACTACAGTGAACACTGCACACAACTGTTCACTAGCTGTGAAAGGCCCCTTTGTGTACTTCTATAGTGTTTGCAACCAATGTATTGTATACGGATGGAAGTGCGTCACACTAATAGATTTGAGTTTTTTGAAATAGAATGGAGCAGCACCAATTAGAGAAAAATGTCAAGGATGAGGCAGTGACACACGCTCAGCAGACTCCAACCAGCAGTGGTTGAAGAACTAACTGGAGCGTGATCTGCACTCCAAAAATCAAAACCTCAGACTACAGTGAACACTGCACACAACTGTTCACTAGCTCTGAAAGGCTCCTTTGTGTACTTCTATAGTGTTTGTGTGTAGCCCAGCTGCGCTTGGTGCCACATGTACCCAGGAGGATGCATGAAAGGTAATTCACAGTCACCTGATAAGCACACAACACTTGACATTTTTCCTGGTTCCACCATAGGGAGCCCTTGAGACTGCAGTGAGATGAAGACAGTCTAGCTGAACGTTAGCTAGTCGTTGGTGGTACCTCAGAACAGCAGAACATCTCAGAACGCAGTTACCTCAGACGAGCTGTGAGGGAGAGATAAGAACTCCTCAGAACACCGGGGAGAGACTCCTGTCAGATTAGCCTGAGGGCTGAGGAAGTTTGAGCGAGAAGCTGACATCTACTGCTGCCTGTGCTTATGTTAAGTGTGCAAGTAGGACGACAGGCAAGTGGAAAAAGAAAAAGAGAGAGTGACAGAGGTCAACGAGCATTGATAGCTAACCTCCACTCTGCACTAACGGACACCGGGTCCGAGCTTGCTAGTATCTTCACAGCTAGTGGGAAAAACCGGAGACCCTGGACTTCAAGTTGCAGGGGCCCAGCAGTGCTGATACGTAACTGAGGTTAGGAAGCGGGGGTCTGGCAGGTACCGCCATAGAGACACTGTTCTGTCCACAAGAAGACCTCATCACAAGATCAGCCGGGCGTAGCAAAGAGAAGGAGTTAAACGTTGTTTTATGCAAGTTAGAAACTCACACACATCAAGAAGTAAGGAGGCCTTACACCTACTCAGTGATTACTGGACGTGCATCCTCCACCCTGAGCAGCTTCCCGGGACGTGCCTGCAAATATCACCAGTAAAGGTACGGAAAGAGACTCATTGTGTGTGTCTGCCTTATTGCTTGCACCCCCTGCACCGCCATATACCTCGAGGGATCAGTCTTACCTGTGGAAGACTTAACACCTTGCTGCCCAGTAACAACCCCTCAGAGAATTCACCCTGTAGCGCTGGTCACCCTGATCAGAAACCACAGGTGGCGTCACGAACAATTTCTAAATCCCCTGTAAATATCCCCCTTTGAATGAGCGCCCAGGGCAACGGACCGAGCCGCGCTACCCGTGACCTCTCCCCCATTGAAGTGAACCCCAAGCCCTGTACGTGCGACTCATTTTCAACCAATGTATTGTATACGGATGGAAGCGAGTCACACTAATAGATTTGAGTTTTTTTAAATAGAATGGAGCAGCACCAATTTGAGAAAAATGTCAAGGATGAGGCAGTGACACACGCTCAGCAGACTCCAACCAGCAGTGGTTGAAGAACTAACTGGAGCGTGATCTGCACTCCAAAAATCAAAACCTCAGACTACAGTGAACACTGCACACAACTGTTCACTAGCTCTGAAAGGCTCCTTTGTGTACTTCTATAGTGTTTGCAACCAATGTATTGTATACGGATGGAAGCGCGTCACACTAATAGATTTGAGTTTTTTGAAATAGAATGGAGCAGCACCAATTTGAGAAAAATGTCAAGGATGAGGCAGTGACACACGCTCAGCAGACTCCAACCAGCAGTGGTTGAAGAACTAACTGGAGTGTGATCTGCACTCCAAAAATAAAAACCTCACAGACTACAGTGAACACTGCACACAACTGTTCACTAGCTCTGCAAGGCTCCTTTGTGTACTTCTATAGTGTTTGCAACCAATGTATTGTATACGGATGGAAGCGCGTCACACTAATAGATTTGAGTTTTTTGAAATAGAATGGAGCAGCACCAATTTGAGAAAAATGTCAAGGATGAGGCAGTGACACACGCTCAGCAGACTAAAACCAGCAGTGGTTGAAGAACTAACTGGAGCGTGATCTGCACTCAAAAAAAAAACCTCACAGACTAGAGTGAACACTGCACACAACTGTTCACTATCTCTGAAAGGCTCCTTTGTGTACTTCTATAGTGTTTGCAACCAATGTATTGGATACGGATGGAAGCGCGTCACACTAATAGATCACTGTTAATTTCAATTGAATGGAGCAGCACTAATTCCACAAAATAAAAAAAAAAGAGTCAGTGAGTGACACGTGCAGATGCCTACAAACAGCGTTGGATGCAGAGCAAACTGCAGCGTCAACTGCACTCACACACACACCTTGCACAGAGCTATGAACACACAACACTGCAAGGAAAAAGGATGATTTACAAAGCGGTTTCTCAAATAGCCTGCCTACAGAACAATTCACAAAAACGCTATCTGTAACTGTCCTCAGAGTCAGCAGAGCAGCGTTCTGTCCCTAACTGAATTCACAGCACAGTGAAGCTAAAATGGCGGCGGCGCCTTTCATAGTGCATTCTGACATCATTTCAGCAGCCAATCACAGCCATGCCATTAGTTAACATGACCGCAGCATTACAGGATGTGCCCACACTTCTTATGATTCCTCATTGGCTGAATAAAATCACACTGCCTCTCAAAGAATTATGGGAACTTCCGATTCCGGTATACGATATAGGAAAAGTATCGGAACTAAGTATCGGAATTCCGATACAGCGAATATCGTCCGATACCCGATACTTGCGGTATCGGAATGCTCAACACTACCGGTGGCTACTCTGCTGACTAGCAGACACTCAAGCTTTGCAGTAGACCTCTGATTCCCAGGCTATAGTATGAGTAAACAGCTCTAGTCTTCACACTCAACCATCTGTGTTACCCCAAGCCATAGTGTATGTAGTTTCTTATGGTTAAAAGGGGGGTGGGGAAAGACCCAACCCACCTGTAATTGACGATGCCAACGTCACATAAAACACAGCAAGGGGACTCCAAAAAGAGTCTCCATTTTTTACAAAAATTTGGGGCACAGACACCACTTAAGTAGCATCAATTGCCCCAGAGTTGCTTAAAACGGTTGGTGAGGTGATTTGAACAAATCCTCAAGCTTTTACTCTCCCCAGGATGACTAAGGGGTAGAAAAGTCCTTGCGGATCCATGATTTGTTCATCTTTATGAACGTGAGTCTGTCTACATTCTCAGTGGACAGCCGCGTGCGCTTATCTGTCAGATTCAGCACACCACCAGCAGCGCTGAACACACGTTCAGAGAGAACAAAAATTATTATTAATTTGAAAGCTGGTGGAGCTTACTATAGATGGTCTATTAGAATGAGTACCACACACTGCTACAGGCCCAAAATTATTCTACAGGCAAGATGCAGCTAAAAATGATTATAAATTTGAAAGCTGGTGGTGTTATGTTCTGCTACAAGCACTAAGGAAGAAAGGGATATCTGTCCCTACAATAAAACTAAGCTAGATCCCTACGATGTAACGGGGAACCTGATCCTGCGATCAGACCCGCTAAAGTCCTCAGCTAGTCTGTACAAAGACCTATAGATGCGAGGGAGGGATCCCTACAAGCACTAGGGACTGGGAGAAAAGATGGACACCTCCTAACAGAAGTTGTAGCAGTAAAAGAAAAACAAACAACATATAACATAGAGGTCAGAAGACCAAGCAAAACTATTGGAGTAAGATAACAAAGCACCTGGCTAGCTCAAGAGTATAAATCACAATGAAGTCCAGCAAAGCCAGAAGGGCGGAGCAGGACTAAATAGGCAAAAAAGGTCATGTGACCAGCAAGATAGAAAAAACAGGAGAGTTCTAACAGGTGGAGCTTAGTATAGATGGCCTAATACAATGAGTACTACCCACTGCTACAGGCCCAAAATTATTCTACAGGCAAGATGCAGCTAAAAATTATTATTAATTTGAAAGTTGGTGGAGCTTAGTATAGATGGCCTATTAGAATGAGTACCACACACTGCTACAGGCCCAAAATTATTCTACAGGCCAGATGCAGCTAAAAATTATTATTAATTTGAAAGCTGGTCGAGCTTAGTATAGATGGCCTATTAGAATGAGTAACACACACTGCTACAGGCCCAAAATTATTTTCCGGCCTAGATGCAGCTACAAATTATTATCAATTTTGAAGCTTAAAACGTTTGGTGAGGTGATTTTACCAAATCCTCAAGCTTTTACTCTCCCCAGGATGGCACAGGGGTAGAAAAGTCCATGATTTGTTCATCTTTATGAACGTGAGTCTGTCTACATTCTCAGTGGACAGCCGCGTGCGCTTATTTGTCAGCACACCACCAGCAGTGCTGAACACACGTTCAGAGAGAACGCTGGCTGCGGGGCATGACAAGATCTCCAAGGCATGAGTGGCGAGCTCCGGCCATTTATCCAGACTGGAAGCCCAAAAAGAGCAAGGGTCCAGTGACACAGTCATGGCTTCGATGTTCAGTTGGAGAAACTCCTGTACCATCGTCTCTAGGCGTTGACTATGTGTCTGAATTCTTGTCTCCTGTGTAGGGTTGAGCTATACTTTCCGATATCAAGAAGTATCGGATCGGAATGGGTATCGCCGATACCCAAAAGTATCGGCGATACCCGATTCCGATACCGGAAATCCAATGCAAGTCTATGGGACAGAAATATCGTAACTAAAAAAGCCTCTTTCTTTCCTTGTAAACACTAAATATACACACATAGAATACATATACATATACATGTCATTGTGACATATATATATATATATACATATATTTATAGTTTATACACTTCTACATAGTAAAATAGTCTCTGATTCAATTGCCGGGTAAAGCCGGCTTTTGTGAAAAGACAGAAGCACCCGACATGAAATGACACTTGGTTTACATAGAATTAACCATGTCTTTTCATGTAGTTTGATATCTGATTTGCACAAACAATTACATGAGTGTATGTGTGCAAAATTTCACACCTGTAGGGGTTAATTAAAGGTGTAAATTCGTTGTAAAGAAAACGGACTTTTTTGCTACGAATTTACACCTTTAATTAGCCCCTACAGGTGTGAAATTTTGCACACATACACTCATGTAATTGTTAGTGAAAACAATAGATCAAACAACTTGAAATGACATGGTTAACTCTATGTAAACCATGTGTCATTTCATGTCGGGTTCTGCATTTTCACAAAAGCCGGCAATTGAATTAGCGGCTATTATACTATGTAGAAGTGTATGAACTATAAATATAAATATATATATATATGTGTCACAAATTCAATGACATGTATATATATATATATATATATATGAGGTGTAAAATTGTTGAAAAAAAATGCGTGGGCTCCCGCCCTTTTTTCTCAACCAGACAGACAAAGCCAGCGAGTGGGGGCAGATAATAATAGCCCAGAGAGGGACCATTATTTTTGCCCCCCCGGCTACTAACATCTGCCCCCAGACACCCCAGAAAAGACAAATCTATAATTAGATTCGCCCTTTCTGGCACTTTGCCCATCTATTCCCATTGCCCTGTAGCGGTGGCGAATGGGTTAATATGGGGTTAAAGCCACCTTGCTATTGAAAGGTGACCTTAAGCCAGGTTAATAATTGAGAGCTGTCAATTAGACAACTATCAATTATTAATCCTATTGCATGAAATAAAAATAAAACACACACACTTTAATTAAAAATCATTTTAATGAAATAAAGACACATGTTTTTGACCATCTTTTATTTTACTGCAAAAACCATTTCCTGTAATAAAAATAAAATAAAAAAGCAAAATTATTCTTACCTATCCCATGCACAGTCAGGTCCCACGGTGTAATCCTGCAGAAAGGGTTAATGTTTACTGCAGGGACCGCAGCTAATGCTGCAGCCTCACAGTAAACCCCCAAATGAATGAGCTCCTCTCCTGGCTGACAGGAGAGGAAGTGGAAAGCTTAATTGATTGCTTTCCACTTTCACTTCAGGTCAGCCAGGGACACAATCAGTGACGTCAGAGGAAACTGATTAACAAAAATAGGGGTTCCCTTCGAAAAAAAAATGGCGTGGGGTCCCCCCTATTTTTGTTAACCAGCCTGATGAAGCAGACTGCTGAGGCATGGTATTTAAGGCTGTTAAGGAGCCAATATCCATGGACCTTGCCAGCAGCGTCGGACTGGAGTACCTTGGGCCCACCAGAGAAAAATTATTCTTGGGGCCCACCATCATACTTCCCAACCTTTGAAGAAGGGAAAGAGGGACAAAGGCTGTGGCACGCTGTGCCTGCTGCAGCAAATTTTAGGCCATGCCACGTTGCACCACAGACTGTCCAGGAGTTGGTGGATGCTTTAGTCCAGGTGTGGGAGGAGATCCCTCAGGAGACCATCCGTCGCGCTCATCAGGAGCATGCCCAGAAGTTGTAGGGAGGTCATACAGCATACCTCCCAAATTTTGAAGACAGGAAAGAGGGTTAAAGGCTGCAGCAAATTTTAGGCCACGCCCCGACCACACCCATTTCACAACTAATCACACCCATATCCTCGCCCCAAGCGTACCCATTTAGCACTGCTGATGACACTGACTGGTAATGAGGGCACAGTGGCTGGTACTGAGGAAAAGAAAGAAAGAGCAGCGAGAGAGAAAGAACAAGCAGAGAAAGAAAGAGAGGAAAGAAAGAAAAGAGAGAGAGAAAGAAAGAACAGAGAGAAAAAAGAACAGAGAGCGAGAAAGAAAGGACAGAGAGCAAGAAAGACTAGAGAGAGAAAGAAAGACTAGAGAGAGAGCCAGAGGCGTAGCTAGGGTTTTGGTTTAGTGGGGGCGAAACTTCTGAGTGGGCCCCTAATCAGAGAACCTCAGCAAATGACCGCGCTGTTGCCAAAAATAATCTATATATAAAAAGACCAATATTGATATTACCGCCATATGGTCTGTGGTAAATAATACCAGTCCTACAGAACATATAATAGATTACAGCACAGGTACAGATAATGACTTACCGCTGATGTTCTTTCTAATGGAATTGTTCACTTTTCATGTCTTTTCCATCTGGCCCAGACCGACATGACGACTTCTCCAGCCAGGACTCGACTGCAGAGATTACAACAAAGACACATTTCACTTCTCATATTTTTAGCACTGTCACGGTCACCAATTGGACTATTCTCAACCTGCACAAACTCCTCATCCTGCTGATACCCCAATACTGAGCCGCTGCTGCCATATGTGTCCCTATTTCTGCACCTGATACCCCAATACTGAGCTGCTGCTGCCGTATGTGTCCCTATTACTGCACCTGATACCCCAATACTGAGCCGCTGCTGCCGTATGTGTCCCTATTACTGCACCTGCTGTGTGGTTCTGTGTGACCTCTAAATTCTAAAGCACCCCTCTAGAATATAGTAATGCCGGGTGCAAGTGCCCTAGAAAACAGTGCCCACATTTTGTCCCCTAGACTGTAATAATGCCCTGTGTGCCCCTTTGACAGTCACAGTAACCCGAGTTCCCCTATAACAATAAGTGTCCACTTTACATTTAATAATGTCCCAAGTCTCCCCCTGTACATCTCCCCTATACACACAATAATGCCCCTCACTGGATATATACTGACCCCTTAATGTCCCCAAACTATTTAATGGGTCCAACACTGTATGATGGCCCCTAGATAGCATCCATACAGCATAATACACCAGATAGTCCTCAATATAGTATAATGCACCCCCATAGGCAGCCTCTATATTATAATAAACCCCCATAGGCAGAGTCTATAATATAATGCACCACCATAGGCAGCCGCTATATTATAATGCACCCCATAGGCAGCCTCTGTAGTATAATGCATCCCCATAGGGAGTCTCTGTAGTATAATGCACCCCAATATGGAGCCTCTGTAGTATAATGCAGCCCCCATATACAGCCTCTGTAGTATAATGCACCCCCCATATACAGCCTCTGTAGTATAATGCACCCCCATTAAAAAAAAAAAAAACACTCACCTCCCGGCTCCTGTGCTGCTCACTGTTCTCCCTCTCAGCGTCTGACAGCGGGCGCCGGCAGGTGACGTCATCGCGCCCGCGTAGCTCCGGGTGGGCCCCCTCAGAGCGCGGGGCCCGGGGCCACCGCCCCCTCTGCCCCGCGACCTATCCTTTCAAATCAGGGCCCACCACGCAGGAGCTGGGGCCCACCGGAGGTTTCTCCGGTGTCCCGGTGGCTCAGTCCGACCCTGCTTGCCAGCCTGATAATACCAGGCTACAGCAGTCTGCTTATCTTGGCTGGTTAACAAAAATAGGGGATCCCCTCGAAAAAAATTGGCGTGGGGTCCCCCCTATTTTTGTTAACCAGCCAAATGAAGCAGACTGCTGAGGCCTGGTTTTTTCAGGCTGTTAAGGAGCCAAGATCCATGGACCTTGCCAGCCTGATAATACCAGGCCACAGCAGTCTGCATATCTTGGCTGGTTAACAAAAGTAGGGGATCCCCTTGAAAAAAATTGGCGTGGGGTCCCCCCTATTTTTGTTAACCAGCCAGATGAAGCAGACTGCTGAGGCCTGGTTTTTCAGGCTGTTAAAGAGCCAAGATCCATGGACCTTGCCAGCCTGATAATACCAGGCCACAGCAGTCTGCATATCTTGGCTGGTTAACAAAAGTAGGGGATCCCCTCGAAAAAAATTGGCGTGGGGTCCCCCCTATTTTTGTTAACCAGCCAGATGAAGCAGACTGCTGAGGCCTGGTTTTTCAGGCTGGTAAGAATCCAATATCCATGGACCTTGCCAGCCTGATAATACCAGGCCACAGCAGTCTGCTTAACTTGGCTGGTTAACAAAAATAGGGGATCCCCTCGAAAAAAAATGGCGTAGGGGTCCCCCTATTTTTGTTAACCAGCCAAGTAAAATGCAGACTGCTGCGGCCTGGTATTAAAAGACTGTCAAGGCCCATGGATTTTGGCCCTCAACAGCCTGATAATACCAGGCTACAGCAGCCCCACAAATGGCGCATCAAAAGATGTGCCAATTGTGGCACTTTACCCGGCTCTTCCCACTTGCCCTGTAGCGGTGGCAAGCGGGGTAATAAGGGGTTAATGTCACCGTTGATTGCACGGTGACAATAAGCCGGTTAATAATGGAGAGGCGTCAATAAGACACCGATCCATTATTAATCCCAAAGTTTTTAAAGGTTTAAAAAAATGCACAGCAAGAAAAAAGTATTTTAATGAAATAAAAGAGACAACACAGTTTTCATTTCTTTTATTACTCTCTCATTCCTGCGACGCCATCGATCTCCTGTAAAAAAAGGAAAAAAATAAACCAACAGTATACCACCTGTCCGACGCAGTCCATAGTAACGAGTGTCCCACGACGATCCAGCTCTGCTACATCGGAATGCCAGGCAGAGCCTGACATCCCGACGCAGCACAGCTGATTACCTGCTTCCCTGGCGGTGACGTCATCGGACTGCTTTACGGCCGCGATTACCCAGCAGTCACTGCAGTTATCGCGAGAAACTGCATGTGACCGCCAGGGAGAAGATGGTGGCGGCCATCAAGCAGTCCAGGACGTGACCGCCGGAGATCTTCTGCCAGGTAAGTGCCGCTGACTCCTGACAGACCCGACCGACGGACACTGACAGTGACAGGACAATTACGATTCCGGTATCCGATATGACGAAAATATCGGTACTCGGAATCGGAATTCCGATACAGCGAATATCGACCGATACCCGATATTTGCAGTATCGGAATGCTCAACACTACTCCTGTGGCCTTGCAAAGGATGAGCTAAAAAAGTGCTGAAAGGATTCCGCAAAATTGCTGTGAACACCAGCAGATACTGTGTTTCTGTTACGGTTAGAGTGCTGAAGACTCGACAGTCCCACGGTTGGCAAGTTAGAACTGTGAGATTAACTACGTGCACCACTGGTGTTTTGTGGAAAAGCACATGTAAGATTCTGCAACAGTCTCTGCTGAAACTCCTGCATGCATGAATCCCTTTCTATGGCAGGAATTATTTCGGCAAATTTACTTTTGTACCAGGGATCTAACAGTGTGGCTACCCAGTAGTCAGGATTATTTCGAATTCTGACAATTTGAGGGTCATGTTGCAGGTAGTGCAGCAAAAAGGCACTCATGTGTCTGCGCATCCAGGAGCACCAAGTCCCTGTTGTGTTGGTGGCAAGGTACGAATCATGCTTCCTTCCTCTGCCCTCTCCCCCCAACCTCACACAACAGAAATGTGATCAAGGTCTCCCTCATCTGATGAGTCTTCCATGCCCATCGCCAGTTCGTCCTCCACTTCTTCCTGGGCTCCTGCACCTTCCTCTCTAGTTTGGCTGCTACCATGCGCCCTGGTTAATCCCTCTCCCCCACCCTCCCATGCCAGCCGCCTTGGTGCTGCCGACCATCTGGACCTTGCAGATGTTAGCCCTTCCGCATACAACTCCTCCTCTACTTCCTCCACCTCCTCTTGTTCCACCACCTGACTCCGAATTCTGTTTAACATCTGCTCAAGCATGTAAATCACCGGAATAGTCATGCTGATAATGGCATCGTCAGCACTAAACATCTTCGTGACCATTTCAAAACTGTGCAGAAGGGTGCATAGGTCCCTGATCTGAGACCACTCCTCCAGCGTGATTTGCCCCACTTCTGGATCTCGTTGGCCCAGGCTATAATTCAGAACGTATTGCACCAGGGCTTGTCGGTGCTGCCACAGTCGCTGCAACATGTGCAGAGTTGACTTCCACTGTGTTGGCACATCACATTTTAGCCGGTGAAGTGGCAGGCCCAACGACTTCTGTAGAGATGTAAGTCGCTGAGCTGCGGGATGCGAACGGCGGAAGTGAGCACACAGTGACCGTGCCCTCTACAGAAGGCCATGTAGTCCGGGATAGTGGGCTAAAAATTGCTGGACAAACAGGTTCAACATGTGAGCCATACAAGGCATGTGTGTGACATTGACACGGTGAAGGGCCGCATCCAGGTTCATGGCATTGTCGCACATGGCCTTCCCTGGTTGCAGGTCCAGTGGAGATAACCATTCATGAAACTAGTTCTCCAGAGCTGACCACAACTCCTCAGCTGTGTGACTCACATTTCCTAGACATTTCAACGTAAAAACCGCCTGATTATGTTGAGCCCTTCTGCCAGCATAGCAAGGAGGTGTGCTGCAGGATCCCTTCTGCACAGTTAGAAAGCCCGTGGCATGACCTGACAGGCTTTGGGTGCAGGTGGAGGACCGAGAGGAGGTTGAGGAGGCAGAAGCAGTGGAGGAACTTCGAGATAAAGAGAATTGACGCACAACTCGTGGGTACGGCAAGACTTGGACAGCAGCCCCTTGTCCTGCTGTCACCATAGTTACCCAGTGCCCAGTCAGCGACATGTAACGCCCCTGTCCATACCTACTCGTCCAAGTGTCTGTGGTGAAATGCACCCTGTCACACACTGAGTTTCTCAAAGAAGCGGTGATGTTGTGTGCGACATGCTGGAGGAGCGCAATCACACCTTTATTTGAGAAGTAGTGCCGACTGGGCATTTGGTACTGGGGCACTGCGACGGACATAAGGGCTCGAAAATCCTCTGTGTCCACAAGGCGGAAAGGCAGCATTTCTGTAGCCAAGAGCTTGCAGATGGTGAAATTCAACCTCTTAGCTTTCTCATGGCTAGGAGGAAATGGTCTTTTACTTGTCCACATCTGAGGGACTGAGGGCTGGCTGTTGTGCTTAGACGGAGTTGAGTAGGGTGTCCCCGGACAACTGACGGTCTGTGAGGAAGATGCAGGCGCAAAAGTTAGGTTGCCTTGATCCAAAGGTGGTGCTCTCGATGTCGGAGAGCGCTCACCAGCAGCTGGTGTTTCCACTTCCAAATGAACTGATGACCTGCCAATCTGACTGGCTGTTGCTGGTAAAGAGGTGCCAGGTCTGAGTCTCAAAACAGGGCTGACTGCTGTCCCCCCAGTCACAGAAGATGAAGAGGCCGCGGTCGCTGATGCACAAGATGGGGCAGACGGTGGTTGGGCCGGCCCGCTAGGCCGCATTGTAGCACAGTGAGCTTGCCACTGCAACTTATGCTTCATATCCATGTGACGGTTCATGCATGAAGTACTCAAACTATGGATTTTTTGGCCTCTACTTAGCTTTTGGTCACAAATGTTACAGATAACACGAGTTGGGTCATCCTTATCGATGTTAAAAAATGCCCAGGCTATGCAAGGCTTAGAACCCATGCGACCTGAAGAGCCACCTTGACTTGTGGTCAGAGGCAGAGTTGTGGTTGAGGATGCAGTTGGAGACGTGCTTCCAGTACTACGTCTCTGTCCAGGAAGGCGCACCCTGACCTCGTCGTCACTCGAATCCTCCTCCACCTCCTCTGCTGACCTCATCGACTGTCTCACTGTGGGTTGACAGTAAGTGGGATCTACAACCTCGTCATCATCACCCTGTGTGTTCTCACCCCCATCGTCCTCAGAGCCAACCTCTTCCTGCCCTGGCACAAAACTCAAGTTGTCGCTCACATCAGGTATTTGAGTCTCATCATCGTCTTCCTCATTGTCTCCACCAACAGGAGTTACAGTTTGGGAACGAGGGTCTACATTATGCTCAGAACCTTCTTCATCTGGTCCTGGATCCGACTCATAAACATTCTGGGCATCAGTGCAGATCATTTTGTCGTCTGGATTCACAGAAGCTGTGGAGACGACCTCTGATTCCCAGGCTATAGTATGAGTAAACAGCTCTGCAGACTCAACCATCTGTTCTACCCCATACTCAGATGGGCAGTTGGAGACTTGGGAGCTGTGAGGAAGCAAATGCGATTGGGGTGACACCTCTGAGGACTGGAGTTTTTGTGTTGTTGAAGTTGAGGTGGAGAGCCGACTTAAAGGAGCACTTGATATCTGTTGAAGCACCTTTTTTTTTTGTGCCTCATCTGGAATTTGTAGCGATGGGCGTGCCCTTAAGAAAGGGATTGTACCACATTGTCCACTAAAAGAAGTAGACATCTTAGTTTGGCTGGAAGATGGTCTTTCTTCTGCAGATGTTACTGTTGCTTTAACACATACCCCACGGACACAACATTTTTTTCCCTTCACAACACGCCTATTCCCCTTTCCACCAGCAGCAGGCCTTTTGCCACTCATTTTGGTGGTTACCTAATTGACAACTGTGGAGTTGTTTGAACAAAAAACGATGGCTGCAAAAAATTCTCAGTATTTGAACGCTGGTGGAGCTTTGTATAGATGGCCTAATACAATGAGTACCACAGACTGCTACTCTGCCCACAATTATTCTACAGGCAAGATGCAGATAGAAATTATTTTTTTTTAAACTCTGGTGGAGCTTTGTATAGATAGCCTAATACAATGAGTACCACAGACTGCTACTATGCCCACAATTATACTACAGGCAAGATGCAGCAAAAAATTATGAGTATTTCAACTCTGGTGGAGCTTTGTATAGATGGCCTAATACAATGAGTACCACAGACTGCTACTGTGCCCACAATTATTCTACAGGCAAGATGTAGATAGAAATTCTTTTTTTTTAAACTCTGGTGGAGCTTTGTATAGATGGCCTAATAGAATGAGTACCACACACTGCTACTATGCCCAAAATTATTGTCCAGGCAAGATGCAGATAGAATTTTTTTTTAAGGCTGGTGGAGCTTTGTATAGATGGCCTAATAGAATGAGTACCACACACTGCTACTATGCCAAAAATTATTGTCCAGGCAAGATGCAGTTAAAAATTATTAGTTATTTCAACGCTGGTGGAGCTTAGTATTGATGGCCTAATACAATGAGTACCACAGACTGTTACTATGCCCACAATTATATTACAGGCAAGATGCAGCAAAAAGTTATGAGTATTTCAACGCTGGTGGAGCTTTGTATAGATGGCCTAAAAAAATGAGTACCACAGACTGCTACTATGCCCACAATTATATTACAGGCAAGATGCAGCCAAAAATTATGAGTATTTCAATGCTGGTGGAGCTTTGTATAGATGGCCTAATAGAATGAGTACCACAGACTGCTACTATGCCCACAATTATATTAAAAATACAGCAAAAAAAGGCAGAGATGCTCACCTGCCCAGGCCTTCAAACAAATGCACTATCAGGATGCAGTGGACCCACATAGTTAAGATGACAGCAACACAGGTGCAAAAATACCGATGAGGCAACCGCTCACAACCTACCAATACATGGAGGGGGCGGCTGCTTGGTATATTGATGCACAAAGAAGACTTATATGCAGCGCCGTTCACATTATGGCAATGCACAGCATCCAGTTAAACAGCCTAGTATTTACACCCTTCTATTAGATCAGGCGGGCTGCCCAGCGCTATTAAAATGCATCCCATGTGAACAGACACCACAGTTTACAAGACCAAATGGGCCCACCTGCATACAAGTCTTCTTTGTGCATCAATAAACCAAGCAGCCGCCCCCTCCATGTATTGGTAGGTTGTGAGCGGTTGCCTCATCGGTATTCTTGCACCTGTGTTGCTGTCATCTTAACTATGTGGGTCCACTGCATCCTGATAGTGCATTTGTTTGAAGGCCTGGGCAGGTGAGCATCTCTGCCTTTTTTTGCTGTATTTTTCAATTTTTGAAGGATTTCTAAGTCCTCTTTTTGTGCTATTGCTGTTTAGTGTAGTTACTTGTAAGCGTGAGGATCCGTGAAGTGGATTACAAGCTTACGTACTTTGGCCAAAATACCAACTAATACCTCACATTATTTAATATATTTTTAATGTGTTTTTTGCACTTTATTTTACAGGGTGCAGGTGGGCCCATTTGGTCTTGTAAACTGTGGTGTCTGTTCACATGGGATGCATTTTAATAGCGCTGGGCAGCCCGCCTGATCTAATAGAAGGGTGTAAATACTAGGCTGTTTAACTGGATGCTGTGCATTGCCATAATGTGAACGGCGCTGCATACAAGTCTTCTTTGTGCATCAATATACCAAGCAGCCGCCCCCTCCATGTATTGGTAGGTTGTGAGCGGTTGCCTCATCGGTATTCTTGCACCTGTGTTGCTGTCATCTTAACTATGTGGGTCCACTGCATCCTGATAGTGCATTTGTTTGAAGGCCTGGGCAGGTGAGCATCTCTGCCATTTTTTGCTGTATTTTCCACAATTATATTACAGGCAAGATGCAGATAGAAATTATTTTTTTTTAAGGCTGGTGGAGCTTTGTATAGATAACCTAATAGAATGAGTACCACAGACTGCTACTATGCCCACAATTATTCTACAGGCAAGATGCAACAAAAAATTATGAGTATTTCAATGCTGCTGGACCTTTGTATAGATGGCCTAATAGAATGAGTACCACAGACTGCTACTATGCACAAAATTATTGTCCAGGCAAGAGGCAGATAGAAATTATTATTTTTTTAAGGCTGGTGGAGCTTTGTATAGATGGCCTAATAGAATGAGTACCACACACTGCTACTATGCCCACAATTATTGTCCAGGCGAGATGCAGATAAAATATTTTTTTTTTAACTCTTGTGGAGCTTTGTATAGATGGCCTAATACAATGAATACCACAGACTGCTACTGTGCCCACAATTATATTACAGGCAAGATGCAGCCAAAAATTATGAGTATTTCAACGCTGTTGGAGCTTTGTATAGATGGCCTAATACAATGAGTACCACAGGCTGCTACTATGCCCACAATTATTCTACAGGCAAGATGCAGATAAAAATTCTTTTTTTTTTAAACTCTGGTGGAGCTTTGTATAGATGGCCTAATAGAATGAGTACCACACACTGCTACTATGCCCAAAACTATTGTCCAGGCGAGATGCAGATAAAAATTATTTTTTTTAAACTCTGGTGTAGCTTAGTTTAGATGGCCTATTGGCCCAAGTTGACCTATCTGTCTATTTAAGACTGAGCACAGACCTGCCTGCTAAAACTGCTAGGAACTGATGTAACGTAGCCCTCAAAAGGGCTGCAATTACGAACTAGTCCCTACTCCCTAAACCTTCCTCTCTATTTCTCAGCTATTTCGCTTGCAAGTAGCAGTTGCACAATGCACACACAATATAGCGCTAACAGCAGCAGTGCCATCTAACACTGAGCTGCAGCAGTGAGAAAATGGTGCCGAGGGGGGAAATCGCTGGGTCTTATAGGGCAAGGACATGTGACATACACAGCCAATGACACATGCCCTTGCTTGTGTGAAAAAAAAGCACCTCGCTCCGTGTGTGTGCTGCTGATAGGCTGACAGACTGCACCTCCCACTGGAAATGCGGGAAAGAGAAAAAAAAATGGAGATCTTCATTATCTCTGCAGAGATCCATGCCATGCCCCTCCCCCTGCCACGCTGGACACTCAAAATGTGTATTAACAGTGATTCTCAGCATAACTGTGAAAAAATCCAGTGACGATTTAGGTGCACGAACAGTTATCGAACATAACCTCGAACAGCCAAATTTTTTACAAATCGTTCGGGTTCGTCGAAAACCAAAACAGCTCGAATTTGAGATTGGTGAACAGTTCGCTTCAAACACCGCTCATCTCTAGTTAGGGTTAGGCTTGTGGTTAGGGTTATGGTAAGGGTTGAGACTAAGGTTAGGGGTGTGTTGGGGTTAGGGTTGGAGTTAGGATTGGGGGGTTTCCACTGTTTAGGCACATCAGGGGCTCTCCAAATGTGACATGACGTCTGATCTCAATTCCAGCCAATTCTGCGTTGAAAAAGTCAAACGGTGCTCCTTCCTTTCTGAGCTCTGTCCTGCATCCAAACAGTAGTTTATCCCTACATATGAGGTATCAGCGTACTCAAGACAAATTGCAAAATAACTCTTGGGTCCAATTTCTTCTGTTACCCTTGGGAAAATAAAAAACTGGGGGCAAAAATATCATTTTTGTGGAAAAAAATATGATTTTTTATTTTTATGGCTCTACGTTATAAATTCTGTGAAGCACTAAGGCCTCTTTCACACTTCAGTCGTGTGACGTCCGCCCAAGTGTGAAAATGGCGGATCCGTCAGAAAAGTGTAAAAACGGATGTAAAATGGATCAGTTTTCTGACGGATCCGCCAAGAAGTTCTCACCCGGAAATGATGAAATTTTCGTTCCGGAAATGTAAGTATGTAAGTCTGGACCGAGGAGAGAGAGAGAGAAAGAGACCCCAGACAGTGTTGTCAGCATTATCAATGGTTTCCTATGGTGGCGAAGGATCCGCGGGCGGATTCCGTCAAAGACGGATGCCAGCGGATCCGCCGCCCATAGGCGGCCATTATACAAAATGGCGGATGCGGCGGATCCACCACACTCCGCCATTTTGGCGGACAAAAAAAACGTTGCATTGGACGTTTTTCTGAAATGACGGACGCCAATTTTTTGGCGGATCTGTCAAAAAATGGACCTAACGGACGATCAACCGTCAAAATCTGTCACTAATGCAAGTCAATGGGAAAAAAACGGATCCGCCAAAAAAAAATGGCGGATCCGTTTTTTTCACATTTTGACGGATTTTGACTGACGTCGCACGACTGAAGTGTGAAAGAGGCCTTAGCGGTTCAAAGTTCTCCCCACACATCTAGATAAGTTCCTTGAGGGGGCTAGTTTCCAAAATGTCACTACTTCTCTTCCGAGCCCCAACGTGTGCCCATACAGTAGTTTTCTCCCACATATGGGGTATCAGCATACTCAGGACAAAATGGACAACAACTTTTGGGGTCCAATTTCTCCTGTTACTCTTGGGAAAATTAAAAATTGGGACTAAAGTATCGTGTTTGTGGAAAAAATATGATTTTTTTATTTTCACTCTCGGTGTTTAGTGAAACACCTGGTGGTTCAAAGTTCTCACCACACATCTAGATAAGTTCCTTGAGGGGTATAGTTTCCAAAATGGTGTCATTTGTGTGGGGTTTCCACTGTATAGGCACATCAGGGGCTTTCCAAAAGCAACATGGCGTCCAGCGAATTCTGCGTTGAAAATGTCAAACGGCACTCCTTTCCTTCCAAGCTCTGCAATGCACCCAGTGGTTTACCCCCACATGGGGTATCAGCGTACTCAGGACAAATTGCACAACTTTTGGGGTCTTGCTACCCTTGGGAAAATAAAAATTGGAGTGAAAAGATCATTTTTGTGGAAAAAATATGATTTTTTAATTTTACGGCTCTACGTTATAAACTTGTGTGAAGCACTAGGGGGTTCACAGTGCTCACCACAGATCTAGATAAGTTTCTTAGGGGGTCTAGTTTCTAAATGGGGTCACTTGTGGGGGGTTTCCACTGTTTTGGCACATCAGGGGCTCGCCAAACGCGACATGGCATCAAATCTCAATTCCAGCCATTATTGGTTTGAAAAAGTCAAATGGCGCTCCTTCCCTTCCAAGCGCTGCCATGCGCCAAAACAGTGGTTCTCCCCCACGTATTGGGTATCAGCGTACTCAGGACAAATTGGACAACAACTTTTGTGGTCCCTTTTCTCCTGTTACCCTTGGGAAAATAAAAAAATGGTGACTAAATGATCATTTTTGTGTGAAAAAAATAGGATTTATTGTTTTCATGCCCGGGCATTATAAACTTCTGTGAAGCACTTGGGGGTTCAAAGTGCTCACCACAGATCTAGATAAGTTCCTTAGGGGGGCTAGTTTCCAAAATCGGGTCACTTGTGGGGGGTTCCACTATTTAGGACTTTATAGGCTCTGCAAACGGAACATGACACCCATCAAAGTCTGCATTCCAAAACGTCATTACTTCCTTTCTGAGTCCTGCCTTGCACCCAGTTTTTCCCCCCACATATGGGGTATCAGCATACTCAGGACAAATTGGACAACAACTTTTGGGGTCTAATTTCTTTGGGAAAAATAAAAAAAAAGGAGAGTCGGACTAAAAAATCATTTTTGTGGAAAAAAAATTTTTTTTCACACCAGTCATTACAAACTTGTTACCCTTGGGAAAATAAAAAATAGCTGGCTAAAAAAATCATTTTTGAGGAAAAAAATATTTTTTTATTTTCACGGCTCTGCGTTTATAAATTTCTGTGAAGCACTTTGGGATTCAAAGTGCTCACAACAGATCTAGATAAGTTCCATAGGGGGTCTAGTTTCTAAAATGTGGTCACTTGTGGGGGGTTTCACTGTTTAGGTACATCAGGGGCTCTCCAAACGTGACATGGCGTCCAATCTCAATTCCAGCCAATTTTGGTTTGAAAAAGTCAAACGGCGTTCCTTCCCTTACGAACCCTGCCCTGCACCCAAACAGTGGTTTTACCCCACATATGGAGTATCAGCGTACTCAGGAGAAATTGCATAACAACTTTGTCTATCCATTTTCTCCTTTTACCCTTGTGCAAATAAAAAAATTGTTTGTAAATATCATTTTTGTGACTAAAAAAGTTAAATGTTCATTTTTTCCTTCCACGTTGCTTTAGCTCCTGTGAAGCACCTGAAGGGTAAATAAACTTCTTGAATGTGGTTTTGAGTACCTGGAGGGGTTCAGTTTTTAGAATGGTGTCACTTTTGGGTATTTTCTGCCATATAGACCCCTCAAAGTGACTTCAAATGTGAGGTGGTCCCTAAAAACATGGTTTTGTAAATTTTGTTGTAAAAATGAGAAATCGCTGGTCAACTTTTAACCCTTATAACTTCCTAACAAAATAAATTTTGTTCCAAAATTGTGCTGATGTAAAGTAGACATGTGGAAAATGTTATTTATTAACTATTTTGTGTGACATATTTCTCTGTTTTAAGGGAATAAAAATTCAAATTTTGAAAATTGCAAAATTTTCTAAATTTTCACCATATTTCCATTTTTTCAAACATAAATGCAAGTTATATTGAAGAAACGTTACCACTAACATGAAGTACAATATGTCAAGAGAAAACTTTCTCAGAATCGCGAAGATCCGTTGGAGCGTTCCAGAGTTATAACCTCATAAAGAGACAGTGGTCAGAATTGTAAAAATTGTCCCGATCATTAATGTGCAAACCACCCTCGGGGAGTAAAGGGGTTAAAAATCATGGTTATTCCACAAAATATTGATTTCAGAACTCTTCCTAAATTAAATCATTAGTATTATTCTTTTTAAATGATTATGAACTTGTTTTCTTTGCATTATTTGAGGTCTGAACGCACTGGGTTTTTTTTTTCAAATTTTGACCATTTTTCTTTGTCAGAAAAAAAATACTAAATTTACTTCTTGGAAATTCAGTGACATTGTCAGAAGTTTATAGACTAAAAGAACAATTTACATTTTACTCAAAAATATACCTATAAAGAGAAAAATCAGACAAACTGTACATTTAAAAGTGGTCTCTTAATTTTTGCCAGAGCTGTATATTGAAAGAGAAGATGCTACCATCACTCTGTGTCCTTGGTAGACGTGCAGTTCTGCAACATGACAATGATTCAAAACTCACATCTATTGAATTTCTGAAGAAGAACAGGGTGAAAGTTATTCAGTGGACAATATGTCTTCTAACTATCCAACATCCAGGCTCTAAAAGAGGTCATTCTTGAAGAATAGAAAAAGATAAATATTATAATATGTCGTCTACTTGTTCTAGCTATGCCTAGAAGACTTGGTGCTGTCCTTAAAAATCATGGCGGTCATAGAAAATACTACATGTAGTTTGTTTTTGCATCAACTAATTTGAGGAAAATTGAAGATTTTGTAATGAAAGTTATATTATTAAACTTACTTTTATGTAATGCCTCAAGAAATGTTTTATAAAACTCAGTCTTGACAAAATGTTGGAAATTGATCATGTATTCAGTAAGATATTGATTAAAATCTTACTTTTCAAATGGGGTGTACTCATTTATGCTGAACATTATATTTCCCAATAAATATGTGTTTTTAATTCAAAGAGGAGAAAATCATTCTGCAGTTATTTTTACAATTCCTTCAAAGTATGGAAATTCCCCATAAGTAGTTGTTGCACGGGGCTTGATCAGATCAAAACTAGAACCATTTGGCTTTTGCAGTGACAAGTTTTTGCCTATGCATACACTCAACCATTAATTGTTAAAGGGGTTCTCCTGCCTACAGCAATGCCATTAATGTAAATGCATGTTTATGCAAAGTCCAGTAAAACTCCCAAGAAATGGATCCAATTTGTAGACTGCATCTCTCAGAGATTTATTTTAGAATACAATAAGGGATAGTTATATTTGGACCTTTATTTAATTTTCAATTAATAATATGCGGTCATCTAAAGGTGGGTGCTGTGTATTATCATTATTTATCTCATAGCCATGACTATATGGTAAATTGGGGTGCTGTACAAAATGTCTATGTTCCCATATTGACAAATCTTTGGCTTCCCCATATCCCTATATCCACATATGCACCACAGGTCTTCCGAATGTCGTTATGTGATAGGTGGACACCCAGAATGACCAGTTTCTGAAGTACAGAGATACTGTGGGCCCTTCCCTGAGTGTTAGTTCCTTTATTCCCAAACCTATATAGAAAAATTGCAATGGATCTAGTTAAGTCCTCCATTGAGCAGTAGTATATCCTAGTAGCATTCAAATACACTCCCAGCTACCCTGAGACAATACCTCTTCTAAAACAATTGCATTAGAGCCGAACATTTGTGTTCATCTGTGTATCACCCACAAACTGATGGAGTATACATAATGCAGTGGATGCTGCCTACAGTCCTATGTAACGCCACAGATAACATAGTGATAACCCTCTGTATACAGATCATGTAGTAGATGTTACCGCAGTCCCATGTAACACCGCAAATAACAATGATAAATCTCTAAGTACAGGTAAGTAGATGTTAAGTAGATGTTAGATGTTAAGTAGATGTTACTTTCAGTCCAATGTAACACCACAGATAACACAGTCATAACTCTGAATCCAGATAATGTAGCAGATGTTACCTGCAGTCCTATGTAACACCACAGATAACAGTCATAACTCTGAGTTCAGATAATATAGTAGATGTCATAGAATCATAGAATGGTAGAGTTGTTAGGGACCTCCTGGGTCATCTGGTCCAACCCCCTGCTCAAAGCAGGATTCACTAAATCATCCCAGACAGATGTATGTCCAGCCTCTGTTTGAAGACTTCCATTGAAGGAGAACTCATTACCTCTCGTGGCAGCCTGTTCCACTCATTGATCACTCTAAATGTCAAAAAGTTTTTTCTAATATCTAATCTGTCTCCTCCCATTCAGTTTCATCCCATTGCTTCTAGTCTTTCCATGTGCAAATGAGAATAAAGATGATCCTTCTACAATGTGACAGCCCTTGAGATATTTGTATACAGCTATTAAGTCTCCTCTCAGTCTTCTTTTTTGCAAGCTAAACATTCCCAAATCCTGTAACCGTTCCTCATAGGACATGGTTTGCAGACCGAACACCATCCTGGTCGCTCTTCTCTGAACTTGCTCCAGTTTGTTGATGTCTTTTTTAAAATGTGGTGCCCAAAACTGGACACAGTATTCCAGATGAGGTCTGACCAAAGAGGAGTAGAGGGCAATAATGAATTCACGTGATCTAGACTGTATGCTTCTGTTAATACATCCCAGAATTGTATTTGCCTTTTTTGCTGCTGCATCACACTGTTGACTCATGTTCAGTCTGTGATCTATTAGTATACCCAAGACTTTTTCACATGTGCTGTTGCTTAGCCTTATTCCTCCCATTCTGTATACGCTTTTTCCATTTTTATTGCCCAGATGAAGTACTTTGAATTTTTCCCTGTTAAAAACCAATCTGTTGGTTGCTGCCCACTGCTCCAGTTTATTTATATCTTTTTGAATCCTCTCTCTCTCTTCTCTAGTATTAGCTATCCCTTATAGCTTTGTGTCATCAGCAAACTTAATCAGTTTACCCTCAATTCCTTCATCTAAATCATTGATAAAGATGTTGAACAATACAGGGCCCAAAACAGAGCCTTGTGGTACCCCACTTGAGACATTCTTCCAACTGGATGTGCAGTCATTTACGACCACTCTTTGGGTCCGATCACTAAGCCAGTTATGAATCCACCTAACAGTTGACTTGTCCATTCCATACTTATTCATTTTTTCTATAAGGATTGTGTGAGATACTTTGTCAAATGCTTTGCTGAAGTCAAGATATAATATATCTACTGATCCATCCAGTCAGTGATTCTCTCATAGAAGGAAATTAAATTAGTCTGACATGACTTATTAGTTACAAACCCATGCTGACTCTGGTTAAGCACTTCATTCTTGTCCAGGTACTTACATACATGTTGTTTAATAATTTGTTCAAAGATCTTTCCTGGTATAGATGTCAGACTCACCGGCCTATAGTTCCCTCGGTCCCCTGGGTCCCCTGCAGTCCTATGTAATACCACAGAAAGCATAGTGATAATTCTGAGTGCAGTTCACATAGATATTACCTGCAGTCAGCAGTCATTCATACCACCATATTTTCCTGCTTAATGTGGGCATGCAAAGCAGCCTGGAATAAAAGATCGTTATAGATCGTTACATCCTGTGCAGGAGGAAAGCACACTGTCAGTAGCATCACGTCAGCACAGCTGCTGATTGGCCAATTGTACAGTGACATGTGGGACAGAAGGCTAGGCAGATGCTTAGTATAGAGTCGGGACCATACACTTATGATCCAAGTGACTGGTACACACCTTGCATGACTATAATCAAGCACTGCACACTCATGCAAGACAGAAATGCTGGCATCATGACAATAGTTTAGAAGGTTTAAGGCTGGGATTACATTAGGTTCTTATGATGATCTTAAGGTAAATGCTTTTGCCAATCAGCAGTCGTTTATTAGCTAACCATACTTTGTTCTCGACAAAAACAGGTCTTGTTTACACAGGTCTATGTGCTGCGGAGATCAACGATTTCACCGGATGAACAAGTGTTTTCTTCATTCATTGGTTGATTGGCAGCCTGTTTACACTGCAAAATATCAGTAAATGAGCATTGGTAGGAACACTCATTCACATGTAAATGTACCCTCAGATGCTCAAAGCAGAGATTGCAATAGATCATCTAAAGTAAAAATGTTTTTAGTGATAGATTTGGCTCCAAAAATGTAATACAAGATTTGTTTTTTACCTTCAACTTTTAACACTGAGTCTACCTCACTTTGGGTGTTTTTTCATAAAGGTGAACCAGTTTTGTGAAAACAGTATCTGATCTGTGGCTGTATGTTGTACAGCAAGATGAGCAGATTTATTTTTTGGTAGAAAATATCAGTATTATTATTACTATAATAATTGAAATCTCTAGTGTTTGTATGCATATGAATCCAGTGGGCGATCCTACACAGTGATTGACAGTCTTCCCTGTATGACTATGCATGCAGAAATAGCTGTCGAACACTGAGTAGGACCGACCATTGGACTGATGCATAAAAATACCAAGGATTTTAATGAATAAAATAGAAGTTAAGATGAATCTTTTCCATAAACTTATGCAGGTGCTTCTTACAAAATTAGAATATCATCAAAAAGTTAATATATGTCAGTACTTCAATAGAAAAAGTGAAACTCATATATTATATACAGTCATTACAAACAGCGTGATCTATTTCAAGTGTTTATTTCTCTTAATGTTGATGATTATGGCTTAGGCTTCTTTCACACATCCGTTTTTTGACGTCAGGCATGATCCGGCGTGTTGCTAAAAAAACGGATCCGGTACCGGATGCGTTTTTTTACCATTGAGTTTCATTAGCGCCGGATCGTGCCTGATGTCATTGTGTTGCATCCGTTTTGTCCGGATCCGGCGGAAATGTACATTCTGGCGGCCGGACAAAACGATGCATGCAACGTTTTTTTTGTTTACCGGAGCGGCCTGATAGTGCCTGAAGCGGTGCATCAGGCGGCCAGAAATAATAGAAGTCAATGAAATCGGATCAGACTTTTGTGCAAACCGTCAAAAGTCTGATCCGGATTCTGGAAATCTACTACTACTACTACTACTACTACTACTACTACTACATTTTCCACTGTCTCCGGACATCCAAAACCCTCTTTTTCCGGGTTCAAAAGTTCAGGTCGGATCCAGCAAAAAAACGGATCCGTTGCATCAGTTTTTTCATTTCAGCGCCAGATCCGTCCCTTCAGGTGTTCGACGGATTATGCCTGACACAAAAAAACGGATGTGTGAAAGAGGCCTAACAGCCAAAAAAATCCAAAAGTCATTGTCAATATCTCAGTAAATTAGAACAATTAAGAAAAAACAACTGCAAAGGCTTCCTAAGCGTTTAAAAAGGTCCCTTAATCTGTTTCAGTAGGCTCCACAATCATGGCGAAGATTGCTGACTGGACAGATGTCCAGAACTCAGTCATTGACACATGCCACAAGGAAAGTAAGCCACAAAAGTTAATTGCTAAAGAAGCTGGCTGTTCACAGAGTGCTGTATCCAAGCATATTAATGGAACAAACACTGAGTGGAAGGAAAAAGTGTGGTAGAAAGAGGTGCACAAGCAACCGGGATAACCGCAGCCTTGAGATGTCAATTTGTGCATGCGCTGCCACTGGCGACCCATTTTCCAAAAGCTCTCCTAGGCAACTGAATGTGGGAGGGGATTCTGCTAAAGGGGCACTGACGTATAACTGGCACCTAGGATCGCCGCACTCTTGCCACCGCCAACCTCCTGAAGCAGCGACTCTTCTTCCTGTGACCCCGCCCCACCACTGCCACCTACAGATAAGCCACTGTTAAAACAGATTTTAAGTCGCACAATTTAAAAAAACAAAATTGTTCCTATTTTGCACACCAAATTTTTATTAAAAGAAACAACAAACATGATACAAGAATCCAAGAGAAAAATACAAGAGCTCCCAGCTATTTTGGAGCTTTTTTTGGAGAATACCATGCTATTTTTTTAATTTATTTATTTTATTACTGAGTCTCTAAGGTCACAGACAATTTATTTTTATGCCAACACAGCCTTGTGTGAGGACTTATTTTTTTGCAGAACTAGCCATATTATTCAATAGCAACATTTTGGGTTACTTATAAGATATTGAAAAACTTTTATTTTTTGCTAAAAAAAATAGAAAAACCTAATTCTTTTTTTTTTTTTTTGCAGGTTGTTTTTTGTTTTTTTTTAGACTGTTTATTGTGCATTCAATTAATTTGCTACTAGGGGACAGTGTGATTATTATACACAGTGTAGCCATTTATCTTTTTAAGTTTTGCTATCATTTCACAAATTTGTTTTTAAGCCATCATACTGTAAGGCGGCTAGGGTGGTAGTCGTGGCAACGAGCTGTAGTGTTCCCACACCCTGGCACCCTATAGATGAAATACAAAGTCCTTTCTGTTGTGTGTGCAGTGTGTGCAGCAGACTACTCACTTCAGGTGCTGGAGTCCCCTCGATCTCTGTCACTCCAGCTTTCTTGTTTCCAGGTTCCATAAAACACTGCAGAGTCAGAGTCCTTTTCAAACAGTTCAACTTTACTCATAACATGGGCACACATCGCTTTGGCAGCACAATTCCCACAGAGCCTCTTATCATGCACTTTCTCTGCCTTCCAGGCAGACTCCATTCTTTCTGTATCCTCTCTGTTCTCCCGGCAATCCCTGCAGTCTCTCTGGACAATCCATGTCCTATCCGTACTTCCTGCATCACCAGCTCCCTGTTACCCCCTCACCTGGTTCCAATAAAGAAGGGTGCCAGGAGTGCCATCCTAATGACTCCCACCCTGGTCATAGACCCCAGATCCTTCCTTAGGATGGTCCTGCTGAGCTGGTTCCCATCTGCACTACTCTCCAGCCTGGGGCCCCTTACTGACATCTGCAGCTTTATCCCCATGGCCTGTCACTGTCTCCTGCACTGCTTGCACCCTGCACTTGGGCAGGCTGCCCGGGCTTCTGACTCTAATCAGGAAGTATCCTGACTATACTTCCCTGCTCTGTGTTGTTCCTCCCATTTAGTTACTCCTGTGCTGTCTATCTATAATGTGCCCCCGCTATTCTACCCCACTATGGTCCTGTTCTAGCCCTAATCTTATAACAGTACATGACATCACAATATATAAACATTACATTACATTAATAACAATGAGGTGCCGCATGTAACCGTGCAAAAGTGAGCAGGTTGCGGGATGCAGTGACGGACAGGATGCAGATAATAATAATAATCTTTATTTATATAGCGCCAACATATTCCGCAGCGCTTTACAGTTTAACAGTTTCAAAACACAAGTCATAAGTAACAGCGTTAACAATACAATAATTAAAGCAAAATAAGATGACCCTGCTCGTGAGAGCTTACAATCTACAATGAGGTGGGGGAGATACAAAGTACAGGTGTGTATATACAATGGTGTATTTACAATGATGGTCCAGCCATCTTGAGGGAGTGAGGGATGGATGATCAAGGGTTATCAAGGGTTAACAGGTTTTAATAAAACATGGAGTTACTCCACACAGGGAGATAGGTAAACGTGAGGTAAATAACATGCAGTACAGAGAATACAGGAGTTTGGTTGAGGGGAAATCAACGTAGGAATAAAGAGTGAAACTGTTCTCAAAGTAGTCACTTATCAATCAGACGTTTTCCTGTCAGAATAGGTCCCAGAGCAGATGACAGCACCAACAGCTGTCGGCACAACGTAGATCCAGTGGGGTCCTGAAAAAGGCGATGATACGTTGCCGGCTGACAACGTTGAGTCTTTGAAACGTCCCGTGGATTCCTCAGTAAGGAGACTCCTGTGGCCGGCAATGTATAGGCCACAGTCCTGTCAAAATTAAGCGAGGCTCAACGAATATTTCCCTCCCCCAGGGATTTAGGAAGCAGTACCCGGTCAATGTCTCAGTCCCTGTTAGGCGGCACCCACACAGCACTGACTGTTACAGAGTGATTGGGCACCTGGATGTCTGGGAGCCAACCTGTACACGCCGGGCTTCTTGGTAGAGTCTCTGAGGTTGGTCTTTCTCACAACCGGCTGCGCGTCTCCGCTTCTAACAGTCCCCAAAAAAGGAGCTCTCTCCTCAGCCATGCGCTGCACCTTTCTGCCAACTCCGTCTGTTCCCACGTGCTGTGTTGTCCCTGGTAACGCTTAGCCACACCACCTAGGTCCTAAGGAAGGTCCTGCCGGCTAAAGCTTCCCCCGGGAACAGGGGATGCACTTTCATCAGTTCCGGCCCCAGCCATCCCCCTTACACAAACAGCATCCATGATAGAGTAGGTACATGAAGTTCCTCACCACTTCCTTACAATACTTTGAAAGCCATAACTTTTTTGTTAAGGGATCCATGGGGCCATAGTTGTGCATCCATCTGCCATGACAATATATCAGCATCATGGAGGGTGATGATGGGCTGATGGAAAGAACCCCATCTTTCAATCTAGATGCTGTCGTCACTGACACCTTGGACATTCAAGGGGCTTAATTTCTTTTGCTTGCTTATGTTGTGCCAATATATTTCACAGAACTTTACATGCATTTTCAGCACATTCTGTGTCTCAATTGGAGCTTACAACCTAAACTCTATATCAGTATGTCTATTGGAGAGTGAAGGATTTTAAATCAGAACTCATTTACCCTCTATAGAGCAGGAATTAAATCCTACTCATTATAGATATGTCAACTAACTTTAAAGGAGCTTTGCCATTATTGATCTTCAGGCTCCCCTGCCTCCTAGTTTCCTGATAGCTGGAGAGCAGCGTGCTTCTAATGGTTGTCACTTTGCGCTGTTGACATCACTGAGCCCCCAGTCTGAACTGTGTGCTCTACTATGCTGCTAGCAGAGGCAGCTTTGTCTTTGCAGCAAGGCTGGCTCCGAGTTTTAGTGGACCCCGGGCGAAAGAGTCACAGTCGGCACCTTTTACACACACCACAATTCATGGTGCACAGATACAGCAGAGAAGTATAGGTATAGTACACATGGCGCTATATAAATGAGTAAAATAAATAAAATACAATAAGCAGACACGCATATTATACACAGACATGCGCACACACATGTAGACATGGGCCCACACATGCAGACCTACAATACGTAGATACATACATATACATATTTGAAGACAAATTCACAAAAATACATAGATATATACAGTCATACACACTGATATACACATCATATATGCATACACAGACATACAGACAGATTTGAAATATTTTTAATATGAGGAAGTCGGCAACAAGCCTCACTCACCTCCCCCCTAGCTTGTCTTCCATCCAGCTCCTCAAGAATGTGGCTTTGGAGGGCACGCTGCTTGAGCAGTCACTTAAATGAAAATGGCCACGCTAATAATGATGTGGCCGGGTCAGCACTGTGCCTTTAATTTTGCTTAGTGTGTTGGCCCGGAAGCGTAATTGCTAGCAAACACAGCTGCACAGTGCACTGTGCGTGCCCATGTCTGTTTAAATGACAGCTCAAGCAGTGATGAAAAAACGGGTGGCCCTGCACAGCAGCTGGGGGAGCGGCCCTGCCCACTGGTGTCCCAACTGCTAGCAGGCCCCCCCATTTGTCCAGTACCCCTGTCGGGTGCGCCGAGTACTGATGCCAGCCCTGCTTTGCAGGATTGGAGGAGTGCAGGGAGCTGTAAAGTAGACAATTAAAAATTCATTCAACCTTAAAAATGGAAAAGATTTTTAATAGCAAATTGCAAAGTTGTTTGTTTTTACATGCATTTTGCAATTTTACACATTCAATAAAATGATATAACTCCTTTAAAAGTTTAACCGTGTGTGTATTTTGGAGGAAACTGTAAAAACATATGGCTGGAGTTTCATGGCTGCCGATCCAATATTAATCTAGCAGACTTCAGCTTCTTAGCATCTGGCAGCTAAAGGAAATATTGTAATGCTATAACACAGCAATCAAGACTGAAGCGTTTAGTTTCCTGAAACCTAAGTAGATACATCAAGAACTCCTTTCAGCCACCTTAGTGAAAATTTCCCATTTTATCCAGTTCACATAATGATGATGATTAAGGAAAAGCCTAGAAAGTGTGAATGCCAACTGTGCCAAATGACATCAGATCCAATTATCTAAGAAAAATACTAGACTCAGAATTGATTAGCATGAAATAAAACATCTTTCTTTACCAAGTCTCTTTGTTTTTGAAGAAAAAGAAAAGTCAAGGCAAACGTCACTTCAAATAACAGTTACTGTATATTTTTACTCTATTTTGTACAGCTCTGCTTTCCAGGGGATACACTAGTCTGTGTGTATTACAACAAGAATGTAATTAATCCATGCCGATGATTTTTTTTCTGTTGTTTGCTGACAAGTTTAGAATATGTCAAGCCTTATGCAAAGTGGGATCATCATACCTCAATTTTCCTAATATCCCAACCTAGTGTGGTGACAATTATCTCAGCAAAGGTATTGCTTGAAGAACATCTCTAGATACACATTGCAGATTCTTGTGTCATGTCAAAGAGTTCGACATCTGCTCCTACTGAGAACTTCCATAGGCATTTTTCCCCCTGTTAATAATAGGTAGCCAAGAATATGAAATCATATTGAAATGTGAATGTAGCAGCATACATAAACATGCTTCCTGTTTAAGTGTGTGAAGCATTATAAGTTGTCCTAGACATCAAATACCAGAAACTTCCAAATGCAAACTTTGTTACATGTCTATTTCCTAAACCATCTTCTGTCTTGAATTATGGCTCTTTTTCCCTAAGAGTCAGACTTTGGTGGTGTTCAAAGCTATGGTATGTTTTTACAGATCATGACATACTTGACAACCTGCAAAAGTTTCTTAAATTTTCCAGTCTCCTACATTGTGTTAAAATATTTTTGGCCAACTCCTTTTAACAGTGGTAATTAATCTTTTTTATGCTTAGCTCTCTTGGTCCTTGGGCCTGTTCCAATGTTTCAAGGAGTTGGAATGTGGATTTTCATTTATCCTTTCTAAAACCTTGATCTTTTATTTATCAGCAATGGGATTGCTTGGGATGATCATCCAATGACATAATCCAGTCTTGGACTATCTTGTTAGAATTGTCCTCACATTTTTATCTGGCATACTTTGGTATACTGCAAATATGAATTCATTTTATTCATTTTGAATCTTTTGCTTGAAAGCCATCCAAGTCTTCTGGCTGCAAAACAAGCCAACATTATCACCTTTTCGCCACCATACTTCATAGTTGATATAAGGTTCCTATCATCAAGCATGTTATAAAACCATGTACAAATGTTGACTGTTAAATGATTATCATGATGTAGTTTTTGGGTTGTCTCCAAACCTAGGATTGCATGGCATCCTAGCATCTAAGAATGATGTTTAGTTTAGTGTGATCAATTTCTCCAAGGCTGATAGGTTGCATATTTTTGACAAATACACATACAGTGGCATGTAAAATTTGGGTACCCCTGGCCATAATGACTGTAATTGTGAACAATTAAGCAAGTTGAAGATTTAAAGATCTCTAAAAGGCCTAAAGTTAAAGGGAATCTGTCACCCTAAATTGGCGGGATATTTAAATGATGTTAGTCAGGTCAGATGGGCGGTGTTTTGGGTACTTGCCTTAACATATTGTTCGCCGCTGTCTCCATTATTTCTGGGAATTGTAGTCGTTGCCCTCCAAATAACGCACCTGCGTATTGCAATCTTGAATTGCGCACGCGCAGTATGCTTTGCCCGCAGATTGCAATGTGCAGGCGCGTTATATGGAGGGCAACGACTACAATTCCCAGAAATAATGGAGACAGCGGCGAACAACATGTTAAGGCAAGTACCCAAAACTCCGCCCATCTGACCTGACTGCCATCATTTAAATATCCCGCCAATTTAGGGTGACAGATTCCCTTTAAAGATGACCTATTTCATTTGTATTTGGCAAAATATATATATTTTTTCAACTGTTACATTTTAAAAATTATGAAAAAGGAAAATGAGCCAGTGCAATAGTTTGGCACCCTGAATGGTTAGTATCTAGTAGAATCAGCTTTTGAAAGTATCACAGAAATTTTTTCCAGTTTTGTGAGATTCCTTTTTCATATTACATGCACTGCTATTTTACTATTTTGAGGTCTAGCCACAGATTTTCAATGATGTTCAGGTCAGGGGACTGTGAGGGCCATTGTAAAACCTTCAGTTTGCATTTTTTGAGGTCTATTGTGGATTTTGATGTGAGCTTAGGATCATTATCCATTTGTAGAAGCCATCCTCTTTTCAACTTAAGCTTTTTTACAGATCGTGTTTTGTTTGCAATAAAAATTTGTTGCAATTTTACTGAAACCATTCTTCCCTCTACCCATGAAATGTTCCCCATTCCATTGGCTGCAACACAACCCCAAAACATGACTGATCCACCCCCATGCTTAGTGGTTCTTGAGATATTCTTTTCCTGAAATTCTGTGTCCATTTTTTTCCACACATACCTTTGATCATTGTGGCCAAAGAGTTCTATTTTAAACTCATTGGACCACAAAATGGAAATGGAAAGACATGTAGGCAGAATCGAGAGACATGGGGGCAGAATGGAGATGTGGGGACAGTATGGAGAGACATGGGAGTAGTATGCAGTCACATCGGGACAGAATGGAATCACATGAGGCAGGATGAGGTCACATGGGGCAGAATGGAGTTACATGGAGGCAGGATGGAGACATATGGGGTCAAGAATGGGACTGCACAAGGGGCCTGGAATGGGACACTACAAAGGGCCAGGAATGGGACACCACAAGGGGCTAGGAATGGGACACCACAAGGGGCTAAAAATAAGACACCATCAGCGGCCATGAATGAGACATGTGGGGTCCAGAATGGAGTACATATGGGAGCAGGACACTATTACTGAAGGGGCCAATTAAGGGATATTACTACTGCTGTGATTCATTTAATTTTTGAGGATACGATTTCCAGTGAGGGGGGGTCCTGTTACTGTGCAGGGTGACACTGTCACTTTTTTCTTTATCCAGCATAGTGTAAAAGTTGGGGAAAAATTATGGTATGTTGCTTTAGATAACTGTTTTTTCTGCAAAAATGAGTCCTGGCTGGAAGAAGTGATGGCGGTCTGTACTGGATGAAGAAGAAAAGCAAAGATAAAGGACTTCAGCTAGAGACATCACCGGTGAGTCAATGTGTTACCTGTACCCTGACACTATACTCTATATACCATGTACAGAGCTCCTGTGTATAAAGTCACTGGTGATCACTGTATTACCTGTGCACTGACACTATACAGTATACAGAGCGTCTATGTATAATGCCACTGGTGATCCCTGTATTACCTGTACACTCACACTATATACAGAGCTCCTGTGGATAATGTCACAGTGATCACAGTATTACCTGTACACTGACACTGTACACTGTATACTATGTACATTGCTACTGTGTATAATGGCACTTGTGGTAATAGCAGTATTGTATTTTTTTATTAATGATCAGCATTGTAGTATTCGGTCACTATGTGGTGGTAATATGTGGTCTGGTCATAGTATGGTGGTATGGTGGTATTTGTCCTTGTATGTAGTATTATTCGGTCACTATGTGATGGTAATATGTGGTCTGGCCATGGTGTGACGGTATTTGTGTCTTGTATATGGCATTAATGAACATTTTAAAACATGTATGTATCATATTCTCTTAAAGAAAAATAAATAAAAGTATATCTAAAAAGAGTATTAGATATTTTCAGAAATGTTTAAAAGTAGGCCCTGCCAAAAGAGTCTACCTTGTCATGATGGCGGCATAAAATATCTTTTGTCCAAAACAAAAGCTGATGCCTATGTATGCGATATGGTGTTCGATGGAAAATAGTGATGAGCGAGCACTAAAATGCTCCGGTGCTCGTTGCTCGGGTCGAGCAAATCGGAATGCTTGGGTGCTCAACCCAAGTAACGAGCCCAATGTAAGTCATGGGAAAACTGAGCTTTTTTGCCGCAACCCCTCCCAAGGTCTTTTTAGGGTATCAAAACGTTGGAAATCTATGGGAACAGTGCACAAATGACATGAGAACATCATGGGAAAGACCCTGGAAGCATTTCAGACTCATAGTTCACTGCTGTGAACAATGTTGTCAGAGTGTTACGCCACTTTTACAGGCGCACACTAAAACATAAAAAACTAAATCAAAATGGATTTTCCTGGGAAATATTTAAAGGAAAATCCATTCCAGGGTACAGATATGTATGTAATGCAAAATAAATAGCCCCCCCCCAAAAAAAAAATGTACCTCCACCACTTGCGCTATGTTTACACATTGCCTTTTTGATGCGTTTTTCAACTTTAGCATTTCTTTCAAGCATTAAATGCATTAACATGGAAATGTCATTTTAACATTTAAAAACCTTAGCTGGTCATGTGGTGTGTGACACATCATCAGACACATCCTGTTTCATTTATGAAGGAGGGACTCTGAAAGTCACAAAGCCTATTTTTTTAGGGGCATCAGGCGGCATTAATATTCTTAAAGGGACATCAGCCGGCTATGCTTTGTTGTTCCTATTATTAAATAGTGGGTCTCCTATACTGTTATTGCCTATGCATTGAATGCAGGGGCTGCCTAAAATTTGGCGCACCCCAATAACCCTTTGAACAGACGTCCTGGATGGCCACCTGAAAGCATTGTTCCCATTATTAGTAATTTGGAACTCCCATACTGTATGCCTATGCATTGAATGCAAGGCCCAACTTGCCACAAAGTTACACACACCCCAATAACCCTTTGAACCGATGTCTTGGATGGCTACATGAAACAAAAGTTCACATTTTCATTTGGTACTGCTACACTGTTTGCCTATGCATTGCGTGCAAGGCCCGCATTGACCCAAAGTTACACGCACCCCAATAACCCTTTGAACCGACGTACTGGATGGCCATATGAAACCAAAGTTCCCATCATTATTTATTTGGTACTGCCATACTGTTTGCCTATGGATTGAATGCAAGGTCTGCCCTGCCCCAACGTTACACGCACCCCAATAACCCTTTAAACTGACTTCCTGGATCGCTACATGAAACCAAATTTCCCATTATTAGAAATTTGGTTCTCCCATACTGTTTGCAGGCTATGCAATTAAATCAAGTCCTACCCCAAATTTGCATGCACACCAATCCCACTTGGAAAAAACGTGGAGGAGGTCATCATAAAAAATGTTTCCTATTATAAAGGAGCTGGTCTCCTATACTTGTAATGCCCATATGTGCTAACAAACATTTCCCCCTGGGGGGTAGAGATCAACATACTGTGTAAACATTTTTTTTACGGGCATCAAAAACACCCTTGAAAACAATAACGTAGCTGTTGCATCACGGAACACGTTCACCCTGGTGTTCTAGTGGTGGTGTCTGAAAAATATGTGGAGGATGTGTGGTAACTCACAAAGGGGCCATTTCTATGGGATACCGGATATATAGTGTGTAGTGTTGAGCAATACTGCCAGATATCCAGAAATATTGGATTGGATTGGATCGGCCCGATACTCAAAAAGTATCGGGTATCGCCGATTCCGATACCAGAAACCCAATGCAAGTCAATGGGACAGAAATATCGTAATTAAAAAAAAACACTTTCTTTCCTTGTAAACACTAGATATACACACATAGAATACATATATATATTTATATATATATATATATACACATGTCATTGTGACATGTATATATACATATATTTATAGTTCATACACTTCTACATAGTAAATAGCTCTGATTCAATTGCCAGGCAATGCCAGCTTTTGTGAATTGACAGAACCACCCGACATGAAATGACACATGGTTTACATAGAGTTAACCATGTCTTTTCATGTAGTTTGATATATGGTTTTCACTAACAATTGCATGTGTGTATGTGTGCAAAATTTCACACATGTAGGGGTTAATTAAAGGTGTAAATTCGTTGTAAAAAAACACATTTTTTTGCTACGAATTTACACCTTTAATTAACCCCTACATGTCTGAAATTTTGCACACATACAGTCATGGCCAAAAGTTTTGAGAATGACACAAATATTATATTTTCACATGATCTGCTGCCCTCTGATTTTTATGTGTGTTTGACAGATGTTTTTATGACAGACAGAAATATAATAATTGCAAACATATGAGTAACAAAAGCTTATATTGACAGTTAGAATGAGTTAATGCAGCAAGTCAATATTTGCAGTGTTGACCCTTCTTCTTCAGGACCTCTGCAATTCTCCCTGGCATGCTCTCAATCAACTTCTGGACCAAATCCTGACTGATAGCAATCCATTCTTGCACAATCAATGCTTTCATTTTGTCAGAATTTTTAGGTTTTTGTTTGTCCACCCATCTCTTGATGATTGACCACAAGTTCTCAATGGTATTAAGATCTGGGGAGTTTCCAGGCCATGGACCCAAAATCTCTATGTTTTGTTCCCTGAGCCATTTAGTGATCACCTTTGCTTTATGGCAAGGTGCTCCATCATGCTGGAAAAGGCATTGTTGATCGCCAAACTGCTCTTGGAGGGTTGGGAGAAGTTGCTCTTGGAGGACATTCTGGTACCATTCTTTATTAATGGCTGTGTTTTTAGGCAAGACTGTGAGAGAGCCGATTCCCTTGGCTGAGAAGCAACCCAACACATGAATGGTTTCAGGATGCTTAACAGTTGGCATGAGACAAGACTGGTGGTAGCGCTCACCTTGTCTTCTCCAAATGAGGTGTTTTCCTGATGTCCCAAACAATCGAAAAGGGGATTCATCAGAGAAAATAACTTTACCCCAGTCCTCAGCAGTCCACTGCCTGTACCTTTTGCAGAATATCAGTCTGTCCATGATGTTTTTTCTGGAGAGAAGTGGCTTCTTTGCTGCCCTCCTTGAGACCAGGCCTTTCTCCAAGAGTCTCTGCCTCACAGTGCGTGCAGATGCACTCACACCTGCCTGCTGCCATTCCTGAGCAAGCTTTGCACTGCTGGTAGCCCGATCCCGCAGCTGAAACACTTTTAAGAGACGGTCCTGGCGCTTACTGGTCTTTCTTGGGCGCCCTGGAGCCTTTTTGGCAACAATGAAACCTCTCTCCTTGAAGTTCTTGATGATGCGATAGATTGTTGACTGAGGTGCAATCTTTCTAGCTGCGATACTCTTCCCTGTTAGGCCATTTTTGTGCATTGCAATGATGACTGCATGTGTTTCTTTAGAGATAACCATGGTTTACAGAAGAGAAACAATGATGCCAAGCACCAGCCTCCTTTAAAAGTGTCCAGTGGTGTCATTCTTACTTAATAGTGTTGAGCGATACTGCTCGATATCTAAAAATATCGTATCGAAATGGTATCGCCGATATCACTAAATATCGTCGATATCCGATTCCGATACCGGAAGTCCAATGTAAGTCTATGGGAACAAAATATCGCAACTAAAAAAAACCTTTATTTCCTTGTAAACACTAAATATACACACATAGAATACATATATATATATATATATATATATATATATATACATGTCATTGTGACATATATATATACATATATGTATAGTTTATACACTTCTACATAGTAAAATATCCTCTGATTCAATTGCCGGGTAAAGCCGGCTTCTGTGAAAAGACAGAAGCACCCGACATGAAATGACACTTGGTGTACATAGGGTTAACCATGTCTTTTCATGTCGTTTGCAATCTGATTTGCACAAACAATTACATCAGTCTATGTGTGCAAAATTTCACACCTGTAGGGGTTAATTAAAGGTGTAAATTCGTTGTTAAAAAAACTGACTTTTTTACTGCGAATTTACACCTTTAATTAACCCCTACAGGTGTGAAATTTTGCACACATAGACTGATGTAATTGTTTGTGCAAATCAGATAGCAAAGGACATGAAAAGACATGGTTAACCCTATGTACACCAAGTGTCATTTCATGTCGGATTCTGCATTTTCACAAAAGCCGTCAATTGAATTAGCGGCTATTATACTATGTAGAAGTGTATGAACTATAAATATATATATATGTGTCACAAACTCAATGACATGTATATATATATATATGAGGTGTAAAATTGCTGAAAAAAAATGCGTGGGCTCCCGCCCTATTTTCGCAACCAGACAGACAAAGCCAGTGAGTGGGGGCAGATAATAATAGCCCAGAGAGGGACCATTATTTTTGCCCCCCCCGGCTACTAACATCTGCCCCCAGACACCCCAGAAAGGGCAAATCTCTAATTAGATTTGCCCTTTCTGGCACTTTGCCCGTCTATTCCCATTGCCCTGTAGCGGTGGCGAATGGGTTAATAAGGGGTTAAAATGACCTTGCAATTGAAAGGTCACTTTAAGCCAGGTTAATAATTGAGAGCTGTCAATTAGACAACTATCAATTATTAATCCTATTGTATGAAAGAAAAATCAAACACACACACTTTAATAAAAAGAAGTTTAATGAAATAATCACACAGTTTTTGACCATATTTTATTTACCTGCTAAAACCATTTCCTGTAATAAAAATAAAATAATAAAGCAAAATTATTCTTACCTATCCCATGCACAGTCAGATCCCACGGTGTAATCCTTCAGAAAGGGTTAATGTTTACTGCAGGGACCGCAGCTAATGCTGCAGCCTCACAGTAAACCCCCAAATGAATGAGCTCCTCTCCTGGCTGACAGGAGAGGAAGTGGAAAGCTTAATTGATTGCTTTCCACTTTCACTTCAGGTCAGCCAGGGACACCATCAGTGACGTCAGAGGGAACTGATTAACAAAAATAGGGGTTCCCTTCGAAAAAAAAATGGCTTGGGGTCCCCCCTATTTTTGTTAACCAGCCAGATGAAGCAGACCGCTGAGGCCTGGATTTTCAGGCTGTTAAGGAGCCAAGATCCATGGACCTTGCCAGCCTGATAATACCAGGCCACAGCAGTCTGCATATCTTGGCTGATTAACAAAAATAGGGGATCCCCTCGAAAAAAATTGGCGTGGGGTCCCCCCTATTTTTGTTAACCAGCCAGATGAAGCAGACCGCTGAGGCCTGGTTTTTCAGGCTGGTAAGGATCCAATATCCATGGACCTTGCAAGTCTGATAATACCAGGCCACAGCAGTCTGCTTAGCTTGGCTGGTTAACAAAAATAGGGGATCCCCTCGAAAAAAAAACGGCATAGGGGTCCCCCTATTTTTGTTAACCAGCCAAGTAAAATGCAGACTGCTGCGGCCTGGTATTAAAAGACTGTCAAGGCCCATGGATTTTGGCCCTCAACAGCCTGATAATACCAGGCTACAGCAGCCCCACATTTGGCGCATCAAAAGATGTGCCAATTGTGGCACTTTACCCGGCTCTTCCCACTGCCCTGTAGCGGTGGCAAGTGGGGTAATAAGGGGTTAATGTCACCGTTGATTGCACGGTGACAATAAGCCCGGTTAATAATGGAGAGGTGTCAATAAGACACCGATCCATTATTAATCCCAAAGTTATTAAATGTATAAAAAAAAGACAAAGCAAGAAATAAGTCTTTTAATGAAATAAAAGAGACAACACAGTTTTCATTAATTTTATTATACACTCATTCCTGCGACGCCATCGATCTCCTGTAAAAAAAGAAAAAAAAAAACCAACAGTATACCACCTGTCCGACGCAGTCCATAGTAACGACAGTCCCACGACGATCCAGCTCTGCTACATCGCAATGACAGGTAGAGCCTGTCATCGCAACGCAGCACAGCTGATTACCTGCTTCCCCGGCGGTGACGTCATCGGACTGACTGCTTTACGGCCGGGATTACCCAGCAGTCACTGCAGTTATCCGCGAGAAACTGCATGTGACCGCCGGGGAAAGATGATGGCGGCCATGAAGCAGTCCAGCCCGTGACCGCCGGAGATCTTCTGCCAGGTAAGTGCCGCTGACTCCTGACAGACCCGACCGACGGACACTGACAGACCCGACCGACGGACACTCACAGACCCGACCGACAGACACTGACAGTGACAGTGACAAATCCGATTCCGGTATCCGATATGACGAAAATATCGGTATTCGTAATCGAAATTCCGATACAGCTAATATCGGCCGATATCCGATATTTGCAGTATCGTATCGCTCAACACTATTACTTAATCATGACAGATTGATCTCCAGCCCTGTTAGGCCATTTTTGTGCATTGCAATGATGACTGCACGTGTTTCTTTAGAGATAACCATGGTTTACAGAAGAGAAACAATGATGCCAAGCACCAGCCTCCTTTAAAAGTGTCCAGTGGTGTCATTCTTACTTAATCATGACAGATTGATCTCCAGCCATGTCCTCATCAACACCCACACCTGTGTTAATGGAGCAATCACTGAAAAGAGGTTAGCTGGTCCTTTTAAGGCAGGGCTGCAATGATGTTGAAATGTGTTTTGGGGGATGAAGTTCATTTTCTAGCCAAATATTGACTTTGCAAGTAATTGCTGTTAAGCTGATCACTCTTTATAACATTCTGGAGTATATGCAAATTGCCATTAGAAAAAGTGAAGCAGTAGACTTTGTAAAAATTAATATTTGTGTTATTCTCAAAACTTTTGGCCATGACTGTACACTCATGTAATTGTTAGTGAAAACCTATATATCAAACTACATGAAATGACATGGTTAACTCTATGTAAACCATGTGTCATTTCATGTCGGGTCTGTAATTTCACAAAAGCCAGCAATTGAATTAGCGGCTATTATACTATGTAGAAGTGTATGTACTATAAATATATATACAGCCATGGCCAAAAATTTTGAGAAGGACACAAATATTATATTTTCACATGATCTGCTGCCCTATGGTTTTTATGTGTGTTTGACAGATGTTTTTATCACAGACAGAAATATACTTGCAAACATATGAGTAACAAAAGCTTATATTGACAATTAGAATGAGTTAATGCAGCAAGTCAATATTTGCAGTGTTGACCCTTCTTCTTCATGACCTCTGCAATTCTCCTTGGCATGCTCTCAATCAACTTCTGGACCAAATCCTGACTGATAGCAGTCCATTCTTGCACAATCAATGCTTTCATTTTGTCAGAATTTTTAGGTTTTTGTTTGTCCACCCGTCTCTTGATGATTGACCACAAGTTCTCAATAGGATTAAGATCTGGGGAGTTTCCAGGCCATGGACCCAAAATCTCTATGTTTTGTTCCCTGAGTCATTTAGTTATCACCTTTGCTTTATGGCAAGGTGCTCCATCATGCTGGAAAAGGCATTGTTGATCGCCAAACTGCTCTTGGAGGGTTGGGAGAAGTTGCTCTTGGAGGACATTCTGGTACCATTCTTTATTCATGGCTGTGTTTTTAGGCAAGACTGTGGAGGGCCGATTCCCTTGGCTGAGAAGCAACCCCACACATGAATGGTTTCAGGATGCTTAACAGTTGGCATGAGACAAGACTGGTGGTAGCGCTCACCTTGTCTTCTCCGAATGAGGCGTTTTCATGATGTCCCAAACAATCGAAAAAGGGATTCATCAGAGAAAATAACTTTACCTCAGTCCTCAGCAGTCCACTGCCTGTACTTTTTGCAGAATATCAGTCTGTCCATGATGTTTTTTCTGGAGAGAAGTGGCTTCTTTGCTGCCCACCTTGAGACCAGGCCTTGCTCCAAGAGTCTCCGCCTCACAGTGCGTGCAGATGCACTAACACCTGCCTGCTGCCATTCCTGAGCAAGCTCTGCACTGCTGGTAGCCCGATCCCACAGCTGAAACACTTTTAAGAGACGCTCCTGGCGCTTGCTGGTCTTTCTTGGGCGCCCTGGAGCCTTTTTGGCAACAATGGAACCTCTCTCCTTGAAGTTCTTGATGATGCGATATGTTATGTTTCGGTAGCTGAGGAGTGCAGGTAAAAAAGGCAATACACCAGAGCAGTTGGAATCTATGAGATTGCAGTACCCTGACTAACCACCACAACTAGAGGCAGCCGTGGAGCGTTCCTACGTTGGTCCTAGATGCCTCGTCACAGCCTGAGAAACTAACTACACCTAAAGATAGAAAGAGGAAAGCTATCTGCCCCGGAGCAGATCCCCAAAGAACATAGAAAGCCCCCAAACATGTAATGGCGGTTAGACAAGAAGAAATACTGACACAGACAGAAAATAGTATGAGCAAACGTTGGGGCCCAAACTACCTAAATAGAAAAGGATAGGAAGGGCACTTACTGCAATCCCAAAAAACCCTGAAAAGCACCAACTCTACTAATTTCAAAAACACCTGAGATCACACGACCTCTACCACCTAAATTAGTTCTCTGGTGTAACAAAATCAAAACAGCAGCCACTGAAAAAACTGGAAAAAGCAAATGTACAAACATCAGTGGCTGAACTAAATTGAGAGGGCAAAAGCCCCCGGAGGGGACCCTGAAGGCCCCCAAAAAAGTGCAGGACAAAATGCAAAAATCAAGCACAAAAACAAAAAGAAGAAAATGTCTTATCTGTTAGCAGGAGATGCAGACACGACACAGCAGGCTACAAAGGAAACAGGAATCAAGGATTGAGACCAGAACAATTGATCACCGGCAACCCTGATGGGAAGGCGACTCCCTTATATAAGACCAGTCAGTAACACCTGATTCCCAATCCTCACAATCTTCACTGGACAGTCCAGTACCGCTTGTAACCACCAGAGGGAGCCTCTGCTCAGAACTCATTTCAAGTCCATTCACAACAGCGATAGATTGTTGACTAAGGTGCAATCTTTCTAGCTGCGATACTCTTCCCTGTTAGGCCATTTTTGTGCATTGCAATGATGACTGCACATGTTTCTTTAGAGATAACCATGGTTTACAGAAGAGAAACAATGATGCCAAGCACCAGCCTCCTTTTAAAGTGTCCAGTGGTGTCATTCTTACTTAATCATGACAGATTGATCTCCAGCCATGTCCTCATCAACACCCACACCTGTGTTAATGGAGCAATCACTGAAAAGAGGTTAGCTGGTCCTTTTAAGGCAGGGCTGCAATGATGTTGAAATGTGTTTTGGGGGATAAAGTTAATTTTCTAGCCAAATATTGACTTTGCAAGTAATTGCTGTTAAGCTGATCACTCTTTATAACATTCTGGAGTATATGCAAATTGCCATTAGAAAAAGTGAAGCAGTAGACTTTGTAAAAATTAATATTTGTGTCATTCTCAAAACTTTTGTCCATGACTGTATATACCCACATACACTCCCTGCCTACCTAGCACTGCAATCTATATACCCCGTAATTAGTCCTTAGAAGGACTGTTGATTTAGCTGGATTTGTGTATTCAATTATGGTATACCCACACTATCTTTGAAACCCCTAAATCTGACCCTGTATCTACAGCAACTCTCCCTACACTAGCTGATTCCAGAGCTGAATGTGACGAGCATGGCGGCGCCAGGTCTGATATACAGTTAGGTCCATATATATTTGGACAGAGACAACATTTATCTAATTTTGGTTCTAGACATTACCACAATGAATTTTAAACAAAACAATTCAGATGCAGTTGAAGTCCAGACTTTCAGCTTTCATTTGAGGGTATCCACATTAAAATTGGATGAAGGGTTTAGGAGTTTCAGCTCCTTAACATGTGCCACCCTGTTTTTAAAGGGACCAAAAGTAATTGGACAAATGACTCCAAGGCTATTTCATGGACAGGTGTGGGCAATCCCTTTGTTATGTCATTCTCAATTAAGCAGATGAAAGGGCCGGAGTTGATTTGAGGTGTGGTGTTTGCATTTGGAAGGTTTTGCTGTGAAGGAAACATGCGGTCACAGGAGCTCTCTATGCAGGTGAAACAAGCCATCCTTAAGCTGCAAGAACAGAAAAAAACCCATCCAAGAAATTGCTACAACATTAGAAGTGGCAAAATCTACAATTTGGTACATCCTGAGAAAGAAAGAAAGAAAGAAAGCACTGGTGAACTCATCAATCCAAAAAGACCTGGGAGCCCACGGAAGACAACAGTGGTGAATGATCGCCGCATACTGTCTTTGGTGAAGAAGAACCCGTTCACAACATCAACTGAAGTCCAGAACACTCTCAGTGAAGTAGGTGTATCTGTCTCTAAGTCAACAGTAAAGAGAAGACTCCATGAAAGTAAATACAAAGGGTTCACATCTAGATGCAAACCATTCATCAATTCCAAAAATAGACAGGCCAGAGTTAAATTTGCTGAAAAACACCTCCAGAAGCCAGCTCAGTTCTGGAAAAGTATTCTATGGACAGATGAGACAAAGATCAACCTGTACCAGAATGATGGGAAGCCAAAAGTTTGGAGAAGAAAGGGAACGGCACATGATCCAAGGCACACCACATCCTCTGTAAAACATGGTGGAGGCAACGTGATGGCATGGGCATGCATGGCTTTCAATGGCACTGGGTCACTTGTGTTTATTGATGAGATGACATAACAGCAGACAAGAGTAGCCGGATGAATTCTGAAGTGTACCGGGATATACTTTCAGCCCAGATTCAGCCAAATGCTGCAAACTTGATTGGACGGCGCTTCATAGTACAGATGGATAATGACCCCAACCATACAGCCAAAGCTACACAGGAGTTCATGAGTGCAAAAAAGTGGAACATTCTTCAATGGCCAAGTCAATCACCAGATCTTAACCCAATTGAGCATGCATTTCACTTGCTCAAATCCAGACTTAAGAGGGAAAGACCCACAAACAAGCAAGACCTGAAGGCTGCGGCTGTAAAGGCCTGGCAAAGCATTAAGAAGGAGGAAACCCAGCGTTTGGTGATGTCCATGGGTTCCAGACTTAAGGCAGTGATTGCCTCCAAAGGATTCGCCACAAAATATTGAAAATAAAAATATTTTGTTTGGGTTATGTTTATTTGTCCAATTACTTTTGACCTCCTAAAATGTGGAGTGTTTGTAAAGAAATGTGTACAATTCCTACATTTTCTAACACATATTTTTGTTCAACCCTTCAAATTAAACGTTACAATCTGCACTTGAATTCTGTTCTAGAGGTTTCATTTCAAATCCAATGTGGTGGCATGCAGAGCCCAACTCGCGAAAATTGTGTCACTGTCCAAATACTTCTGGCATTGACTGTAGACCTAATGACGCTATGCGACCACCCAATCACTGTAATGCCACAACCACCATGGCTGTGGCATTATAGTGCGTGGCACACAATCCCTGCATGTTGATAGGCGCTCTAAAGAGCGCCAAACATGCAGGGCATGTACCAGAACTCCCGCCGAGCAATCCCTGAAATGCTTGGCGCTCGCCGAGCACCGTGAGTACAGCGATGCTCGGGCGAGTACCGAGCATTACCGAGTATGCTCGCTCATCACTAATGGAAACTGTTAATGTGTGATTGATGAGGACGTGGTGCAGAAGTGAAGTTTTTCCAGAATTGGGCGGTGGGACTGTGGACGGCTGAGGGGTGGAGGAAGAACTGGGGTGAAGCCTGGGCAGAGTCACAAGGGGCCCAAAAATTTTGAAAGTATGGGGACCTGAAATTCCTGGTGGCAGCCCTGATGCTGGATGGTAAATTCGGCTTATGCTTAGACACTTTTGACTACCCGTATACCACCCCTTACTTGTTTTACTTTGAACAAGGGTTTTTGTGAAACCATTTGGGTGAATTGTGTGCATCCTAATCCATTCTCCATTCTCCTGACAATGTCAGGCCCTCTTGTTATGCAAGCCACTGACAGCCCCTAGAACAATGTTTTGAATAATAAATCTGTCCTTTCTATGGACCATTTTATTTTTTTAGTAAATTGGTCACAGTGTTGTCCTGTCACAGAAACCAGGCATTACATTAGAGTGATTGAGATCAAAATCACATGATATTTTCATGCCATACTGTGATATGTTTTGTTATTGCGTAACCATACTTTTCTAGTGAAATCAGTAGAGATAAAAAACTGTATGAAACTTCACATGTAACAACGAGAATAATGTTATTTACAAAATCATGTACAGGGAACATTGTTCTACCAATATTCCCAAATGTAGACTGCATTTGCATGCAAATTGCACCAGTTTGTGTGGTAGTGGTGCAGCTTTTTTTATACACTGTATTACCTGAGTATATAAACATACTGTACTCTAAAAAACATTATGTGTTCTAATACATACAGTATTATGGCTTTCCTTTCTGTTTAACATTTTCTGATGACATTGTATGTCCACAGAGGTAAACAGCAATGTCTTTTCTAGGAAGAATGTACTGATTTGTGAAGCTTTGATAAAGGTTAATTTGCACCATATATTACCCAGGAGCCCCTAGAGCCACTATTGTTAATGGCTTGATGGTCGACTTGGTTTGAACTACGTCTCAACAGTTAATGAATGCTATGATTAGATTTGTATCTGGATTACATTTAACATGGAAGAAAAAAAAAACTGCTCTCACAATTTATTTCTGCATCTCAGTAAGCATCAAGATGAATGCTAAGAGCTCATCTACAAGTCAGTTAGGGGTACTCACTCACACTGAGCGCATTTTCTATGGGATACCATACTACCAAATACAGGTGCATCTCACAAAACTAGAATATCATCAAAAAGTTAATTTATTTCAGTTCTTCAATACAAAAAGTGAAACTCATATTACATAGAGTCTTTACAAACAGAGTGATCTATTTCAAGTGTTTATTTCTGTTAATGTTGATGATTATGGCTTACAGCCAATGAAAACCCAAAAGTCTTTATCTAAGTAATTTAGAATAATTAACAAAAACACCTGCAAAGGCTTCCTAAGCATTTAAAAAGGTCCCTTAGTCTGTTTCAGTAGGCTCCACAATCATGGGGAAGACTGCTGACTTGACAGATGTCCAGAAGGCAGTCATTGACACACTCCACAAGGAAAGTTAATTTTGCATTTCATTTGGAAATCGAGGTCCCATGGTCTGGAGGAGGAGTGTGGAGGCACACAATCCAAGCTGCTTGAGGTCTAGTGTGAGGTTTCCACAATCAGTGATGGTTTGGTGAGCCATGTCATCTGCTGGTGTAAGGTTCACTGTGTTTTATCAAGACCAATGTCAGCGCTGCCGTCTACTAGAATATTTTAGAGCACTTCATGCTTCCCTCTGCCGACAAGCTTTTTGGAGATGGAAATTTAATCTTCCAGAAGACTTGGCACCTGTCCACACTTCCAAAAGTACCAATACCTGGTTTTAAAACAGCAGTATCACTCTGCTTGATTGGCCAGCAAACTCGCCTGACCTTAACCGTATTGTCAAGAGGAAGATGAGAGACATCAGACCCAACAAGGCTGCTATCAAAGCAATTTGGGCTTCCATAACACCTCAGCAGTGCCACAGTCTGATCTCCTCCATGCCATGCCGCATTGATGCAGTAATTGATGCAAAAGAAGCCCTAACCAAGTATTGAGTGCATTTACTGAACATACATTTCAGTAGGCCAACATTTCGGATTTTAAAATCATTTTTCAAGCTGGTGTTATAAAGTATTCTAATTTACTGCGATAATGACTTTTGGGTTTTCATTGGCTGTAAGCTATAATCATCAACATTAACAGAAATAAACACTTGAAATGGATCGCTCTGTGTGTAATGACTCTATATAATATATGAGTTTCACTTTTTGAATTGAAGAACTGAAATAAATTAACTTTTTGATGATATTCTAATTTTGTGAGAAGCAACTGTATTACCACAAATGAGGGCCATTGATTGCAAACAAGATTTCTTATTTTGCACACCCAAAAAAAGTAATTTTCCAAACATATTCATTCAAGACCATTTTGATGTTTTTAATTTTTTTTTCATTACACCTTTTACCCATTTGATTTATCCTTTTTATATTTTGATAGATGGATCATTTCTGAACATGGCCATACCAAATATGTGTATTTTTTATGCTTTTAAATTATTTTATTTTTAAATGGGGCAAAAAGGGGGTGATTTGAACTTTTATACATTTTTTTATATTTTTAAAAACTTTTTTTCACTTTTTACATGCTTCAATAGTCTCCATAGGAGACTTGAAGCTGTGATCTACTGATTGCTTGTGCGACACAGAGCAGGGTATCAGCCCTGCTCTGTGTAGCAGAAATGCTCATCAGCTATAAGAGTCGGCCACTGGGCGGCACTCATAGCAGATCAGCTATGACAGCCACAGGGGTCTCCTACAGACCTCGGGTTGTCATGCAAACCCATCAGCGCCCCGCGGTCATGTGACAGGGGAACTGATGGCACTAGGACAGGAGCAGCGTAGTGCTCGTCAGTACCGGCCTTGATGTGCATCAGTGTGATGAGGTTGCAGAGGGGGTGAAATCTCTTGAGGAGGAGCCGAAGATGAAGTGTGTTTGTTTTTAGTTTGGTGTTACTATCCACAGGATATTATGGAGCAATTGGAGACACTATGGAGCCTTTATGCGACTACAGGGAACATTATGAGGCAATATGGGACACTATGGGGGCCATTATGGGGCAATAGGGAACATCATGGGGCAATGGGGGACACAATGGGGGACATTGCAGAGAAATTGTGGTACACTATAGAGCTATGAAGGCCATTATGTGGGCCATTATTGGGCAATAGGGGACATTATGAGGCAATGTGAACACTATGGGAGACATTATGGAGCAATGGGGGACATTAAGGAACTATGAAGGACACTATGGGGGTCATTGTGGGGCATCAGGAGCCATTATGGGGCAATGGGAAAACATTATGAGGCAATGGGAGACACTATTGGGGCTATTATGGGACAATTGGAAACATTGTGGGGCAATCAGGACACTGTGGAGGCCAATATGGGGCAATGGGAGACACTATGGGGGACATTATGGAGCATGGGGGACATTATGGAGCTATTTGGTCCATTATGGTGCAATGGAGTTGTGACGACACAGCAATTCTTCTTAATTATGCCAGACGTAAATTGTGTAGGTCCAGAATCTTAAACTGTTGTCTTAAGTATTGACTCTTCTTGTAGGATGAATATTTACCTCTAATATTATCTCCTACAGTTTATTTTCTGTTATATTTGCAAAACAGTAATGTATAGCCACTGAACAATGATGTTTGCTGATATGTTGATTACATACAATACCTATGCTAGACAGGTTGTTGGTATTCCCAAACAAAAAAGGAAAAACTATGCAAATAGGCCACACTGTTTTACCCTCACCCTATGTTTTCTGAGTAGTGTTCTGCCACAGGGAGAGAGCGGGCATTCAGTGGTATCAGCCCTGGTCCATGCAGTCTTTCTAAAGACAGCCGGGCCAGCGGACGAGAGAACCCATTGACCTCTGTGTCTCCCCTGGGGCCATTATTGTGCAATGGAGAACATTATGGTGCAATGGGGGACACTATGGGTCAATGGGGAACATCATAGGGCAATGGGGACACTATAGGGGACATTATGGAACAATGGGGGGACATTATGAAGCTATGGGGCAATTATGAGGCAATTTGGGACATTACGGGGGATTGTATAGTATACAGTGGGGGACTTTATGCAGAAAATCAGCATGAGGGAGATATTATGTAAAGGTGCAGTTAGGGTGGACATTATTCAGAAGGGCAGTGTGGGGAGACATTATGGCAAGGGGCAGTGAGTTGGGGAGAATTTATGGAGAGGGTTAGTATGGGGAAACTATGGAGATGGGCAGTGTGAAGGGGTTAATTTGTTCAGGAAGCACAGTTATTTATTCAGGCTCACAGCATATTTTTATTTATATGACAGTATAATAATACTTTTATTTATGGGGCAGTATAATGATACTTTTATTTCTAAGGACACCGTGTCGGGATGTGCTGCTGAAGATGAAGAAGACGAAAGTCTGCAGAGATGAGTTCTGGGCTTAAAATCTCATCATGGCGTCTGTACTTCAGGGAGACAAAAGAGATAGGAACGATTTGAATCAGAAAAGAAAAGAAAAGATGCCACCTATAAGGTACCTGGATGTAAATGTTTATTTGTGATACTGCCTGCGTCTCATCAGTGTATGGTTCACAGTTTTATGATGGCTGGTAACAACAACTCCCGGCATCTCCTTATAATTTCCAGTATGTCCTTAACAATAGTATGTTCAAGCTATACAATTGATCGCTATACTAAGCTTGGTGCTGTATACGTGTACTGACTGACGGTGGTTCTGGCGTTGCATGTATGTATGGACGGTGATTCTGGAGCTGCATTCATGTACTAACGGTCGTTCTGACCCTGCATTCATGTGCTGACGATGGTTCTGAGGCTGAATTCATGTACAGACAATGGTTCTGGTCCTGCATTCATTTGCTGACAGTGGTTCTGGTGCTGCATTCATGTACTGATGGTGGTTCTGATCTTGTACACATGTAGCAATCCAAAGTATGTTTCATGGCTATGTTCAAACATAAAAATCCTCTAAACAAAAAGAGTTTTGAAATTATGAAAAGGATTTGGTGAAATATTGCTCGGTTTCTGTTCCAAACTTTGAATATAAGTTAGTGAATGTTCACACCTATTTTTTTAGCAGACTTTCTCCAAATCTTCCTCAAATACTCAAAACTTTGTTCTGGTGATATATTAGGCCACGTTCACATGTGCAGTATTTGGTTAGTAATTGACATCAATATTTGTAAGACAAAACTAGGAGTTGGTGAAAAATGTAGAAGTGGTGCACATGTGTCTATTATATTATTATAGTTTTCTTCCGATTGTTCGACTCCTGGTTTTGGCTTACAAATACTGGTATAAAATCTTGACCAAGTACTAAACTTGTGAACGTGACCTAAACATACTGATGGTGGTTCTGGTGATGTATTCATTTAATTTTTTGCAGCCCTTGCAATTGGTTCAGCTTGGTACTGCGGCCCTTGGACTAAAAAATTCTCTGTGCGCCCCTGCTTTAAAGGAACTTGTTAGGTCAATACTTCCAATGTAATTTAAAGTACAGCAGATTAGAGGTAATAATTAGCATGCACAGAATGTTTCTATCATCTGTGCTAGGAGAAAACAATGTTAGAACCATGCTGCACCCTGCTCCTTTACAGTCATCATGGCAGGAATCAGCACAGTGCATTCACAGCTGTGACTGGAGTTCTGGAAGTGATGATTTAGAGTCCTGATCTCAATACTATCTCACCTGTCTGGTAATCCATGAAGAAACCAAAAGATTTGCACTAGCCTACATCCACAGAAGATCTGTGGTTAGTTCTCCATGATGTTTGAAACAACATCCGTGTCGAGTTCCTTTAAAAACTGTGTGCAAATGTATCTAGAAGAATTTATAGTGTTTTGAAGGCAAAAGGTGGTCACACACCAAGTATTGGTTTGACTTAGATTTGTCTTTTTTTTGTTCACTTTTCATTATGTTAATTGATAAAAAATAAACTATTAATGCTTTTACTTTTGCCAGCATTCTCATTTTGAAGCATTTATAACAAACTCGTCATAAACGTTTTCACCGCACACTCCAAAATAACGTCCAAATTCTTCATGTTTAATAATTGATGGTGTAAATTCACTCATGATTTTTCTGAGCTTTCAATAAGTGTTTACAACAGTAGAATAACTACAAGTGCTTCTCACTAAATTAGAATATCATCAAAAAGTTACCGTATATACTCGTGTATAAGCCGAGATTTTCAGCACCTTTTTTTGTGCTGAAAATGCCCCCTCGGCTTATACACGAGTCGTAGGGCAGAAACCAGTGGGGGAGGGGATGAGGCGGCAGGAGCCGGTGGCTGGAACATCATACTCACCCTCCCCGTGCCATCGCTGAACGTCCCTGCAATCCTGCGTTCTCCCCGGCTTCCTGCAGCTCTCCCCGGCTTCCTGCAGCTCTCCAGCGCTGAGCGGTGACGTAATACCCGCTCATTAAGGTCATGTAATATGGACGCGACGCCACTCCCATGGGCGTGGCCTCCATATTCATGGCCTTAATGAGTGGTATTACGTCACCGCTCAGCGCTGGAGAGCTGCAGGAAGCCGGGGAGAACGCAGGATTGCCGGCCGGGACATTCAGCGATGGCACGGGGAGGGTGAGTATGATGGAGGAGGATGGGGGGAGCATGGAGGAGGACAAGGAGCATGGAGCAGGACGGGGAGGAGGACGGAGAGCACGGAGCAGAACAGGGGGAGGATGGAGAGCACGGAGCAGAACAGGGGAGGACGGAGAGCACGGAGCAGGACGGGGGGGAGGACGGGGGGAGGACGGAGAGCACGGAGCAGAACGGGGGGAGGACGGAAAGCACGGAGCAGAACGGGGGGAGGACAGAGAGCACGGAGCAGAACGGGGGAGGACGGAGAGCACGGAGCAGAACGGGGGGAGGACGGAGAGCACGGAGCAGAACGGGGAGAGGACGGAGAGCACGGAGCAGGACGGGGGGAGGATGGAGAGCATGGAGCAGGACGGGGGTGGGCACAGAGGAGAATGGGGAGTGCAGAGCAGGATGGGGGAGCACGGAGCAGGACAGGATAATGGAGCAGGAGGAGGGGAGCACAGAGGAGAATGGGGGCGCACAGAGCTGGATGGGGGAGCACAGAGCAGGACGGCAACTTATACACCTGGCTTATACACGAGTCAATAAGTTTTCCAAGTTTTTTGTGGCAAAATTAGGGGGGTCGGCTTATACACGGGTCGGCTTATACATGAGTATATACGGTAATTTATTTCATTTCTTCAATACAAAAAGTGAAACTCATATATAGAGTCTTTACAAACAGTGATCTATTTCAAGTGTTTATTTCTGTTAATAATTGCCTTAGCAATTTTACAACATGCAGAAAAAAAAATCCCAAAAATCGGAATAGAAAGCAATCAAAAACTGGCATGTGTCTGAAAATGGAACAAATAAAAACGTCCACTCGTCCACAAAAAACAAGCACTCACATGACTCTAGGGGTTAAAATATGGAAAAATTATAGCTCTCAAAATATGGTGATGCAAAAACTAGTTTTTGCAATAAAAAGAATATTTTAGTGTGTGACAGCAGGCAAACATAAAAACCTAATATAAATCTGGTATAGCTGTAATTGCACCGACTCGAAGAATAAAGTCACCTAATCATTTATACTGCACAAGGATTGGCCTAAAAAATAAATAAAACCAATTTTCCCCTGCTGTTGATTATTTAATTCTGCCTCCCAAAGATCACAGTAAGGCTCAGCACACAGTTATCCTGCTTTCTGCGTTAAGCGCTTACACTGGGGTTTCTGTGTAATTCTCTGAAATACGCGATTCAGACAGAACCTTCGACGGAAGATTCCCTATAATGAGGCAAATGGAGGCACTGTGGATGCCGTCTGACCTGTGATCCAGCGGTGTCCGTCTTTTAGGATTGCATAAAAGTGGCATCAGCCACAGTTTTGTGCACTTCTGAAAAGGACACCAGTGAACAGAGTCCAGACAGAGTCCACAGTAACTCTGATGTCTCATAATAGTGAATGGATCCCTCCGGAGTTTCATCTAAATCACGTTACTGAGAGAATTAGATGGAAACCCCAAAGTAAGTGCTCAGTGTAGAGTACCAGATAAATGTGATCCCAAACATGTACAATGTTCCCAATAAAAGCTTCAACTCAATCCACAAAAAAAGCAAGTCCCACTAAGGTTTGTCATCTGTTAACAGAAATATAGGGGGTTCCCATGTTACTGGTAGTAAAAAGGCTCTGGAACCAATTACCCCCTCCCTTCTGAGCCACACAGTGAACCTAAACAACATATAGCATCCATATGTTTGGCATTTCTAAAGCAATGAGAGCCCGCCTAACTTACGGGTGCATGTCTCCAGAAGCATGAGCTAGCCATAACGTACTGGTGACTGCAACATACTGGTCACTACAGTGTACTCATCACTACAATGGCAGTTTGCAATTTTCACTCTGCAACATTCATTGCTGCTTGTTTCCGGAAAATACACATGGAGTCAAGATCGTCACTACACCTGTAGATAAATTCCCAAAGGAGTATAATTTCCAAAATGGGGTCACTTGAGGGGGGATTCTGCTCTTCTAGAACTTAGGTGCTCTGTATATGGAGTCCGCAAACTGTTCCTAGGAAAATCTGGAGACAAAAAGCACTCCGTTCCTTCTGAGTCTCTCCGTATGGCTAAGTAATACTGTACAGCCTCATATGGGGTATTGTCACATTCAGTACAAATTCTTGGACAAATTGTGGTGCAATTTCTGCCCACTTCTTTTGTGAAAATGTAAAATCTGGGGCTAAAACGACATTTTGGTGGTAAAAATGTAGTTATTTTTTCTTCACTGCCAAAGGTTTAAAATTATGTGATGATCTCCCCTAGATGAATTCATTTAGAAGTGTAGTTTGTAAAAGAGGGTCACTTATGGGGGGGTTCTGCTGTTCTGGCACCTCATGGGCCATGCCACATGCAAACCATAACAGTAAAATCTGACGCTCCTTGCATTCTAAGCTTTGCACTGTGCCTGAAAAATATTTCCCAATTACATGTAGGGTATTGGCACACTCAGGAAAAAATGGACCTCAGTTTGTTGTAAAAAATATTCCTATTAGTCCTTAGAAAATTAAAAACTTGGGGCTGAAACAACATTTTAGTGGTAAAAATGTAATTTATTCTTTCTTCACCACTCAATAGTATAAAATTCAGTGAGGCACATGTGGTGTCAATATGATCACAACACCCCTAGATAAATTGATTGGGTAGTGCAGTTTGTAAAATGAATTCACATATAGGGAATTTCTGTTGTTCTGGCACCTCAGAGGCTCTGCCAATGTGACATGGCACCCTCAAACCATTGCAGCAAAATCTGAACTCCAATATGGCTCCCCTTCCCTTCTGAGCTTTGCACTGTGCCTCAAAAGTAGTATTCCCCCACATATGAGGTATCGGCATACTCAGGAGAAATTGCACAACAAATTGTATGGTGCAATTCCTCCTGTTATTTTTATGAAAATGCAAAATATGGGGCAATTTTTGTGGGCTAAATGTGATTTTTTTTATTTTCATGGCTCAATGTTATAAACTTCTGTGAAGCACCTGGGGTTGCAAGGTGCTCACCACATCTAAATATATTCCTTGAGGGGTATAGTTTACAAAATGTGTTCACTTTTGGGTGGTTTCCACTGTTTAGGCACAACAGGGGCTTTCCAAATGGGACATGACTTCCACTAATGATTCCAGGAAATTTTACATTAAAAAAATCAAATGACGCTCCTTCCCTTTCAAGCCCAAACAGTAGTTTTCTGCCTCATATGGGGTATCAACGTACTCAGAAGAAATTGCAACACAAATTGTATGGTGCAATTTCTCCTGTTACCCTTATAAAAATGCAACATTTGGGGCTAAAAACATATTTTGTGGGAAAATGTGTTTTTTTTTATGTTCATGGCTCAACGTTATAAACTTCTGTGAAGCACCTAAGGGTTCAATGTGCTCACCACACATCTAGATTAGTTCCCTGAGGGGTCTAATTTCCAAAATGGCATCACTTGTGGATGATTTTAACTGTTTAGGCACATCAGAGGCTCCCCAATCGCGACATGGTGTCACCAATTGTGCCAGCAAATTTTGCATTCAAAAAGTCAAATGGCGCTCCTTCCCTTCCGAGCTCTGCCACGTGCCCAAACAGTGGTTTTAACCCTTATATGGGGTATTGTCATGCTCAGGAGAAGTTACACAACAAATTTTCGGGTCCATTTTTTCCTGTTACCCTTGTCAAAATAAAAAAAAAATTGGATCTGAAATAAAACTTTTTTGTGAAAAAAAGTTAAATGTTCATTTTTTTTTCCACTATCCAAAAATTCTTGTGAAGCACCTGAATGGTTAATAAACTTCTTGAATGTGGTTTTGAGCACCTTGAGGGGTGCAGTTTTTAGAATGGTGTCATTTTTGGGTATTTTCTATCATATAGACCCCTCAAAGTGACTTCAAATGCGCAGTGGTCCCTAAAAAAATGGTTTTGTAAATTTTGTTTGAAAAATGAAAAATCGCTGGTCAACTTTTAACCCTTATAACTTCGTAACAAAAAAAAATGTTAGTTCCAAAATTGTGCTGATGTAAAGTAAACATGTGGGAAATGTTATTTGTTAACAATTATGTGCGACATATCTCTGTGATTAAAGAGCATGAAAATTCAAAGTTTAAAAATTGCTACATTTTCAAAATTTTTGTCAAATTTCCCGTTTTTTTACACAACTAACCATAAATCATATAGAAAAAATTTATTGAGTATCATGAAGTACAATATGTCACCAAAAAAAAATCTCAATCACCGGAATCCATTGAAGCGTTCCAGAGTTATTACCTCATAAATTATCAGTGGTCTGAATTGAGAGTCCTTAGGGGTTGATAAGTTTTAATGGCTAACTGAAAAGATGGTAAAAAATTGCAAGCTTTCGAGACTACTCAGGTCTCTTCACCTGAGTAGTCTCAAAAGCTTGCAATTTTTTACCATCTTTTCAGTTAGCCATTAAAAGGTATCAACCACTGAAGACTCTCAATTCTGAATATTTTTCTATCTACTGGCTAACATGGTAGAAAGATATACATCTTTCCTGTATCAAAAATCGGCCTGGTCATTAACGTGCAAACCACCTTCGGGAGTAAAGGGATTAAAAGAGTAGAGAGTAGTATTTAAAATGAATGGGATTATTCCAGCAAGTGCCTTCACTACCTTTTCCCACTTGTTAGTAGCATAGATGTAAAACTGTCTTTGAACAATTTCCACCGCAATCAATCGTTGAAACCAATGTGAAGACAGCATTAGACATGGTGAATAAACATTACCCGCATTACTTTAGTGGTAAAAAAGCTTTGAAGTTGCAGCTCAGCTGTTGGCAGAGGACTAACATACTTGAAACACATCGTGATTTATACAGATCACAGTCACATATCGTAATAAGTTAAAATCTCAGAACCTAAAAGATTCTCTTACTGAATTTAATCTTTGTATATTCAGATACTTGATATCTAACCTTACTTTAGCATTCTGATTTTACATTTCTTTATGAGAATGGGGTCAAGTAATTTAGCTAATCGACATGTGGATTTCATGCATTTGTAGCTGAAGTCTGTGAAAATGATTTATAATTTTGTACCTAAAGAGCATAAAAGCATAGCAATGGCTAAGGGAAGCCATATGCCTCTTCAAAGCTTGCCTGCTTAGTAAACTTATGAGCCAGGATGAAATACTGCTCCATTAGCCATGCCGCATACTGATTGGTGCAGGTATTATACAGTATATATTTGAAAGGAATGGCTTCATCTCGACAAGCCTTTCAAGAGAGAAAGTGCCCATCCAGAGATCTATCCAGATTCTATAAATGTGTGTATTTTGTGATTTGGTAGACATACAGCAATATTGGTTATGGCATGCCATTCAAAGGCTATACACACCTTTTCACATAATGTTTATCTTATTATTTTATGCTGCCTGAATGTCAATTTAAAGAGTTCTTCCCAAAATCACAGTGTTGGCTTGTAAAAAATACACTCTTTCATTTATTCAATTGTGACAATATAAATAATTTTTAAATCTGCCCCATTTTGCACATTTCACCCCTCTATTTACCCTCCAATTGCCATTGAAACTGTCCTTTAATTGTCCCAGTGTCCATAGTCGATCATGTGCAGTGCAATCTCTCCTATTTGCTATATCGGGCATAATTCTGTTCTGGGACTTGTCTGGAGTGGAGCTTTTTCAGTGAGGGATTTAATTTAATTGAATCCATTCTTCCCTCTACCCGTGAAATGTTCCCCATGTCATTGGCTGTGACACACGTTTCACGTTGATAATTTTGTATGGCCCGTGAGCAATGGTCTAAATATCCAAATTGTCCCTGGAAGAAAAAAGGTTCCCCAATAGTGTTGAACGATACTGCTCGATATCTAAAAATATCAGATCGGAATAGTATCGCCGATATCACTAAATATCGTCGATATCCGATTCCGATACCGGAAGTCCCATGTAAGTCTATGGGAACAAAATATCGACATTAAAAAAAACCATTCTTGCCTTGTTGGTTAATTGTACATGAAGGAAAACAACAAAGACTAATGTAGAATGTATTGGGGGAGGTTGAGGAGACAATAAAGGCATACATGTTTAACCCAATGCATTGGAATAGCATTAATATATATTTTTTTTGAAATACGTTTGGATTGACTAACAAATTGACAATGTTGTTAACCTTTTTTCTATTTTGGCAAATATGTATGTTTCACAACTTCCATGCTCTTCACCTTTTTAACTTTTGCCAGTGCCACACTTTCTCCTTCATAATCTTCAGCAGCATCATCTTTCTCATCAAATTATTCTTCATCTTCACCTTCTTAATCTTCTTCTTAAACTTCTTGCTATTCATGTTTTTGTTTACATTACTCATATTGTTATTATTAAACTAATTAATCTTCTTCATATTCAAATTCTTCATCTTCTTCCTCTTCATCTTCTTCATCATATTCTTAATTGTGACAGAGATTCCTGTACTTGTAATCTGTAAAAGTATGAATTGTTCATCCTTCCGTTCTTGCTGATTTAAATTACAACAGTATTTGTCCGTGTTGAGTTTAGCCTGCAGCAGCAGGCATTTTCCAGGGGCACCACGAGGAGGAACGGACTCACCCCCATACACTGCTTAGTCTTCTTCTGCTTAGAATTTAGAGCATATATTTTGCTCTTCATTTTGGTCTTATACTTCATGTTCTTCTGCTTTTGATCTTCTGCTTATTGTTCTTCTGTCTCTTGTTCTGTATCTTGTAGTTTTTCTTAACCTTCTTTGTCCTGTTGGTGATCTTCTTCTGGGTAATCTTTTATTTTTTCTTTGTGATGGTGATCAGGCTGGTTGGCTTCATGCTCGTCGTCCTTGTTGTCGTCATCTTCTTCTGGGTGGTCTTTAAGGTCGTCTAATTTCCGAGAACCAGCTGACGTTACTGGAACCCTGACGGGTATCAGATGGAGCAAGGGACAATGGAAGTAACGAGGACCAGCTGACTGTGCTGGAACCCGGAGGGGCAGCAGAAGGAAAAGAGGCAATGTCACAACCGAGTACCAGCTGACGTTACTGTGACACGGTTACTAAGCAGGAGGTACCTGTGCTCCAAAGCACTACCAAGGACCAGCAGACGTTGGTGGAACTCGGATACGGAGATGGAGGCACCTAGGCCAAAGGCACTGGGGAGAACCAGTTGACGGTACTGGACCCCGGACGGGTAGCAGAAGGAAAAGAGGCAATGTCACAACCGAGTACCAGCTGACGTTACTGTGACACGGTTACTAAGCAGGAGGTACCTGTGCTCCAAAGCACTACCAAGGACCAGCAGACGTTGGTGGAACTCGGATACGGAGATGGAGGCACCTAGGCCAAAGGCACTGGGGAGAACCAGTTGACGGTACTGGACCCCGGACGGGTAGCAGAAGGAAAAGAGGCAATGTCACAACCGAGTACCAGCTGACGTTACTGTGACACGGTTACTAAGCAGGAGGTACCTGTGCTCCAAAGCACTACCAAGGACCAGCAGACGTTGGTGGAACTCGGATACAGAGGTGGAGGCACCTAGGCCAAAGGCACTGGGAGAACCAGTTGACGGTACTGGACCCTGGACGGGTAGCAGAAGGAAAAGAGGCAATGTCACAACCGAGTACCAGCTGACGTTACTGTGACACGGTTACTAAGCAGGAGGTACCTGTGCTCCAAAGCACTACCAAGGACCAGCAGACGTTGGTGGAACTCGGATACGGAGATGGAGGCACCTAGGCCAAAGGCACTGGGGAGAACCAGTTGACGGTACTGGACCCCGGACGGGTAGCAGAAGGAAAAGAGGCAATGTCACAACCGAGTACCAGCTGACGTTACTGTGACACGGTTACTAAGCAGGAGGTAACTGTGCTCCAAAGCACTACCAAGGACCAGCAGACGTTGGTGGAACTCGGATACGGAGATGGAGGCACCTAGGCCAAAGGCACTGGGGAGAACCGGTTGACGGTACTGGACCCCGGACGGGTAGCAGAAGGAAAAGAGGCAATGTCACAACCGAGTACCAGCTGACGTTACTGTGACACGGTTACTAAGCAGGAGGTACCTGTGCTCCAAAGCACTACCAAGGACCAGCAGACGTTGGTGGAACTCGGATACGGAGATGGAGGCACCTAGGCCAAAGGCACTGGGGAGAACCAGTTGACGGTACTGGACCCCGGACGGGTAGCAGAACGCACCCATGAAAATGTAAGTTGACAGGACGCAAGCCGTCCGCAGTTACCGAATCACACAGTCCTACAGTGGGTGCTTGTCCTATTGTCACAATGGAAACAGCCTTTATTTACATATCCCACAGCACACATAGGAATCACCTAAACTGCAGGCACCATAGAGTCGGCTAACCCGAATGCAACACGACAGCACAACTTATTGGAGGATAATTGACGTTCACACTGCCAGGAAACAGCTGTCGTGCTGTAACCAGGCTGGCCAGGAGTCAGTACCCCTGCCAATTACTTACGAGCAACAAATGGCGGTGTTGTAGCCCAGGGAGTAGAGTTCAGGTGGTAGAAAGATGAACATAACAGGAGACATGGAAAACGTTGCCAAACAGTTATTTAATCTGAAAACGGACAGGCAAATTCAGGTGAGATCCATGCCTTGTTCATTTTCAGAAAAGTAAGCCGGTCTACATTCTCTGAGGATAGTCGCATGCGACGGTCTGTTACTACACCACCTGCAGCACTAAAGACGCGCTCAGATAATACACTGGCAGCAGGGCAAGCCAGCACCTCCAATGCATACTGGCTAAGCTCTGGCCATGTATCCAACTTAGAGACCCAAAATTTGAAAGGGGAAGAGGCATCTGGGAGTACACTTAGAGGGAAAGCCAAGTAGTCTGTCACCATCTTACGGAAACGTTTCTTCCTGGTGACTGGAGCCGTCTCGGATGGTGTAGACCTTGCTGGCGCTGTCACAAAACTTCGCCACATTTGTAACATACAGCTCTTGCCCTGTGCAGAGGCGCTGCTTGTTGCCCCTCTTGTTGTAGAGGTGTCTACACGCCTCGACGCACAGAGCTGCTTTGTAAAGCAGTAGCAGCAGCAGCAGCTCTCTCGGCTGGAATGTACAACAGTATGGATTGCACCAGTGTGCTTGGTACTCCTGCATTTTACGGTCCCGGTTCACCGGTGTGATGAGGTTTGTAAGTTGTCCGGTAGCGAGGGTCTAGGAGGGTGTACACCCAATAATCTGACGTGGTGAGAATGTGGGCGATGCGGCGGTCGTTTCTCAGGCACTGAAGCATGAAATCAACCATGTGCTGCAGACTCCCAACTGGCCAAACAAAGGCTGTCCTCTGGAAGAGGCGTCATCTCTGCCTCCTCTGCATCACCCCACCCTCGCTCTACATACTGACTAGAGCGTTGTGTACCTCCTCTGTAGGGATTTCTTCCTCCTCCATTGACTCCTCCTCTCCTCATCCTCCTCACAAAGTGAGCCCTGCCCAGCCCTTTGTGAGGAACCACGTTTGCAATGACTGTCCTGAAGGTAATTGAATTTGTGACTCCTCATCCTCCACCTCTTCCAAAACCTCTTCCTTTAGTGCTTTCAGTGATTTCTGAAGCAGGCAGATAAGGGGGACAGTCATGCTGACTAGTGCATCATCTGCACTCGCCATCCGCGTTGAGACATCAAACGCACGCAAAACGTCGCAGATGTCCTTCATAGAGGCCCCACTCAGTAGTGGTGAAGTGTGAACGGCGCAAATTGCGAGTTGATTGCGCCTGTTGCAGCTGATACTCCATTACTGCTGGCTGCTGCTCACACAACCGCTCCAACATATATAACGTGGAATTCCACCTGGTGGGTACGTCACATATGAGCGATGTTCAGGAAGGCGAAATCTGACTTGCAGAGCTGCAATGCGCGATCTGGCCATGCTGGAACGTCGCAAGTGAGCGCACTCTAGGCGGACCTTGTGCAGCAGTGCATCAAGATCCGGATAGTCCCTCAAAAAACTCTGCACGACCAAGTTGAGCACATGTGCCAGACATGGTATGTGAGTGAGGTTGCCAAGGCCCAGAGCTGCCACCAGATTTCGGCCATTGTCACACACTACCAAGCCTGGCTGGAGATTAGCTGACAAAAACCACAAGTCGCTCTCCCTGCTTGATGGCATCCCAGAGCTCCTGCGCTGTGTGCTTCGATTCCCCATGGAAATTAATTTCAGGACGGCCTGTTGACGTTTGGCTACGGCTGTGCTCATATCGGTCACAACAGGTAAGCGTTCACGGGTCCATGTGGAGGTATACCGTGACGGCTCGTGCAGCGATGATTCTGAGAACTGGAGTAGGAGGAGAATCAATGTGTACAGACTGGATTCCTGCAATCCTTGGAGTTGGCAGAACACGTACACGCCACGGCAAGATCTGTACCCGGCTCCACAACATTGACCCAATGGGCAGTGAGGGAAAGGAATCATCCCTGGCCATGGGTACTGGTCCACCGCATCGGGGGTCAGGGGGCCCTGCACCGACGGCGTTAGTAGCGCATGTTTAATGTTTCCCCCGACATTTTTTGCAGAGCAGGGACGGCTTGCTGCTGAAATAAAATGGCTTGGCACTTATATTTTGGGGCTGCCAATGCCATAAAGTTCCTGAAAAGTCAGTCTCCACCAGCCTGAATGACGCATTTTTAAGGGCAGGATTTTTTTAATGCCACATTTAACCGTGCTCGGGAGGTTGCCGAGGGGGCCGTCTTTTTTCCCCCCCTGGGGCCGATGGCTGTTTTGGGTTGGAGTACGAGCGGGGAACTTCCGGTGGGTGGAATAACGTTTTTAGGAAACATACCGAGGTT
>JARQOD010000002.1:256085427-256207153 GCA_033576555.1 Oophaga sylvatica
GTAATCCCAGAAAAGGGAGCCTTCCAGACCTTCTGGAGCCAGACGATGACACAGGCTCAACACCTCCTGCCTTAGGTGCTTTGGGCTTTTGGCACTACCAGCAGATGCACCACCACCACCACCATCAGTACCAGGTGGCCCCCCCACGACCACGTCCGCGGCCTCTTCCACCATACTTCCTCATGTTTGTGGAAATGGATCCAAAATAACAGCAGATATATGGTACTGTATCAGAAGCGTACAGCTGTATACGGTCAAGGTGAAAAATTTTAAACTCCGTATATATTTGCGTAGTAATAGACACAGACTCTCACAGGCTCAATATGGATTACACAAGAATGTAAAAAGCAAAAAAGTGTACTGTATCCAAAGCGTACAGCCGTATACAGTGCTGGGTAAATTTTAAATCTCCGTATATATTTCAGGAGTAACACACACGGTCACAGGCCCAGTATGGATAACACCAGAATATGAAAAGCAGAAAAAGTATACTCTATCAGTAGCGTACAGCTGTATACAGTGTTGGGGTAATTTTAAATCTCCGTATATTTTTCAGGAGTAACACACACGGTCATAGGCCCAGTATGGATAACACCAGAATATGAAAATCTGAAAAAGTGAACTCTATCAGTAGCGTACAGCTGTATACAGTGTTGGGGGAATTTTAAATCTCCGTATATATTTCAGGAGTAACACACACGGTCACAGGCCCAGTATGGAAAACAACAGAATATGAAAATCAGAAAAAGTGTACTCTATCAGTAGCGTACAGCTGTATACAGTGTTGGGGAAATTTTAAATCTCCGTAAATATTTCAGGAGTAACACACACGGTCACAGGCCCAGTCTGGATGACACCAGAATATGAAAATCAGAAAAAGTGTACTCTATCAATAGCGTACAGCTGTATACAGTGTTGGGGTAATTATAAATCTCCGTATATATTTCAGGAGTAACACACACGGTCACAGGCACAGTATGGATAACACCAGAATATGAAAAGCAGAAAAAGTGTACTCTATCAGTAGCGTACAGCTGTATACAGTGTTGGGGGAATTTTAAATCTCCGTATATATTTCAGAAGTAACACACACGGTCACAGGCCCAGTATGGATAACACCAGAATATTAAAGGCAGAAAAAGTGTACTCTATCAGTAGCGTACAACTGTATACAGTGTTGGGGTAATTTTAAATCTCCGTATGTTAGGGTTTGAGTTCCCGCTGCTGCACAAGGGGAGTCTCGAACCAGTCCCGCTGCGGTCCCCCATCCATCTCCGGCCACAGTGGAGCCTGCTCAGCACAGACGTCAGTCTCAGCATCTAGCCCAGTTTAACACTGTGCAGAGGCTTGTTGCAGACTTTCCTGGTTCCTCTATTATGACCAGTGCTGGAGCAGGCAGTTCGGGAACTAAGTCTCTGCTTTCTCCATCTGAGCATGCCCAGGGCAAGATCTCCCATTGGAGATCAGGGGTCACATGCTCGGTTGCAGCAGCGTCTCCCATTGGTCCGCCAGGAAGGTCCTGAAACTACATGTGTTCTGGAATGGTTTTGCATTGGTCCTTTTCTGGTAGGTCCTGCAGTTGCTACTATAAAAGGGTGGCATGGCTGGGTCGCCATGCGCTAGTATCAAATCTGTTATGTGCTTGCGCCAGTGTGGTCATGTATGCATGTGGTTAGGTCTGGCTGAAATAAGCCCCTAGAATACCGGCACCTCCGGTGAGGAGATTGTATGCACGTGTCCAGGGCTCGGCTGAAAACGCCATTAGAATACCGGCTACTCCGGTGAGGAGATTGCTGCTTGGGTTCTGATTGCATGACCACAGACTGAAATCCGCTTAGCAGTCATCTGTGTTCCCTGTGAGTCTAACAGGACACAGTCTTTGTTACAGCGGCTCTGTGAGTTAACAGAGACCGCTTATTCCGCCATATAGTGCTACAGCGTTTACATCTGCGACTCTGTGGGATAAAAGAGTTCGCTTATACCGCCTATTTACGCCATCTTACTAGCAGCAGGCTCAGCCTGCATGGTGGACCCCGGGCTGCGAAAGGACCTCTCCTTAATATCTATTAGGTGTGTTCCGCAGGCCCTTAACACCGTATATATTTTAGGAGTAACACACACGGTCACAGGCCCAGTCTGGATAACACCAGAATATGAAAATCAGAAAAAGTGTACCCTATCAGTAGCGTACAGCTGTTTACAGTGTTGGGGTATTTAAATCTCCGTATATATTTCAGGAGTAATACACAAGGTCACAGGCCCAGTCTGGATAACACCAAAATCTGAAAGGCAGAAAAAGTGTACTCTATCAGTAGCGTACAGCTGTATACAGTGTTGGGATAATTTTAAATCTCCGTATATATTTCAGGAGTAACAGACACGGTCACAGGCCCAGTATGGATAACACTAGAATATGAAAAGCAGAAAAAGTGTACTCTATCAGTAGTGTACAGCTGTATACAGTGTTGGGGGAATTTGAAATCTCCGTATATATTTCAGGAGTAACAGACACGGTCACAGGCCCAGTATGGATAACACCAGAATATGAAAGGCAGAAAAAGTGTACTCTATCAGTAGCGTACAGCTGTATACAGTGTTGGGGGAATTTTAAATCTCCATATATATTTCAGGAGTAACACACACTGTCACAGGCCCAGTATGGATAACACCAGAATATGAAAATCAGAAAAAGTGTACTCTATCAGTAGCGTACAGCTGTATACAGTGTTGGGGGAATTTTAAATCTCCGTATATATTTCAGGAGTAACACACACGGTCACAGGCCCAGTATGGATAACACCAGAATATTAAAGGCAGAAAAAGTGTACTCTATCAGTAGCGTACAACTGTATACAGTGTTGGGGTAATTTTAAATCTCCGTATATATTTCAGGAGTAACACACACGGTCACAGGCCCAGTCTGGATAACACCAGAATATGAAAATCAGAAAAAGTGTACCCTATCAGTAGCGTACAGCTGTTTACAGTGTTGGGGTAATTTTAAATCTCCGTATATATTTCAGGAGTAACACACAAGGTCACAGGCCCAGTCTGGATAACACCAAAATCTGAAAGGCAGAAAAAGTGTTCTCTATCAGTAGCGTACAGCTGTATACAGTGTTGGGGTAATTTTAAATCTCCGTATATATTTCAGGAGTAACAGACACGGTCACAGGCCCAGTATGGATAACACTAGAATATGAAAAGCAGAAAAAGTGTACTCTATCAGTAGCGTACAGCTGTATACAGTGTTGGGGTAATTTGAAATCTCTGTATATATTTCAGGAGTAACACACACGGTAACAGGCCCAGTATGGATAACACCAGAATATGAAAGGCAGAAAAAGTGTACTCTATCAGTAGTGTACAGCTGTATACAGTGTTGGGGGAATTTTAAATCTCCGTATATATTTCAGAGTAACAGACACGGTCACAGGCCCAGTATGGATAACACCAGAATATGAAAGGCAGAAAAAGTGTACTCTATCAGTAGCGTACAGCTGTATACAGTGTTGGGGGAATTTTAAATCTCCATATATATTTCAGGAGTAACACACACGGTCACAGGCCCAGTATGGATAACACCAGAATATGAAAATCAGAAAAAGTGTACTCTATCAGTCGCGTACAGCTGTATACAGTGTTGGGGGAATTTTAAATCTCCGTATATATTTCAGGAGTAACACACACGGTCACAGGCCCAGTATGGATAACACCAGAATATTAAAGGCAGAAAAAGTGTACTCTATCAGTAGCATACAGCAGTATACAGTGTTGGGGTAATTTTAAATCTCCGTATATATTTCAGGAGTAACACACACGGTCACAGGCCCAGTATGGATAACACCAGAATATGAAAAGCAAAAAAAGTGTATTCTATCAGTAGCGTACAACTTTATACAGTGTTGGGGTAATTTTAAATCTCCGTATATATTTCACGAGTAACAGACACGGTCACAGGCCCAGTATGGATAACACCAGAATATGAAAAGCAGAAAAAGTGTACTATCAGTAGCGTACAGCTGTTTACAGTGTTGGGGGAATTTTAAATCTCCATATATACAGTCATGGCCAAAAGTTTTGAGAATGACACAAATATTAATTTTTACAAAGTCTACTGCTTCACTTTTTCTAATGGCAATATGGATATACTCCAGAATGTTATAAAGAGTGATCAGCTTAACATCAATTACTTGCAAAGTCAATATTTGGCTAGAAAATGAACTTTATCCCCCAAAACACATTTCAACATCATTGCAGCCCTGCCTTAAAAGGACCAGCTAACCTCTTTTCAGTGATTGCTCCATTAACACAGGTGTGGGTGTTGATGAGGACATGGCTGGAGATCAACCTGTCATGATTAAGTAAGAATGACACCACTGGACACTTTAAAAGGAGGCTGGTGCTTGGCATCATTGTTTCTCTTCTGTTAACCATGGTTATCTCTAAAGAAACACGTGCAGTCATCATTGCAATGCACAAAAATGGCCTAACAGGGAAGAGTATCGCAGCTAGAAAGATTGCACCTCAGTCAACAATCTATCGCATCATCAAGAACTTCAAGGAGAGAGGTTCCATTGTTGCCAAAAAAGCTTCAGGGCACCCAAGAAAGACCAGCAAGCGCCAGGACCATCTCTTAAAAGTGTTTCAGCTGCGGGATCGGGCTACCAGCAGTGCAGAGCTTGCTCAGGAATGGCAGCAGGTAGGTGTGAGTGCATCTGCACGCACTGTGAGGCGGAGACTCTTGGAGCAAGGCCTGGTCTCAAGGAGGGCAGCAAAGAAGCCACTTCTCTCCAGAAAAAACATCATGGACAGACTGATATTCTGCAAAAGGTACAGGCAGTGGACTGCTGAGGACTGGGGTAAAGTTAATTTCTCTGATGAATCCCCTTTTCTATTGTTTGGGACATCAGGAAAACGCCTCATTCGGAGAAGACAAGGTGAGCGCTACCACCAGTCTTGTCTCATGCCAACTGTTAAGCATCCTGAAACCATTCATGTGTGGGGTTGCTTCTCAGCCAAGAGAATCGGCTCTCTCACAGTCTTGCCTAAAAACACAGCCATGAATAAAGAATGGCACCAGAATGTCCTCCAAGAGCAACTTCTCCCAACCCTCCAAGAGCAGTTTGGCGATCAACAATGCCTTTTCCAGCATGATGGAGCACCTTGCCATAAAGCAAAGGTGATAACTAAATGGCTCAGGGAACAAAACATAGAGATTTTGGGTACATGGCCTGGAAACTCCCAGATCTTAATCCCATTGAGAACTTGTGGTCAATCATCAAAAGACGGGTGGACAAACAAAAACCTAAAAATTCTGACAAAATGAAAGCATTGATTGTGCAAGAATGGACTGCTATCAGTCAGGATTTGGTCCAGAAGTTGATTGAGAGCATGCCAGGGAGAATTGCAGAGGTCCTGAAGAAGAAGGGTCAACACTGCAAATATTGACTTGCTGCATTAACTCATTCTAACTGTCAAAATAAGCTTTTGTTACTCATATGTTTGCAATTATTATATTTCTGTCTGTGATAAAAACATCTGTCAAACACACATAAAAACCAGAGGGCAGCAAATCATTATTATTATTATTATTATTATTATTATTAATATTTATTTCTATAGCACCATTGATTCCATGGTGCTGTACATGAGAAGGGGTTACATACAAATTACAGGTATCACTTACAGTAAACAAACTAACAATGACAGACTGATACAGAGGGGAGAGGACCCTGCCCTTTCGGGCTTACATTCTACAGGATTGTGAGGCAGGAGACAGTAGGTCGGGGGGTTGCAGCAGTTCCGGTGTTGGTTGAGGCAATAACTCCGGTAGTGGTGAGGAGGCAGCAGGGTCATTGCAGGCTGTAGGCTTTCCTGAAGAGATGGGTTTTCAGGTTCCGTCTGAAGGATCTGAATGAGTTTGATAGTCGGATGTGTTGGGGCAAAGAATTCCAGAGGATGGGGGATATTCGAGAGAAGTCTTGGAGGCGGTTGGGTGAGGAGCGAATAAGTGTGGAGGAGAGAAGGATGTCTTGGGAGGATCGGAGATTACGTGAGGGAAGATATCGGGAGATTAGTTCAGAGATATATGGAGGAGACAGATTATAGATGGCCTTGTAGGTCAGTATTAGTAATTTGAACTGGATACGCTGAGGGAATGGGAGCCAGTGAAGAGATTTGCAGAGGGGAGAAGCGGAGGAGTAGCGAGGAGAGAGGTGAATTAGTCGTGCAGCAGAGTTAAGGATGGACTGGAGAGGTGCGAGGGTGTTAGCAGGGAGGCCAGAGAAAAGGGTGTTGCAGAGAAAATCATGTGAAAATATAATATTTGTGTCATTCTCAAAACTTTTGGCCATGACTGTATTTCAGGAGTAACCCACACACGCTCTCTCAGTATGGATTTGACCGTAATACAGAAGGCAGAAAGACAGTACTGTATCAGAAGATACCAGCTGTATAAGGTTTTGGGGAAAAATTAAATCTCCTTATATATTTCCGTAGTCACACACAGACGCTCTCTCAGTATGGATTTGACCATAATACACAAGCCAGAAAAAACGGTACTGTATCAGAAGATACCAGCTGTTTACGGTTTTGGGGAAAATTGAAATCTGCGTATATATTTCCGGAGTCACACACAGATAGTCAGCATGTATTTGTCCGTGATACCAGCCGGTCCACGGTAGTGTGAGGAGCGTACAGCTCTATATGGTGTGGGAAAAAATGAACTCTCTGTAACTGTGCTGAAAAAAATTCAAGTATTAGTGCTGTGCAGGTGCTGTGTTAAAAAGCAGTCTGCACATCAGGGTACACACAGCAATAGATAGCAGGCAGCCTAATAATCAGCTCTGCTGCTGCACACAAGAAATTCCTTCCCTGTCACTGGCAGGCGGCCTAATAATCAGCTCTGCTGCTCTACACAAAAAATTCCTCCCCTCTCACTGGCAGGCAGCCTAATAATCAGCTCTGCTGCTCCACACAAGCAATTCCTCCCTTGTCACTGTCAGGCAGCCTAAGAACCAGCTCTGCTGCACAAAAGAAATTCCTCCACTGTCACTGCACACTAAGTGTACAGTCATGGGCAAAAGTTTTGAGAATGACACAAATATTAATTTTTACAAAGTCTACTGCTTCACGTTTTCTAATGTGAATTTGCATATACTCCAGAATGTTATAAAGAGTGATCAGCTTAACAGCAATTACTTGCAAAGTCAATATTTGGCTAGAAAATGAACTTTATCCCCCAAAACACATTTCAACATCATTGCAGCCCTGCCTTAAAAGGACCAGCTAACCTCTTTTCAGTGATTGCTCCATTAACACAGGTGTGGGTGTTGATGAGGACATGGCTGGAGATCAATCTGTCATTATTAAGTAAGAATGACACCAATGGACATTTTAAAAGGAGGCTGGTGCTTGGCATCATTGTTTCTCTTCTGTTAACCATGGTTATCTCTAAAGAAACACGTGCAGTCATCATTGCAATGCACAAAAATGGCCTAACAGGGAAGAGTATCGCAGCTAGAAAGATTGCACCTCAGTCAACAATCTATCGCATCATCAAGAACTTCAAGGAGAGAGGTTCCATTGTTGCCAAAAAGGATCCAGGGCACCCAAGAAAGACCAGCAAACGCCAGGACCGTCTCTTAAAAGTGTTTCAGCTGCGGGATCAGGCTACCAGCAGTGCAGAGCTTGCTCATGAATGGCAGCAGACAGGTGTGAGTGCATCTGCACGCACTGTGAGGCGGAGACTCTTGGAGCAAGGCCTGGTCTCAAGGAGGGCAGCAAAGAAGCCACTTCTCTCCAGAAAAAACATCATGAACAGACTGATATTCGGCAAAAGGTACAGGCAGTGGACTGCTGAGGACTGGGGTACAGTTATTTTCTCTGATGAATCCCCTTTTCGATTGTTTGGGACATCAGGAAAACGCCTCATTCGGAGAAGACAAGATGAGCGCTACCACCAGTCTTGTCTCATGCCAACTGTTCAGCATCCTAAAACCATTCATGTGTGGGGTTGGTTCTCAGCCAAGGCAATCGGCTCTCTCATAGTCTTGCCTAAAACCACAGCCATGAATAAAGAATGGTACCAGAATGTCCTCCAAGAGCAACTTCTCCCAACCCTCCAAGAGCAGTTTGGCGATCAACAATGCCTTTTCCAGCATGATGGAGCACCTTGCCATAAAGCAAAGGTGATAACTAAATGGCTCAGGGAACAAAACATAGAGATTTTGGGTCCATGGCCTGGAAACTCCCCAGATCTTAATCCCATTGAGAACTTGTGGTCAATCATCAAGAGACGGGTGGACAAACAAAAACCTAAAAATTCTGACAAAATGAAAGCATTGATTGTGCAAGAATGGACTGCTATCAGTCAGGATTTGGTCCAGAAGTTGACTGAGAGCATGCCAGGGAGAATTGCAGAGGTCCTGAAGAAGAAGGGTCAACACTGCAAATATTGACTTGCTGCATTAACTCATTCTAACTGTCAATATAAGCTTTTGTTACTCATATGTTTGCAATTATATTTCTGTCTGTGATAAAAACATCTGTCAAACACACACATAAAAACCAGAGGGCAGCAGATCATGTGAAAATATAATATTTGTGTCATTCTCAAAACTTTTGGCCATGACTGTACAGCTAATCGCTATCAGCACAAGCACAGAATTAGTGTTGCTTGCCTGCCTAACGCTGTCCCTGCTGAGAACCAGCATCAGCAACCTCTCCCTACACTAAAGGGTATGTCACACTGAACAATATCGCTAACGGGATCGCTAAAAAAACGTCACTATTTAGCGATCCCGTTAGCGATGTTGTTCAGTGCGGCATCTGCCAGCGACGAGCTTCCTGCTGTGATCTCGCTCGTCGCTGGAATCGTTCCGGACCCTATTTTCTCGTCGGCGCTCCCGCTGGGTAAGTATATATCGCTAGTGTGGCACCTTTTCTTAGCGATTTAGCGGTACTTTTGTGCCGCTAAAGTCGTTAAGAAGATCGCTAACGGCGATAGCGTCGTTAACTATATCGCTAAATGTGGCCGCACTTAGCGATATAGAAACAATCCCGCTAGCGATCGCATTAGTATGCATCGTTATCGTGATCGCTAGCGGGATTGTTTAGTGTGGCAGTACCTTAAGATCGGCAGAAGTAAAATGGTGGTCGGCGGTGAGGGCTTTTCTAGGCACTGTGACGCCACACAAAGTAAGCCAATCACTGCAATGCCCTTCTCTAAGATGGTGCTGGCCGCTGCCCATGTCATAGCATTGCCCACAGTCTGCGTCCTTGCTCATTGGCTGAGAAAAGGCCCTTCAAGCATTATGGGAAAACCAACTTTGGTGCTTGGGGTCGCTGAACTCATGGCCGACCTCACGCCGAAACCCAACTTTGGCGAAAGTCGGTGATTTTTAAATCTGACCGACCTGTTTCGCTCAACTCTATTAATGAGATTTCATACAGTATATAGAAGATTTGACTTCCTCCATTCAAGACTCCTATGCAACATTCCGCAAAACCTGGTTTCAAGGCTTGGTTTTCCAACAGTCTTCAAAGGTTCCTTGAACTACTGTGACTCATGACTGTTTGTTTCTTGTTTACTTGTCTTGAGTCAAACGTGTACAGTCAAAAATGGGCTGCCTTTATGTCAAAAGCTTACTGCTGGTGGATCTCCTTTCCTCTTCCTCTCTCCCTCCCTCCCTCCTCAGTATGTTGTTGACTACTGGTTTCATTCTATTATTCTTCCCCTCCCTTTCTCACTCTTTTCCTCTCTTCTTTATTACATTTGAAAATTTTATGAGGAGTTTGGAGTGACAGATGCCATACTTTTTGCCAGCTGATAATTGCTCTATAGTTGCTACTAACTACTAAGTTTTACATGCTTGTTCAGTGCTTTGGTTATGCTATATTGCAAATCTGTTTGTCTGAATCTTTTCATTAAATAAAGAATTATAAAAAAAATAATGAACACAAGCTCTCAATGCAAGTCTATGAGAGCCAGAACAAGGCTTTCATAGACTTGTATTGAAAAGTATAATAGAAGAAGAACAGCATACCAATCCGGGTGAAGATCAAGTCATATCTTTATTTTCTTGTTGCCAAAAATGCGATGTTTCGACCTCCATAGGTCTTTTTCAAGCTTAAAAAAAGACCTATGGAGGTCGAAACGTCACATTTTTGGCAACATGAAAATAAAGATATGACATGATCTTCACCCGGATTGGTATGCTGTTCTTCTTCTATTATTCTGTATATTGTTGTCCCCCTGGGTCTGGAGGACTGGAACGTGCATCCACGGACTGTTGTGCCGTCAGCCAAATTTGGTTACTTTTTGGACTTTGTATTGAAAAGTGATCTCCAGCTCACACTGGAGAGATACGGTAGGTCTCCAACTGCTGGTGGAGACTGATGGGAGCAGTGTCGATAGAAGGTGAAGATGGCGGCCGGTAAGTATGAGAGTAGGCTCATGGATCTTACATTAGTAGCACAACTCTAGCAGTAAAATAAAAAAAAAATTCTGGAGTGGTGCTTTAAAACTTCCACCACACCAGTGGCAATACTCCCATATTTCATTGCAACTTCAACCAAGAGAAGAGAAATTTTACATGTGCAATATTCTTTGCTTAATAATAATTAACAAAAATACCTACTGTATGAATTAGGTTTTTATGTTATCCCCTTCATGACCTTGGGATTTTCAGTTTTCCTGTTTTTGTTTTTTGCTCCCTTCTTCCCAGTCATAACTTGGCTGTGTGAGGGCTTGATTTTTTGCAGGACGAGTTGTACTTTGCAAAAACACCATTGATTTTACCCTATAGTGTACTGGAAAATAGTAAAAAAAATTCCAAGTGCAGTGACATTGCAAAAAAAAGGGCAATTTGAAGTTTTTTTTTTACCATGTTCACTAAATGCTAAAACTGACCTGCCATTATGATTCTCCAGGTCATTATGAGTCTGTACTGTAAATACCAAACATGTATAGGTTCTTTATTATTTACAGTATGTGGTGAAAAAAAATCCAAATTTGTAAAAAAAAAAATCACACCATTTTCCGATACTTGTATGGTCTTCATTTTTCAGGATTTAGGGCGTAATGAGGGCCTCTATTTTGCGTGCTGAGCTCATGTTTTTATTGAAACCATTTTGGTGTAAAGACAATGTTTTTATTGCCTGTTATTGCATTTTATTGCAATGTTGTGGCGACCAAAAAAAACGTAATTCTGGTGTTCTGATTTTTTTCTAATTATGCTGTTACCGATCAGATTAATTTAGTTTTTATTTTGACAGATCAGGCATTTATGAATGCAAAGATAGATAAGACTAAGCACTCAACTTAAGTGAAAAATATTTAATTGTAGTATATTCTCCCTCACTATTGGAAAAATCCAGGCACTCCAACACCAGGTCAAATAGAGAAACGGGGAATCGCATCCCATTCGTACATACTTTCCACCCTGTTACCTACATTATTCATAGGTCCATATGGAAAAACTGCCATTTATTGTCAACAGCCCACCCAGAAGTCATAGAATTTAAAGAACCATTCTTGTCCTGTTTCAAACGTCCACCTAACCTGCGAGACTCCCTCGTCTGAGCGGATTTTGGCTCGAAATTCACCACTAACAAACAACGGTTCCTATATAAACCAAAGTTTGGCACATTTCCATGTTTACATTGTGTCCAATGTAATAATGTATCAAAAGGCGATAGGTTAACTCACCCGTATGCAGGCAAGAAATTCAAAATCCATAATTTATTCACATGTGATTCTACGCATGTTTTCTACCTTATAAAATGCCCTTGTGGCCTACTCTACATAGGGGAGACCTCCCAGGCAATACGTGATAGGATCTCTAAACACAAGTCTACAATACGGTGTAAAAACCTTCTCCTTCCCATCCCTCACCACTTTGTCTCTGTCGGCCACAATATTTCTCAGCTCAAATTTCAGGTGATAGAGCAAATACCACCATCACGCAGAGGTGGCAACAGGATCCTCCATCTTAAAAAACGGGAGGCTTTTTGGATCCACACTTTGGACACAATCAGTCCAAAAGGATTAAATAGAGAGTATGAGTTGTCTGCATTTCTGTAACTATTACCATGTGCTATGAATAATTATTAATATTTCAATGTACTTTCTACAAGCGTTGATATCATATACTGTATGTTCTCCTTTATGATGATCATACTAATACACTCTCTCTCTTTTTTAGAGTCGTTTATATTAGAATCTGTGGATCGTGAAACTAATACTGCAAGCCACTATGTCTGTCACACTGGAATCCTATTAGGATCACTTCACTGTTAAGCCTCATGGCCGATTTGGAACCATTCTAATTATCACCACTATTGGTCCACTGTTTTCCATATTGGTTACAGTATATCTTTTTGAATAAAATACTTAGCTCACTTTTACTCTTTCTTTGTATTTTTTCATCCTCATCTCTGCTCCTCCTCCAGTCATTCAGTCCCACCCTGATGTTGTTACCATCTGAGTTACCATGACACCAGACCCATTATATATTATAATATATATTATATATAATATCTAGATTTCCTCCATACACAAAACAGCTAACATACAAACGCTTTATTTAAAAGGAGTTACGCTGAGGTTTTCTATGTTTTCTCTATCTCCCAGCGCTGACACGCATGCACAAGTGGCATGGAACGCACGTCCATACCACTTCCGCCTAGTCACTTCCGGTTTACCGGGAACGCTCAGCTGACTGGCGGTTTCACTTCTCCTGTCCCGCCCCCTCTCTTTTTTTAAACCAGCGTCTCTCACTGTAGCCAGACTGGCGGCGGATACCGCACCCGGAGGCACGATTGCCCCACCTGGCAGCATTGTTTAAGGTAATTTCGTTATATCGCCCTCCTGGGAACACCTTGGGAACGTTATTGTTCTTCCTATATTGTGATAACGATTATCTTACTTCCCTGACCCGCCCCTCCCTCCTTAAACCAGCGCCTCTAACTATAGCCAGATTGGCGGCGGATACCGCGTCTGCAGGCACGATTGCCCCACCTGACAGCATTATTTAGGTAATTTCTTTACATCGCCCTCCTGGACACATCTTGGGAACATTATTGTTTTTCTTATATTGTGGTAACGATTATTTTACTTCTAACATCCCCAGCTCTGTTTGCTCATTCTCATAGCAACGCTCTTCTATGTGAGTATACCCATTGTGGTCACAGTAGTATCTACTATTTGATGTTTTGCCTCACCCTGCGCTATTCTTTCAGACCTACTGAACTACCTTGTGGGCATTTCTATTAGGAGTTTTACTGTAGATAATATACGGTACGTCATGCACTCTTGGTGGCACTATTCCATGCTCTCTTCTGGACAACCTTAGGATTGTTAGTCGATATTTGGCAACGTTCTACTGCATTAATTAATGTATCAATTACTTGACCTATGCTCAATTGTGTATATACTTTATTTATTTACCTATTTTTTGACAACTAATATTTATTTTGTGCATAAGGGACTTATGATCTATGGTCCATGTTTTTGTTCTGTTTCTTGTTGTAACTTTTTCATTTTCTGTATCTCTGTAGTAACTGATGAAGGTCATATTGACCGAAACGTTCTCGGATATACTACAATTAAATATTTTTCACTTATTCAGATATACTACAATTAAATATTTTTCACTTAAGTTGAGTGCTTAGTCTTATCTATCTTGTCATTTGGTTTGGGAACCTAGACTTTAAGCACAACCCAATACTAGTTGTGCTCACGGTTTCTTTCTTATTGGCATTTATGAATGCAGTGAAACCAAAAATGTGTAATTTTTTATTGTTTTATTTTTAATGGGGCAAAAGGGAGATGTTTTGAATTTTAATATTTTTTTTAAACTTTTTTTTACACTTTTTTTTCAATATTCAATTGAAATTGAATGATTCTAAAGACTTCACCCCTCAAGGTGCTCAAAACCACTTTCAAGAAGTTTATTAACCCTTCAGGTGCTTCACAGGAATTTTTGGAATGTTTAAAAAAATGAACATTTAACTTTTTTTCACAAAATATTTACTTCAGATCCAATTTTTTTTTATTTTACCAAGGGTAAAAGGAGAAATTGGAGCAAAAGTTGTGCAATTTGTCCTGAGTACGCTGATACCTTATGTGGGGGGAACCACTGTTTGGGCGCACAACAGAGTTCGGAAGGGAAGGAGCACCGTTTGACTTTTCAATGCAAAATTGGCTGGAATTGAGATTGGACGCCATGTTGTGTTTGGAGAGCTCCTGATGTGCCTAAACAGTGTAAACCCCCCACAAGTGACACCAATTTTGAAAGAAGACCCCTAAGGAACTTATCTAGATGTGTGGTGAGCACTTTGAACCCCTAAGTAGTGCTTCACAGACGTTTATAACGTAGATCCGTAAAAATAAAAAAATAATATTTTTTCCACAAAAATGATCTTTTTGCCCCCAATTTTTTATTTTACCAAGGGTAACAGGAGGAATTGCACCCCAAAAATTGTTGTGCAATTTGTCCTGAGTATGCTGATACCCCACATGTGGGGCTAAACGACTGTTTGGGCGCATGGCATAGCTCGGAAGGGAAGGAGCACCATTTGACTTTTTCAACGCAGAATTGGCTGGAATTGAGATCAGACGCCATGTTGCATTTGGAGAGCCCCTGATGTGCCTAAACAGTGGTAACCACCAATTCTAACTCCAACCCTAACCCCAACACACCTCTAACCCTAATCGCAACCCTAACCATAACCCTAACCACAAACCTAACCCTAACACACTCCTAACCCTAATCCCAACCCTAACCCCAACAGTAACCGCAATCCAAACCCTAACCCCAACTCTAGCCCCAACCCTAACCTTAACTTTATCCCTAACCCTAACCCTATCTTTAACCCTAACCCTAACTTTAATCCCAATCCTAACCCTAACTTTAGCCCCAAGTTTTATTCTTCGGGGCAGTACGATTACAGCAATACCTTATTTACTGTACATACTCTTGTATAATCCGACCCGTGTATAAGCCGACCCCCCTAATTTTGCCACAAAAAACTGGGAAAACTTATTGACTCACGTATAAGCCTAGGGTGGAAAATGATTATGCCCCCATATGATGCTCCACAGATTATGCCCCCATATGCTGCACAGATTATGCCCAATATGCTCCACAGATTATGCCTCCATATGCTCCAGATTATGCCCCCATATGCTCCACAGATTATGCCCCCTGTTGTGAATGTTTTGGAAATAAATTCTGAGCAGAAGCTCCCTCTGGTGGTTACAAACAGTACTGAACTATTCAATGAGGATTGGCAAACAGGATTCGCAGACTGGCTTGATATAAGGGAGGTTCCCTCCCATCATGGTTGCCGGTGATCAATTGTTCTTGTCTCTACTGTGGATCCTGGTTCACTTGGAAGCTTGCTGAGTCTTGCCTCTTCTTCTGCTTTCAGATAAGATATTTTCTGTTTTTGTTTTTGTGCTTACCATTTGCATATTTCTCTGCATTTCTGTGAGGTTAGCCAGGTTCCCCCCTGGGGGCTTGGGCTCCTCTCGGTTCCGCTGGAGCCACTGTTGTTTGTTCATTTGCCTTTTCCAGTTTTTTCAGTGGCTGCGGCTTAGTTTTGTTACACCAGAGAACTGATTTAGGTGGTAGAGGTCGTGTGATCGCAGGTGTTTTTGCAATTAGTAGCGTTGGCATTTTTTAGGGTTTTTTTGGATTGCAGTGAGTATCCTTTCTATCCTTTTCTGTCTAGGCAGATTGGGCCCCAGCATTTGCTCATACTATTTTCTGTCTGTGTCTGTATTTCCTCTTGTCTAACCGCCATTACATGTTTGGGGGCTTCCTATGTTCTTTGGGGATCTGCTCCGGGGCAGATAGCTTTCCTCTTTCTATCTTTAGGTGTAGTTAATCTCTCAGGCTGTGACGAGGCGTCTAGGACCAACGTAGGAATGCTCCACGGCTGCCTTTAGTTGTGGTGGTTAGTCAGGGTACTGCAATCCAATAGATTCCAACCTCTCTGGTGTATTGCCGTTTTTGCCTGCTCTTCTCGGCTACCAAAACATAACAGTATCACCGGCCTAACTGAAAATTGTATGGTACTCACAGAAGGGAAAAATAGTGTGGAAATAAAAAAAAAGTTGTCAGAGTTGTCAGAGATTTTTTTTTTCTGTTTCTTGCATTTTTTTCCCTCTTTTTCTCTGGGTGCTGAGGAGGATTTTTTTTTCTCTCAATGGAGCTTGCACAGCTGTCTGGCCGTGTGGATCAGCATGCCACTGAGGTTCGGAGTTTTGCTACCTATCTTGCTAGGTTGCCGATTGTGGAACCTAGGATTCCCATGCCAGATTTGTTTTTGGGAGATCGGACCAAATTTCTGAATTTCAAAAATAACTGTAAGTTGTTTTTTGCCTTAAAACCTAAGTCCTCAGGGAACGCAGCACAGCAGGTTCAAATTGTCGTCTCTCTCCTGCGCGGCGATCCTCAGGATTGGGCTTTTTCCCTGACACCTGAGGACCCTGTTTTGAGTGATGTTGATGCATTTTTTCTGGCTCTGGGGTTATTGTACGATGAGCCTAATGTCACTGATCAAGCTGAAAGAACCTTGTTGGCATTAAATCAGGGGCTTGAGGATGCTGAGTTATACTGTCAGAAATTCCGAAAATGGGCAGTCCTAACCAAATGGAATGATGATGCTTTGGCAGCCCTTTTTCGGAAGGGGCTGTCAGAGAATGTAAAAGATGTTATGGTGGGTTTCCCTGCTCCCTCTGGTCTCAATGATTCTATGTCATTAGCGATTCAAATTGACAGACGTTTGCGTGAGCGTAGAGGTATGCGTGGAATAGTGTTGCCTTGTGAGCCAGCTTCTGAACCCATGCAGTGTGATAGAGTGGCTTCTGGGGCACAGCGTCATGAGTTTCGAAAACGCAATGGGTTATGTTTCTATTGTGGTGACGCCTCTCATGCTATTTCTGTCTGCCCTAAGCGGGGAAGACGTTTTGCACGCTCAGTTGTCTTGGGTAGTGTTCAGACTAAATTTCTGTTGACTGTTACCCTGATTTGCTCCCTGTCCACATTTTCTGCTTAGGCTTTTGTTGATTCAGGAGCAGCAATTAACCTGATGGATTTTGATTTTGCCAAACATTGTGGGTTTCCCTTGATATCCCTACGGAAGTCTATTCCCCTACTGGGGATTGATTCTACCCCTTTGGCTGAGAATTAACCCAGTTCTCTACTCAGGTGATAATGAGGGTTGAACCTGATCATCAGGAGAGTTGCAAATTTTTGGTACTGTATAATCTGCATGACACTATTGTACTAGGTTTCCCTTGGTTACAGTCTCATAATCCTGTTTTGGATTGGAGATCTGTGTCTGTGACCAGTTGGGGCTGCCAATGTGTTAATGCCAACACTCCTGTTTTTTCTGCCTCTCCCAGTCTCAGGAAGTTCCTGACTTTTTGACTGATTTTTCTGATGTGTTTAGCGAAAGTAAATCTGCATCCTTGCCCCCCCATAGGAGCTATGACTGCGCTATTGAATTAGTGCCTGGTAGTAAATTCCCTAAAGGTCGCCTTTTTAACTTGTCTGTACCTGAACATGACGCTATGCGGTCTTATATCAAGGAGTCATTGGAGAAGGGTCATATCAGACCATCCTCTTCACCCTTGGGTGCCGGTTTTTTCTTTGTGGCCAAAAAGGATGGTTCATTAAGGCCGTGTATTGATTATCGTCTGTTGAACAATATCACTGTGAAATATCAATATCCCTTACCCTTGATTTCTGACCTGTTTTCCAGGGTGAAAAGTGCTACTTGGTTTACCAAGCTTGACCTCAGGGGGGCGTATAACCTTATTCGCATTAAGCACGGGGATGAATGGAAGACGGCGTTTAATACCCAAGAGGGGCATTTTGAGTACCTAGTATTGCCCTTTGGGCTCACTAATGCTCCTTCCGTCTTCCAGTCCTTCATGAATGACATTTTCAGGGATTTTGTGGATAAATTTCTGATTGTTTATTTGGATGATATCTTGATTTTTTCCAATGGGACTCTCATGTGAAACATGTTCGGACTGTGTTCCAGATTTTGAGAGAGAATGCTCTGTATGTGAAGGGATCAAAGTGTCTTTTTGGCGTACAGAGGATCTCATTTCTGGGATTCATTTTGTCTCCATCTGTTATTGAAATGGACCCGGTCAAGGTTCAGGCCATCTGTGATTGGGTCTAACCTACTTCATTAAAGGCTCTTCAGAGATTCTTGGGTTTTGCCAGTTTTTATCATAAATTTATTGGTAATTTCTCTGTTATTGTTAAACCATTGACTGATTTGACCAAAAAGGGTTCTGATGTGGTGAATTGGCCTCCTGAGGCAGTCTCTGCGTTTCAGGAACTTAAGCAGAGATTCACTTCTGCTCCTGTTCTACGGCAGCCTGATGTTTCTCTGCCATTTCAGGTGGAGATTGATGCCTCTGAAATTGGGGCAGGTGCCGTTTTGTCCCAAAGAGATCCTGAGACCTCTAAAAGTAACCCTTGTGCCTTTTTCTCTCGAAAATTTTCTCCAACTGAACGTAATTATGACGTGGGTAATCGGAAGTTATTGGCCATGAAGTGGGCTTTTGAAGAGTGGAGACATTGGCTGGAAGGAGCCAAACATCAGGTGGTGGTCCTCACGGACCATAAGAATCTGGTTTATCTGGAATCAGCCAAGCGACTTAATTCTAGACAGGCCAGGTGGGCCTTGTTTTTCACACGTTTTAATTTTGTGGTTTCCTTTCTTCCTGGCACTAAGAATGTTAAGGCGGATGCCCTCTCGAAGAGTTTCCTTGCGGACTCTCCTGAGTTATCTGATCCTTCTGTTATTTTGAAAGAGGGTGTAGTTCTTTCCGCCATCTCGCCCAATTTGAGACTGGCTCTGGAAGGGTGTCAGGAGGATAAACCCGAGCGCTGCCTTATTGGGAAATTGTTTGTCCCAGACCAGTGGAAAAAGAGTGTGATGTCTAAGATTCATTGTTCCGCGTTGGCCGGTCATCCCGGAATTTGTGGTACCAGAGACTTGGTGAGTCGGTCCTTTTGGTGGCCTACTTTGTCTCGTGACATCAGGGAGTTTGTGCAGTCCTGTGGGACTTGCTCTCGCTCCAAGCCTTGCTCTCGCTCTAGTGGTTTGTTGATGCCATTGCCTGTGCCCAAGAGACCAGGGACCCATATCTCTATGGATTTTATTTCCGACTTCCCTGTTTCTCAGAGAATGACCGTTATCTGGGTGATTTGTGATAGGTTTTCCAAGATGATACATCTTGTGCCATTACCTAAGTTGCCTTCCTCCTCCGAATTGGTGCCTTTGTTCCTTCAGCACGTGGTTCGGTTACACGGCATTCCTGAGAACATTGTGTCTGACAGAGGAGTCCAGTTTGTTTCCAGATTTTGGAGGACTTTTTGTTTTAAACTTGGTGTTCAATTGTCTTTCTCCTCTGCTTTTCATCCTCAGACCAATGGACAAACTGAGAGAACAAACCAGACATTGGAGACTTATCTGAGATGCTTTGTGTCTGCTGATCAAGATGACTGGGTCTCTTTTTTGCCTTTGGCTGAGTTTGCTCTTAATAATAGGGCTAGCTCTGCCACTTTGATGTCTCCATTTTTCTGCAATTTTGGGTTTCACCCTCGATTTTCTTCGGGACAGACGGAGGCTTCTGTCTGTCCGGGTGTTGACTCTGTTGTGGAGCGTATGCAGCAGATTTGGGACCAGGTAGTGGAGAGGTTGTCCCTCTCTCAGGAGAAGGCCAACCGGCATAGGACTGATGGTCCTCGGTTTAAAGTGGGGGACTTGGTCTGGTAGTCCTCAAGAAATATCCCTATGAGAGTTGCATCTCCTAAGTTTAAGCCTAGGTTCATTGGACCTTATAAGATCATGGAGATTCTTAATCCTGTTTCCTTTCGTTTACGTCTTCCAGGGACATTTAAGATCCATAACGTGTTCCACAAGTCCTTATTGAAGAGGTTTGTCGAGCCAGTGGTTCCTATGGCTGTGCCTTCTGACCCTGTTTTGGTTGAGGGCAATCTGGAGTATGTGGTTGAGAAAATATTGGATTCTCGCTTTTCTAGACGGAAACTCCAGTATTTGGTTAAGTGGAGAGGTTATGGTCAGGAGGACAATTCTTGGGTGTTTGCTTCAGACATCCATGCTAGGAGACTGATCCGTGTGTATCACCGAGCTCATCCTGACCGACCTGGTTGCACAAATGAGGGTTCAGTGACCCCTCCTCAAGGGGGGGGTACTGTTGTGAATGTTTTGGAAATGAATTCTGAGCAGAAGCTCCCTCTTTTGGTTACAAACAGTACTGAACCATTCAATGAGGATTGGCAATCAGGATTCACAGACTGGCTTGATATAAGGGAGGTTCCCTCCCATCATGGTTGCCGGTGATCAATTGTTCTTGTCTCTACTGTGGTTCCTGGTTCACTTGGAAGCTTGCTGAGTCTTGCCTCTTCTTCTGCTTTCAGATAAGATATTTTCTGTTTTTGTTTTTGTGCTTACCATTTGCATATAATAATAATAATCTTTATTTTTATATAGCGCTAACAGATTCCGCAGCGCTTTACAGTTTTGCACACATTATCATCGCTGTCCCTGATGGGGCTCACAATCTAGATTCCCTATCAGTATGTTTTTGGAGTGTGGGAGGAAACCGGAGTACCCGGAGGAAACCCACGCAAACACGGGGAGAACATACAAACTCCTTGCAGATGTTGTCCTAGGTGGGATTCGAACCCAGGACTCCAGCGCTGCAAGGCTGCAGTGCTATCCCATGAGCCACCGTGCTGCATATTTCTCTCCATTTCTGTGAGGTTAGCCAGGTTCCCCCCCTGGGGGGCTTGGGCTCCTCTCGGTTCCGCTGGAGCCACTGTTGTTTGTTCATTTGCCTTTTCCAGTTTTTTCAGTGGCTGCGGCTTAGTTTTGTTACACCAGAGAACTGATTTAGGTGGTAGAAGTCGTGTGATCTCAGGTGTTTTTGCAATTTGTAGCGTTGGCATTTTTTAGGGTTTTTTTGGATTGCAGTGAGTATCCTTTCTATCCTTTTCTGTCTAGGCAGATTGGGCCCCAGCGTTTGCTCATACTATTTTCTGTCTGTGTCTGTATTTCCTCTTGTCTAACCGCCATTACATGTTTGGGGGCTTCCTATGTTCTTTGGGGATCTGCTCCGGGGCAGATAGCTTTCCTCTTTCTATCTTTAGGTGTAGTTAATCTCTCAGGCTGTGACGAGGCATCTAGGACCAACGTAGGAACGCTCCACGGCTGCCTTTAGTTGTGGTGGTTAGTCAGGGTACTGCAATCCAATAGATTCCAATCTCTCTGGTGTATTGCCGTTTTTGCCTGCTCTTCTCAGCTACCAAAACATAACAGCCCCCGTATGATCCACAGTTTATGCCCACATATGCTCCAGATTATGCCCCATATGTTCCACAGATTATGCCCCCATATGCTTCAGATTATGCCCCATATGTTCCACAGATTATGCCCCCATATGCTCCAGATTATGCCCATATGTTCCACAGCTTATGCCCCATATGCTCCATATTATGCCCCCATATGTTCCACAGATTATGCCCCCATATGTTCCACAGATTATGCCCCCATATGCTCCATATTATGCCCCCATATGCTCCAGATTATGCCCCATATATTCCACAGTTTATGCCCCATATGCTCCATATTATGCCCCCATATGCTCCAGATTATGCCCCATATGTTCCACAGCTTATGCCCCCATATGCTCCAGATTATGCCCCCATATGCTCCAGATTATGCCCCCATATTCTGCACACTTATGCCCCATATGCCCCATAGTATAGGCCTCATATGCTGCTGCTGCAAAAAAAATGACATACTCACCTCTCGTCGCTGGGGGCCAGGTGCCGGTGTCCTGAGCAGGCGGTGACACCGGCGCGCTATGGGGGACAGGTGCCGGTGTCACCGCTCGCTCAGGACCCCGGCACCTGAGATATTTACCTGTCCTCTCTGCACCGCTGCGTCCTCGTCAGACTCCTCTGGCTGTGAATGATCTGGCAGGGGGCGGGGCGCACACTAACGACATCATCGCGCCCTCTGCCTGATCATAACAGCCAGAGGAGTCAGACGAGGACGCAGCACAGCGGTGGACCGAGGGCCAGGTAAATATCGCTATACTCACCCCTTCACCGGCGCGTCCCTGCAGCCTCTCCTCTTCTCCCGGCGCTCTCCGCAGCGCTTCAGTCCTGCAGCGGTCACGTGGTACCGCTCATTAAAGTCATGAATATGTGCCTATTCATGACTTTAATGAGCGGTGCCATGTGACCGCTGCAGGAAGGAGCCAGAGATCGTGGGAGAAGCAGGGGGGCTGCAGAGACCGCGCCGGCGGAGGGGTGAGTATGATCCGACACCCCCGCTCCCCCTCCCCCGCCGACCCCCATATATGACCCGCGTATAAGCCGAGAGGGGGACTTTCAGCCCTAAAAAATGGGCTGAAAATCTCGGCTTATACATGGGTATATACGGTATATCTTTTTTTATGTTTTGGTGCTTTTATATAATAAAAACTATTTTATAGAAAGAAATAATTATTTTTGCATCGCTTTATTCTGAGAGCTATAACTTTTTTATTTTTTCTCTGATGATGCTGTATTTGGCTAGTTTTTTGTGGGACAAGATGACATTTTCAGCGGTACCATGTTTATTTATATCATTTTTTTGATCTCGTGTTATTCCACTTTTTGTTATTCCATTGTTTTTTGCCTTGTTTTTTTATGGTGTTTACTAAAGGGGTTTACTAATAGGACAATTTTATAGGTCGGGTCATTATGGACGTGGCGATACCAAATATGTGTACTTTTATTGTTTAGATTTTTTTATTCAAATATTCATATAGTGATAGAATAAATATTGATTTTTTTAATTATTTTTTTGTTATGTTTTTAAATATTTTTACAATTATTTTAAATTTTAACTTAATTCCTACTTTTATACTCTGTCCCACTATGGGACAATCATTTTGTGCAGGCTGATGTCTTCTATAGCATGCAGATGAAGCAGCATCTGCATGCTACAGAACCTGTCAGCGCTGCAGCTTCTGTACACTAACCTGTGAGACTTCCTGACATGCACTGCGCATGACAGGAAGTTTCACAGCTCTGGAGACCCAGATGTTGTCATGACAACATCATGTCTCCATGGCAGCGATCGAGACCCCACGGCGTGCTGTGGGGTTTCCAATCTAAAGGCAGAGGGCCTGTCAGCCACTGTGCCGTCTCTGGAACGCTGCAATCATGTTTGATCACAGTGTTCCATGGGTTAAAGTGCCGTGAGTGGTCTGTGACCACTCCTGACACTTATTGCCTGGTGTCAGCTGTGAGAATCAGCTGACACCAAGCCGCAATCGGCTGCGCTCCTGCCGTGAGAGAGGGCGATCGCACATGACATATTATCCCGTCCATGGTTTGATAGGCCCAGGTCACATGGTCTGGATAGTACGTGGATCGCCCACCAGGGCAGTGGGATACTCGGTACCGGGCCTGTGTATTGAGCGGATGTGTCAAAGCGGCAATGACCCGGTCCGTGGCCCTGGGCGTCCAATGAAAGGGGAATTATTTACAGGGGAATGAATAGAGTTTGTAGTGTAAGTATTCGTGACGCCACCTGTGGTATCTGGTCAATGGCGACCAGCGCTGCGGTGCAGATCCTCTGGGATAGATGGTGAGATACAGCAGAGTTGGTACAGTCTCCCAGAGGTGAGACTATGGGATCCCAGGGCAGGTAGATGTAGTGGAAGGTGGTAATGGTGCTGGGAGATGTAGCTGAGTGCAATGGGTGACGCAGGAAGAAACTGAGAAACAGTCAGTGAGTTGCAGTTTCCAAAGCTTTACTCACAGTTCTGATGCTAGCAGTACAGATGCCCGCTTGGCACTATGTCCTCCAGGTGAGGGGCTCAGCAAACCCCCAGGTAGATTGGGATGCACCTTTCCAGGACTCCGTTCTAGATGTTTGTGTCTCTTTCTCTGGTCGTCTCCCTGTGCTGATTTTCCACTCCTTCTATCCAACAGCACCTTTACCAACAGTGTCCCTGATCAGCGGCTGCGAATCCTCTAGGACAACGGCTTATTTCTGTGATCCTCTTGATTCTATATAGCTGCCTCTCAGAGAAGTTAATGGTGGTTATGGACTGTGATCCCTAAGTTATCACAGCAGTCGACTTGCTAGCTGAATCATGAAGTTCTTCCACTAGACTAGGGGTCGAATTCCCTCTTGCAACCAAGTCCCTCTGCCAACAGACCGGGACCAACGAATGGCTTCTGCTCTCTCCGTATCCCTAGGACTTCTTCCTCTCTCTCTCTCCAGAAGCTTATCTTTCTTTTCCACTTGCTTCCTTCTTTCCACTTCTCTAGGACTAAGCCCTTCCTGGCTTCTAGTCCCTGAGTCTCTATCCAGACTCCTTCTCTTCCCAGTGCAGCGTCCCCTCTCTGGGAGCTGCTCAACACACGTCCTAATCCTTCCTCTTCCTCCACAGGACTCTCTAATCCTTCCTACTGCTTCCTCAAGCTTCACTCCTCCTTGCTACCTACTCCACCCACCCATACACCCTTTCCTATCTCAGTCTGGGATGAGACCATCCTCCTGCAGGGTCCGTCCAGGGTGCCCAACTGTTCTAGTGTGTGTTGGGTGCAGGTGTTAGAGTCCTAGGTGGTGCTCCCTCCTTACCTGAGGATGGGGTATCACACCTCTGGATGAGGTGCAATACCTCTGTGGCGACTGAACCCTCAGGGGCGCAACATATGTCTAATGTCAGAAAGGGGTTAGTGACAGAAAAACACAAAATGGTCACAGAAATAACTTGAATCTGACAAAAGTAATAATAAATCATAAATCTAAATAAAAATAAAACTCATGAAATAGGTCTGGACAGAAAGGATGATACCCTGAAAATAATGTGACAAATCAAGGTGTGTCCTCTAATTAGCAACACAGATGTCTACAATCTTGGAATCAGTGAGTGGGCCTGCATAGAGGGCTACAGATACTGACTGTGCTGTTTGGTGACATGGTGTGTATCACATTCAACATGGACCAGAGGAAGTAAAGGAAAGAGTTGTCTCAGGAGATTGGAAAGAAAATTATAGACAAACATGTTAAAGGTAAAAGTTATAAGACCATCTCCAAGCAGCTTGATGTTCCTGGGACTACAGTTGCACATATTCAGAAATTTAAGCTCCATGGGACTGTAGCCAACCTCCCTGTACATGGCCACAGGAGGAAAATTGATGACAAATCAAAGAGAAGGATAATGCAAATGGTAACAAAAAAGCCCAGAAAAACTTTTAAACAGATTAAACGTGAACTCCAAGCTCAAGGAACATAGTAACATAGTAACATAGTTAGCAAGGCCGAAAGAAGACATTTGTCCATCCAGTTCAGTCGATAGTCAGTCAGAATAAATCCGCAGATCTACGTCCTTCTAAAGAACCTACTAACTGTAAGATACAATATTGTTACACTCCAGGAAGACATCCAGGCCTCTCTTGAACCCCTTGACTGAGTTCGCCATCACCACCTCCTCAGGCAAGGAATTCCAGATTCCCACTGCCCTAACAGTAAAAAATCCTCTTCTATGTTGGTGGAAAAATTTTCTCTCCTCCAGATGCAGAGAATGCCCCTTGTGACCATCACCTTCCTTGGTATAAACAGATCCTCGGTGTCAGATTGCACCATCCGTTGCTGTATGAGCCAAAGTGGACTTCATGGGAGACGACCAAGGAGGACACTATTGTTGAAAAAAAAATAAAAATGCCAAACTGGAATTTGCCAAACTACATGTTGGCAAGCCACAAAGCTTCTGGGAGAATACCCTATGGACAGATGAGACAAAAATGTAACTTTTTGGCAAGGCACATCAGCTCTATGTTCACAGATGGAAAAATGAGGCATATCAAGAAAAGAACACTGTCCCTACTGTGAAACATGGAGGAGGCTCTGTTATGTTCTGGGGCTGCTTTGCTGCATCTGGCACAGGGTGTCTAGAATCTGTGCAGATTACAATGAAATCTCAAGACTATCAAGGGATTCTAGAGAGAAATGTGCTGCCCAGTGACAGAAAGCTTGGTCTCAGTCACAGGTCATGGGTCTTGCAACAGGATAATGACCCAAAACACACAGCTAAAAACACCCTGGACTATTCTGAAGTGGCCTTCTACGAGCCCTGACCTAAATCCTATTGAGCATCTTTGGAAAGAGGTGAAACATGCCGGCTGGAAAAAAGCAACCTTCAAACACGAGGCAACTGTAACAGTTTGCTCTTGAGGAGTGGGCCAAAATACCTGTCGAGAGGTGCAGAAGTCTCATTGACAGTAACAGGAATCATTTGATTGCAGTGATTGCCTCAAAAGGTTGTGCAACAAAGTATTAAGTTAAGGGTACCATAATTTCTGCCAGGCCTATTTCATGAGTTTTATTTTTTTTTTTAAATTCTGTGGAAGCATGGTTGAAAAACAATGCCTGACTTTCATTTGTTCATTTTCATAGATTTTTTATTTATTATTACTTTTGTCAGATTCAAGTTATTTCTGTCTACATTGTGGGTTTTTCTGTCATTAAACGAGGGGTACCAACAATTTTGACCACGTGTGTATATACCGGGATAGGGAATATTAGTACAGAATTGACCAAATTTTTTGCTTCAATTTTTTTTTCTAATTTCCTCCTCTAAAACCAAGGTTCATCTTGGTCTGAAAAATGCGGTATATTGATATTTTGTCATAAAGCTCCTTGCTTCTCATTAGGTTTTATTGTCTTCTGGAGTGGTAACTTATATCCACATCCATACATGGGTATTGTTAGAACCCTCTTGTTAGATTTTTTTTCAGTTTGCTGGTCACATGACCTTTTTACCCTATTTAGTCTGGCTCCGCCCTTCTGGCTTTGCTGGACTTCATTGTATTATCTACTCTTAAGCTAGCCAGGTGCTTAGGTGCCTTACTCTGTCAGTTTTGCTTGATCTTAGGATCTCTTAGAATTTGTTTTCTGTTTTATATTTCCTGCTACTCTTTCTGTTAGGAGGTGTCCACCTTTTCACCCAGTCCCTAGATCTTGTAGGGATTCCTCCCTCTCAACTATAGGTCTTCGTTCAGACTAGCTGAGGACTTTAGCGGGTCTGGTCGCAGGATCAGGTTCTCCGTTACATCGTAGGGATCCAGCTCAGTCCTATTGTAGGGACAGAATTCCCACCTTTCCTTAGTGCTTGTAGCAGATCATAACAGTAAGTCCAGCCCAAAAAAAAAATCTCTAAGGAAGGATTTTCTGTTTCATCATGGTCTCGGTTCAGGATTTGGTTCAACGCCTGCAGGGACTTTCTCTGGAGGTGGCTGAGATAAAGCAACACGTGAGTAGTTGTTCTGGAGCACATTTCGTGGAGCCAAAGGTACGTTTGCCTGATTTATTTTTTGGTGAACAACAAGATTTTTTTTCTTTTAAAAATGCTTGCTTGTTGTATTTCCGTTTGAGACCCAGATCCTCTGGTGATGAATCACAGCGCATAGGGTTCATAATGTCACTTTTGCGCAAAGAACCTCAGGACTGGGCCTTTTCTCTGCAGCCTAGTGATCCATGCTTTAGATCAGTGGACCGTTTTAGCAAGATGTGTCACTTGGTTCCTTTCATCAAACTGCCCTGCGCTAAGACTCTCGCTAAGGTCTTTGTCAAGGAAATAGTCAGACTACATGGTGTTCCTACTGACATTGTTTCTGATAGGGGACCTCAGTTTGTGGCTCGTTTTTGGCGCGCCTTTTGTGACAGGTTGGGAGTTCATTTGTCGTTTTCATCCGGATATCATCCTGAGTCTAATGGCCAGACAGAAAGGAAAAACCAGGATGTTGAGCAGTTCTTGCGTTGTTTTGTGACTGATAATCAAGAGGGGTGGTCTGAGTTTCTGCCACTTGCTGAGTTTGCTCTTAACAACCATACATCCGCTTCTGCTGGTTGTTCGCCTTTTTTTTGTTGTACTGGGAGACATCCGTCTTTTGGGTCATTTTCCAAGTTGGGATCGGCTGTACCTGAAGAGGAGAATTTTTCTGGTGTTTTGGAGAGAGTTTGGACTGATGTGCGTGGTAATCTTCAGGAGGCTAACAAAAGATCCAAAGTGTATTTTGATAGAAAACGACAAGAGGTGTTGTTTGCTATTGGTGACATGGTTTGGTTGTCCTCTAAGAATCTGTGCTTGAGGATTCCGTCTAAGAAATTGGGTCCCAAGTTTGTAGGGCCCTTTAAGGTGCTTCAGGTTATTAACCAATCTGCTGTTAAGTTGGAGCTTCCTACCTCCTGGAAGATTAATCCGGTGTTTCATGTTTCTCTCTTGAAAAAAGCTGAGGTCTCAGATGGAGACGTCTCGGCCACTGTTCCCCTGGTGGTGGAGGACGGGCAATATGAGATTTCCCGCATCCTAAATTCTAGACGGTATAGAGGGAGTTTGCAGTACCTCGTCGCTTGGAAGGGTTATGGACCCGAGGATAACTCATGGGTGAGGGCGGATGATGTTTCTGCGTCTAGACTTGTTAGAGCGTTTCACAAGAGGTTTCCGGATAAGCCTAAGTCCTGGGGGATCCGGAGGATCCTCTTAGAAGGGAGGGTACTGTTAGAACCCTCTTGTTAGATTTTGTTTCAGTTTGCTGGTCACATGACCTTTTTACCCTATTTAGTCTGGCTCCGCCCTTCTGGCTTTGCTGGACTTCATTGTATTATCTACTCTTAAGCTAGCCAGGTGCTTAGGTGCCTTACTCTGTCAGTTTTGCTTGATCTTAGGATCTCTTAGAATTTGTTTTCTGTTTTATATTTCCTGCTACTCTTTCTGTTAGGAGGTGTCCACCTTTTCACCCAGTCCCTAGATCTTGTAGGGATTCCTCCCTCGCAACTATAGGTCTTCGTTCAGACTAGCTGAGGACTTTAGCGGGTCTGGTCGCAGGATCAGGTTCTCCGTTACATCGTAGGGATCCAGCTCAGTCCTATTGTAGGGACAGAATTCCCACCTTTCCTTAGTGCTTGTAGCAGATCATAACAGGTATATTGAATTATTGTGGATTTTGTTAAATACACATCTGATTAATCAATTGCTATTCAAAGTAAGAATGTAAAAAATGTTAAAAAAATAAAAGTGGTGATTACTAAGAATGAGCCAGCACTAAAACGTTCAGATGCTCGTTACTCGAACCGAACAATTCTTAATGCTCGTTTCGAGTAATGAGAATAATGGAAGTTAATGGGAAATTTTAGCATTTGTCCAACAGACCCTACAAGGAGATCTGGTGGCAGTGAAAATGTTGAAATGGATGGAAAATGTGCTAAATGGAAGGAGAACAGCATAGTTAAGACCCTTGGAAGCAGCTTTGACTCCAAGATCGCTGCAATCATGTCATACTTTTAACCCACTTTAAGGACTGTTAATAAAACATTCAAAATCGAAGAGAAATTGGAGTTTACGAGAATAAAAATGTTAAGAAGCATTATTTCCTGTATAATGACTTGTATATAATTCAAAATTTAAACAGGATTTAAAAAATAATAATTTAAGTGAACCAAAATTGAAATATAAAAAAATATACTGGACATTTCCGAGTATTATCAACGAAGCAAGAACTGCCAAAAATGTGATGGAAGAGGGACACACCCTGTATTAGACATAAAGGAGGGCCTAATACACATTCTGTTCAAATTGTCATTTAGTGGCGATCCCAGTCTCATAAATTCTCTGCACACAGTACAAAACCTGCCAAAAATTACAAGCAAGGTCATCCATACACTCTTCAAAGCACCAACTGTGGTACCTCTTTCAAATATTGTGATCAAAGTGTAGTTGTGGTACTCTACACTTAAAAAAGCTCTGCACACAGTGCAAAACCTGGCAAAAATTACAAGCATGGTCATCCACACACCCTTCAAGGCACCAACTGTAGTACCTCATTCAAATATTGCAAACAAAGATTAGTTGTGGTACTCCTACACTCATAGAAGTTCTGCACACAGTGCAAAGCCTGCCAAAAATTAAAGCAGGGTCATCCATACAAACCTTAAAGGCACCAAATGGAGTGCCTCATTAAAAAAATAAGAAATTGCAGTTCTGGTAATTCTACACTCATAAAGTCTCTGCACACAATGCCAAGCCAGAAAAAATTCCCAGGAGGGTCATTCATAAACTCTTGTGCCTCAAACTGGAGTGCCTCATAATAAAAAGTAAGAAAATGTAGTTCTGGTACTTCTACACTCAATAAAGACTCTGCACAGTGCAAAGGCTGAAATATATTCTAAGGAGGACCATCCATACACCCTTGAATTTAACAACTGGAGGGCCTCATTCAAATATTGAAGATTAAAAACACTTTATGTACTGCTGTCATCTAATGGTATGGAAAACTTGGGGCTAATCCAGGCTTTGTTAATTTTTATCAGAGTGATCCTGTCAGTATTTTCTTTTGACTGGCGAAAGCACCTATCTATTATGACCCCCTCGGCAGCACTAATAACCAGCTCGTACAAGATGCTAGTGGCAGGGCATCACAAGATCTCCAAGACATCATTTGACTGCTCATGCCACTTGAGCCCTGCACGTAATCAGTGCTGGTGTCACTATCCCCATCTTCAGACGTATTGTATAAGTAATCAAGAAGAACTCAAAGCTGCAGCTGGCTGCTCCCTTCCTCTTCATTACTTATACAGCCGAAGGTGGTGACCGTGATACCAGCGCTGAAGGGGCGTCGGGTTCACATGTCATAACAACCTCACATGAGCTCCTGGAAGACAAATGCCGACTCCGCTGTGATGGAAGTTGAGAAGGGGTTGACCAAGTAGTGGACAACTCCTTTAAACTTGTTATACATTTTGTATAATTGTTGTACAACAATAATCAATGTGCACCCTCACACATACTGTACATGAAGCAATATACAACAACAGATATATTAGCATGACATAAATAGGCATTAAAGTGTGTGCCTAACCCACATCCACCGGTAGAGGAAATATCAGTCCTAGACAACTGTTGAATCTTAAGTCCTTCATTTTTGTAGGAGTGTGCCACACATAATTTCATTGTTCTTGAAAGCCCCCCTGGGCACAATGAGTGATGATGAAGTCTGTAAAGCACTGCACAATATATTGAATTTAATATTAAAATTAGAATTGAATTAAAAAAATACATTAATGACAGCAAGTATCTTAAAAACCTAGTGAACAGATATATAAAATGATTAAAATTATGTAAATATCATATAATTGATTGAACTTTTTTTCTTTCATATTAAACATATTTTCTTTTATGTCAAGATTATGTTTCAAGGATCCTGTATACCAGCAGGAACATCCAGAATAGGTTAAGCATTTCCAATGGTTCTAGCTCCATCTAGTGGTGTACTGCTCACCAAAGTCCTACATTTGGATGCCATATGTGCATGTGTTTTGTTATCCAATTTTTATTATTATTTCCTCAGATTGAAGAAGGCATAAGCTATAACTGCAAACCACATAATGTGATTAGATGTTGGCATGCTATGTATCAGAAACTCTCAGCAATAAAGAATAATTGTAACAAACTGAAATCTGTTGAATCCAGTTGCTGGAACATTTTACAGCTAAGTGTTTACATTTCTGCATTTCCATAGGTGTTGGTAATCCATGCATAATAAATAAATTGATCTTTTTGTTGAAGGAGTTTCCATGAATCGACTTTTTCTTTTAATTCATAGCCTAACATCCTAAATAACTCTTTTATCATTTACTTACATTGACCAAAGTGCCTCATTCCTGTAATTTGTGAATGCAGTGACTGTATTGTGATCCAGCCTTGATTATATGATGTCTACCAGTCACATGGTCTACAGTCCCCCTAGCAATGCCTAGTTGACAATAAGCAGTGACATCCAGAGGAGTAACTAGACACCTATGTACCCCAGTGCAAAATTTGGACCTGGGACCCCACCTGCATGTTGGTTAGATGATTGAATACCTGTAGCATTCTAGATCCTAAAAAGAAATTTGTTCTTGCTCGCCCACTCTCCTACCCATTAGAAAAAAAAGTACAGATAAAATACATAAATGTAGTTTTCTAAGTAATGTTTCTAAATAGTATAAATAGTAGTCATACAGTTATCAGATGACAAATATGATTATATTGTTACTGAACAAGTCCGCTATACCAAAACTAATATATCAATAATAAACCACATAAATACTGCCACACAATGACCAATATATTATCACCAAAAAGTCTCTCAATATAACCCCCATTCTGTTACCAAACAAAATCCACTATACCAAGATCAATATACTGATAATACACATAAATACAACCACACCATGATAAGACCAGATACTACCACCACAAAGTAACCAAATAATACCACCATTCTGATCATTATCATAAATCAAAGTACTAACACTAATAAGACAACTTGTGACAGTTGTACACAGGATTTCTGTAGACCATATAAGTTTATACAATAAACAGTGGGGGAAATAAGTATTTGTACAGTATACACTGACAATTTTACAAGTTTTCCCACCTACAAAGAATTGAGAAGTCTGTAATTTTTATCGTAGGTACACTTCAAATGTGAGGGACAGAATCTAAAAATAAAAATCAAAAACTCACATTGCATGATTTTTACCTAATTAAATTGCATTTTATTGCATGAAATAAGTATTTGATCACCTACCAACCAGAAAGAATTCTGGCTCTCACAGACCTGTTAGTTTTTCTGTTAGAAGCCCTCCTACTCTGCACTCATTACCTGTATTAATTGCACCTGTTTGAACTCGTTACCTGTATAGAAGACACCTGTCCACACACTCAAGTGTGAGCAGGTGTCATGGTCTGCTGAGTTTCTAGGATTAGGTGGTTTTAGGGTTAACCGGGATGGCCTCACTCTGGGATTCTGGGAGGCTTTTTATAGCCTCATTGTGGGGCCATCCTCTGTCGCTTATACTCTGACCCTTGGCCGAGTGTGTGTGACCCTGTTGTGCTTGTGCCAGTGCTTTGTGCCTGTGCTACGTTCTGTTTGTCTGGTTCTGATTTGGCTGTGTCCCTGTTTTGAGTTTTGCCTGTCCCTTTTGTACTCTGCTGCCCTCTACGTGTATGATCCTTGGCTACGTTCTGACTCCGCTCTGCCTGCTCCTCTTGTACTTCATCGCTCTCTACGTGTATGACCCTTGGCTACGTTCTGACTTCGCTCTGCCTGCTCCTCTTGTACTTCGTCGCCCTCTATGTGTATGACCCCTTGGCTACGTTCTGATTATCCGTTCGGTATATGCCCCTTGGTAACTGTGTCCCGTAGTTACCCTTCTAGGAGTTTTCCTTCACCTCATAGCTCTCTGGAGCTTAGGCCACGCCCACTAGCAGTCATGTGCCTGCAGGTCCTTTGCTCTGAAGCATTCTCTATCTGCTACTGCTGACTCTGAGAGACGTGTGGCCGGCTCCGCCCACTAGCAGTCACATGTGGAAGGTCCTGTTACTGAGAAACACACGTCATCTCTGCTGCGGCTCTGCTACAGGTATCTTTGGGCATAGTTTGTTCACTAAGGACACACGCACTGGCTCAGTGAGCAAGTGCAGTGCGGTGTCCCTGACAGCAGATAACAGGATGCAGTAATGGACAAGACACAGACCAAGGAGGAGAGCTCTTCCCTAATACAAAGAACACTTCTAATGGGGTTTTAACTAATAGGGGAAGATAATGTAAACTATGCACTTATCACTTTGCACTCCAGTCACAGATGTGCCCCTCTGTGTAACTTGGGCCACTTGGAATGACCCACAACGTGGATCTGTTACAGTCCTGTGGAAATTGGGGGAAGCTTTTCTGGCATTGAAAATGTCCTCTTGTGATCCTGATCGTGTCTTCTTTTCAATCCTGTAGCTGGCAGTGATTCCACAGGGTTCTAGCATAGGCACTGGCCCCAACAGATGCAGGGAAGAAGAAGAGGTAGACTCTTCCCTCAGCGGTGAGAATCCTTGTACTATCGGGGCCTGGGACACAGTCCTGAAACAGTTCACGGAGGCCTGTTCGGTCTGCTGTGTTGTACCGTTGAGCACCGGTATTCCTCACACAGACCTTGCCTTCCCCGGTCGGTACCGTTGGCCGAGGCAGTTGTGTCAGCGTCGTCGGCCGAGTTCACAGTCTCATCAATGTCCTTGATGTATGCGGGGACAGCGATGTGAGTGGGGACAGCGGTACATGCGGCCTGTCAGCGGGACCCCGTCGGTCAGCACCTGTCAGCGCGTCCTCTCGTCTCCGGCCCCCCTTAGCTCCTCACCCTTGACTCACAGGTGAAATTACCTCACACGACTGACGAGCGTTCAGCATTCCCGCCTCCACAGTTTCAATTTCTACGCTCGCATTTTCTGTCTGCTTAGCCATGCCCCCTTTTCTTGAGCACAGGGAACATCCTATTACTCTAAGCGCTCCCCCCAGTAACTGAGGTGACAGACCCGATGGTTTTGGGCCCATTACGGATGAGTCAAGCCTGGCTTGCTTCTTCTCCTTACATTCCCTCCCTCTTTGTGCTCGCCATTCCACGGGCGAGAGTTCTTGCAATATGCGTTGACATTCTTTTATGTTTTTAACAACTTGTTGCCAAATAAAATTATCCTGGTCAAATCGGTTAGGGGGTTTTCCTGCTGTTGATCGTTCGGAACATCGTAAACTGTGGATTTCAGTTGGTTCTGCTTGGGCACTCGAATCTGGCTGAATAAGCAAAGGTGAGGGTTCGCTCCGCCCTGCAGAAACAGCCCTTGTAGGAATCTCAGAAGTACCTGAGGTCTCAGATCTTTTGTTCTTTTTTGGATTCTCTCCATGTAGACTCAGAGTACTCGTCATCTTCTTCATCACTAGCAATTGGTAGAGGATCCTCAAGAGCATTGGACTCTTTTTTCTTTATTCGCAGGGGATCTCTAGACATGCAGGGGCGTAACATATTTTGGTGCACAAAGCGAGTAGGAGCATCATCGTCCCCTTCGGGCTGGACTCGTCGCCGTACATGGTACAGTGTTTTTTCCCATCGGTGATCTAATTTGTCTCGAGGATGCTTCTCTTTAACTAGTGTCCAGTCTCCTGCCTGTAGAGCTGTCCCCCATAGAGGAGTCATCTCTGGATGTTCCAACTCTCGGAAATGGGTCTACACCAGACGATGTAGAGTCTGTAGTCAATGATGATGTTCTCGGACCCAGGTTGACACCCCCCGTCCGTGGATAGTTTTCCTCAGGGTCCAGCTCCAACTCGGTGATCTCTTGACCTGGCCAGCCGAAAAGTAGAGTATAGGGCATGTATCCGGTGGTGCTATGTACCCGATTGTTATACACCCATACTAGCTCTGCTACAAAGTCTGGCCAATGGGTCTTATGATCCTCTTCTAGGGTTCTCAGCATTTGGATGAGGGTTCGATTGAACCGTTCACATGCTCCATTGCCCTGAGGATGATAAGGGGTTGTCCGAGATTTCTCAATTCCATACATATGATGTAGTTCTTCCATAACTCGCCCTAAGAAGCAAGCGCCCTGGTCTGAGTAAATTCTCTTTGGGCAGCTATACACTTGAATGAAATTTTTGCAGATGGCATAAGCTGCAGTCTCGGCAGTTTGGTCTCGAATCCAGATCACAACCGTGAATTTAGTAAAGTGGTCTACCATTACTAAACAATGTTTATATCCTTGATGGGCTAGGCCGATTGTTAGATAATTAATCATTAATACTTCTAACGGAGCAGAGGTTACGATAGTTTGTGTGGGGGCCCATTGCTCAAAAGGTTTGACCAGTTCACAGTTCCTACAGAGTCAACAGACTTCTTCCACCTTTCTTTTCAACAGTGGGTGGTATACTATTTTTTGTAGCCAGTGAAAGGTTTTTTCTGGACCGAAGTGCGCCCCTTTTTCATGCGCCTCTGTGGCCACTTGTTGTAACAGGTTTTCAGGAATCACCACTTGCCAGGTGACAGATAGGGCCTGTTGTAACTGTACTTTTCTATATAACAATCCTTCTTATAGGTGGTGCCTCTCCCATTGCCGGAGAATCTGTTTCATTCCAGGGGACAGGTTTTCTCTCTCCAACCGGGTAGGCAGTTGTTTGAGGGCCACCCATTGCTGAAGTCGAGTGAACTCTTCGTCTTCTTGCTGAATCCGTACCCACTCATCACGGGGCTGATCCAACACTTCCCCCGTGATTTCTGCCCAAACTGGTTCCCCCGTAGCCGCCAATGTCCTGGCAGATACGTGGAACTTTGTCACTTCATCAGCCTCCAGCTCTTCATCCTGATTAGAGCCGGGTCGCCCATAGGGGACTCTGAATAATGCATCTGCATGGGTGTTTTCAGCCCCCCATTTGTAGGCTATTCTGTACCGGTATTTGGCCATTCTAGAGACCCAAAATTGTTCCAGGGCCCCTAATTTTGTGTTTTCTAAATGGGCCAGAGGGTTAATATCCATGCGCACCTGTACCTCAGATCTGGATAGGTACTCCACAAACTTTTCTTTTCATGGCCCAGACTAGTGCTAATAGTTCTAGTTTAAACGAGCTGTAATTCGGTTTAGTTCAGAGTCATGCAGGGAGCGACTCACATAGGCAATCACCCTCTCTTTCCCATCTTGGATCTGTGACATCACGTCTCCAAGTCCATGTAAGCTTGCATCTGTATGAAGAATGAAGGGTTGAGAAAAATCGGCATAGGCCAGGACCAGGGCCTCTGTCAGAGCCATCTTCAATGTTTGGAACGCTTTCTCCTGGCGCTCTCCCCACTGGATCTTTCAATTTTTTGCTCCTGCTGATACTCCTTTCAACAGTTCTAGTAACAGATTCGCAATGTGCGTTAAGTTTTTTGCGAACTGTCGATAATATCCAGTCTGTCCTAAGAAGGCTCGAACATCTTTTACGGTTCTCGTGATCGCCTAGTCTTGCACTGCTGCAATCTTTTCACTAGACAGACGTACACCTTCTGTGGAGACCACATGCCCCAGGTACTCAATTTGGGTGCAAAACAGGTGACATTTGATTGGTTTCACTCACAGCCCATGCTTCTGTAGCCGGCTGAGTACGTGCTCCAGACGCTGTAAGTGTTCTTTGAAAGTGGGGACAATTACAATTACGTCATCCAGGTAGATGAGAGTGGCTTCAAAGTTCAGATCCCGCAAGCACCTCTCCATGAGCCATTGAAAAGTACCAGGAGCATTAGCCAATCCAAATGGTATTCTGTTGAACTCGTACAGGCCCATAGGTAGTATAAAGGCCGTTTTTGCTCGATTGTGTTCAGACATTGGCACCAGCCAGATCTAAGGTGGAGAAGTATCTGGCATTTCCCAGAGCAGACAACAATTCTTCAATAGGGGCAGTGGGTAAAAATCTCACACCGTACAGGCGTTTAATTTGCAATAGTCCACACAGAACCGTAGGGTGCCATTCTTTTTCCGTACGAGGATGATGGGCGCAGCCCACGGGCTCTGACTTTCTCGGATGATACCATTCTGTAACATTTGGGCTAACATTCCTTTTACCTCCTGGTACATTTGTGGGGGAATCTGTCTGTAACGTTCTCTCACAGGTGCAGCGTGGGTGATGGCAGTCGTACAACCAAAATTGTCTTCATGTCTAATGAACACTTCCTGATAACGCTCCATCACGATCTTGACTTATTTCAACTGATGCGGTGTGAACTCTGCCAACTCAGCCCGAGTTTGTTCTAGAATGTGGCGTCCCTTTTTTGTGATTGAGGTTCGAATACAGGTGTTGTCTCTACAGCTACAGTCCAGGGGTCTTCCTTTTTTGCCTTTAATTTAGCGACTTGTGATGGTATAAGCTTTTCTGGCATGCCTATTATTTTCTCGATTTCACTTCTGGGGTAAGCGTCAGAGTGTCTTCCCTTAGGTTCACACACCACGCGGGTATTTTACCTTCACATATGGTAGCTAATGTCCTGGCTATTAAGAGCTCCAATGGTAGATTCTCCACAGTGGCTGGTTCCAGTTGAACTTGAACCCCTTCTAACGTGGTTCATGCTCGGACAGGTAGTGACAGTACACTTTGATCCGGAGGTAAGTCAAGCTTGGTGGTCGCTGGTATGATCACCTTCCCTAACACCTTTCCTTCACAGGAGACCTCTTGTGCCTGGCCGTCCGGATCAATTGCTGAAATACCTACCTTTGTGGAGTATGGGGGCCCCATTATTTCAGGAATGTGTTTGGAGATTCGCTAATCAGAAGACTTCCGAACTCTCTGAGTACATTCATTCCAAGTGTAACGGTATATCACTAAACGGGGTCCCCTGCGGTCATCATCACTCCTTTACGGCCCAGGTCTTTGCCGCAGACTTTAATCTGCATCCACGCCACCCCTGCGACAGTTGATTGGCGGCCGTCAACTTGATCACTGGACCCCACTCTGGCCTCATAGCTTTTGGAAAGTGTCTTTTAAAATATGTCTTGGGCATCATGGTTACTTGAGAGCCCGTGTCTACAAGGCAGCGTATGGCCAGTCCATCTATTTCGGCCCATAACAAGGGACTCACTGACACTAAATTGGTGGGACTATCAGTATTCCTTTTGGGCTGTTCTGGCTCCGGGCGGCGTCCCTCAGCCTTGGAGCCCTTTAGTTTAACGCAGGATGTTTTGGGGGCCGCCCACATTGCGGGAAGAAGCGGGCAATATGACCTAATTCTCCGCAAAGATAGCACGTTAGGGGCTCTCTCGGACTCTTTCATCCTGACGTAGCACTGAGGGGGTCTTGTTACCGGGTGTACTTATCAAGGTTACCTTCTTTTTAGTCTCAATCAGATCCTCCCTCATCGACTGGATCTCTTTTCTTAAATCTTCCACCCATCCTGGGTTCAGCAGTTGCTCTCATGGCCGCCTTCTCATCATCCATTCTCATCATCATTCTCATCATGCATTCTCATCATCCCCTTTATACGCTTAGTCCAGCTCCACAACATGGTGTTATTCCAATTAAACTTCGGGAGCTTATTCAACATTGCCCCCAAAGAGATGCAAGATCTTGGACCCTCCACAGACGCTTGGTGTTATGAGCTCGGTTGCAACAGCTTTATATGTAATGGATTGCAACCGAACCCGGGGTCCACGATGCAGTTTATGTTCACTGCTGCCGAATACCCCTAGAGTATGAGGGTCAAACTGATGACAGAAATCTATCATTAGATCTCGCCTGTGTTAAGTCACACTAGGGGAGATGTAGAATTGGCACTATCTCTGTTAACATCACGGGAGATGTGCTATCAACTGGAGTAGATGTAGCCCTGTTAATGGCACAGAAGCCACTTACCAGATATTAGGTTTGCACTATGTGCTGCAAGCTGGCATAGACGTAGCCCTGTTGACTGCACAGACGCTACGTGCCAGCCGCTAGGAAGTGTGTGCGACTGACGCCAAGCGTACTTGCCACCAGCCGGCGTGAGCCCGGGCTGAGCAACTCTCTATTCAGCTTGGCAGGCGATGCCCAGGTTACAGGCCACGCAGTTTGCTCAGTGTGTATAGCTACCCTATATTCGTAGCAGGACTGCACCACGTTAGCTACAGGTTACGCACCCTGCAGTCTGCTCAGGGTGTATAGCTACCCTATATTCGTAGCAGGACTGCACACATTAGCTACAGGTTACACTCCCCGCAGTCTGCTCAGGGTGTATAGCTACCCTATATTTGTAGCAAGACTGGGCACATTGGCTACCTGCCTGGCATAAGCTGAACCTGCCTAAAGGACCTGTGATAATTAGCCGAGCGTACTCTGGCATCGGCAGGTCCCAGAGAGCAAAGCTAGAGAGCACGTGGAGCCCAGATTCTGGTACGTCCACACATGAGCACTGCCTATTTTAGTATGATCTGACCGTGCCGTGCCTCGGACAGACAAGCAATTTAAGGGCTAAGCTCCGCCCCCAGCCATCTCGTCAATCGCATCACCGATGAGGTCATCCGTGACCAATCAGGCGATGCCAGGTCAGAGGATCAGCTGACATTAAGCACCAATCATGGCTCGCCATGTCACGGACATGCTCAGTGCAGGCATTTCTGGACTTAGGCTTACAAGAGCCTTGTTCTGTAACCTAGGTTTAAGGCTACTATGAACAAAGCCCCAAGTAACTATTTGTGCCTCTCGGGTATTGGCTAGGCGCTGGGATTGATGGCAAAGCTGAGCAGCATCTGACTCGGCTGGATCTGGATGGGAGACCACAGACTCATCGGATCCTGGTTCAGATGTCGCCCAATGCTTAACATTATCCCCCCTCTAATGTCCCCCCCCACTTGACGCTCATATTCCTCAATGAGCAGGGAGCATGAATATGGTCCACAGGTTCCCAAGTGTGATCCCTCTACCTCGAAATCCTCACCCCCGGAGTAAGAAGCGTGCTGAGCTTCCGAGAATTTTGTCAGGCGAACAGGCTTCAGGAGCAACACATGGAACGCATCATGTATCCTCAAGTGCCGAGGCAATTGCAGACGATACACCATGGGATTTACTTGGGCCAGAATTTTAAAAGGACCAATAAACCGAGGAGCGAATTTAGCTGATTCCCCGCGACCTCTAATATTACAAGCCGTGAGCCAGACCCTGTCGCCCGGAGAGAAAATGGGAGCTGGACAACGATGACTGTCAGCCGACTGTCTCATCCAATTTTTTGAGGCCAATAACGCTTCCTGCGTCTGATCCCAGACGTACCGCTCCTCCATAGCCCAATCTCTAACCACAGGCTTCCCAGAGTTAACTGGCATAGGAACTGGCACACGTGGGTGCTGACCATTGTTCAACAGGAAAGGAGTCTGACCTGTGGAATCCGCCACTGCATTATTTAGAGCAAATTCTGCCCAAGGAAGCAAAGTTGCCCAATTATTATGATTGGCAGAAACGAAATGACGCAAGTATGTCACTAGCGTCTGATTAGTGCGTTCTACCAGGCCGTTGGTCTCCGGGTGATAGGCCGTAGAGAGGTTCAGTTCAATACTACACAGATTACACAATTCTCTCCAAAACCGAGAGGTAAACTGAGACCTCGATCACAGACAATCCTATCAGGCATACCGTGAAGACGGAAGACGTGACTGATAAACAGTGATGCCAGAACCCGGGAAGAAGGAACCCTAGAAAGGGGTACCAGGTGAACCATCTTAGAAAAATGGTCAGAAACCACCCATATGGTCGTATTACCCCGGGACTTAGGTAACTCAACCACGAAATCCATCCCAATCAGCTCCCAAGGTCTATCTGTCATAGGTAACGGATGTCGAAGACCTGCCGGACTCTGATGAGAAGATTTATTTCTCGCGCATGAGATGCACGCTTGGACGTATTCTTTAACGTCCTGGGACAACCGAGGCCACCAATATGAGCTTTGGAGGAACTCAGTGGTGCGTTTAATTCCAAAATTACCTCCGACCTTAGAGGCATATGCCCACAAGAGCACCTCATTCTGTAGGTTCGGGGAACAAACATCTTCCCAGGTGGAACCTGGTCTAGAGTCACCGGTGCCACCATTCGCATACTCTCAGGAGGATCGATAAGTCTGGGCTCGTCATCATCCTCCATCGTATCCATGGACCTAGATAGAGCATCCGCCCGAGGATTCTTCTTCCTTTTAGAAAATTGATGGTAAAATTGAATCGGGCAAAAAAGAGGGACCACTGAGCCTGCCTCGGGTTGAGACGCTGTGCCGTCTGCAGGTATGAGAGATTTTTATGGTCAGAATACACCACAAACGGATGTTTAGCTCCCTCCAAAAGATACCTCCATTCAACAAAAGCCAATTTTATTGCGAGTAACTCTTTATCCCCAATAGTATAATTCCTCTCCGCTGGAGAAAAGGTCTTGGAGAAGAAGAAACATGGTCTTCTCCGACCCTGCCCATTCTTTTGGGAAAGGACAGCACCTGCCCCTACAGAGGATGCATCAACCTCCAAATAGAATGGCTTATTGACATCTGGCCGATGTAGGACGGGAGCTTGTGAGAATTAGACCAGTTTTTTGGGTTGGCACCTTTCTTGGTTAGCGCGGCCAAAGGAGCCACCAGTGTAGAAAAATGTGGTATAAATTGCCGATAATAATTGATGAACCCCCTGAAGCGCTGCACCGCCTTTAGAGAATGGGGATCCTGCCAATTCTGTACGGCTACCAATTTTTGGGGATCCATGGCCAAGCCCTTACTGGATACAATGTACTCCAAGAATGGTAAAGACTCTTGTTCGAATAGGCATTTCTCCAGCTTGCAATACAGAGAATTTGCACGTAAACACTCAAAAACTCTGCGCACATCCTCTCTGTGTGTGGAGAGGTCCGGGGAAAAGATCAGGATATCGTCAAGATATACTACCACGGAGGACAGCAGCAGATCTCGAAAGATATCATTGACGAAATCCTGAAAGATGGCAGGGGCATTGCATAACCCGAAGGGCATGACGAGGTACTCGTAGTGGCCATCACGAGTATTAAAGGCCGTCTTCCACTCGTCGCCCTCACAGATTCGTATGAGGTTATAGGCCCCACGCAGGTCTAATTTAGTGAAAATTTTAGCCCCTCGAAGTCTGTCGAACAATTCAGAGATCAGGGGCAGGGGATATTTGTTCTTGATGGTGATTGCGTTTAATCCCCTGTAATCAATACACGGATGTAGGTCACCTCCTTTCTTCTGGACGAAGAAGGACCCCGCTCCACAAGGATAGACCGATTTCCTGATAAACCCCCGGGCCAGGTTCTCCTTGATGTAATTGGACATAGCCTGGGTCCTAGGGACAGACAGGGGATAAACCCTACCGCGAGGAGGCTCTGATCCGGGGATCAGATCTATGGCCCAGTCATACTGGTCGGTGGGCAGGCAAGGTCTCTGCATCCTTTTTCGAGAACACATCGGCATAGCTCCAATATTGCTTTGGAAGTGCCTCTAGACCGGCCGGCGGGTCTAAGACCACCTTCCGAGTTGATGCCACCATACACTGGGTAGTACATCTCTCACCCCATGAATAAACTGTCCCCGTGTTCCAGTTAATATGTGGGTTGTGAGAACGTAACCACGGAAGACCCAATAGCACCTCATCCAATCCTCCAGGAATGATAAGGAACAAGATATCCTCCCGGTGACCCTGAGGAAACGACATGGTGAGGGGAATAGACTGGTGGGTGATCTATGTGTCTAACATGGAACCGTTGACTACCCTGATGTTTTATGGGTCTGGAGAGTAATTCCATAGGAACGGCGTGCTTCTGGGCAAAATTTGATGACAAAAAATTGCCATCGGCCCCAGAATCCACCACCGCCTTGGCAGCAACCGTGGTTGTTCCGAAAAGCAACGTCACCTAGTCTGGAGGAAGAAGTCTCTGAGTCTAACACACCTCCTCCGATGGTGGTTAGACACTCTCATTCTCCCACCCACTTGGAACCATTATTATTGGGGTACTCCAAAAGATGCGTAGGATGGGAATGGGGAGACCATTTCCTGGTCTGGGAAATATCCATTGGCTCCGGTTCCGTGTCTGGAACCACGGATTCGGAAGTCAATTTAGAAAATGACGGTGCCAACGGAAACCGAGGTTTAGAGACCTTCAGCTCTAACTTGCTTTCTGCATGACTTAAATGAATACGGTTGGCGAGGGTCATTAACTCTTCCAGGGAGGTTGGAATCTCCCTGGTGGCTAGAGCATCTTTTATATGCCCAGCCAAACCCTTCCAGAACACCGGAATTAGCGACGGTTCAGACCAATCCAGTTCTGCCGCTAATGTCCTGAATTGGACGGCATAATGACTGGCGGTGGTCGAACCCTGCACTAATGTAAGCAGCTTAAGAGCTGTAACATGTGTGACCTGAGGACAGAGGAACACACTTTTTAGGGTTCTAAGAAAGAGACCCACATTGGTCACTACCAGATCACTCCGTTCCCACAGAGGAGTAGCCCACTCCAAGGCCCCGCGGGTAAGCAATAAGATAACGAAACCCACTTTAGCCCTTTCAGAGGGGAACCATGCCTCCATCATTTCTAATTGAATGGAGCATTGATTAATGAATCCTCTGCAGGATTTACTGTCCCTAGAAAGTTTTTCCGGCAGAGCAAAGTGCAGTAATGACACTTTTGCAGCTACCGCAGCTTGCACAGCAGCAGAGCTTACGAGATTTGCTGCTTGTGTGGCCGCCTGAGTAGCTACTGCAGTGAGATCAGCAATTGGAGCGGCCTGCTCCAGAGACCTAATTCTGGCCCCTAGTTGCTGAACATAATGCTGCAGCAATCATGGCTTGCCATGTCACGGACATGCTCAGTGCAGGCATTTCTGGACTAAGGCTTACAAGAGCCTTTTCTTGTTCCGTAACCTAGGTTTAAGGCTACTAACAAAGACCCAAGTAACTATTTGTGTCTCTCGGGTATTGGCTAGGTGCTGGGATTGACGGCAAAGCTGAGCAGCATCTTCCTCGGCTAGATCTGGATGGGAGACTACAGACTCCTCGGATCCAGGTTCAGATCCCGCTGTCACCCGATGCATAACACTTGGTCTTCCATGTCCTTATGGGTGGACTGCTTCCTGCTGACTATGCCAAGTGTAAGCAAGTAATGGACAAGAGGCAGGCCAAAGGTTAACAAAGGGTTTAATTTACATGAGGTTACTCCTTGAAGGGAGATATTTAAATGGGGGGAGAGTTCTTCCCTAATACAAAGAACACTTCTAAGGGGGTTTTAACTAATGGGGAAGATAATATAAACCATTGGTCTCAAACTGCATTCCTCAAGGGCCGCAAACAGATCATGTTTTCAGGATTTCCTTGTATTCCACAGGTGATAATTTAATCACCTGCACAGATAATGATTCCAGCACCTAGTGCAATGCTATGGAAATCTTGAAAACACGCACGGTTTGCGGCCCTCAAGAAATGCAGTTTGAGACCCCTGATATAAACTATGCACTCATCACTTTATGCTCCAGTCACAGATGTGCCCCTCTTTTTAACTGGGGCCACTTGGAATGAGCTACGGGGATCTATTACAGTCCTGTGGAAAATGGGGGAAGCTTTTCTGGCTTTGAGAATGTCCTTTTGTGATCCTGACGGTGTCTTCTTTTCAATCCTTTCACTGGCAGTGATTGCCCGGGAATTCTAGCATGGGCACTGGCCCCAACAGATGCAGGGAAGAAGGAGGAGTAGACTCTTCCCACAGTGGTGAGAATCCTTGTACTCCTGGGCCCTTGGACACGGTCCTGAAACAGTTCATGGTGGCCTGTTTTGGTCTGCTAAGTTGTACCATTGAGCATCAGTATCCCTCACACAGACCTTGCCTTCCCCGGTCAGTACCGTCGGCCGAGGCAGTTGTGCCAGCGTCGCCGGCTGAGTTCGCAGTCTCGTCAAGGTCCTTGATGTAGGCGGGGACAGCGATGTGAGTGGGGACAGCGGTACATGCGGCCTGTCAGTGGGACCCCGTCGGTCAGCTCCTGTCAGCGCGTCCTCTCGTCTCTGGCTCCCTTTAGCTCCGCCCCCTTGCCTCACAGCTGAAATTACCTCACACAACTGAGGCGCACTCAACGTTCCTGCCTCCACAGTTTGAATTTCTGCATGCGCATTTTTGTCTGCTTAGCCATGCCCCCTTTTCTCGAGCATAAGAAACATCCTGTACTCTAAGCGCCCCATGTAACTGAGGTGACAGACTTCTGGGTCCATTATGGATGAGACAAGCCTGGCTTGCTTCTTCTCTTTACACAACCACTCACACTCCAACCTGTCCACCATGGCCAAGACCAAAGAGCTGTCTAAGGACACCTACACAAAGCTGGAATGTGCTACAGTACAATAGGCAAGCAGCTTGTTGAGAAGGCAACTGTTATTAAAATTATTAGAAAATGGAAGAAACACAAGACGACAGTCAATCTTCCTCAGTCTGGGGCTTCATGCAGGACCTCACCTTGCGGTGTAAGGATGATTCTGAGAAAGGTCAGGAATCAGCTCAAAACTATATGGAAAGATCTGTTCAATGACCTGAAGAGAGCTGGGACCACAGTCTCAAACATAACTGTTAAAAACACACTACACTGTCACAGACTAAGATTCTGTAGGGCACGCAAGGTCCCCCTGCTCAGGCAAGCACATGTCCAGGCCCATTTGAAGATCGCCAATGACCATCTGGATGATCCAGAGGAGGCATGGAAGAAGGTCATGCAGTCAGATGAGACCAAAATATAACTATTCAACTCCCTCACCAAGAATGCCATCCCAACCATGAAGCACAGTGGGAGAAACAATATACTTTGGAGCAGCTTTTCTGCAAAGGGGACAGGATGATTGCACTGTATTGAAGGGAGGACGGATGGATGGGGTCATGTATCACAAGGTTTTGGCCAACAACCCCTTTCCCTCAGTAAGAGCATTGAAGATGGATCGTGGCTGGGTCTTCCAGTATGACAATGACCCAAAACACACAGCCAGGGCAACTAAGGAGTGGCTCCACAAGAAGCATTTCAAGGTCCTGGAGTGGTCTAGCCAGTCTCCAGACTTGAACTCAATAGAAATCTTTGGAGGGAGCTGAAATTTGATGTTGCCCAGCACCAGCCCTGGAATCTGAAAGATCTGGAGAAGATTTGTATGAAGGAGTGGGCCAAAATCCCTGCTGCAGTGTTTGCAAACTCGGCAAGTACTACAAGAAATGTCTGACCTCTGTATTTGCAAACAAAGGTTTCCGTACCAAATATTAAGTTCTGTTTTTCTATTGTATCAAATACTTTTTTCACTCAATAAAATGCTAATTAATTATGTAAAAATCATAGAATGTGATTTTCTGCATTTTTATTTTTAGATTCTGTCTTTCACAGTTGAAGTGTACCTACAATAAAAATTACAGACTTCTCCCCTCTCTTTGTAGGTGGGAAAACTTGCAAAATCAGCAGTGTATCAAATACTTATTTTCCCCACTGTAGGAAAATCCAGCAAGTTTATGGTAATGTATCCAATTAAAGTTATACATTTTCACTTTTCTTCTTCATTTGGCACAGACTGCTATGACTTCTTTCAGCCAGGGACTCATCTCTGCAGAAAGTAACACTCATACAGTCATGGGTCATGTCGGCACCCTGGAAATTGTTCCAGAAAATGAAGTGTGATTGCTGTGATAGATGGATGGCTGGGTAGATATTTGGCAAGGGTTTGATCCACTTGTAGTAGCGGCCAGAATTTCTCCAAAACTTTCTTCATTCCAAACCAATTACTGTTATAGGTGGTTATGAATCTCACCTTGGTATCCGAACGGATTTGTTACGCGGTTTCAACAATTCCGATTTGTCCTGCTTGCTACTTTAAAACCTCTTATGATACTTCTGTGCGAATAGCCTCTTTCCTGGAATCTGAGGGATAAGTCACAAGCTTGCTCAGTGAAATTTTTGTCATTGGAACATATTCTCTTGGCCCTTAAAAACTGACCAGTAGGTATGCCGTTGATAAGAGGCCGAGGGTGTGAAGATGAAGCATGGAGGAGAGAGTTAACGGCAGTTTTTTTGCGGAAAACATTTGTTTCCAGGACACCCATTGGACCCGGACCGCCCCCCGGTGAGTATAATATAACTCGTTTTTCTTATCTTTCAGGTTACATCGGGGGCTTATCTACAGCATTACAGAATGCTGTAGATAAACCCCTGATGGCGGTGGCCGCATCTCATAGGGGAAAAAATTGTTGACAGATTCCCTTTAAGACATTGCTATTAATTACTGTAAATATATAAGATCACTATTTTCTGGTTTCAATATACTTAGAAACACTAATCATTCGCTTGTATAGATGAAGCATCTCTAAATTAACATAATGTTCATTATGTTGTAAGCTTTTCAGGGGATATAGCTCTGGGATCGCCGTCCGGGTAGACAGAGTGGCACGGAAACAGTTCATTCACAGCAGTACTGGTGCAACTGGCCGCAACCAGTTTTATTTAAAGTCAAAAGCAAACAAGACATAAAACAAATCATAAACAGAAGACCTGGGCTTGTCTAGCCACTTACTACACTTAGATAGATTTCCCTATCTATCCGGGTCCCGACTCTAACAGCCGGGGCCAAAACAACACATATGTTCAGCATTTACCAGCATGGAGGTTCACAGAGTCTCCTCCTTGTGTCTGAAGGCACCTTCAACGTCCAGACTTGAGAGAGCTCCCCTCCTATTCAGCAGCTATCCGCATGGATTCTCACAGAGACTACTCCTGTGTCCGGGGTACATCGAGCACCCAGACTGAGACAGCTCATACTCCTGGAGACACCTTCTGTGCCTGGACCCCTCCTGTGTCCAGACTAAGCGAGCTCTCTGACTGTGCTCCCAAGCACCTACTTCTGGCTTCCTAATCAATACCTGAGTGTCTTCAGGTTTGAGCTGCAAGTGTGTATTGAATGGAAGGTGTAGTGACCTTTCTCCACCACTAGTTTTACAAAGCCATACATTCCCCTTATAGTAGTCAGCAAAGTAACTAGGTGAAATGTACATCCCATTCAACACATATCCCTTCACTGTCTCACAATGTTTTATAAGAAAAGAAACATTTTGCAAATTTTGATTCCAGAATAATTTTTCAATTGGCAATACAATAATTTATTTGGCATTTATTCTAAATACTTGTTATGCTTGTTATTAATAATCAACCATGAACTAGTCCAATAAAGCCTAGCCAACAAGAAATTATTTTATTGGTTCTGGTTAGTGTTGAGCGATACGATACTGCAAATATTGGGTATCGGCCGATATTAGCTGTATCGGGCTTTCGATTCCGAGTACCGATATTTTCGTCATATCGGATACCGGAATCGGATTTGTCACTGTCACTGTGAGTGTCCGTCGATTGGGTCTGTCAGGAGTCAGCGGCACTTACCTGGCAGAAGATCTCCGGCGGTCACGTCCTGGACTGATTGATGGCCGCCACTATCTTCTCCCTGGCGGTCACATGCAGTTTTTCGCGATAACTGCAGTGACTGCTGGGTAATCCCGGCCGTAAAGCAGTCAGTCCGATGACGTCACCGCCGGGGAAGCAGGTAATCAGCTGTGCTGCGCCGGGATGACAGGCTCTGCCTGCCTGCCTGCCTCTGATGTCATTCTGATGTAGCAGAGCTGGATCGTCGTGGGACACTCGTTACTATGGACTGCGTCGGACAGGTGGTATACTGCTGTTTTTTTTTTTTTCATTTTTTTACAGGAGATCGATGGCATCGCAGGATGAGACTGTAATAAAAGTAATGAAAACTGTGTTGTTTTTTTTATTAAATTAAAAAACTTTTTTATGAACATTCACCCGTCCGGGTACATCAACAATTTAACTATTTACATACAGGGACCCTGTCCGGGTTATTTATAATTCTTTGGCAGGGGTGTTCCAGGTACCACCTGGTACTCTTCTGATGCTTGCCAAACATCCGAGACACCAAGGACCACCAGGACCTGATGATGTCGTGTGGCCTGTACAGTCAAGTCGTGACCCGCTATCTGTGTCTGTGTGGCCACCTCTTTCATCTCCCTCCGGGTCTGGAGCCCTATGTCCCGGACTGAACGAACCCAGGGGGCCTAACAGGCGCCGGGTACGGGCCAGCTATCATTATCATGTCCATAGCTGGGGCTGCTGAGGAGACCACTGAGGGAGGCTGGGGAGATTTACGGCGTGGGGTGGGCACTTGTGCAGAGGCCTGGATGTGGGAGGCTGAAGGCTCCGAGGGTCTCACAGGTTCCTGACACTCTGGGGACCAGGGTCGCACCTGGTGACATTTAGGGCATACCATCCATTGTAACCCCAGTGTCGGGTGTAAGTTACGAAGTCTCCTGGCAACAGGTCCCTCCCCGGGTGTCCTTCTGGGAGGTGAGTCTCCACGTCCCGCCGGGTCACAGACACTTCTAAATAAAGTCCAGGCTCCTGGATGAAGCCCCAACCAGCTTTCAATTTAAAGCTCCGTACTGCACCCTTACGCCGCGGCTCCATCAGGGTTCCTTTATCTTTTCTCATCCGGTCCTTATCTGCCCGGTCCTTCTCGATGTGACGTTGGCGAAGCTTCTGGGATTCGCGCTGCTCCCTTTGTCGCTCGGCTTCTCTCTCCCGACGTCTCCACTCTTCCTCCTGACGCCGGTTGTAATTCTCCTCCACCAGCATCTCCATGTCTCCACCATCAAACTGCAGCTTACGATGTCCGGTTTGCGGCAGCTCTCCTGGCGCCCGACAGTCCTGGCGGCGCTCACCTGCGGAGGAAGCAGCCGGCTCTGGAACAGATGACAGTCGGGGCTCCGGTACAGACAGGTAGACCTCTGGTGCCTGCGCGGCCTCCTCCATGAGGACGGGTGTCGCTTCTTCTGTCTCAGCGACGGGGGCAGACAGCGGGATCTGGGGTGCTGCCGGTGCAGCGTTTTTTGCAGGAACGGGTGCCTCCACTGCAACAACGTCAACCGGATCACATTGCAAGGGCTGGGATGCCCGCACGGACTCCTCTACTAGAACGGGTGCCTCACCATCCGGTACAGACACTTCAGGTAAGAGGGATTGGCGCCGCTCCAAGTTTAGTTTTAGGGCACGCCAGCTGGCTTCCATCCTGGCGACCTCCTCCCGGTGCCGGGCCAGGCCTCTTAGGGTATCCTCCGCTTCTTGCAGCGTAGGAGGGTTTCCAGGCCGGGTGCCCAACGGTGGTTCCTTGGCGATCGGGTCGCTTCCGTGGGGGGAGAGCTCTGACTGCTCCATCCCTTCACACTTCTACTCGTGTCCATTAGCCATCTCTGCCAAGTCACATGTGTCATTAGCATCTGGAAAGGGCCCTCTTTTGTAGTGAGGCGGGACATTCGTGTTAGTTTCCGCACACTGAGGAGGATGAGGAGGCGGAACTCAAGAGCTGTGGGGCACGATCTTACATTGCAGTACCATTTAGAGTGGTCGGCCATCATTTTCGCGCCACTGAGTGAGTGTACACCCACGAAGAGCACGCCCTTCTTCTTCACCAGTGCCTCGTCGTGACGCAGATATGACGGAAAAATGGCAAATACATTCTCTGATGATTTTAGCAATTCTCAAGCACAAAACCAGTTCAATTCAGGCACACAGGACTCGCTTATAGCGAGCTACAGAATCCTGTTCGTGACGCCCAAGTTGAGTCGCACAGAGCCAGAGGTTTTGGGGGTACTCGGCACCGAGCCCGTCGACTTCTATGGGGTATGTCACGGCTTTACCCGGCAATTGAATCAGAGTCTATTTTACTATGTAGAAGTGTATAAACTATAAATATATGTATATATATGTCACAATGACATGTATATATATATATATGTATTCTATGTGTGTATATTTTGTGTTTACTACGAAAGAAAGTGTTTTTTTAGTTGCGATATTTTGTTCCCATAGACTTACATGGGACTTCCGGTATCGGAATCGGATATCGACGATATTTAGTGATATCGGCGATACCATTCCGATCCGATATTTTTAGATATCGAGCAGTATCGCTCAACACTAGTTCTGGTAACTAGTGTTGAGCATTCCGATACCGCAAGTATCGGGTATCGGCCGATATTCGCGTTATCGGAATTCCGATACTTAATTCCGATACTTTTTCCATATCGTATACCGGAATCGGAAGTTCCCATAATTCTTTGAGAGGCAATGTGATTTTAGTCAGCCAATGAGGAATCCTACGAAGTGTGGGCACATCCTGTAATGCTGCGGTCATCTTAACTAATGGCATGGCTGTGATTGGCTGCTGAAATGATGTCAGAATGCACTATAAAAGGCGCCGCCGCCATTTTAGCGTCACTGTGCTGTGAACTCAGTAAGGGACAGAACGCTACTCTGCTCACTCTGAGGGACAGTTAGATATTGCGATTTTGTGTACTACTGTGCTTGAGGCAGGCTAGTTTACCAACCGCTGTGTAAAGCTTCATTTTGCCAGTGTTGTTTTAACAGCTCTGTGCAAGGTGTGTGTGTGACAGTGCAGGTGACGCTGCAGTTTGCTCTGCATCCACCGCTGTTTGTAGGCATCTGCACGTGTCACTGACTCTTTTTTTTTTTTTTTTTTTTTTATTTTGTGGAATTGGTGCAGCTCCATTATATTAGAAAAAAAAATCAAATCTATTAGTGTGACGTGCTTCCATCCGTATACAATACATTGGTTGCAAACACTATAGAAGTACAGAAAGGAGCTTTTCACAGATTGTGGACAGTTGTGTTTCAGTGTTCACTTCAGTCTGTGTTTTTTACTTTTTTTAGTGCAGATCACGCTCCAGTTACATGTTCAAGCACTGCTGCTTGTACTCTGCTGAGCGTGTCTCAGTGGCTCATCCTTTTCATTTATCTCCAATTGGTTCTGCTACATTCCATTTAAAATAAATCTAATCTATTACTAATAGATTAGATTTATTTTAAATGGAATGTAGCAGAACCAATTGGAGATAAATGAAAAGGATGAGCCACTGAGACACGCTCAGCAGAGTACAAGCAGCAGTGCTTGAACATGTAACTGGAGCGTGATCTGCACTAAAAAAAGTAAAAAACACAGACTGAAGTGAACACTGAAACACAACTGTCCACAATCTGTGAAAAGCTCCTTTCTGTACTTCTATAGTGTTTGCAACCAATGTATTGTATACGGATGGAAGCGCGTCACACTAATAGACTATTAGTGTGACGCGCTTCCATCCGTATACAATACATTGGTTGCAAACACTATAGAAGTACAGAAAGGAGCTTTTCACAGATTGTGGACAGTTGTGTTTCAGTGTTCACTTCAGTCTGTGTTTTTTACTTTTTTGAGTGCAGATCACGCTCCAGTTACTTGTTCAAGCACTGCTGCTTGTACTCTGCTGAGCGTGTCTCAGTGGCTCATCCTTTTCATTTATCTCCAATTGGTTCTGCTACATTCCATTTAAAATAAATCTAATCTATTAGTGTGACGCGCTTCCATCCGTATACAATACATTGGTTGCAAACACTATAGAAGTACAGAAAGGAGCTTTTCACAGATTGTGGACAGTTGTGTTTCAGTGTTCACTTCAGTCTGTGTTTTTTACTTTTTTGAGTGCAGATCACGCTCCAGTTACTTGTTCAAGCACTGCTGCTTGTACTCTGCTGAGCGTGTCTCAGTGGCTCATCCTTTTCATTTATCTCCAATTGGTTCTGCTACATTCCATTTAAAATAAATCTAATCTATTAGTGTGACGCGCTTCCATCCGTATACAATACATTGGTTGCAAACACTATAGAAGTACAGAAAGGAGCTTTTCACAGATTGTGGACAGTTGTGTTTCAGTGTTCACTTCAGTCTGTGTTTTTTACTTTTTTGAGTGCAGATCACGCTCCAGTTACATGTTCAAGCACTGCTGCTTGTACTCTGCTGAGCGTGTCTCAGTGGCTCATCCTTTTCATTTATCTCCAATTGGTTCTGCTACATTCCATTTAAAATAAATCTAATCTATTAGTGTGACGCGCTTCCATCCGTATACAATACATTGGTTGCAACTTGCAAACACTATAGAAGTACAGAAAGGAGCTTTTCACAGATTGTGGACAGTTGTGTTTCAGTGTTCACTTCAGTCTGTGTTTTTTACTTTTTTGAGTGCAGATCACGCTCCAGTTACATGTTCAAGCACTGCTGCTTGTACTCTGCTGAGCGTGTCTCAGTGGCTCATCCTTTTCATTTATCTCCAATTGGTTCTGCTACTGTCACGCTGTATAGCAGATATATATATGTGATGACAATAATCTATATCAAAAGGGCAACATACTATATAACATGCGCATAGCTATATGATAACATAGATTTACCTGACAGAAAGTCCAGTGGGTCAAAACGGAATCCGTTTACGCTGTCTCCGGCTAGAGGGTGACCGGGGTCTAAGCTGACCCTAACTGGGGTCCTAACTAATCCCTCAACCTGGAGGTACTGTTAAAGGTACAGAGGTCCAGGCCACCAGCGTAAACCCTGTCTCCTATCAATCCCTGCCAACTGTATTCTAGTCCTAAGAAGGACCCTGAATACCACCAAAGGGAATGACCGGGTAACGGTTAATGAACAGAAAGACATACAAGAAAGATAAGAAATAAAGTAAATAAAGTCTTACATACAACACTCACACACAGTAGGAACACCTTAGGTCTCAGAGATAAACTATAAGCTGTAAGAGTAAAAACAACTAAGGAGCTCTTAGCTTAAGTATTCCCAGAACCGATCCAGTCTGCTAAACTATATGAATGCTTTCACCGGCATCCAACACCCAGACTGGCAGAAATATAAAGGAAACTAATTAGAACATAATCAAAAGCAGCCGGGCGAGGCTGCACCTAGCCTTAGCAAAGAGCTAGGAAAAATTAACTCTCTCATTACCAAAAAACAAAGAAACAGCAGCTCAGCTGTGAGAAGTCAGAATGTGCAATCGCGACGATCTTCATGGCGATGCACCCATGACAGTACCCCCCCTTCTACGAGGGGCCTCCGGACCCTCATGACCAGGTCTGTCCGGGTGAGTTGTGTGAAAGGTCCGAACCAATCGATCTGCGTTAACATCAGACGCAGGGACCCACGTCCTCTCCTCAGGACCATACCCCCTCCAATGAACTTCCACGTTATCATTGACTACCACTGAAGGAGGAGGTAGAGGTGACGGTATGACTGGTGCCACATACTTTTTAAGTAATGACTTGTGAAACACATTATGAATTTTAAACGTAGGAGGGAGGTCCAGACGAAATGCCACAGGATTAATTATGGAACTGATCCTGTATGGCCCGATGAATCTGGGACCCAACCTCCAGGAGGAAACTTTAAGTTTTATATTCCTGGTAGACAACCACACCAGATCGTTCACCTTCAGATCTAGACCAGAAACTCTCCTCCTATCAGCCATCCGTTTGTAAGGGTTCTCCGTAACCTTCAGTCTTAAGCGATCTGGAACTATCAGTCTCCCTGGAAGTCCCACAGGGGCGTCCCCCTGAGCCCCCAATACCTCCCCCTCAAGCTCAGAGCATACAGCTGACACTACAACTCCCTCCTGAGGAATAGGAACCGGATCATCCGTCTTCCCGACCTCTGGGAAAGTACGAGATAAGGCATCAGGAAGCAACTTTATTGAGCAGTCATATGTGTGATGAGGAGGTAACTCCTTACACCCCTCCTCTGAGAACTTCTCCCAAAAGTCCTCCAGAAAAGGAGGCAAAGTCCTAGGCACAACCGCACCGATGACCGTGCTCATACAGTTATTCTTGCAAAATTCACCCCACTGGCTTATCTTTCTGGATTGCCAATCAATCACTGGGTTATGTTTAGCCAACCAAGGAAGTCCCAACACAATAGGAGCAGGCAGACCCTCCAACACATAACAAGACAATTGCTCTTTATGTATTGCCCCTACTCGAAGATCTATGTTATGAACAGCTTGTACCAAGCTACCTTGACCAAGAGGTCTAGAATCAATAGAGAGTATAGGGACCGGTTTGGCCAATACACTCAGTTGCATACCATGCACCTGGGCAAACCGAGTGTCCACCAGATTAGCCCCGGACCCACTATCAAGAAAAACAGAAATCCTCTCAGTTCTAGTACCAATCACCACCTCCGCAGGCACGAGAAACTGAGAGGGATTTGGGGACGAAATACACACTCCCAGGTTAACTCCTTGGTTCAAAGAGGTCCGGGATGGACACCCCCCAACAAAATGTCCCTCTCTCCCGCAAAAGAAACACCTTCTAGTCTTGCGGCTCACCGCTGATTCCCTCCTACAAAATGATGTCCCTCCCAACTGCATGGGTTCCTCAGAACAGACCAGGGGAACCTCAGTATAAGGGACTTTAGTAGTAGGTGGAGTCATCACGGGGGGCGGAGTTACCTCGCGTCTTCCCCGAAGACGTCTATCAATGCGAATAGCGAGGGCCATAGCAGCCTCCAGTGATGGAGGAGAATCATACTGAGCCAACACATCTTTTAATTTGTCAGACAACCCTTGACAAAACTGGCTCCTAAGAGCTGGGTCATTCCACTGAGTATCTGTTGCCCATCTACGGAACTCAGAAGAATATTCCTCCGCTGGACGATTTCCTTGCCGTATTTTACGTAACCTTGTTTCAGCAAGGGAGACTCGATCCGGATCATCATATACCAGACCCAGGGCAGTAAAAAATCGATCCACTGACTGGAGATCTGGGGAGCCTGGAGGAATAGAGAACGCCCAAGATTGAGGGTCCCCTTGTAAGAGCGAGATAACAATTCCCACCCTCTGCTCTTCACTCCCAGATGACCGAGGCCGCAGCCGAAAGTACAATTTACATGCCTCCCGGAAAGTAAAAAATTTGTCCCGCCCACCAGTGAACCTGTCCGGGAGAGCAACCTTAGGTTCAGATCTGGTTTGCTCCGGGGGGGACAAAACCTTGGACTTAATGTCTGCCAACTCCATGGACAATCCCTGCAACTGCCGGGCCAGCTGGGCTACTGGATCCATGATAGCTGGGGAGAATCTTTAGTTTTGGCCGGTGAAAATGTCACGCTGTATAGCAGATATATATATGTGATGACAATAATCTATATCAAAAGGGCAACATACTATATAACATGCGCATAGCTATATGATAACATAGATTTACCTGACAGAAAGTCCAGTGGGTCAAAACGGAATCCGTTATACGCTGTCTCCGGCTAGAGGGTGACCGGGGTCTAAGCTGACCCTAACTGGGGTCCTAACTAATCCCTCAACCTGGAGGTACTGTTAAAGGTACAGAGGTCCAGGCCACCAGCGTAAACCCTGTCTCCTATCAATCCCTGCCAACTGTATTCTAGTCCTAAGAAGGACCCTGAATACCACCAAAGGGAATGACCGGGTAACGGTTAATGAACAGAAAGACATACAAGAAAGATAAGAAATAAAGTAAATAAAGTCTTACATACAACACTCACACACAGTAGGAACACCTTAGGTCTCAGAGATAAACTATAAGCTGTAAGAGTAAAAACAACTAAGGAGCTCTTAGCTTAAGTATTCCCAGAACCGATCCAGTCTGCTAAACTATATGAATGCTTTCACCGGCATCCAACACCCAGACTGGCAGAAATATAAAGGAAACTAATTAGAACATAATCAAAAGCAGCCGGGCGAGGCTGCACCTAGCCTTAGCAAAGAGCTAGGAAAAATTAACTCTCTCATTACCAAAAAACAAAGAAACAGCAGCTCAGCTGTGAGAAGTCAGAATGTGCAATCGCGACGATCTTCATGGCGATGCACCCATGACAGCTACATTCCATTTAAAATAAATCTAATCTATTAGTGTGACGCGCTTCCATCCGTATACAATACATTGGTTGCAAACACTATAGAAGTACAGAAAGGAGCTTTTCACAGATTGTGGACAGTTGTGTTTCAGTGTTCACTTCAGTCTGTGTTTTTTACTTTTTTGAGTGCAGATCACGCTCCAGTTACATGTTCAAGCACTGCTGCTTGTACTCTGCTGAGCGTGTCTCAGTGGCTCATCCTTTTCATTTATCTCCAATTGGTTCTGCTACATTCCATTTAAAATAAATCTAATCTATTAGTGTGACGCGCTTCCATCCGTATACAATACATTGGTTGCAACTTGCAAACACTATAGAAGTACAGAAAGGAGCTTTTCACAGATTGTGGACAGTTGTGTTTCAGTGTTCACTTCAGTCTGTGTTTTTTACTTTTTTGAGTGCAGATCACGCTCCAGTTACATGTTCAAGCACTGCTGCTTGTACTCTGCTGAGCGTGTCTCAGTGGCTCATCCTTTTCATTTATCTCCAATTGGTTCTGCTACATTCCATTTAAAATAAATCTAATCTATTAGTGTGACGCGCTTCCATCCGTATACAATACATTGGTTGCAACTTGCAAACACTATAGAAGTACAGAAAGGAGCTTTTCACAGATTGTGGACAGTTGTGTTTCAGTGTTCACTTCAGTCTGTGTTTTTTACTTTTTTGAGTGCAGATCACGCTCCAGTTACATGTTCAAGCACTGCTGCTTGTACTCTGCTGAGCGTGTCTCAGTGGCTCATCCTTTTCATTTATCTCCAATTGGTTCTGCTACATTCCATTTAAAATAAATCTAATCTATTAGTGTGACGCGCTTCCATCCGTATACAATACATTGGTTGCAAACAATATAGAAGTACACAAACGGGCCTTTCACAGCTACTGAACATGGGTTTTTAATTTTTAACTAAAATATGTATTTTTTCAAATGACACAAATATAAGTAATGTTGAAGAGGAATAGTCCTACATCCATTGTTTGCACAATATTACAGGTGTACATCATGTCCCTTAATCAACAATGTATTATTATATTTACTTGTATGCTTTTATTTAAAAGCCAAGAACACAGAAGGATAACCTTCGCACTGCAGCTGTTGTCAAAGTTCAACCCACATTATGCACTTCCAACATTGCAGCATTTGAGGCATGATGTGAGTTGGATTGGTCAAAGTTATGGAGTGAGAAGGTTCACCATCAGTACCCTATAGCATAAGTATGCTTTTGTGTTAGCATTTGTGTTAGACATGTGGATATCTGCCATAATATGTCACAATTATTTAGTTACAGATTTGTTACCAACACTAATCATTGAATGGTTTTAAATTTGACGTTTCACTTGTTTACAGCTTAGAAATAAGGGTGTAGCCTGATATCTATGTGTAGCACTAGCCACTTTAACATGTCATGTTTTTTTAAACATGTGTAGCTAGGTAGCAGTAATTTTTGCCGGACACACAGCAGGGGAACAGCAGGCGTTACTGAACCCCACTATCACTATAGCTTGTGTATTGGTCTGTGGACACGACACTTCTGAGCAGCAACTGGCAGTGTTGTAGCCCAGGGAGTATAGCTCAGGTGGTAGAAAGATGAACATAACAGGAGACATGGAAAACGTTGTCAACCAGTTAGTTAATCTGAAACCGGACAGGCAAATTCAGGCGAGATCCATGCCTAGTTCATTTTCAGAAAAGTAAGCCGTTCTACATTATCGTAGGATAGTCGCATGCAACGGTCTGTTAGTACACCACCTGCAGCAGTAAAGACGCGCTCCGATAATACACTGCCAGCAGATCAAGCCAGCACCTCCAATGCATACTGGCTAAGCTCTGGCCATGTATCCAGCTTAGAGACACAAAACTTGAATGGGGAAGAGCCATCTGAGAGTACACTGAGAGGGCAAGACATGTAGTCTGTAACCATCTTACGGAAATGTTGCCTCCTGCTGACTGGAGCCGTCTCGGATGGTGTAGACATTGGTGGCGCTGCCACAAAACTTCGACACATTTGGAACATACTGTTCTTGCCCTGTGCAGAGGCGCTGCTTGTGCTCCCTCTTGTTGCAGAGCTGTCTCCACTGCCTCGACGCACAGAGCTGCTTTGTAAATCAGTAGCAGCAGCAGTGCTCTCGGCTGGAATGGAGAACATTATGGATTGCACCAGTGTGTCTTGGTACTTCCGCATTTTACGCTCCCGGTTCAACGGTGTGATGAGGCTTTGTAAGTTGTCCCGGTAGCGAGGGTCTAGGAGGGTGTACACCCAATAATCAGACGTGGTGTGAATGTGTTCGATGCGGCGGTCGTTTCTCAGCCACTGCAGCATGAAATCAACCATGTGCTGCAGACTCCCAACTGGCCAAGAAACGTTGTCCCCTGCAAGAGGCGTCATCTCCGCCTGCTGTGCATCACCCACCCTTGGTCTACATACTGACTAGAGCATTGTCTACCTCCCTCTGGAGCGATGTCTTCCTCCTCCATTGACTCCTCCTCATCCTCCTCACAAAGTCCTTCAAATACATATAAATTTACAAAATTTAAAACTCAAAATTTAAAAACTTTGTATCATAATTCTGTAACATCAGTTTATGGAAACACAATAGCATTACAAAAGGATAGACAAAAAATGTACATTATGTGCTTTGTAAATACATTAAAAGTTTGTAATGGTTATGAAAATATAGACAGCGACTCTGGAGGTTCAATTGTTGATACAGCATGGTACTTTGAAAGTCCTCCAGCCCTTTGTGAGGAACCACGTTGCGCTGACTGTCCAGAAGGTGATGGAATTTGTGACTCCTCATCCTCCTCACAAAGTCCTTCAAATACATATAAATTTACAAAATTTAAAACTCAAAATTTAAAAACTTTGTATCATAATTCTGTAACATCAGTTTATGGAAACACAATAGCATTACAAAAGGATAGACAAAAAATGTACATTATGTGCTTTGTAAATACATTAAAAGTTTGTAATGGTTATGAAAATATAGACAGCGACTCTGGAGGTTCAATTGTTGATACAGCATGGTACTTTGAAAGTCCTCCAGCCCTTTGTGAGGAACCACGTTGCGCTGACTGTCCAGAAGGTGATGGAATTTGTGACTCCTCATCCTCCACCTCTTCCAAAACCTCATGCCTTAGTGCTTGCAGTGTTTTTTGAAGCAGGCAGATAAGGGGGACAGTCAGGCTGACTAGTGCATCATCTGCACTCGCCATCCGCGTTGACTCATCAAACGCACGCAAAACGTGGCAGATATCCTTCATAGAGTTATTCGCCACTCATTACACTGGCAGTGGCTGCCCATTCATTATAGGATCCAATTCTAATTACTGGTTCTCACCAACATAGCTCTCCACAGCGCAGCACCCCCCTACATCTCCTCCCTTATTTATATTTATCGGCCTAACCGACTGCTGCACTCTGCAAACGACCTTCGACTAACCTCTGCACTAATCCGTACCTCCCACTCCCAACTCCAATACTTCACCCGCGCTGCGCCAATCCTCTGGAATGCTCTACCCCAAGAAATTAGGACTATCCGCAATTTGTATGGTTTCAGGCGCTCCCTCAAAACACATTTGTTCACAGTGGCCTATCACATTCACTAATCAAAGTCATTCTATGTGTAATTCTGTGTGTGTAGCCCATTCACTATCTCCATGCATCCCTCACTTCCTTAAAATGGCTGGACCATCATTGTAAAAACACCATTGTATATAAACACCTGTACTTTGTATCTCCCACACCTCATTGTAGATTGTAAGCTTTCACCAGCAGGGGCGGCTGATTTTGCTTTAATTATTGTATTGTTAACGTTGTTACTTATGACTCGTGTTTTGAAACTGTTAAACTGTAAAGCACTGCGGAATATTATGGCGCTATATAAATAAATAATATTATTATTCTTATTATAGAGGCCCACTCAGTAGTGGTGAAGTGTGAACGCCGCAAATTGCGAGTTGACTGCGCCTGATGCAGCTGATACTCCATTACTGTTGGCTGCTGCTCACACAACCGCTCCAACATATGTAACGAGGAATTCCACCTGGTGGGTACGTCACATATAATGCGATGTTCATGAAGGTGAAATCTGCGTTGCAGAGCTGCAATCAGCGATCTGGCCATGCTGGAACGTCGCAAGTGAGCGCACTCTAGGCGGACCTTGTGCAGCAGTGCATCAAGATCCGGATAGTCCCTCAAAAAACTCTGCACGACCAAGTTGAGCACATATGACAGACATGGTATGTGAGTGAGGTTGCCAAGGCCCAGAGCTGACACCAGATTTCGGCCATTGTCACACACTACCAAGCCTGCCTGTAGATTCTCTTCCAAAAAACCACACGTCGCTCTCCTGCTTTATGGCATTACAGAGCTCCTGCGCTGTGTGGCTAAGATTCCCCATGGAAATTAATTTCAGGATGGCCTGTTGACATTTGGACACGGCTGTGCTCATATCGGTCGCAACAGGTAAACGTTCACGGGTCCATGTGGAGGTAGACCGTGACGGCTCCTGCAGCGATGATTCTGAGGAACTGGAATAGGAGGAATCAATGTGTACAGACTTGATTCCTGCAATCCTTGGAGTTGGCAGAACACGTACAGCGCCACTCGCAAGATCAGTACCCGGCTGCACAACATTGACCCAATGGGCAGTGAGGGAAAGGTATTGTCCCTGGCCATGGGTGTTAGAACCCTCTTGTTAGGTTTTGTTTCAGTTTGCTGGTCACATGACCTTTTTTCCCTATTTAGTCTGGCTCCGCCCTTCTGGCTTTGCTTGACTTCATTGTATTATCTACTGTTAAGCTAGCCGGGTGCTTAGGTGCCTTAATCTGTGAGTTTTGCTTGATGTTAGGATCACAAAGTATTTATTTTTCTGTTTAATTATCCATGCTACAATTTATGTTAGGAGGTGTCCACCTTTTCTCCCAGTCCCTAGATCTTGTAGGGATTACTCCCTCGCAACTATAGGTCTTCGTTCACACTAGATGAGGACTTTAGCGGGTCTGGTCGCATGATCAGGTTCCCCGTTACATCGTAGGGATTCAGCTTAGTTGTATTGTAGGGACAGAATTCCCTTCTTTCCTTACTGGTTGTAGCAGATCATAACAATGGGTACTGGTCCACGCATCGGTGGTCAGGTGGACCTTGCTACTGAGGGCTTTTAGTAGCGCATGTTTAAATTTTTCCTTCAACATGCTTTTGCAGACCAGGGACGGCTTGCCTGCTGAAATGAAATCGGCTTGGCACATTGTATTGTGGGATTGACAATGATATTCAGTTACGGAAACTGTCTGTCTCCACCAGCCTGAATCACAGCATTTCAAGGGACAGGAGTTTTGCAATGCCAGCATTCAGAGCCTGTGCTCGTGCATGGTTTGCGGAGTATGGCCGTGTTTTATCCCATGCCTGTGCTACCGCTGGCTGTTTTGTGGCCTGGGAGTGTGAGGATGACAGGGAACTTGCTGCTGTGTGTGGAATAACAGTTTGTCTCTGGACAACAGTGGCCGAGGTTCTTCCATGGCGATCCTGTGAGGAAGCATAACCAGCTGTGTGTGAGCTCGATGAAGAGGCTTCAACACAACCTGAAGATGTAGGTGCTGCTGTAGGTTGGCCTACATCTCCAGTGTGTCTTTGTAACTCAACTACGTGCTTTGTCCGCACATGTTTCCACATATTTGTGGTATTGAGGTGACTGACACTTTTAGCTATTTTTAATTTTTGATTACACAGCTTGCATTTCACATAGCAAATATCATGTGCAAGTGTGTGAAAAAAGGACCACGCAGTGCAAGTCCTGGGAGCGCACGTTTTGACTTTTGGAAGACAACTGCTCCGAACAGGTGCCAAACTGGAGGCTACAGGCAACCGAGTCTGCAGCCTAACTCTCCCTCCTGTTTGTACCGTTGGGGCAATGTCTTCCTCTATCTTCCTTCTATCACTAACCATTTCTCTAGGCCTCTCCCAGCTTTCAACCAAAGTACTGGTTCTCACCCACAAAGCTCTCCACAGTGCAGCACCCCTCCTACATCTCCTCCCTCATTTCTATCTATCGGCCTAACCGACTGCTGCGCTCTGCAAACGACTTTCGACTAACCTCTGCACTAATACGTACCTCCCACTCCCGACTCCAAGACTTCTCCTGCTCTACGCCAATCCTCTGGAATGCTGTACCCCAAGAAATTAGGACTATCCACAATTTGCATGGTTTCAGGCGCTCCCTCAAAACACATTTGTTCAGAGCGGCCTATCACATTCACTAATCAAAGTCATTCTATGTATTCTGTGTAAGTGTGTGTGTGTCTCTAGCCCATTCACTATCTCCATCCCTCAGTCCCTTAAGATGGCTGGAACATCATTGTAAATGCACCATTGTATATAAACACCTATACTTTGTATCTCCCCCATCTCATTGTACATTGTAAGCTGTCACGAGCAGGGGCGACTTATTTAGCTTAAATTATTGTATTGTTAACGTTGTTACTTATGACTTGTGTTCTGAAACTGCTAAACTGTAAAGCGCTGCGGAATATGATGGCGCTATATAAATAAATATTATTATTATTCCTCTGAGCTGCTCCCACCACCTTCCTGTTCTTCATGCCATGTTGGGTATTGGACCTCATCATCTCCACTACCCTCTTCCAACACCTGCTGTTGGGTGGTCTGGCCAGCACCATGCTCAACAGAAACTGGCACCTGGGTCTCATCATCATCATCAGATGCGTTCTGCGGTGTGCTGACCATCGGCACTGTCTCACCCGCCTCTTCAGATTCAGAGAGACACAGCTGTTGCGCATCACTGCATACTCCCTCTTCTTCACATTACAGAATGCTGCTTGGCTGGGCCCCTGTTTGCAAGCCAATAGATTCTGAGAACAGAAGCAGACACTCAGCTGGCTCCTGTACAGAACTCTCTGACTGCCTGGGCAATTTGCCAGGCGGTGAAGAGACAGATGGTTGCCCAACAGTGCTGTGGTCCTGAGAGGAGGTGGAAGCAATTGAAGTCGATGCATTGGCTGAGATCCAAACAACAACGGCTTCAATTTGTTCTTCCCGCAGCAGGGGGGTACTCCGAGCTCCTACAAAAGTGCGCATAAAGGAACGCTCACGGCCCGGGGAAAACTGGTGGATGCTGTGTCACTGGGGGCCGCAGCAGCCACAGAATCCCCACGTCCTCTCCCTGAAGAAACTCCACGACCACGTGCCTTACTCCCTGCCTTCTTCATCTTGGTAGATTGATAAAGAAAGTCTGAAAAGTTATAAGGCCTAAGTGTGGTTATTCCGCAGAGACTGCAGTGAACACTGCACACAACTGTTCAGTAGGTGTGAAAGGCCCCTTTGTGTACTTCTATAGTGTTTGCAACCAATGTATTGTATACGGATGGAAGCGCGTCACACTAATAGATTTTATTTATTTGTAATACAGTGGAGCAGCAACAATTAGAGAAAAATTTCAAGGATGTGCCAGTGACACACGCTCAGCAGACTACAACCAGCAGTGGTTGAAGAACTAACTGGAGCGTGATCTGCACTCCAAAAAGGAAAACCTCAGACTACAGTGAACACTGCACACAACTGTTCACTACCCAACGCGTCTCAGCAGGAAGGCAGTCTGTGCGTCAAAACAAAGGCGCAAGCATACATCCACGTACCCTGTTTATAAAGCTATATAAAAAAAATTATGTAGTAGTGACGCACACTTTATTGAGGTACAGTATTACATCGCCATTCACCATCTGTGGCTATGCAGTCTCATCTATATATACCTTATCTATCCGTTGTCATGCTTGCAAGTCGACAGTCAGGCATAAATAGCAATTTTCACTATGCACTATGCACTTTTTAAAGGTTATGTTTGTTAATAAACATGATTATTGCCACATATTATGAGTATTACATGATGGAAATTGTATAATTTTGTATAAACTGTTTAGTGACATTATTCAGCAAATGTAACATTTTAGTAATGTCACAGATAACTTGTAATGCTGATGATGTTTTGAAGTCAGACATTCATTGTCTATACAATAAAAATGGTGTACATACTGTTACTTATCCATCATTAATGGATTCAGATATGTACTTGTATGCTTTTATGTACAACCGTATAGCAGATTCCTTAACTAATTTATTTTGTGGTTTGCATTGCTGTTCAACATGTTAATGTATGTGTTTATGTTTGTCAATTCTTTATTTATCTAGATATTAGTTTAAATGAAATCATCATCTTATGGTAGTAAAGGTTATCTTTCTCTTGTTTGAAGTATAGACATTTAAAATTGACAGGTAACAAGGAAATTACTTGATCTAGTATTTAAACATCCTCCTTGACCCTGGGCTCCAACACCGCCAGTTGTTGCTCGGAAGTGCTGTTAGCACAGTCAACACTTGCTCCTGTGTTACTGGGGTTCAGTAACGTCAGCTGGTCCTCGGTTGTGCCATTGGCTCTTTTCCTTCTGCTGCCCCTCCGGGTTCCAGTACCGTCAGCTGGTTCTCCGCAGTGCCTTTGGCCTAGGTGCCTCCATCTTGGTATCCGAGTTCCAGCAACGTCTGCTGGTCCTTGGTAGTGCTTTGGAGCACAGGTACCTCCTGCTTAGTAACCGTGTCCCAGTAACGTCAGCTGGTCCTCGGTTGTGCCATTGGCTCTTTTCCTTCTGCTGCCCCTCCGGGTTCCAGTACCGTCAGCTGGTTCTCCGCAGTGCCTTTGGCCTAGGTGCCTCCATCTTGGTATCCGAGTTCCAGCAACGTCTGCTGGTCCTTGGTAGTGCTTTGGAGCACAGGTACCTCCTGCTTAGTAACCGTGTCCCAGTAACATCAGCTGGTACAAGATTGTGCTACAAATACAAGATACGGAACAAGAGACACAAGAACAATAAGCAGAAGATCTAAAAGCAGAAGAACATGAAGTATAAGACCAAAATGAAGAGCAAAATATATGCTCTAAATTCTAAGCAGAAGAAGACTAAGCAGTGTATGGGGGTGAGTCCGTTCCTCCTCGTGGTGCCCCTGGAAAATGCCTGCTGCTGCAGGCTAAACTGAACACGGACAAATACTGTTGTAATTTAAATCTTTTGTGACAGCAAGAACGGAAGGATGAAAAATTCATACTTTGACAGATTACAAGTACAGGATTCTCTGTCACAAATAAGAATATGATGAAGAAGATGAAGCAGAATATGAATAAGAATAATAGTTTAATAAGAAGAATATGAGTAATGTTAACAAAGATGAATAGCAAGAAGTTTAAGAAGAAGATAAAGAAGGTGAAGATGAAGAATAATTTGATGAAAAAGATGATGCTGCAGAAGATTATGAAGGAGAAAGTGTGTGAAAAGTTAAAAAGGTGAAGATGAAGAGCATGGAAGTTGTGTAATATACATATTTGCCAAAATATAAAAAACGTTAACATTGTCAATTTCTTCGTCAATCCGAACATCTTTAAAAAAAAAATATTTATGCTATTCCATTTGATTGGGTTAAACATCTATGCCTTTAATGTCTCCTCAACCTTCCCCAATACATTCTACATTACTCTTTGTTGTTTTCCTTCATGTACAATTAACCAACAAGGCAAGAATGGGTTTTTTTTAATTTCGATATTTTGTTCCCATAGACTTACATGGGACTTCCGGTATCGATATCGGGTATCGCCGATATTTTAGTGATATCGGCGATACCATTCCGATTCCGATACTTTAGAATATCGGAAAGTATCGCTCAACTCTACTGGTAACACAATAGTATAAAATAAGATGAAAAATAGAGCTTAAATATAAAAAAGTGTGTTTGCACCAGAGATTCTTCTCTATCACAGAGGACCTAATTCTTGGTAAATAAAGCAGAAAAACATTTGACATAGTTTGACCAGCTCAATACTTAGCCAATTACCCCATTCCTAAAAAGGTGCATGTTGGTCTTTTTCGTACATGCAGTTTAAAGGGCTATAAGATTTTTTCACGCTCAAATATGCAAGTGATTTATGCGTCTTTTTTCATGATAAATGGGGCATATTCTCTCTCTTTTGTTTTCTTTTTTTCTGAAATCAGTGAAAAAATAAGGGAAATAAGTGTCTTTTTTTCATTTTTTATTATTTTTTCATGACCACACAGTACTACTAAAATACATTTAAAATTTGTTACGAATCTGTAATAGATTATTTTTATATATTGGACGTGTTTTTTTCTGTGGGAGCGAGGATAGTATCAGCGATATGGATTAACAGTGGCATTTTTGTAACTTATTTATTTTTTATGTTATTTTTTATTTATTATTAATGTATTTTATACATCGTACTCTTCGTGAGGTCATAAAAGATCTTTTAGGGGCATTTAAATATTTAAATATTTTCATTTTATCTTATTTCTCTATGAACTGGGGCTGGTATATTAGCCCTTGTTACAGGGAAAATGCAGCTTCCTTACTAGCGGAGATGTCTGGGCTTCCGATCACCCAGCAGCTTCTGTTCTCTCCCTGTACACACACGTCCTTTGTGTATAGAGGAGGATGTTGCACAGCTTCTGAATCCACACCTTTGCAGTAGAAAACTTCACAGAGCAGGCTTCATGGGATAACAAGCTTTTACTTCTTACAACATGAGGTAAAAGAATAATGCATCAGGAAACAGGAACAAAACGAAAGTGAAACTACAAGTGAGACTATTTCTTATACAATACATTAAACAGAAGGAAACATTACACAACATCGGCATCTATTGTCAGGTCAGCATAAAGTCCTTGGTAACAGAGGAGAGGAAGCGACATCGGGGCTTCCTATTACAATGTACCCAGCGCTTCTTTAGTGCTATGTGTACAGCAATAGAGAAGGCACAGAAACTGATAAACCATCTGTGCTTTCTCTATGGTGACTACGGCTATCTCTGGCAGCTGGATCCCCACTTCCGCAGCTACACAATGGCGTGCATGGTATCCCAGTCTACTGCTGAAACAGTTGTTGTGAGCCATCAATGTGCATTGTACTTTGCTGCCATCTACTGGTCAATGTATGTGTATGAAAGTTAGCTATTTGAGTCCTAAGAACAAGCTGCCATAGAAACAACTGAGAGGAGTCTCCCAGCACACTACACATACTTCCTGTGAGTCTAATCGCATTTAGCCCAGTCAATGAAGAGCAAGGAAGTCTCACTCCTCCCTGAATCCATTCCAGTCCACACCAAGGTGACATCATTCTCCACATAGTAGCCTTATAAAGTCAGGAGAGAAAAGGATGAAAACATGCTCTCCTGCCTACTGATTCTCCCATGTGCTTCCAGGCGGAACCAGTTCATGTGTCTTCCATGCCATGAACTTTGTCCAGCCTACACCCTGCAATAGTGAACAGTAGGGCCAAAACCATAAGTGCTCTCTTACTACTAGTTTGTCACTACAGGAGCCAAGCAGTGAAGGTCCCTTCATCAGTACAGCATAACCTGGACTGTGCATAATATTTCCTCCAATAACAAGTGAAAAGAACTGTTCTCCAGGAGCCTTTATGGCAAGGTGCTCCATCATGCTGGAAAAGGCATTGTTGATCGCCAAACTGCTCTTGGAGGGTTGGGAGAAGTTGCTCTTGGAGGACATTCTGGTACCATTCTTTATTCATGGCTGTGTTTTTAGGCAAGACTGTGAGAGAGCCGATTCCCTTGGCTGAGAAGCAATCCCACACATGAATGGTTTCAGGATGCTTAACAGTTGGCATGAGACAAGACTGGTGGTAGCGCTCACCTTGTCTTCTCCGAATGAGGTGTTTTCCTGATGTCCCAAACAATCGAAAAGGGGATTCATCAGAGAAAATAACTTTACCCCAGTCCTCAGCAGTCCACTGCTTGTACCTTTTGCAGAATATCAGTCTGTCCATGATGTTTTTTTCTGGAGAGAAGTGGCTTCTTTGCTGCCCTCCTTGAGACCAGGCCTTGCTCCAAGAGTCTCCGCCTCACAGTGCGTGCAGATGCACTCACACCTGCCTGCTGCCATTCCTGAGCAAGCTCTGCACTGCTGGTAGCCCGATCCTGCAGCTGAAACACTTTTAAGAGACGGTCCTGGCACTTGCTGGTCTTTCTTGGGCGCCCTGAAGCCTCTTTGGCAACAATGGAACCTCTCTCCTTTAAGTTCTTGATGATGCGATAGATTGTTGACTGAGGTGCAATCTTTCTAGCTGCGATACTCTTCCCTGTTAAGCCACTTTTGTGCATTGCAATGATGACTGCACGTGTTTCTTTAGAGATAACCATGGTTAACAGAAGAGAAGCAATGATGCCAAGCACCAGCCTCCTTTTAAAGTGTCCAGTGGTGTCATTCTTACTTAATCATGACAGATTGATTTCCAGCAATGTCATCATCAACACCCACACCTGTGTTAATGGAGCAATCACTGAAAAGAGGTTAGCTGGTCCTTTTAAGGCAGGGCTGCAATGATGTTGAAATGTGTTTTGGGGGATAAAGTTCATTTTCTAGCCAAATATTGACTTTGCAAGTAATTGCTGTTAAGCTGATCACTCTTTATAACATTCTGGAGTATATGCAAATTGCCATTAGAAAAAGTGAAGCAGTAGACTTTGTAAAAATTAATATTTGTGTCATTCTCAAAACTTTTGGCCATGACTGTACTTAGCAAAATCCTGTTGACAGGTTCACTTTAAGGGATGCGTGACCCATTTTAGCTACTGTGACATAAAAATCCACTGCCAGTGGACCTGCATGCCCCCCTGAACATCTGCCGCCTTCCCAGTGGTTTACCACAGTTTCTGGCATCACGAACAGGAGTCATCTTTGTGCCTATATCAGAGACTTTGTCCAATTGTGAGCAGTTACCCCTGCATCTACATCATAAGTGACACCAGTGAAAACAGCCAAGCTAGTAATAGCAGCCCTTCTATGCCTATAGCATGCAACATGCTTTTCTTTGTCCCATTTTTTCCTGGGGCACACAGGTTGAGTTTGACGAGTCACGGGTTAGTAAACACAGATTATCAGAAAGAAAATCCCGCTAAAACATAACATTTATTAAATCATAACATTACAATAGTCAAAGACCAATTAAGAGCATTAGACTGTAGAAGTCAAAACAATAATGATAAGATAAATGATAAGATAATACAGAGCTATAAGCTTAAAGAAAGAAATATGGAATTAAGGGTTTTCTATATCACCCTAAAATTGCCATCAAAGATGTTTATGCATATTAGTTAAGTTTTTTTGATCTACAACTGTTGTTAATGGCAGAATGAATCATAGATTAGAAATCAATAGGAACTGTTAGGGCTAGCTGTCAATGAGCAGTGATGCCAATTTGTGTACAAGAGGGTGCCAACCTCCGCGGTTAGGAAGGGACATCTTTGAGAGCACTGTTAGGGTGAGATAGGAAATATTTAATTCCATATTTTTCTCTTTAAGCATATAGCGCTGTATTATGTATAAACATTATTGTTTTGACCTCCATAGTCTAATGTTCTAAATCGATTTTTGACTGTTTTGATGTTATGATTTAATAAATGCTATGTTTTAGCAGGATTTTCTTTATGATAAGCTGAGTACACTGGTTTATTTGCTACAAGAGGGAGCCACACACTTTCAGGGACTTTCGTGAAAAATTGCTGTTTTACCACCTCTCTGCAGACCAGCCAGTGCAGATCCTGCTGTGTCAGCTTTAGGGTGGCCCCAATGAGAGAAAAAAAACACCAGAGCAAGTCCTTGAAAAACTGAAGGAAGCCTTTGATGTTACATCCATATCCGAAGTCAAAATGAGATTCATCAGATGACATCAGCCTAGGGAGACCCTATGGGTCTATGCTTTATCACTCCAAGAGGCTTTCTCCACTGTGCTACAGGTTGACCCTCGTGAAAGTGTGGACTATTACAAAATCCAAATGGACCGTTTCATAGAGCAGGTGGGTTCTGAACTGCTGCAGAATCATCTCCGCATACTTGCTGCCCAACATCCCAGCCATATCTTTGCAGACTTCAAAATCCTAGCCATCCATGTCCTGGGAAATGAACATTCTCAAGGAAATGCTATCACTGTTGCTCCTCTAGCTGGGTCTATTCCTTGTACGCCTCCATCTTTCCTGATGACATCGCCAGATAATATGCAGGTTACCCAAACTGCCCAGACTCCTGCTGCTGACTCCAAGTCATCTCTTGATGCCTGCATAGACATTGCAAGAGGACTCAAGAAAGTCTCTCAGCAGATAAAAAACTGATGATTCCACCTTCACGCTCCAGTGAGCGAACCTGGAGCAGAACTCTCTCTCCTTAGCTTCCAGCCAGACATTTACCTCCAGACAGACCTGCTCACCATTGGAGACCTTTCTGTCAGGACTGCCACAGATATGGCAAGAGTTTAATGGTCCGAACAATGAAAGCAATATTTACCATCTATCTTTTGTGTCTCCCCTTTTCCTCATAGATTGTAAGCTTGTGAGCAAGGCCCTCATTCCTTTTGGTATCTGTTTTGATCTACGCATTTAATGTTATGCTGTAATGTCTATTGTATGTACAAGTCCCCTCTAAAATGTAAAGTGCTGCGGAATATGTCAGCGCTATAGAAATAAAATTATTATTAGTAATATTATTAATGGTAATGGTCAATCCATCCTTCACCAGGAATACTGGGAGCCTACTATTCAAATTGGGGACATTAAACTACAAATACAGTGTGTCATTGTAACTGATGTAGATGATTAGGTTTTTGCTCTAATGGTTCTAGGCAAGGTTTTACAGAACATATGACAAAAGTAAATTTTTTTACCAAAAGTATTTTGTGAGCTGTACCAGGCAAAGCATTTTTTAGAAATTTTTACCTACCATAGTTTTACACAAAGCACGCTGAACTGTATGCATGAATTATTGAATCCATAAAAATTTTTGGAAGTTTTTTTAGAGTTTAATATACCAGTGAAATGTAACAAGAACCATGGTACAGTGTATGGATGACTAATTGAATCCCTAAAAAGTTTTGGAAGGGTTTTTTAGGGTTTAATATACCAGGGAAATGTAACAAGAACCTAGTTAAAGTGTATGGATGAATCATTGCTTTCATAAACATTTTTTCAAGGTTTTTTTATATAATACTTAAATGTATTTAATATACCAGCGAAATGTAATAAGAACCGTGTTACAGTGCATGGATGACTAATTAAATCCCTAAAGAGTTTTGGAAGAGTTTTTGTGAGTTTAATATACCAGTGAAATGTAACAAGAACTATGTTACAGTGTATGAATGAATCCTTGAATCCATAAAAAGTTTTGAAAGTATTTTTTATGGTTTAATTTACCAGGGAAATGTAACAAGAACCTAGTTAAAGTGTATAGATGAATCATTGCTTCCATAAACATTTTTTCAAGGTTTTTTTTTTATAAATACTGAAATGTAACAGAAAGTATGTAATACTGTATGAATCATAATTGAATCAATAAAAAAATCATTTTTTGGACCTTTATATACAGTAGCACCAAAATGTAACAGAAAGCATGTAAAACTGCATGTTAGGGATCGAGTTCCCACTGCTGCACAAGGGGAATCTCGAGCCAGTCCCGCTGCGGTCCCCTATCCATCTCCAGCCACAGTGGAGCCTGCTCAGCAGAGACGTCGGTCTCAGCGTCTCGCCCAGTTTAACACTGTGCAGAGGCTTGTTACGGTCTTTCCTGGTTCCTCTATTATAACCAGTGCTGGAGCAGGCAGTTCGGGAACTAAGTCCCTGCTTTCTCCATCTGAGCATGCCCAGGGCAAGATCTCCCATTGGAGATCAGGGGTCACATGCTCGATTACAGCAACAACTCCCATTGGTCCACCAGGAAGGTCCTGAAACTACATGTGTTCTGGAATGGTTTCGCATTGGTCCTTTTCTGGTAGGTCCTGCAGTTGCTACTATAAAAGGGTGGCATGGCTGGGCCACCATGCGCTAGTATCAAATCTGTTACGTGCTTGCGCCAGTCTGGTCATGTATGCATGTGGTTAGGTCTGGCTGAAATAAGCCCCTAGAATACCGGCACCTCCGGTGAGGAGATTATATGCACGTGTTCAGGGCTCTGCTGAAAACGCCATTAGAATACTGGCTACTCCGGTGAGGAGATTATTGCTTGTGTTCTGACTGCATGATCACGGACTGCTATCCGTACAGCAGTTAACCGTGTACCTGGACCCAGTAGGGTTCTTCAGCGACTCTGTGATGCAGCAGGGTTCGCTTTAAAACGCTAGTCAGTGCCCTAGTGTTTTACTTTGCAGCTCACTGAAGCTAAGTGAGTTCGCACTTATCGCCATATAGCGCTGTGGCATTCCCGCTATCGGCTCTGTGGATTAACAGAGTTCGCACAAACTGCCAAAGCGCGCTACGGCGTTTATTTTAGCGACTCTGCGGGATAACAGAGTTCACTACTCACGCCATCTTACTAGCAGCAGGCTCTGCCTTGACAGTGGACCCCGGGCTGCGAACGCACCTTTCTACATTATCTATTAGGTGCGTTCCGCAGACCATAACACTGCATGGATGAGTGATTGAAGCCAAACAATTTTCTCACTGCTTTTTTTGTTTTAGAAATGTTCACAAGGATGCTGTATGGATGAGCAATATAATACTGAAAATTTTTGAACAATTTTTTGGAGGGTTAGATACCACCGAAATGTACCCAAGAAACATAAAACTGTATGGATAAGCAATATAATACAGAGAAATTTTGAACAATTTTTTTGAGGGTTAGATGCCACGGAAATGTACCCAAAAACATGTAATACTCTATGGATGAGCAATATAATATTGATACATTTTTTTACAATTTTTGAGGTTTAGAAGGCACCGAAATCTACCAAAGAACATGTAAACCTCTATGGATGAGCAATATAATACCAATACATTTTTGAACAATTTTTTTTAGGGTTATATACCACCAAAATCTACTCAAGAATATGTAAAACTCTATGGATGAACAATAAAATACTGATAAATTTTTTGAACAATTTTTTGGAGGGTTATATGCAATTGACATCTACTCAAGAATATGGAAAACTCTATGAATGAGCAATATAATACCGATAAACTTTTGAACAATTTTTAGGACGGTAAATACCACCGAAATGCACCCAAGAAGACATAATGCTCTATAGATGAACAATATAATACCAATATAATTTTAAACATTTTTTTGCAGGGTTAGATGCTACTGAAATGTACCCAAGAACATGTAATACTCTATCGATGAACAATATAAACAGAAAATATTTTGAACTTTTTTTGTAGTTTTACATACCACCAATAAGTACTAATAACGGATTTAAAAGGGCCCATCTCATATAGCGAGATAGCTACCAAGATCGCTGCTAAACAGCGATCTCAGCAGTGATCTCGCTATGTCTAACACGTACCAGCGATCAGGCCTGTTATGATTTGGTAGCTGAGGAGAGCAGGCAAAAAAGGACATACACCAGAGCAGTTGGAAACTATGAGATTGCAGTACCCTGACTAACCACCACAACTAGAGGCAGCCGTGGAGCGTTCCTACGTTGGTCCTAGACGCCTCGTCACAGCCTGAGAAACTAACTACACCTAAAGATAGAAAGAGGAAAGCTATCTGCCCCGGAGCAGATCCCCAAAGAACATAGAAAGCCCCCAAACATGTAATGGCGGTTAGACAAGAAGAAATACTGACACAGACAGAAAATAGTATGAACAAACGTTGGGGCCCAAACTTACTAAATAGAAAAGGATAGGAAGGGCACTTACTGCAATCCCAAAAAACCCTGAAAAGCACCAACTCTACTAATTTCAAAAACACCTGAGATCACACGACCTCTACCACCTAAATTAGTTCTCTGGTGTAACAAAAGACAAAACAGCAGCCACTGAGAAAACTGGAATAAGCAAATGTACAAACATCAGTGGCTGAACTGAACTGAGAGGCAAAAGCCCCCAGAGGGGACCCAAAAGGCCCCCACAGAAGTGCAGGACAAAATGCAAAAATCAAGCACAAAAACAAAAAGAAGAAAATGTCTTATCTGTTAGCAGGAGATTCAGACACAACACAGCAGGCTTCCAAGGAAACGGGAATCAAGGATTGAGACCAGAACAATTGATCACCGGCAACCCTGATGGGAAGGTGACTCCCTTATATAAGACCAGTCAGTAACACCTGATTCCCAATCCTCACAATCTTCACTGGACAGTCCAGTACCGTTTGTAACCACCAGAGGGAGCTTCTGCTCAGAACTCATTTCCAGCCTATTCACAACAGTACCCCCCCTTGAGGAGGGGTCACCGAACCCTCATTTGAGCAACCAGGTCGGTCAGCATGAGTTCTATGATACGCACGGATGAGTCTCCTAGCATGGATGTCCGAAGCAAACACCCAAGAATTGTCTTCCTGACCATAACCTCTCCATTTAACCAAATACTGGAGTTTCCGTCTAGAAAAACGAGAATTCAATATTTTCTCAACCACATACTCCAGATTGCCCTCAACCAACCAGGGTCAGGAGGCACAGTAGTAGGAACCACTGGCTCAACAAACCTCTTCAACAAGGACTTGTGGAACACGTTATGGATCTTAAATGTCCCTGGAAGAAGCAAACGAAAAGAAACAGGGTTAAGAATCTCCATGATCTTATAAGGTCCAATGAACCTAGGCTTAAATTTAGGAGATGCCACTCTCATAGGAATATTTCTTGAGGACAACCAGACCAAGTCCCCCACTTTAAACCGAGGACCATCAGTCCTATGCCGGTTAGTAAACCGCTGGGCCCTCTCCTGAGAGAGGGACAACCTCTCCACTACCTGGTCCCAAATCTGCTGCATACGCTCCACAACAGAGTTAACACCCGGGCAGACAGAAGCCTCCGTCTGTCCAGAAGAAAATCGAGGGTGAAACCCAGAATTACAGAAAAATGGAGACATCAAAGTGGCAGAGCTAGCCCTATTATTAAGAGCAAACTCAGCCAAAGGCAAAAAAGAGACCCAGTCATCCTGATCGGCAGACACAAAGCATCTTAGATAAGTCTCCAATGTCTGGTTTGTTCTCTCAGTTTGACCATTGGTCTGAGGATGAAACGCCGAGGAGAAAGACAATTGAACACCAAGTTTAGAACAAAAGGTCCTCCAAAATCTGGAAACAAACTGGACTCCTCTGTCAGACACAATGTTCTCAGGAATGCCGTGTAAACGAACCACATGCTGAAGGAACAAAGGCACCAATTCAGAGGAGGAAGGCAACTTAGGTAATGGCACAAGATGTATCATCTTGGAAAACCTATCGCAAATCACCCAGATGACGGTCATTCTCTGAGAAACAGGGAGGTCGGAAATGAAATCCATAGAGATATGGGTCCATGGTCTCTTGGGCACCGGTAATGGCATCAACAAACCACTAGAACGAGAGCAAGGCTTGGAGCGAGAGCAAGTCCCGCAGGACTGCACAATCTCCCTGACATCACGAGACAAGGTAGGCCACCAAAAGGACCGACCAACCAAGTCCCTGGTACCAAAAATTCCGGGATGACCGGCCAACGCGGAACAATGAATCTCAGACATTACACTCTTTTTCCACTGGTCCGGGACAAACAATTTCCCAACAGGGCAGCGCTCGGGCTTATCTTCCTGGCACCCCTCCAGAGCCAGTCTCAAATTGGGCGAGATGGCGGAAAGAACTACACCCTCTTTCAAAATAACAGAAGGATCAGATAACTCAGGAGAGTCCGCCAGGAAACTCCTCGAGAGGGCATCCGCCTTAACATTTTTAGTGCCAGGAAGAAATGAAACCACAAAATTAAAACGTGTGAAAAACAAGGCCCACCTGGCCTGTCTAGGATTAAGTCGCTTGGCAGATTCCAGATAAACTAGATTCTTATGGTCAGTAAGGACCACCACCTGATGTTTGGCTCCCTCCAGCCAATGTCTCCACTCTTCAAAAGCCCACTTCATGGCTAATAACTCCCGATTACCCACGTCATAATTACGTTCAGTGGGAGAAAATTTTCGAGAGAAAAAGGCACAAGGGTTACTTTTAGAGGTCTCTGGATCTCTTTGGGACAAAACGGCACCTGCCCCAATTTCAGAGGCATCAACCTCCACCTGAAATGGTAGAGAAACATCAGGCTGCCGTAGAACAGGAGCAGAAGTGAATCTCTGCTTAAGTTCCTGAAATGCAGAGACTGCCTCAGGAGGCCAATTTACCACATCAGAACCCTTCTTGGTCAAATCAGTTAATGGTTTAACAATAACAGAGAAATTACCAATAAATTTACGATAAAAATTGGCAAAACCCAAGAATCTTTGAAGAGCCTTTAAAGAAGTAGGTTGGACCCAATCACAGATAGCCTGAACTTTGACCGGGTCCATTTCAATAACAGATGGGGACAAAATGAAACCCAGAAATGAGATCCTCTGAACGCCAAAAAGACACTTTGATCCCTTCACATACAGAGCATTCTCTCTCAAAATCTGGAACACAGTCCGAACATGTTTTACATGAGAGTCCCAGTCATTGGAAAAAATCAAGATATCATCCAAATAAACAATCAGAAATTTATCCACAAAATCCCTGAAAATGTCATTCATGAAGGACTGGAAGACAGAAGGAGCATTAGTGAGCCCAAAGGGCATCACAAGGTACTCAAAATGCCCTTCAGGGGTATTAAATGCCGTCTTCCATTCATCCCCGTGCTTAATGCGAATAAGGTTATATGCCCCCCTGAGGTCAAGCTTGGTAAACCAAGTAGCGTTTTTCACCCTGGAAAACAGATCATAGATCAAGGGTAACGGATATTGATATTTCACAGTAATATTGTTCAAGAGACGATAATCAATACACGGCCTTAATGAACCATCCTTTTTGGCCACAAAGAAAAACCGGCACCTAAGGGTGAAGAGGATGGTCTGATATGACCCTTCTCCAATGACTCCTTGATATAAGACCGCATAGCGTCATGTTCAGGTACAGACAAGTTAAAAAGGCGACCTTTAGGGAATTTACTACCAGGCACTAATTCAATAGCGCAGTCATAGCTCCTATGGGGAGGTAAGAATGCAGATTTACTTTCGCTAAACACATCAGAAAAATCAATCAAAAAGTCAGGAACATCCTGAGCCTGGGGGGAGGCAGAAAAAACAGGAGTGTTGGTATTAACACATTGACAGCCCCAACTGGTAACAGACACAGATTTCCAATCCAAAACAGGATTATGAGACTGTAACCAAGGGAAACCCAGTACGATAATGTCATGCAGATTATACAGAACCAAAAATTTGCAACTCTCCTGATGATCAGGTTCTACCCTCATTATCACCTGAGTAGAGAACTGAGGTTTATTCTCAGCCAAAGGGGTAGAATCGATCCCCAGTAGGGGAATAGACTTCCGTAGGGGTATCAAGGGAAACCCACAACGTTTAGCAAAATCAAAATCCATCAGGTTAATAGCTGCTCCAGAATCAACAAAAGCCTGAGCAGAAAATGAGGACAGAGAGCATATCAGGGTAACAGTTAACAAAAACTTAGTCTGAACACTACCCAAGACAACTGAGCGAGCAAAACGTCTTCCCCGCTTAGGGCAGACAGAAATAGCATGAGAGGCATCACCACAGTAGAAACATAACCCATTGCGCTTTCGAAATTCATGACGCTGTGCCCCAGAAACCACTCTATCACACTGCATGGATTCAGAAGCAGGTTCACAAGGCAACATTATTCCACTCATACCTTTCCGCTCACGCAAACGTCTGTCAATTTGAATCGCTAATGACATAGAATCATTGAGACCAGAGGGAACAGGGAATCCCACCATAACATCCTTTACATTATCTGACAGTCCCTTCCGAAAAAGAGCTGCCAAAGCGTCGTCATTCCATTTGGTCAGGACTGCCCACCTACGGAATCTCTGACAGTATAACTCAGCGTCCTTAAGCCCCTGACTTAATGCCAACAAAGTTTTTTCAGCTTGATCAGTGACATTAGGCTCATCGTACAATAACCCCAAAGCCTGAAAAAACGCATCAACATCACTCAAAACAGGATCCCCAGGTGTCAGGGAAAAAGCCCAATCCTGAGGGTCGCCGTGCAGGAGAGAGATGACAATTTGAACCTGCTGCGTTCCCTGAGGACTTAGATTTTAAGGCAAAAAACAATTTACAGTTATTTTTGAAATTCAGAAACTTAGCTCGATCCCCTAAAAACAAATCTGGCATGGGAATCCTAGGTTCCACAACAGGCAACCTAGCAACGTAGGTAGCAATACTCCGAACTTCAGTACAGGATAGGAAGGGCACTTACTGCAATCCCAAAAAACCCTGAAAAGCACCAACTCTACTAATTTCAAAAACACTTGAGATCACACGACCTCTACCACCTAAATTAGTTCTCTGGTGTAACAAAAGACAAAACAGCAGCCACTGAGAAAACTGAAATAAGCAAATGTACAAACATCGGTGGCTGAACTGAACTGAGAGGCAAAAGCCCCCAGAGGGGACCCAAAAGGCCCCCACAGAAGTGCAGGACAAAATGCAAAAATCAAGCACAAAAACAAAAAGAAGAAAATGTCTTATCTGTTAGCAGGAGATTCAGACACAACACAGCAGGCTTCCAAGGAAACAGGAATCAAGGATTGAGACCAGAACAATTGATCACCGGCAACCCTGATGGGAAGGTGACTCCCTTATATAAGACCAGTCAGTAACACCTGATTCCCAATCCTCACAATCTTCACTGGACAGTCCAGTACCGTTTGTAACTACCAGAGGGAGCTTCTGCTCAGAACTCATTTCCAGCCTATTCACAACACAGGCCCCTGCTGTGAATCGCTGGTCGTGTCAGAAATGTCAGGACATTTTTTTGATCGCTGGCCTCCCGCTGGCCAGCACGCATCGCTGCGTGTGACAGGCAGGAGACCAGCGATCTCCTGGTAACCAAGGTAAACATCGGGTTTCCAGGCGCTGGGCTGTGCCTGGAAACCCGACGTGTACCTTGGATACCAGCGCGCTGCTGCAGGGGAGCTGGTAACCAAGGTACACGTCGGGTTTCCAGGCACCGCGCAGCGCCTGGAAACCCGACGTGTACCTTGGTTACCAGCTCCCTGCATCAGTGCCCTGGTATCCAACGTACACTGCGGGTAACTAGGCGACATGTGTCACTTGTTACCCGCAGTGTCGCTGTCCTGATCGCTGCCTGAGCTGCCTGTTTGGCAGCTCAGCAGCGATCATGTAGCGACATACCAGCGATCCTGATCGTTGTTGGGATCGCTGGTGTGTCGCTATGTGAGACGGGGGCTAAACTGCATGGATGACTAATTGAATCCAGAAATTAATTTGGAAGGTAAATATTTTGAAAGTGTAGATTATGTACTTCTACACTCATAAAGGCTTTGCAGAAAGTGCACAGCCAGGAAAAAATTAGGAGTGTCATCCATAGACCCCTGAAAAGCAACAGTTGGCGGGCATCATTCAAATATTTTTAAAATGTAGTTGCTGTGCTCCTACTTTCATAAAGGCTTTGCCCAAAGTGCAAAACCAGTAAAAAATTATAAGGAGGGTAATACAGTAATCCTCTTCGGGTGTCCGCTTCTCCTTCCTCGGGAGGCTGGGAGAACTGCCTCCACCTTCTTCCTGGAGCCCAATTCCCAGGTGCCAGGGCTGTAAGCAACCCTGCTTCCAATAGTGCTGGAGTATCCAACATATAGAAATGGGCAACAACCCCCAGTGTCACTTGCACCATCGGGTGCACCCGCTTATGAGGTGGGTGAACTCCAAGGACAGTACGCTCTCTCGGGGAGTGGCAGTAGTCCAGTCAAATGTGTCTTTGTTGGAAAACATTTGAAAAATGAATGACTTCATCAGAAAGAATGTCAGCTGTAAATCACTGTCTATATCTGTGTTGTAATCTTTCATACGTTTTTGCAGCACTGATATCTACCACTATATGTCACCATATTTTTGTAATATCCATGTTGGTCTTTGTGTAGAGATTTTCTTTCAGTTACAGCATTGTCATCTGCTGAGTGTCCCCTACATCCACGATTAGGGTGCTCCACCGTAGTTGTAGTTAGGGGTCCACTCAGATATGTCCCCCTTCCTGAACTAAACATCTAGCTATGCCTATGACTCTCATTCAATCCATTTATTGGTATCCAACCATTGGATACTCTATAGACCTTTTCTCACCATGGTTCTGTGGCACTCGTGCTGAACTCATGAGAACCGACGCCTGTGAACTGAGGTGGCCTTACTGAGATCACCTCAGTTCACAGGGGCCATTTCTCACGAGTTCAGCTCGAGAATCGGACTGATGAGGGGTAGTTCATCAGTCCGGCACTCGCTCTGAACTCATGAGACCTGGCACCTGTGAACTAAAGTAGCCTACATAATGTTACAGCAGTTCATTGGCTATGAACTGCAATAACTTTAGTGACGTAATCGCTTGTTGTAGCACCTTATTCACATGCTACTGTCAGTGTGTTCCGACTGCTCATGCTGAGCGATCACATTACTAATGTCACTGCATAGTACTGCATCTTAATGGAGCATAGTTGGTGTATGGATTAACATCGGGCAGGTGAGGATTACTTTGATTTTTTTAAATTTTATCTTAACCCCTTCACGACATGCACCATACAGGTAAGGCGCATGTCGTGTCACTCCCTTTGATGTGGGCTCCGGCGCTGACCCCACATCTTTACCAGCACATGTCAGCTGTTTTGAACAATTGACATGTTCCACAAACAGTCGCGGGTGGAATCGCGATCCACCCGTGGCTGTTAACCAGTTAAATGCCGCTGTCAACCTCTGACAACAGCATTTAATGTGATCGCGCCAGAAGACCGTCACTAATCCCGCCCATCGGCACCCATGTCACACGACGGCGGGTCACAGATGGCTTGGCATGATAACCCGGGATCTGCAGGAGACCCCTGTGGTTGTCATTGCCGGATTGCTATGAGCGCCGCCCAGCGGTCGGCGCTAATAGCAAGTGAGCATTTCTACTACAGACAGGCGATCTGATCACTGCCTGTGCGTAGCAGAGGCGATCGGACAACTGAAGCTTCCAGTCTCCCATGGAAGCTATTGAAACATGCAAAAAGAAAAAAAAATGTGTTTTTAAAAATATTAAAAAAATATGAAAGTTCAAATCACCCCCCATTCACCCCATTCAAAATAAAACAATAATAAAAATACACATATTTGGTATTGCCACATTCAGAATCGTCCAATGTATCAAGCTATAAAAATAATTAATCAGATCGGTAAACAAAGTAGCGAAAAAAAAGTAAAACAACCAGAATTACGTTTTTTTGGTCGCCGCAACATTGCATTAATCCCTTAGTGAGCGGGCCAAAGTTTTAAAATCTGACCATTGTCACTTTATGTAGTAATAACTCTGGAATGCTTCAACAAATCCCAGTGATTTTGAGAATATTTTTTCGTGGCACATTATAATTTATAATAATGGTAAATTTAGGTCGATATGTTTTGTGTTTATTTATAAAAATTATCAGAAATTTAACAAAAATGTAAAAAAAATTGCAATTCTCAAACTTTGAATGATTATTATCCCTTTAATCCATAGTCATACCACATAAAAACATTAATAAATAACATTTCCCTCATGTTTGCTTTACATCTACACCATTTGTAAAATGTTATCTTATTTTGTTAGCATTTTAGGAAGTTTAAAAATGCAGAAGCAATTTTTCATTTTTTCATGGAAATTTGCAAAATTTATTTTTTTAGGAACCTATCCAGGTTTGAAATAACTTTAGGGGTCCTATATATTGGAAAAAACCCCAAAAGTGATACCATTTAAAAACAGCACCCCTGTCACGTAGTTTATTTGCCCTTCAGGTACTTTTCAGTTTTTACCATCTAAATGTCACTAACTTTTGAACAGGCCACTGTAGCCGGAAGACTCTAAGGCCGCTATTTGGCCATGAATTGCCATTGCAAACATCAGGACCATACAATCATGATCTCAGGGTGCCGATGGGGATAAAGAGGAAACCTCCACACTCTTCTAACAATTTATATGATATAGTCTTTATTGACAGCAGCATCTAAGGGGTTAAACAGATACGGAAGGTGCCAACACTGATCGTGATTGATGCAGCAAGTTGTCAACTATAGTGTACAGCCGACAGCTGCAGGACTGTCACCTATATGGGGATGCTATTCTCTTATCTCTAAGGTCAGTAAAAAGACGTATTGGCGGTCACTAAGGGGTTAAAATGTAATAACGGGTGATAAAAAGATTGTATCTACACTAAAATGGCATCAATAAAAACGTCAGCTCGGCACGCAAAAAATAAGCCATCACCCAGCCCCAGCTCATGAAAAATTGAGACGCTACGGGTCTCGGAAAATGACGCAATTTTTTTTTAACAAACTTTAGATTTTTTTCACCATTTAAATAAAAAACAACCTATACATGTTTGATATCTTTAGCATTTTGTGAACATCGTAACAAAAATCCAAAAAACAGTTGTGAAACTGCAGTTTTTTTGCAATTTCACTGCACTTGGAATTTGTTTCCAGTTTTCGAGTACACGCTATGGTAAAACCAATGATGTTGTTCAAAAGTACAACTTGTCCTGCAAAAACCCAGCCCTCACATGCCCATATTGACACAAAAGTAAAAATGTTATGGCTCTGGGAATAAGGGGAGCGAAAAACAGAAATGCAATAAAGAAAAAGGGCCGCGGTGTGAAGGAGTTAACAATAGAGGAGATTTTTCAGGCAATGTTTTTTTCTAATAAAGACTTTTATCTGTGTGTGTGTCTTTCTTATTTTTGACTACAGGGTTAGTAATGTGGGTGTCTTATAGACGCATCTCCATTACTAATCCCTGTGCTTGATGCCAGTGGACATAAAACAGTTGACATCAACCCCAAAACTATTACCCTGCTTGCAAACACATAAGGGCAAGTGGGAAGAGCTGAGGCTAACAAATATCCATGGCTCCTTCCTTCCCAGTCTACTAATATCAGTCAGTGTAACAACCCTGCTGGCATCACTGCATGGCTTCCCATTCCCACATACCAACTTGCTCACTGCTCCAGGTCATGCTGTGATTTCTGTCTGCTGCCAGCTCCATGCTCGCTACCTCTTGTTTTCTATCTGTTCTGTGCATGTTTCCTGGCTGTGTACATAGGGGGGCGGCGCCAGAACTCCCTGGTTCTTATGGAGTCAGGGTGCACCTGTTTAATATGTCCCTGACCAATTACCATTAGCCCTCAAGTATTTAGGGGCAGCTCCACCCTGTGGATCTTGCCTGTGCAATGTGTTAACTCAGTTAGTGTTTTGCTACTGAGCTGCCAGGTCTTGCTCTGTGTTCCTCCATCTTTGGAGGCTTCACTCCTAGCTTTGTCTTGTACCTGTCTGTCTGCCTTCCAGGAGGCAGAATATCCTGGTCCCTGTGTCTTTGTCCCTGTACCTTGTCTTTTGTCTAGGGTTGAGCATTCCGATACTGCAAATATCGGGTATCGGCCGATATTGGCTGTATCGGAATTCCGATTCCGAGTTCTGATATTTTCGTCATATCGGATACCGGAATCGGGATTGTCACTGTCACTGTCAGTGTCCGTCGGTCGGGTCTGTCAGGAGTCAGCGGCACTTACCTGGCAGAAGATCTCCGGCGGTCACGGGCTGGACTGCTTCATGGCCGCAATCTTCTTTCCCCGGCGGTCACATGCAGTTTCTCGCGATAACTGCAGTGACTGCTGGGTAATCCCGGCCGTAAAGCAGTCAGTCCGATGACGTCACCGCCGGGGAAGCAGGTAATCAGCTGTGCTGCGTTGCGATGACAGGCTCTGCCTGTCATTGCGATGTAGCAGAGCTGGATCATCGTGGGACTGTCGTTATGGACTGCGTCGGACAGGTGGTATACTGTTGGTTTGTTTTTTTTCTTTTTTTACAGGAGATCGATGGCGTCGCAGGAATGAGAGTATAATAAAATTAATGAAAACTGTGTTGTCTCTTTTATTTCATTAAAAGACTTTTTTCTTGCTGTGTCTTTTTTTTAAACATTTAAAAACTTTGGGATTAATAATGGATCGGTGTCTTATTGACGCCTCTCCATTATTAACCGGGCTTATTGTCACCGTGCAATCAACGGTGACATTAACCCCTTATTACCCCGCTTGCCACCGCTACAGGGCAAGTGGGAAGAGCCGGGTAAAGTGCCACAATTGGCACATCTTTTGATGCGCCAAATGTGGGGCTGGTGTAGCCTGGTATTATCAGGCTGTTGAGGGCCAAAATCCATGGGCCTTGACAGTCTTTTAATACCAGGCCGCAGCAGTCTGCATTTTACTTGGCTGGTTAACAAAAATAGGGGATCCCCACGCCGTTTTTTTTTCGAGGGGATCCCCTATTTTTGTTAACCAGCCAAGCTAAGCAGACTGCTGTGGCCTGGTATTATCAGGCTGGCAAGGTCCATGGATATTGGATCCTTACCAGCCTGAAAAACCAGGCCTCAGCGGTCTGCTTCATCTGGCTGGTTAACAAAAATAGGGGGACCCCACGCCAATTTTTTTCGAGGGGATCCCCTATTTTTGTTAATCAGCCAAGATATGCAGACTGTTGTGGCCTGGTATTATCAGGCTGGCAAGGTCCATGGATCTTGGCTCCTTAACAGCCTGAAAATCCAGGCCTCAGCGGTCTGCTTCATCTGGCTGGTTAACAAAAATAGGGGGGACCCCACGCCAATTTTTTTCGAGGGATCCCCTATTTTTGTTAATCAGCCAAGATATGCAGACTGCTGTGGCCTGGTATTATCAGGCTGGCAAGGTCCATGGATCTTGGCTCCTTAACAGCCTGAAAATCCAGGCCTCAGCGGTCTGCTTCATCTGGCTGGTTAACAAAAATAGGGGGGACCCCACGCCAATTTTTTTCGAGGGGATCCCCTATTTTTGTTAATCAGCCAAGATATGCAGACTGCTGTGGCCTGGTATTATCAGGCTGGCAAGGTCCATGGATCTTGGCTCCTTAACAGCCTGAAAATCCAGGCCTCAGCGGTCTGCTTCATCTGGCTGGTTAACAAAAATAGGGGGGACCCCACGCCATTTTTTTTTCGAAGGGAACCCCTATTTTTGTTAATCAGTTCCCTCTGACGTCACTGATTGTGTCCCTGGCTGACCTGAAGTGAAAGTGGAAAGCAATCAATTAAGCTTTCCACTTAAGGGCCCGTCTCACATAGCGATATCGCTACCGAGATCGCTGCTGAGTCACTAGTTTTGTGACGCAGCAGCGAGCTCACCAGCGATATCGCTGTGTGCGACATTCAGCGACGATCAGCCCCCCTGCCGGGTATCGCTGATCGTCGCTGAAATGTCAGGACCTTTTTTTGATCGCTGGTTTCCCGCTGACAGGCACGCATCGCTGCGTGTGACAGGCGGGAGACCAGCGATCCGCTGGTAACCAAGGTACACAGCGGGTTTCCAGGCGCGGGGCTGTGCCTAGAAACCCGCTGTGTACCTTGGATACCAGCGCCCTGATGCAGGGAGCTGGTATCCAAGGTACACAGCGGGTTTCCAAGCGCTGCGCGGTGCCTGGAAACCCGCTGTGTACCTTGGTTACCAGCGGATCGCTGGTCTCCCGCCTGTCACACGCAGCGATGCGTGCCTGTCAGAGGGAAACCAGCGATCAAAAAAAGGTCCTGACATTTCTGCGACGATCAGCGATACCTGGCAGGGGGGCTGATCGTCGCTGAATGTCACACACAGCGATATCGCTGGTGAGCTCGCTGCTGCGTCACAAAACTAGTGACTCAGCAGCGATCTCGGTAGCGATATCGCTATGTGAGACGGGCCCTTAAGCGATGTTACCCGCAGTGTCGCTGTCCCAGATCGCTGCCTGAGCTGCCTGTTTGGCAGCTCAGCAGCGATCATGTAGCGATACACCAGCGATCCTGACAAGTGCATATCGTTGTCGGGATCGCTGGTGTATCGTTATGTGACACCCAGCCTTTACTCTCCTGTCAGCCAGGAGAGGAACTCATTCATTTGGGGGTTTACTGTGAGGCTGCAGCATTAGCTGCGGTCCCTGCAGTAAACATTAACCCTTTCTGAAGGATTACACCGTGGGACCTGACTGTGCATGGGATAGGTAAGAATAATTTTGCTTTTTATTTTATTTTTATTACAGGAAATGGTTTTTGCAGTAAAATAAAAGATGGTCAAAAACATGTGTCTTTATTTCATTAAAATGATTTTTAATTAAAGTGTGTGTTTTATTTTTATTTCATGCAATAGGATTAATAATTGATAGTTGTCTAATTGACAGCTCTCAATTATTAACCTGGCTTAAGGTCACCTTTCAATAGCAAGGTGGCTTTAACCCCATATTAACCCATTCGCCACCGCTACAGGGCAATGGGAATAGACGGGCAAAGTGCCAGAAAGGGCGAATCTAATTATAGATTTGTCTTTCCTGGGGTGTCTGGGGCAGATGTTAGTAGCCGGAGGGGGGCCAAAAATAATGGTCCCTCTCTGGGCTATTATTATCTGCCCCCACTCACTGGCTTTGTCTGTCTGGTTGCGAAAATAGGGCGGGAGCCCACGCATTTTTTTTCAGCAATTTTACACCTCATATATATATATATATACATGTCATTGAATTTGTGACACATATATATATATATATTTATATTTGTAGTTCATACACTTCTACATAGTATAATAGCCGCTAATTCAATTGCTGGCTTTTGTGAAAATGCAGAACCCGACATGAAATGACACTTGGTGTACATAGGGTTAACCATGTCCTTTGCTATCTGATTTGCACAAACAATTACATCAGTCTATGTGTGCAAAATTTCACACCTGTAGGGGTTAATTAAAGGTGTAAATTCGTAGCAAAAAAGTCCGTTTTTTTTACAACGAATTTACACCTTTAATTAACCCCTACAGGTGTGAAATTTTGCACACATAGACTGATTTAATTGTTTGTGCAAATTAGATAGCAAAGGACATGAAAAGACATGGTTAACCCTATGTACACCAAGTGTCATTTCATGTCGGGTGACCCGACATGAAATGACACTTGGTGTACATAGGGTTAACCATGTCTTTTCATGTCCTTTGCTATCTAATTTGCACAAACAATTAAATCAGTCAATGTGTGCAAAATTTCACACCTGTAGGGGTTAATTAAAGGTGTAAATTCGTAGCAAAAAAGTCCGTTTTTTTTACAACGAATTTACACCTTTAATTAACCCCTACAGGTGTGAAATTTTGCACACATTGACTGATTTAATTGTTTGTGCAAATTAGATAGCAAAGGACATGAAAAGACATGGTTAACCCTATGTACACCAAGTGTCATTTCATGTCGGGTGCTTCTGTCTTTTCACAGAAGCCGGCTTTACCCGGCAATTGAATCAGAGGATATTTTACTATGTAGAAGTGTATAAACTATACATATATGTATATATATATATGTCACAATGACATGTAATATATATATATGTATTCTATGTGTGTATATTTAGTGTTTACAAGGAAAGAAAGAGGTTTTTTTAGTTACGATATTTTGTTCCCATAGACTTACATGGGACTTCCGGTATCGGTATGGGGTATCGCCGATATTTTAATGGTATCGGCGATACCATTCCGATTCCGATACTTTTGGATATCAGAAAGTATCGCTCAACTCTACTCTTGTCATTTCCTTGTCTGAACTCTGTCCTACCTCTGTCTCTTAGTCTCCTTGTCTGTGGTTTCCTTCTCTGCTGTGTCTTGCCTTGTGTTCTCTCTGAATCACTTTCTGCTTCTTGTCGGCACACCTGCGGTTCTGTTCCGTTCCGCTCTGCTTTGCTCCTGCCGCTGCAATAATCTCTTGCTGCAGCTCCTCTCCGCATATCTTGCGGGTCCGCTCTGCTTCACTCCTGCCACTGCAGTAATCTCTTGCTGCAGCTCCTCTCCGCATATTTTGTGGTTCTGCTCTGCTTCACTCCTGCAGCTGCAGAACCTCTTGCTGCTCTACAGCCTTTCTCCGCATCCTTGCGGTTCTCCTCCTGTGTGAACAGGTCTCTACCTGTTCCTCCATACACCATTCCTTCCAGTCAGTTCCAGTTTCTGCATTTGCTGTGTGAACAGGTCTCTACCTGTTCCTCCATACACCATTCCTTCCAGTCAGTTCCAGTATCTGCACTTGCTGTGTGAACAGGACCCTACCCCGTGCCTCAACTGTGTCTGCCTACCCTGTGTCTCAGCAATGCCTGCCTACCCTGTGTTTCAGAAGTGCCTGCCAGTCCTGTGTCTCAGCCGTGCCTGCCAGCTCTGTGTCTCAGCCGTGCCTGCCAGCCCTGTGTCTCAGCCGTGCCTGCCAGCCCTGTGTCTCAGCCGTGCCACCATCTCCACAAGTGGGATCAGCAGCCACAGCCAGAGAACACCCTGGAGTGGCACCTGGCAGCTGCCTACCGCACAAGCCTGACCTCACCATCAGAGGCTCCAGTGAAGACTGTTTGTGTATCTTGTACCTCACTTGCTGCCAAGCTCAAGGACCTGCAACCTGCTTATTTCTTCTATTCCTTGGGATACCCCGCTAGCTTCTGGATTTACGTACCACCGGAAACACTTTGTTGCTCTGCACCCACCTCCACTACGGTCTGCCCTCCACTAGGAGCCAGCCCGGGATCTGGACCTCTGGATCCTGCATTGCTGGACTTGTACTCGCACCCTCGGTCTGTACTGCTAACATCTGCATAGTCTTGAGACTGTTTATTACCTGCTTATCTGTACAGTCATGGCCAAAAGTTTTGAGAATGACACAAATATTAATTTTTACAAAGTCTACTGCTTCACTTTTTCTAATGGCAATTTGCATATACTCCAGAATGTTATAAAGAGTGATCAGCTTAACAGCAATTACTTGCAAAGTCAATATTTGGCTAGAAAATGAACTTTATCCCCCAAAACACATTTCAACATCATTGCAGCCCTGCCTTAAAAGGACCAGCTAACCTCTTTTCAGTGATTGCTCCATTAACACAGGTGTGGGTGTTGATGAGGACATGGCTGGAGATCAATCTGTCATGATTAAGTAAGAATGACACCACTGGAGACTGGACACTTTAAAAGGAGGCTGGAGCTTGGCATCATTGTTTCTCTTCTGTTAACCATGGTTATCTCTAAAGAAACACGTGCAGTCATCATTGCAATTCACAAAAATGGCCTAACAGGAAAGAGTATTGCAGCTAGAAAGATTACACCTCAGTCAACAATCTATCGCATCATAAAGAACTTCAAAAAGGCTTCAGGGCGCCCAAGAAAGACCAGCAAGCGCCAGGACTGTCTCTTAAAAGTGTTTCAGCTGTGGGATCGGGCTACCAGCAGTGCAGAGCTTGCTCAGGAATGGCAGCAGGCAGGTGTGAGTGCATCTGCACGCACTGTGAGGCGGAGACTCTTGGAGCAAGGCCTGGTCTCAAGGAGGGCAGCAAAGAAGCCACTTCTCTCCAGAAAAAACATCATGGACAGACTGATGTTCTGCAAAAGGTACAGGCAGTGGACTGCTGAGGACTGGGGTAAAGTTATTTTCTCTGATGAATCCCCTTTTTGATTGTTTGGGACATCAGGAAAACACCTCATTCGGAGAAGACAAGGTGAGCGCTACCACCAGTCTTGTCTCATGCCAACTGTTAAGCATCCTGAAACCATTCATGTGTGGGATTGCTTCTCAGCCAAGGGAATCGGCTCTCTCACAGTCTTGCCTAAAAAACACAGCCATGAATAAAGAATGGTACCAGAATGTCCTCCAAGAGCAACTTCTCCCAACCCTCCAAGAGCAGTTTGGCGATCAACAATGCCTTTTCCAGCATGATGGAGCACCTTGCCATAAAGCAAAGATGATAACTAAATGGCTCAGGGAACAAAACATAGAGATTTTGGGTCCATGGCCTGGAAAATCCCCAGATCTTAATCCCATTGAGAACTTGTGGTCAATCATCAAGAGACGGGTGGACAAACAAAAACCTAAAAATTCTGACAAAATGAAAGCATTGATTGTGCAAGAATGGACTGCTATCAGTCAAGATTTGGTCCAGAAGTTGATTGAGACCATGCCAGGGAGAATTGCAGAGGTCCTGAAGAAGAAGGGTCAACACTGCAAATATTGACTTGCTGCATTAACTCATTCTAACTGTCAATATACGCTTTTGTTACTCATATGTTTGCAATTATTATATTTCTGTCTGTGATAAAAAACATCTGTCAACACATATAAAAACCAGAGGGCAGCAGATCATGTGAAAATATAATATTTGTGTCATTCTCAAAACTTTTGGCCATGACTGTAGAGCCACAGTTTACATCAGTTATCTGAAGTTCATCTCTATACAATATATATCTTGAACTGTGATATACCGTGTTTGTCTTCATTCTGACCCATGTCATCGGTCTCCATAGAACATTAGCATAATCTTGTTACACTGCATCGGGAACCCGGATACCTGGAGCGCTCCCAATGATCAGCTGTTCAGCGCCGCATGTGTCGCAGCTGTGTGACAATCACAACACACAGGCTCTCCATGCATTTGATGTGACTGTCACACAGCCATGACACAAGCAGCTGCGGCGTCGAACAGCTGATCATCGGGAGCACTCCAGGTATCCGGGTTACGGATGCAGCTTCTTTGGTAAGCGTTATAGCTTGGAGGGAGCCGACGATGTTCGCTTATCTCTAATTAGGATGACGAACCCAAGCAGGACACAGAGTAAGTAGTTCATGTTTGGAGACAGGTACCAGAAACTAGAAGTTCATTACAATCCCCGAACTTTCCAATTTGGATTTGCTCATCCCTAATTTACACATTTCTCCTTAAACACTCGATTGTTGCTTTAGCAGTATAATTGAGTCATTGTTTTGTTGCAAGGTGAAATTCTGCCCCAGTGTCAAATCACTGAATGACTGAAAAAGGTTTTGCTCAAGAATATCCTTGTATTTTGCAACATCGATCTTCCCCTCGACTCAGACCATTTTCCCTGTCCCTGCTGCAGAAAAACTTTCTCACAGCATGATGCTGCCACCACCATATTTTACAGTGGGGTTGGTGTTCTTGGGGTGTTTATCGGTGTTTATTTGACGCCAGACATACTTGTAGTGTTTACATTGGTGGCCTAAAAAGTTCAATTTTGGTCTCATCTGACCCCAGCACCTTTCTCTGTAATGTATCAAACAGGAACGCAGGATGCAATGAAGAGTTAACGTGTTCCTTTTTATAAACAATATTATAACAGAGAATACTCCACGCAGGCAGAAATTAAGAGAGTATGTGGGTAACACGAATATGCAATAATATCACGATAATGGAAGTGCAAATAACAGGTTAACTTACCAGTCTGCGGTTCCCGGATGAAGGTGGCTGGAATATCCCTCGATGGCGCCGCAGGTAACAGGAGCAGTCTCTGTATTGGTCCCGGAGATAGGTGAGGCACTGTCTCTTTCCGGTGGCAACGTATCTTGGTATCTTCAAACGTAGTCCTTTGGTCCTGGAACGGGGTGCTGCACAAGAGGATGCGTCAGGCACTGCGGTGGATATACAAAGTCCCGTAGTGCAGGCCGCAGTCACGGTACCTGTATCAAAGTGCACCCCCTGGTGAATCCCACGTAGAGTGCTGGCCACAGTCAGAGGGACGGACCGGTCAGATTTACTGGAGTCAGAAGCAAAGTAGTAACAGTCTCTGGTTGTGCACAGTCAGTATGCCCAGGGGATGAACATGTACAGTGCGGGCCTGCTAGCTGGCGTCGGTCTGCAGGGAGGGAGTCAACCTTCTCCTGTCGCACACGCTGTCTTCCCGCCAGAAGCTCTGTTCTGGCACGCTCAGTCTCTTTTATATCTGAACTGCCCCCCACAGTCAGGTGCAATGGTCCATACCAGTCAGAAAGTCCTTCCCCCGGCAACAATAGTGACAGCCCCGATGGTTCCGGCCCCGACACGACAAGAGTATCACTAGCTCGGTTCATCTCCCTACACCTCCATACATTTGGGGAGTCTCCTACATGTCTTTTGGCAAACTCAAAACAAGTTTTACAGTTAGTGTGTAAGTAAAAGTTTTTTTCTGCCCACTCTTCCATAAAGGCCATCTCTGGAGTGTACAACTTATTGAGGTTGAATACTCCAGTCTCCACTTGCCCTCTCTTGGCAGGTTTGTTGTGGTACCAAGTTTTTTCCATTTAATGATAATGGATTTGATGGTGCTCCAGGGTATCATCAGGAATTGTAATTATTTTATAACCCAACCCTGACTTGTATTTCTCAACAATTTTGTCCCTGACTTGTTTGGAGATCTCCTTGGTCTTGATAGTATTGTTTGGTTAGTGGTGTGTCTTACTTAATGGTGTTGCAGCCTCTGTGGTCTTTCAGAAAAGGTAATTGCTTGCATCAGAAAATTGCAAGGGCTTCATTGCAAAAAGGGTGAATAAATATGCACATGACAAGTTTTAGTTATTTGATCCCATACATTTAATTTATGTCCATATTTTTCTCACTTCACTGCATCAACTTGACTATTCATTTTGGCTCAGTGGATAGCACTGCAGCGCTGGAGTCCTGGGTTCGAATCCCACCAAGGACAACATCTGCAAGGAGTTTGTATGTTCTCCCTGTGTTTGCGTGGGTTTCCTGCGGTTTCCTCCCACATTCCAAAGACCTACAGATAGGGAATCTAGATTGTGAGCCCCATCGGGGACAGTGATGAAAATGTGTGCAAACTGTAAAGCGCTGTGGAATATGTTAGCGCGATATAAAGATTATTATTATTTAGTGCTGATGCATCCGACACAAATCGGATTACAAAAATATTTAAACGCAAGTTGTAAAGAGGTAAAAAGCCAAGGGGGTGAATATTTTCGCAAACCACTCTATATATATCAAAGATCCTATGGGTAACGTTTCTTCTTGCAGAGAGTGACATGTCAAGCATGCCGAGATGAGGAAACTTTTAAGCAGCAACGTTCCTCTGGGAAATATGCAAATTGTCTCTTCAGAGAGAAAGAAAGAGAACTAGAACTCTAGTGCCACCTATAGGGAGTAGCAACACTACAAGTCAATATCGACCCTTTAACGAGCCTTGTCACATGGATAAAAGCCAAAACCACAATCTCGATTTGCTTTTATCCTACGTCATGTGACAAGGCTTGTTAAAGGGTCGATATTGACTTTTAGGATTGCTACTTCCTATAGGTGAAACTAGAGTTCTAGTACTACTCCTCTCTGAAGAGACAATTTGCATATATATATATATATATATATATATATATATATATATATATATATAAAACAAAGGAAAGTATACAGTGCCTTGCGAAAGTATTCGGCCCCCTGGAACTTTTTAACCTTTTCCCACATATCATGCTTCAAACATAAAGATACCAAATGCAAATTTTTGGTGAAGAATCAACAACAATTGGGACACAATTGTGAAGCTGAATGAAATTTATTGGTTATTTTAAATTTTTGTGGAAATGCAAAAACTGAAAAGTGGGCCGTGCAATATTATTCGGCCCCTTTAACTTAATACTTTGTTGCGCCACCTTTTGCTGCGATTACAGCTGCAAGTCACTTGGGGTATGTCTCTATCAGTTTTGTACATCGAGAGACTAAAATTCTTGCCCATTCTTCCTTGGCAAACAGCTCGAGCTTAGTGAGGTTGGATGGAGATCGTTTGTGAACAGCAGTTTTCAGCTCTTTCCTCAGATTCTCGATTGGATTCAGGTCTGGACTTTGACTAGGCCATTCTGACACCTGGATACGTTTATTTGTGAACCATTCCATTGTAGATTTTGCTTTATGTTTGGGATCATTGTCTTGTTGGAAGACAAATCTCCGTCCCAGTCTCAGGTCTTTTGCAGACTCCAACAGGTTTTCTTCAAGAATGGTCCTGTATTTGGCTCCATCCATCTTCCCATCAATTTTAACCATCTTCCATGTCACTGCTGAAGAAAAGCAGGACCAAACCATGATGCTGCCACCACCATGTTTGACAGTGGGGATGGTGTGTTCAGGGTGATGAGCTGTGTTGCCTTTACGCCAAACATATCGTTTGTCATTGTTGCCAAAAAGGTAAATTTTTGGTTTCATCTGACCAGAGCACCTTCTTCCACATGTTTGGCGTGTCTCCCAGGTGGCTTGTTGCAAACTTTAAGCGACACTTTTTATGGATATCTTTGAGAAATGGCTTTCTTCTTGCCACTCTTCCATAAAGGTCAGCTTTGTGTAGTGTATGACTGATTGTTGTCCTATGGACAGACTATCCCCCTCAGCTGTAGATCTCTGAAGTTCATCCAGAGTGATCATGGGCCTCTTGGCTGCATCTCTGATCAGTCTTCTCCTTGTTTGAGATGAAAGTTTAGAGGGACGGCCAGGTCTTAGTAGATTTGCAGTGGTATGATACTCCTTACATTTTAATATGATTGCTTGCACAGTGCTCCTTGGGATGTTTAAAGTTTTGGAAATCATTTTGTATCCAAATCCGGTTTTAAACTTCTCCACAACAGTATCATGGACCTGCCTGTTGTGTTCCTTGGTCTTCATGATGCTTTCTGTGCTTCAAACAGAACCCTGAGACTATCACAGAGCAGGTGCATTTATACGGAGACTTGACTACACACAGGTGGATTATATTTATCATCAGTAGTCATTTAGGACAACATTGGATCATTCAGAGATCCACAATGAACTTCTGGGGTGAGTATGCTGCACTGAAATTAAAGGGGCCGAATAATATTGCACGCCCCACTTTTCAGTTTTTGTATTTTCACAAAAATTTAAAATAACCAATAAATTTCGTTCAACTTCACAATTGTGTCGCACTTGTTGTTGATTCTTCACCAAAAATTTACATTTGGTATTTTTATGTTTGAAGCATGATATGTGGAAAAAGGATGAAAAGTTCCAGGGGGCCAAATACTTTCGCAAGGCACTGAATATGCTGGGAAAAATATATATCTGGCAAGGGCATAAAGCAAACAACATAAACCTGCATTCAAGTAAAGATATACTGTAACCACTGCGATAGCATGTGAGTTTAACCCCTTCATGACCCAGCCTATTTTGACCTTAAAGACCTTGCCATTTTTTGCAATTCTGACCAGTGTCCCTTTATGAGGTAATAACTCAGGAACGCTTCAACGGATCCTAGCGATTCTGAGATTGTTTTTTCGTGACATATTGGGCTTCATGTTAGTGGTAAATTTAGGTCGATAATTTTTGCGTTTATTTGTGAAAAAAATGGAAATTTGGCGAAAATTTTGAAAATTTTGTAATTTTCAAATTTTTAATTTTTATTCTGTTAAACCAGAGAGTTATGTGGCACAAAATAGTTAATAAATAACATTTCCCACATGTCTACTTTACATCAGCACAATTTTGGGAACAACAGTTGTCTCGACCCGCACCACAATTGTGGTTTACCAGAGCAATGGGGTACTCAGAGCCGAGCCCATGGAAGTCTATGGGGTTGTCACAGGTAGCGCTGGCTCGGTCTGTGGCCCTGGCGGTCAGGCGTATGTTGGGGGGAATATTTACAGGGGATAGGTATATATATACAGTTCGTGACGCCACCTGTAGTTCTCTGATCACTAAGACCAGCGCTGCTGTAGATCTCTGAGGGGATGGTGAGGCAGCTAGATGTCGGGTCCCCTACAGGTGGGACTCTTCCCTCAGGTCGATAGTTATGGTGGGGTTGTGCAGGGATGCAATCAAATAACTCAGTCTCACACCGTCAGCGTCTTTCCATACCTTTTACTTGTCAGATGGTAAGGCAGGTCCCAGGGAGGCTGATCGGGTGGAGGATGTGCTTTGAGATAACAGCTGAACAGGTTATGGGCCTCCTTCACTTTCAAAATGGTGAGTCCGACTAGCATAGAGCCAAGTCCACTCCAAATACTCCAGCTTCTCCAAAGCTGTACTGCCCAGTCAGTTTTGTGGTCGGAGCCTTCCTTTGAGAGAGCTGAGTTCCTAGTGTTGTCGTGCACTGACTCAAGGTTCCCACTCTCCCTGACCCCAGTTACGTACCGACACTCCAAGGGCTGCTTTCTGTAACCTAAGGTCCAGTAAGCCTCTGGTTTTTCTATCACTATGCCTGAAGCTATAGTGACGCTTCGGTCCCCAGTGACCGGTGACAATGTGCAGGATAATCCGATCCTTTAAGCACTTCTGAATTCTTCCACTGCGCCTTTCGCCCTGTCCGCGCTTGTAGCATAAGCACTCCACACTTCCTAGGTAATGCAGGCTAGTCCCTTCTTGCTTCTTTCCAGAGCTTGCTAACAGGTGCTCAGTAATCTTCTAGTTCAGGAGCACGTCACTGAACTCCACTGTCCTTGGGACAGGAGACTGAAGGTCCTGCTGCTAACTCCTCTCTCTTCCTGCACAGACTGCACACTGAATGATCTCCTCTGTCCGAAGACAGGAAACAGACTGACTGGCTGGCTAGATCTCACTAGCTATATATATCCTATGGGTGTGTCTAAGTGTGTGTTGGAGTGAATGTTTATTGAGCATTAAACTGTTACCTCTCCGCACATCCTCCAGGGTACTGCGTGTGCCTTCACACCAGGGCTACACATTCCCCCATGGTAAAATACAGCACTCCCGGGCTGTGAAATACAAGAAGACATTTTGTTTTTCATTAACAATAAACATTAACTCTTCCCATCCGGGAGGTAAGGATTTCTTGAACGTTGCATTATAACAATAGGCATAGAAAAATACAAAATACTAAATAGACATTTTCATATAAATAGATGACAATATTCTTGTGAAGGACCCGCACCAAACCTTCAACGTGGGTCCTGGGTGGGCTGCAGGACATCTGGATGCAGACCTCGCTCAGTGCCACACCACACGGGTTTTATATTCAGAGGTAGTTGAGGTGGTTTCATGTAAAACCAATATAATGCACCTTAGTGCAACTATTTACAGAGATAAGTTCTGGGCTGGCACAGTCCTCAGCCTCAAAGTCCATTGACATAATAAGAGACATATATATATACATATTTCAAGTATGCATCATTCTTCTATAACTTTTACTTTACCCAACAGGGCATTTTATGTAAAACTATGCATTCAATTTTTCAAATTTTCACTCTGGTACCCAGCCGGGCATTCTACTCATTATATATAAAACTATGTAAACCCTATATATATATATCAATAAAGTGCAAAACAGCAATTATTTCTTTTATCAAAAACTTTTTACATTTTCTTAGTTGCGGTAAACCCTGTCTGGGTCCTACCGTTCTTCACATTTTCTTGCTAACTTCAGTTACACTTTCCATCCCGGGGGCTGGAACAATGCGATGCTCTTTAGAGCACATGACAAATAGGTCATGACCTGCTATCCAAGTCTGAGTAGCGACTGTTTTCATCCTCACTACGGTCCCATCGGGTGACTCCATCATGTAGGACGCAAGCGGTATCTCCGAAGGTGTCGCTGTTTGCGTAGCAGGGGGCGATTCAGCTGTAACCGCAGTTTGCGATGTAGATTGGGTCGCCGATTGCGATGCAGAGTAGATCGCTGATTGCGATGCAGATTGGGATGCAGATTGCGATACGGAGGTGTACGCAGGGGCGATGCCGATGCACAATGCTGGTGTGATGCAGAGCAGGAAGCAGGTGTGCGCAATGGCTCAGTTGGGGACGCACTAACCTGCTGCTGTCGCTGCTCCATCACAGACGGCTGGGTTTCCTCCGGTGTCCCTACCGGGGATCTGTAATCTGCTGCGGCCTCCTGGCCGGGCTGGCACTCCGGAACCGGCGGTACCTCCTCAACCTCCTTTGCTTCCACCGCTCCATCGGTAGGTTCAGGGTCGGTCCTTTTGGGGGTAGCCTCCGGTTGCTCCTTAGCCTTGGGCAGCAGAAGTCTTGGTAGTTCAAATCGTGGGGGGTCGTCGAGGGGAGAGAACACCGCGTCCCACAGCCGCCGCTGTATCAGGGTACGCCAGCGTCTCTCGATCTCCTCCACGCCAGGTTGTTGCGAAATCATCTTCTTTAACCTGGCATTTTCCTCTCCAATCTCCAGCAAGGCTTGCTGCAGGTGCAGGACCACAGATGGTTCTGGTTCTAGTGGCAGCTTGGCTGGGGAACGGGGCCTGCCTTCCACCGCTTCCCTGCTCGGCTGCACACGTCCTGCCTCCATGATGTTCCAGAGCAGACTCTCTTCTTCTTTTAGAACAGTCCCGTCTCTTCCGTAGAGGCGGGGTTTGCGTCTCCTCCTCTTCGCAGGGAAGGTGAAGAGGAGGCGGACCTCCTTTGCTGTAGGGCAGGATCGCATATTGTAATAGCACTTGGAGAGGGCAGGCATTCTCTTCGCGCCACAGGGGGGCACGCCCACGAATCCACGCCCACCTTCTTCTCCAGCGCCTGAGGGCGCGAATTTGGCGGCAAAATGGCGGATTTTAGCGCCAAAAATAGCAAACAGTCCTTTTTCACAAAAACACCTCCACAGGCACACAGGGCTCGCAATTTTGCGAGTTTCGCATCCTGTTCGTGACGCCAAGTTGTCTCGACCCGCACCACAATTGTGGTTTACCAGAGCAATGGGGTACTCAGAGCCGAGCCCATGGAAGTCTATGGGGTTGTCACAGGTAGCGCTGGCTCGGTCTGTGGCCCTGGCGGTCAGGCGTATGTTGGGGGGAATATTTACAGGGGATAGGTATATATATACAGTTCGTGACGCCACCTGTAGTTCTCTGATCACTAAGACCAGCGCTGCTGTAGATCTCTGAGGGGATGGTGAGGCAGCTAGATGTCGGGTCCCCTACAGGTGGGACTCTTCCCTCAGGTCGATAATTATGGTGGGGTTGTGCAGGGATGCAATCAAATAACTCAGTCTCACACCGTCAGCGTCTTTCCATACCTTTTACTTGTCAGATGGTAAGGCAGGTCCCAGGGAGGCTGATCGGGTGGAGGATGTGCTTTGAGATAACAGCTGAACAGGTTATGGGCCTCCTTCACTTTCAAAATGGTGAGTCCGACTAGCATAGAGCCAAGTCCACTCCAAATACTCCAGCTTCTCCAAAGCTGTACTGCCCAGTCAGTTTTGTGGTCGGAGCCTTCCTTTGAGAGAGCTGAGTTCCTAGTGTTGTCGTGCACTGACTCAAGGTTCCCACTCTCCCTGACCCCAGTTACGTACCGACACTCCAAGGGCTGCTTTCTGTAACCTAAGGTCCAGTAAGCCTCTGGTTTTTCTATCACTATGCCTGAAGCTATAGTGACGCTTCGGTCCCCAGTGACCGGTGACAATGTGCAGGATAATCCGATCCTTTAAGCACTTCTGAATTCTTCCACTGCGCCTTTCGCCCTGTCCGCGCTTGTAGCATAAGCACTCCACACTTCCTAGGTAATGCAGGCTAGTCCCTTCTTGCTTCTTTCCAGAGCTTGCTAACAGGTGCTCAGTAATCTTCTAGTTCAGGAGCACGTCACTGAACTCCACTGTCCTTGGGACAGGAGACTGAAAGTCCTGCTGCTAACTCCTCTCTCTTCCTGCACAGACTGCACACTGAATGATCTCCTCTGTCCGAAGACAGGAAACAGACTGACTGGCTGGCTAGATCTCACTAGCTATATATATCCTATGGGTGTGTCTAAGTGTGTGTTGGAGTGAATGTTTATTGAGCATTAAACTGTTACCTCTCCGCACATCCTCCAGGGTACTGCGTGTGCCTTCACACCAGGGCTACACACATTTTTTTTTGTTAGGAAGTTATAAGGGTTAAAAGTTGACCAGCGATTTCTCATTTTTACAGCAAAATTTACAAAACCATTTTTTTTAGGGACCACCTCACATTTGAAGTCACTTTGAGGGGTCTATATGGCAGAAAATACCCAAAAGTGACACCTTTATAAAAACTGCACCCCTCAAGCTACTCAAAACTACATTCAAGAAGATTATTAACCCTTCAGGTGCTTCACAGGAACTAAAGCAACGTGGAAGGAAAAAATGGACATTTTAATTTTTCCAACAAAAATTTTCTTTTAGCATCAATTTTTTCATTTTCACATGGGCATCAGGATAAAATGGATCCTAAAATTTGTTGGGCAATTTCTCCTGAGTACACAGATACCTCATATGTGGTCATAAACCACTGTATGGGCGCACGGCAGGGCTCAGAAGGGAAGGAGCGCCATTTGACTTTTTGAATGGAAAATATGCTGGAATATTTAGCGGTTGCCATGTCACATTTGGAGAGTCCCTGTGTGCCTAAACATTGGAGCTCCCCCACAAGTGACCCCATTTTGGAAACTAGACTCCCTAAGGAACTTATCTAGATGCATAGTGATCACTTTGAACCCCCAGGTGCTTCACAAATTGATCTGTAAAAAAAAAAAGTACTTTTTTTTCACAAAAAAATTATTTTAGCCTCAGTTTTTTCATTTTCACATGGGCAATAGTATAAATTGGATCCTAAAATTTGTTGGGCAATTTCTCCTGAGTACACAGATACCTCATATGTGGTCATAAACCACTGTTTGGGCGCACGGCAGGGCTCAGAAGGGAAGGAGCGCCATTTGACTTTTTGAATGGAAAATATGCTGGAATATTTAGCGGTTGCCATGTCGCATTTGGAGAGTCCCTGTGTGCCTAAACATTGGAGCTCCCCCACAAGTGACCCGACTTTGGAAACTAGACCCCCTAAGGAACTTATCTAGATGCATAGTGAGCACTTTGAACCCCCAGGTGCTTCACAAATTGATCCGTAAAAAAAAGAAAGTACTTTTTTTTCACAAAAATTTTCTTTTAGCCTCAGTTTTTTTCATTTTCACTGGGGCAACAGTATAAATTGGATCCTAAAATTTGTTGGGCAATTTCTCCTGAGTACACAGATACCTAATATGTGGTCATAAACCACTGTTTGGGCGCACGGCAGGGCTCAGAAGGGAACGAGCGCCATTTGACTTTTTGAATAGAAAATATGCTGGAATATTTAGCGGTTGCCATGTCGCATTTGGAGAGTTCCTGTGTGCCTAAACATTGGAGCTCCCCCACAAGTGACCCCATTTTGGAAACTAGACCCCCTAAGGAACTTATCTAGATGCATAGTGAGCACTTTGAACCCCCAGGTGCTTCACAAATTGATCCGTAAATAAAAGAAAGTACTTTTTTTTCACAAAAATTTTCTTTTAGCCTCAGTTTTTTTCATTTTCACATGGGCAACAGTATAAATTGGATCCTAAAATTTGTTGGGAAATTTCTCCTGAGTACACAGATACCTCATATGTGGTCATAAACCACTGTTTGGGCGCACGGCAGGGCTCAGAAGGGAAGGAGCGCCATTTGACTTTTTGAATGGAAAATATGCTGGAATATTTAGCGGTTGCCATGTCGCATTTGGAGAGTTCCTGTGTGCCTAAACATTGGAGCTCCCCCCAAGTGACCCCATTTTGGAAACTAGACGCCCTAAGGAACTTATCTAGATGCATAGTGAGCACTTTGAACCCCCAGGTGCTTCACAGAAGTTTATAACGCAGAGCCGTGAAAATAAAAAATCATTTTTTTTTCTCAAAAAATGATTTTTTAGCCCACTATTTTTTTATTTTCACAATGGTTACAGGAGAAATTTGACCCCAAAAGTTGTTGTCCAGTTTGTCCTGAGTACGCTAGTACCCCATATGTGTGGGGGAACCACTGTTTGGGCACACGTCAGGGCTCGGAAGGGATGTAGTGACGCTTTGAAATGCCGACTTGATGGAATGGTCTGCGGGCATCTTGTTACGTTTGCAGAGCCCCTGATGTGCCTAAACAGTAGAAACTCCCCACAAGTGACCCCATTTTGGAAACTAGACCCGGCAAAGAACTTATCTAGATGTGTGGTGAGCACTTTGAACCCCCAAGGGCTACACAGAAGTTTATAACGCCCGGGCATGAAAATAAAAAATCATATTTTTTCCACAATCAGGATCTTTTAGTCCCCAATTTTTTTATTTTCCCAAGGGTAACATGAGAAATTAGACCCCAAAAGTTGTTGTCCAATTTGTCCTGAGTATGCTGATATCCCATATGTGGGAGAAAACTACTGTATGGACACACGTCGGGGCTCGGATGGGAAGTAGTGACGTTTTGAAATGCCCACTTGATGGAATGGTCTTCGGGCATCATGTTACGTTTGCAGAGTCCCTGATGTGCCTAAACAGTAGAAACTCCCCACAAGTGACCCCATTTTGGAAACTAGATCCCCCAATGAACTCCTATAGATGTGTGATAAGCACTTTGAATCTCCAAGTCCTTCACAGAAGTTTATAACGCAGAGCCGTGAAAATATAAAATCATTTTTTTTCCACAAAAATAATTTTTAGTCCCCAATTTTTTTCCCAATGTTAACAGGAGAAATTAGAACCCCCAAAGTTGTTGTACAATTTTTCCCGAGTACGCTGATACCCCATATGTGGGGATAAACCACTGTTTGGGCATACGTCGGGGCTTGGAATAAAGGGAGCACTGTTTGACTTTTTGAACGCAAAACTTGCAGGAATCAATGGTGGCGCCATGTCGCGTATGGAGATCCCCTGATGTGCCTAAATAGTGGAAACCCCTCAATTCTAACTCCAACCCTAACCCCAACACACCCCTAACCCCAACCCTAACCCCTACACACACCTAACCCTAATACAAACCCTAATCATAACCCTAACCCCAACACACCCCTATCCCTAATCCCAACTCTAACCATAAACCTAACCACAAGCCTAACCCTAATTCCAGCCCTAACCCTAATTCCAACCCTAACCCAAATTCCAACCCTAACCGTAATTCTAACCTTAACCCTAATGCTAACCCTAACCCTAGTTCTAACCCTAAGGCTGGGTTCATATTGCGTTTTACCAGCCCGTTCAACACGTAGCGTTGACCGGCTGGTAACGGTATAGCATAACGCGATCGTGTTATGCTATACCCGCTAGCGCAGATGAATCAGCAGATAATCAGCCGCGGATCCACAGCAAAATCAGTCGCGGATCCGCAGCAAAATTCGCCGTGGATCAGCAGCAAAATACGGCCCGTATCAGCAGCAAAATCCCCCGCGGATCAGCAGCAAAATCAGCCGCGGATCCGCAGCAAAATCAGTCGCGGATCAGCAGCAAAATCCGCCGCGGATCAGCAGCAAAATCCGCCGCGGATCAGCAGCAAAATCAGCCGCGGATCAGCAGCAAAATCAGCCGCGGATCCGCAGCAAAATCCGCCGCGGATCAGCAGCAAAATACGCCGCGGATCCGCAGCAAAATCCGCCGCGGATCAGCAGCAAAATCCGCCGCGGATCAGCAGCAAAATCCGCCGCGGATCAGCAGCAAAATCCGCCGCGGATCAGCAGCAAAATCCGCCGCGGATCAGCAGCAAAATCAGCCGCGGATCCACAGCAAAATCAGTCGCGGATCAGCAGCAAAATCCGCCGCGGATCAGCAGCAAAATCCGCCGCGGATCAGCAGCAAAATCAGCCGCGGATCCGCAGCAAAATCAGTCGCGGATCAGCAGCAAAATCCGCCGCGGATCAGCAGCAAAATCCGCCGCGGATCAGCAGCAAAATCAGCCGCGGATCAGCAGCAAAATCAGCCGCGGATCCGCAGCAAAATCCGCCGCGGATCAGCAGCAAAATACGGCCCGTATCAGCAGCAAAATCCCCCGCGGATCAGCAGCAAAATCAGCCGCGGATCCGCAGCAAAATCAGTCGCGGATCAGCAGCAAAATCCGCCGCGGATCAGCAGCAAAATCCGCCGCGGATCAGCAGCAAAATCAGCCGCGGATCAGCAGCAAAATCAGCCGCGGATCCGCAGCAAAATCCGCCGCGGATCAGCAGCAAAATACGCCGCGGATCCGCAGCAAAATCCGCCGCGGATCAGCAGCAAAATCCGCCGCGGATCAGCAGCAAAATCCGCCGCGGATCCGCAGCAAAATCCGCCGCGGATCAGCAGCAAAATCAGCCGCGGATCCACAGCAAAATCAGTCGCGGATCAGCAGCAAAATCCGCCGCGGATCAGCAGCAAAATCCGCCGCGGATCAGCAGCAAAATCAGCCGCGGATCCGCAGCAAAATCCGCCGTGGATCAGCAGCAAAGTACGCCGCGGATCCGCAGCAAAATCCGCCGCGGATCAGCAGCAAAATCCGCCGCGGATCAGCAGCAAAATCCGCCGCGGATCAGCAGCAAAATCCGCCGCGGATCAGCAGCAAAATCAGCCGCGGATCCGCAGCAAAATCAGTCGCGGATCAGCAGCAAAATCCGCCGCGGATCAGCAGCAAAATCCGCCGCGGATCAGCAGCAAAATCAGCCGCGGATCCGCAGCAAAATCAGTCGCGGATCAGCAGCAAAATCCGCCGCGGATCAGCAGCAAAATCCGCCGCGGATCAGCAGCAAAATCAGCCGCGGATCAGCAGCAAAATCCGCCGCGGATCAGCAGCAAAATACGGCCCGTATCAGCAGCAAAATCCCCCGCGGATCAGCAGCAAAATCAGCCGCGGATCCGCAGCAAAATCAGTCGCGGATCAGCAGCAAAATCCGCCGCGGATCAGCAGCAAAATCCGCCGCGGATCAGCAGCAAAATCAGCCGCGGATCCGCAGCAAAATCCGCCGCGGATCCGCAGCAAAATCCGCCGCGGATCAGCAGCAAAATACGCCGCGGATCCGCAGCAAAATCCGCCGCGGATCAGCAGCAAAATCCGCCGCGGATCAGCAGCAAAATCCGCCGCGGATCAGCAGCAAAATCCGCCGCGGATCAGCAGCAAAATCCGCCGCGGATCAGCAGCAAAATCCGCCGCGGATCAGCAGCAAAATCAGCCGCGGATCCACAGCAAAATCAGTCGCGGATCAGCAGCAAAATCCGCCGCGGATCAGCAGCAAAATCCGCCGCTGATCAGCAGCAAAATCAGCCGCGGATCCGCAGCAAAATCAGTCGCGGATCAGCAGCAAAATCCGCCTCGGATCAGCAGCAAAATCCGCCGCGGATCAGCAGCAAAATCCGCCGCGGATCCCCAGCAAAATCCGCCGGGGATCCGCAGCAAAATCCGCCGCGGATCCGCAGCAAAATCAGCTGCGGATCAGCAGCAAAATCCGCTAGGAAAAAAAAAAAAAATTCTTTATTTTATTATTTGTCCCTACCTATGACAGGGGGGGTTCATTTACTTTTTTTTTATTTTGATCACTGTGACAGTTTATCACAGTGATCAAAATAAATTTTGTACAATGGAGGGCGCACTGCGCATGCGCCCGCCATTTTCCAAGATGGCAGCGCCCATGAAGAATCCCGGGCAGCCACCGGGACGGATCCAGGGACATCGGTGGACTGGGAGAGGTGAGTATGGGGCGTCGGAAGGTGAGGGGGGGGATCGGTAGGTGGGGGCAGCGGATCGCAGGAGCAGGGGAGCAGACAGTGACGGCGGTGACCGATCGCTGCCATCTTTCGATGGCGGCGGCCGATCACCACCGTGACTTGGTGTGGGAGGGTCAGATCTTAGTGTCCAGCCATGGCAGATGCTATTGCAGCATCGGCCATGGCTGGATTGTAATATTTCACCAGTTTCATTGGTGAAATATTACAAATCGCTCTGATTGGCAGTTTCACTTTTAACAGCCAATCAGAGCGATCGTGGCCACGTGGGGGTTAAGCCAACCCCCCTGTGGTGATGCAGTAAGGGTCCTGTTACTGCGGGTCGGGTGACCTTTCAGTGACCCCGGTCTCCCGGCCCGCAGGAACATGATTTATAGCATGACGCCGACGTCGGCGTCATGGGTCGGGATGGCACAGGTTTTCATGACGCCGACGTCGGCGTCATGGGTCGGGAAGGGGTTAAATGGCAATTCCAATAAAGTACTGAGAGAGCCAAAAATTATTACAAAGATAACTGATATATAGATATATAGATAACTGACTGCTTCACGTCACTTGTCTTACCTATTGCATTATTCCTGTGTCCTGTTGTGTATAAATATGTGATTCTTCAGATTTTGTATTAGTCTTCGCCTGATGAAGAGACCTGAGTAGTCTCGAAAGCTTGCAATTTGTTACCATCTTTTCAGTTAGCCATTAAAAGGTATCAACCACTGAGGACTCTCAAGTCTAAATATTTTTCTACAAAGATAACTGTAATTTTAGAAGATCAAAGGGTCTCTCTTCACCCCATTCTCATTTTCCAAGTATGTTTAATTGTCTTCATCACCCCCAAACATGGCATTCATGTGGAATTAGCGTCGGATGAGAAGGAATTGATACAAGCCATAAAATGGCCAAAAATAGTCTTATTCTTAGTACAAACACATAACTTATTGTGAAAAATTTCCAAAAAGGGCAAATAGGTGCTCATCTCTAGTTATCATGTTTAGATAAACATAAAGTAGTTTAAGATGTCTCTTAATCAGTGGTGGACAATTAATTTTCCCGAAGGGCCACATGAGAGATCATGACTGTTGCGTAGAGCCGAACCAATAGGCTGAAATTAATTCTACTCAAGTCACAAGGTGATACAATGGCAACTGCACCACTAGCATCTTGACTAGGTGAGAGTTTATTGTTATTATTAATATTATTATTAATATTTAGTCTGAAAGCCAGTAGATTATTATGAACATATGGCTCTTTCTTCAACACACAATCAGGAACGGATATTAGGTGATGTGAAAGAGAAAGAGAAGGATGCGTACTCAGAGTACAACGAGCAGTAGTGATGGGACGCCATCAGGGCATTACTGTCCTTACTGGAGTATGGAGCCCAGTCCAGGACCTCCTCCTCACCGGGCCTCAGGATTGGGCAGTTTGCTAATAAACGAACGTGTGTCCTTGTCCTATTTTCGTGTAGGACCACTTTCTGTACAGCAATAAGAGCCTCCAGCCAATCAGAGGATGACCTCTATGCACACATCACAGGCGTATGACATCACTGTCATGTGCCATGGTGTCTGCGCCTCAAATGGTTGAGGAAGAGGAAGCCACTGGACCAGGTCAGGTAAGGAGAACTATTTTTTACTCATATTCGCAATATAGGGCGATATATTGGGGGCAGGATGGAGACATATAGGGGGAAAGGATGGAGACATATGAGGGAGGGAGGCAGGATGGAGATATATGAGGGGGCAGGATGGAGACATTTGAGAGGACAGGATAAGAGGACATATATGAGGCAGGATGAGACATAGGGGCAGGATAAGAGGACATATATGGGAGCAGGATGAGAAGACATATATGGAGGCAGGATGAGAGGACATAGAATCATAGAATGGTAGAGTTGGAAGGGACCTCCTGGGCCTTCTGGTCCAACCCCCTGCTCAAAGCAGGATTCTCTAAATCATCCCAGACAGATGTCTGTCCAGCTTCTGTTTGAAGACTTCCATTGAAGGAGAACTCACCACCTCTCGTGGCAGCCTGTTCCACTCATTGATCACCCTAACTGTCAAAAAGTTTTTTCTAATATCTAATCTGTGTCTCCTCCCATTCAGTTTCAACCCATTGCTTCTAGTCTTTCCTTGTGCAAATGAGAATAAAGATGATCCTTCTACAATGTGACAGTCCTTGAGATATTTGTAGACAGCTATTAAGCCTCCTCTCAGTCTTCTTTTGTGCAAGCTAAACATTCCCAAATCCTGCAACCGTTCCTCATAGGACATGGTTTGCAGACCGGTCACCATTCTGGTGGCTCTTCTCTGAACTTGCTCCAGTTTGTTGATGTCTTTTTTAAAATGTGGTGCCCAAAACTGGACACAGTATTCCAGATGAGGTCTGACCAAAGAGGAGTAGAGGGCAATAATGACCTCACGTGACCTAGACTGTATGCTTCTGTTGATACATCCTAGAATTGCATTTGCCTTTTTTGCTGCTGCATCACACTGTTGACTCATGTTAAGTCTGTGATCAATTAGTATACCCAAGTCTTTTTCACATGTGCTGTTACTTAGCCCTACTCCTCCCATTTTGTATATGCTTTTTTAATTTTTATTGCCCAGATGTAGTACTTTGCATTTTTCCCTGTTAAAATCCATTCTGTTAGTTGCTGCCCACTGCTCCAGTTTATTTATATCTTTTTGAATCCTCTCTCTTCTCTAGTATTAGCTACCCCTCCTAGCTTTGTGTCATCAGCAAATTTGATCAGTTTACCCTCAATTCCTTCATCTAACTCATTGATAAAGATGTTGAACAATACAGGGCCCAAAACAGAGCCTTGTGGTACCCCACTTGAGACATTCTTCCAACTGGATGTGCAGCCATTTGCGACCACTCTTTGGGTCCGATCACTAAGCCAGTTATGAATCCACCTAACAGTTGCCCTGTCCATTCCATACTTAGTCATTTTTTCAATAAGGATTGTGTGAGATACTTTGTCAAATGCTTTGCTGAAGTCAAGATATACTATATCTACAGCATTTCCCTGATCCACCCAGTCAGTGATTCTGTCATAGAAAGAAATTAAGTTAGTCTGACATGACTTATTAGTTACAAACCCATGCTGACTCTGTTTAATCACTTCATTCTTATCCAGGTACTTGCATACATGTTCTTTAATAATTTGTTCAAAGATCTTTCCTGGTATAGAAGTCAGACTCACCGGCCTGTAGTTCCCTGGGTCCACCTTCTTCCTGTAATGCTGGTATTGTCTGTACTTTGTTTTCCAGCGTTACTCTGCATGTCTTTTGCATTAACCCTTTTGCTCCTTTCTCCCTAACCAGCTGGGATACTGTTGTCTGTTACCTGTATGGATGCTGCTCAGTTCCCAGCTCTGCTGCGTGGCCGTACTTGCGTGAGTGTCTCCGCTGCGTTGCATGACCACCCGCATGTGCGGTTCCTGACCTGCTGTAAAAGCCATCCGTAGCTTGCAAAGTCCTCTGCAGTGATGCATGACTTACTACGTGTGTGGCAGCAGCTTCTGTCAGGCGCCTGGCCTGCTGTGAAGACCATCCGTAGGTTGCAAAGTCCTCTGCAATGGTGCATGATTTACTACGTGTGTGGCAGCAGCCACTGTCAGTTGTTCCTCTGTAATGAGTTGTCTGGCTCTGCATAGGGGGCGCGGCCCACACCTGTCCTGCTTTTATGAGGATTGGGTGTGTACTAGAATTACTGCTCCAGCCTATCGCTGTGAAGCAGCTCATATATATAAGTTCCCCAGCCCTAGTGGGCGTGGCCAGAGCTTCACATTATGTCTGCATTATGTTCCTGAACCTAGCCGTGTGTGTTGGTTTGCAGCTCCTGCTCTGAGTGAGATCAGCTCTGGAGAGCTGATTCCCTTTGTCCTGTCTTGTGTTTCTGCCTGGGGCTTAGTACCCAGATCGCCGTTCCTGGAGGCTGCATATCCAGGCCTGTTCCTGTTGTATCCTGTTTCCTGAATCCCTGATCCTGGATCTAACCCGGTACCTGAATGTCTGAACTGTGTCTTGTGTTTCCGCCTATGCTGGGGGCTGATTACCCAGATCGCCATTCCTGGAGGCTGTATATCCAGGCCTGTTCCTGCTGTGTCTAATTACCTGAACCCCTGATCCTGGATCGCATCCTGTACCTGACTGTCTGAACTGTGTCCTCTGTGTTATGTTCCTGAAATCCTGCTGTGTCCAGAACCCTGTGCCAGTGACTGTGAATCCTTGCTATATAACCAGAGTTCATCTTGGAAGGAGGAGTCCGGTGTGTGCTGAGTTTCTGTTACTCTGTGCTCAGCTTCTGTGCAATCCCCGGCCATCTCCCGTTGAGCCTGGCGGGGCTTGCACCAGACCGCTGGGGTTCCTTTTCAGATCGATACTAGATGTCCGGATCCTATGCCTGATGACCATGGCCTGATGTCCGATGTCCGACGACCACTTCCAGAGGTCCGGATCCTATCCTCCCTGCCTGATGTCCGGATCCTGCCGATCGTTGCCAGATTTCCGGAGCCTGCTGATCGGTGCCAGATGTCCGGAGTCCGATGCCTGTGTTCCAGTCCGTGTTCCTGTGATCCAATCCATGTTCCTGTCCGTGTTCCTGACTCCCTGAGACCCAATCCGTGTTCCTGATGTTCCAGTCCGTGTTCCTGACTCCCTGAGATCCAATCCATGTTCCTGTCCGTGTTCCTGACTCCCTGAGACCCAATCCGTGTTCCTGATGTTCCAATCCGTGTTCCCGATGTCCTGTCCGTGTTCCAGTGTCCCTGAGATCCAGTCCGTGTTCCTGATGTTCCGATGTCCTGCCGGTTCCTCCTTGGTCTACCCTGTGATGACGTCTGTCCTGGGTCAGTGTCTGATGTTCTCCTGCTGAGCCTGTGCTACGCCTGAGGCCTGAGAGAGAGGCCGTCCTAGTGTGCCCGTGCCAGATGACCCTGGACTTCATCAACCCGTGATGACCCCGCCATCGTCTGACGTTCGTCCTGGGCCGGTGTCTGATGTTCTCCTGCTGAGCCTGTGCTACGCTCGAGGCCTGAGAGTGAGGCCATACTAGTATGCCCGTGCCAGATGATCCTGGACTGCATCTACCCGTGATGACCCCGCCATCGTCTGAAGTCTGTCTGAGGTCGGTGTCTGATGTTCTCCTGCTGAGCCTGTGCTACGCCTAAGGCCTGAGAGAGAGGCCGTCCAAGTATGCCCGTGCCAGATAACCCTGGACTGCATCTACCCGTGATGTCCTCCAGCACTCGTCTGTGATCCTGAGTCGTGTACCCTTCTCTGATGTGCGGAATCGGGAGCCCGGTCTTATGTTCTGTTTATGTACTGTGTTTCTTTAAGTAAACTTTATGTTTCTTCTTACCTGAAGTTGTGCCGTGTTGTCTAGTCCTGCAGGTCGCCACCTTGCCCACATGCTCAGCTGCCACGGATCCCGGTCGCTGCCCTTCCCTAGTCCGGGCAGGCCCGGGTCTCCCTCCGTGGTCCAGTGGGTCCACATTCTCTTACCATCTGGGACGCATGCCTCATGTCGTCGTGGACTGGCGGCGTGGGAGCATTGGCTAGTTAGGCAAGCTATGCCATGTCCCAACGCCCCGCAGCCTTGGGAAGCGTCACACTTCCCCTTTTTGAAGATAGGAACAACATTTGCTCTTCTCCAGTCTTCTGGGACTTCTCCTATGCTCCAAGAATTTTCAAAGATTATGGACAGTGGTTCAAGAATTTCTTCTGCTATCTCCTTCAGTACTCTGGGGTGTAATTCATCTGGACCTGGAGACTTGAATTCATTTAGGTTAGCTAAGTGTTTCCTCACTGTCTTTCTGTTTATAGATATCCTGGATTCTTCTATTCCTTTAATAGGACAGTGAAGATCAGTTGATGTTACATTTTCTTTCTGAGAGAAAGCAGATGCAAAATAGGAATTTAAAAGTTCAGCCTTCTCAACATCCTGACTTACCATTTCATCATTTTCATCCTGTAAAAATCCTATAGCATCTTTGACTTTTCTTTTACTTTTGACATATCCCCAAAATCCTTTTTTGTTGCTTTTGACGTCACTTGCAAGCCTTAATTCATTGTCAGCTTTAGATAATCTGATTTGTGCCCTGCAGGTTCTGCAGACGGCATTATATTCTTCTTTAGATATGCCTCCCTCTTTCCATTTCATAAACATTTCTTTCTTCCTTTTTAGCATGTGTTTAAGTCCTGTGTTCATCCATCCTGGTTTCCTTAAATGCTTCCCATTCTTCCCTCTTTTCGGAATTGTTAACAATTGTGCTTTGAGAATCTAATTTTTCAAGATTTTCCATCCTTCCTGGACATTTTTGTCCTTAAGGATATCCTGCCATTGGATCCCTCCAATTCTCTTTCTGAGTTCCTTAAAATCTGCCTTTCTGAAATCTAACCTTGACGTCTGAGTCTTCACAGGTCTTCCTCCTCTTGTTATCCAAAATTCTAAAATAGCATGGTCACTACCTCCTAGGGTCCCAGCCACTCTTACCTCCTCCACCATTTCCTCCCTGTTTATAAGGATTAGATCCAAGGTAGCAGATCCCTTGTTTTCTCCCCTACCTTTTGGAAGATGAAGTTGTCAGCAAGAGAGGATAAGAATCTCCTGGACCTGTTAGTTTTGCCTGAGAGAGAATCCCAACAAATGTCTGGATAGTTGAAATCTCCATGACCACTATGTCATATTTTTTGGAGAACTTGGCCATTTGATGCATAAAGAGTTCATCCATATCTTCAGCTTGCACAGGCGGCCTGTAGTAAATGCCTACAATGGTGTCCTTTCCATTGTTCTGTCCTTGTATTCTTACCCAAACAGTTTCCACAGAACTCCCAGTCTCTAAAGCGTCAATCTCTGTGCAGATATACGCTTTTCTAACATACAATGCGACACCTCCTCCTCGTTTATCAAGTCTGTTTCTTGCAAATAAGTTGTATCCTTCTAGCCTTGTATTCCAATCATGTGTATCGTCCCACCAAGTCTCAGTGATTCCAATGACATCATATTTCTTCTCCTGCGTTAGTAGTTCTAGTTCTCCTTGTTTGTTGCCCATGCTTTGTGCATTCGTATAGAAACACTTTAGTTTGTGATTGGTTTCTCTTTCTTCAATATTTTTATTATGTCGATTTTTTTTGTCTTTGTTCTTCCCCTTCACTTCTAATAGCAGAAATCTCAATAGTATTTGTTAGGTGTATGGCTTTTGCTGGCGTTTTGCTTCCCTTCCCACACTGTTCTAGTTTAAAGCTCTCCTGATGAGTGTAGCAAGGCGACTTCCAAATACATGTTTTCCAGTCTTCGTAAGGTGTACCCCATCTCTAGCAAGTAGTCCATCGTATAGGTAATTCACTCCGTGATCCAAAAATCCAAATCCTTGCTGATGGCACCATCGACATAGCCAGTTGTTCACCTGCAGAATCTTATTCCACCTCCTTGTTCCATGGCCATCCACTGGAAGGATGGAAGAGAAGACCACCTGCGCTCCCAGTTCTTTCACTTTCTTACCTAAGTTTTCAAAGTCACTGCAGATGGTTTCCAGGTCGTTTCTAGCGGTGTCATTTGTCCCCACATGTATTAGCAGGAATGGGTAGTCATCTGTACGCTTGAAGAGTCCTGATATCCTGTCAGACACATCTTTAATGTGGATGGATGAGAGGACATATAGGGGGGCAGGATGAGAGAACATATAGAGGGACAGAATGAGAGGACATATATTGGGGCAGGATGAGAGGACATATATGGGGCAGGATGACAGGACGTATATGGGAGCAGGATGAGAGGACATACAGGTGCTTCTCACAAAATTAGAATATCATCAAAAAGTTCATTTATTTCAGTTCTTCAATGCAAAAAGTTAAACTCATATATTATATAGAGTCATTACAAATTGTGTCATCTATTTCAAGTGTTTATTTCTATTAATGCTGATGATTATGGCTTACAGCCAATGAAAACCCAAAAGTCATTATCGCAGTAAATTAGAATACTTTATAACACCAGCTTGAAAAATGATTTTAAAATCCAAAATGTTGACCTACTGAAATGTATGTTCAGTAAATGCACTCAATACTTGGTCGTGGCTCCTTTTATATCAATTACTGCATCAATGCGGCATGGCATGGAGGCAATCAGCCTGTGGCACTGCTGAGGTGTTATGGAAGCCCAGGTTGCTTTGACAGAAGCCTTTAGCTCATCTGCACTGTTGGGTCTGGTGTCTCTCATCTTCCTCCTGACAATACCCCATAGATTCTCTATGAGGTTAAGATCAGGCGAGTTTGTTGGCAAATCAAGCACAGTGATACTGCTGTTTTTAAACCAGGTATTGGTACTTTTGGAAGTGTGGACAGGTGCCAAGTCCTGCTGGAGAATTAAATGTCCATATCCAAAAAGCTTGTCAGCAGAGGAAAGCATGAAGTGCTCTAAAATTTCCTGGATGTTGGCTGCGCTGACTTTGGTCTTGATAAAACACAGTGGACCTACACCAGCAGATGACATGGCTCTCCAAACCATCACTTATTGTGGAAACTTCACACTAAACCTCAAGCTGCTTGGATTGTGGCCTCTCCACTCTTCCTACAGACTCTGGGACCTTGATTTCCAAATGAAATGCAAAATTTACTTTAATCTGTAAACAACAACTTGGACCACTGAGCAAGAGTACAGTTCTTTTTCTCCTTGGCCCAGGTAACATGACTCTGGCTTTGTCTATTGGTCATGAGTGGCTTGACACAGGGAATGTGACACTTGTAGCCCATGTCCTGGATACGTCTGTGTGTGGTGGCTCTTGAAGCAATGACTCCAGCAGCAGTCCACTCCTTGTGAATCTCCCCAAATTTTTTTTTCAAAGCTGTGGTTATCCTGGTTGTTTGTGCACCTTTTTCTGCCACACTTTTTCCTTTCACTCAACTTTCCATTAATATGCTTGGATACAGCACTCTTTAGCACTTCTTTAGCAATGACCTTTTGTGGAATACCCTCCTTGTGGAGTGTGTCAATGACTGCCTTCTGGACATCTGTCAAGTCAGCAGTCTTCTCCATGATTGTGGAGACTACTAAAACAAGCTAAGGGACCTTGTTAGACACTTAGGAAACCTTTGCAGGGTTTTTTTGTTAATTATTTTAATTTACTGAGATAATGACTTTTGGGTTTTCATTGGCTGTAAGCCATAGTCATCAACATTAACAGAAATAAACACTTTAAATAGATCACTCTCTTTGTAATGACTCTATATAATACATGAGTTTCACTTTTGTATTGAAGAATTTAAATAAACGAACTTTTTGATGATTTTCTAATTGTATAAGCACCTGTATATGGGAGCAGGATGAGAGAACTTATATGGGGGCAAGATGAGAGGACATATATGGGGGCAGGATGAGTGGACACTGTAGGATGAGAGGACATATAGGGGGCAGGATGATAGGATATATGGGGGGCAGGAGGAGAGGACATATAGAGAGCAGATGAGAGGACATATAAGGAGCCAGGATGAAAACATATGGGGGCAGGATGAGAGGACATATATGGGAGCAGGATGAGAGGACATATAGAGAGCAGGATGAGAGGACATACACTACCGTGTAAAAGTTTAGGATGGTCCAGGACACAACATAGACAATATGAAAATTGTCATTTTGAAAGGCAATTTCCAATCGCAAAAACATCGCAGGGTTTGGGAATGCAAATTCATTAACATCTTTGATTCTGTTCACACAGGACTCAATCTGTCAGGAGGATTCATGGCCCATTACCAAATCTGAGCAACTTCCTCCAAAAACAATGGAGACACCACCAGTCCTTTGATCTCACATGCATATGGGGTCCATAAAACTTTCACACCACTTATCTAATCTTACCTAATTAAGGATTCTCTCTTAAGGCTATGTGCACACGTTGAGGATTCCTAGCGGTTTTGCCGCGGTTTTTCGCGGCGGCAAAACCGCATACACAATACAACTCATTATGACCTATGAGATTCCGCAATGCTGTGCACATGCTGCGGGTTTTTTCCGCGGCGGAATCGCATCGCGGGAGAATCCGCAGCATGCTCATTCTTTTTTGCGGAACCGCGGCGATTCCGCCGCCATGGGAATGCATTGAACCAATTACTTTCCGCATGTGGCTGTGCCCACCATGCGCAAAGTAAGCGGTTCATGTGCGGATGGTACCCAGGGTCAGGAGGAGAGGAGACTCTCCTCCAGGCCCTGGGTACCATATCCATGTAAAAACAATAATTAAAATAAAAAATCGTGATATTCTCACCTTCCGGCGGCCCCCGCAGCTTTCCCGCCTCTCAGCGACGCTCCCGTTCCCAGGAGTCCTTTGCGAGATCACCCAGATGACGTAGCGGTCTCGCGTGATGCTACGTCATCGGGGTGATTGTCGCAAAGGACTCCTGGGAATGGGATTGGCCGGGAGCGTCGCTGAGAGGCGGGAAAGCTGCGGGGGCCGCCGGAAGGTGAGAATATCATTATTTATTATTTTTTTTATTATTTTTACATTAGATCTTTTTACTATTGATGCGACATAGGCTGCATCAATAGTAAAAAGTTGGTCACACGAGTCAAACACTTGTTTGACTCGTGTGACCTACCTGCCAGATCACTTGTAAAACGCTAGCATTCTGCAAGCTAATTACGCTTGCAAAACGCTAGTTTTTAGCTGGAATACGCATACCTATAATATGCGTATTTCCCGCGGCAGGGAGGTGCGGAATTGCCGCGGAAATTTCCATGGCAATTCCGCAACGTGTGCACATAGCCTTAAGCTCAGTGTTTGTTTATTTCAGTGTTTGTTTATTTAAATGTCCATGCATCACATCATCCCTGTGCTTTTCACTGTATATAATTGTGTTTCTTCAAATATTTTGTTACACCTGCCTGATGAAGAGACGTAAGCAGTCTCGAAAGCTTGCCCTCTAATATCTTAAACTATATTTTGTTAGCCATTAAAAGGTATCATACCCACAAGATTCCTATTTTGCTTCTCCCACTGAAAGCACTCTATATGTTTTTTTTCTACTGGCTAACACGGTACGAAACCAATTTTTTTTCATTTAAAGTTTAGGATCACTTAGAAATTTCCTTATTTTTGAAAGAAAAGCAAAGATTTTTCCAATGAAGCTAACATTAAATAATTCAGAAATATACTCTATACATTGTGGTAAATGACTATTCTAGCTGCAAACGTCTGGTTTGTAATGCAATATCTTCATAGGTATACAGAGGCCCATTTCCGACAACCATCACTCCAGTGTTCTTATGGTACTTTGTGTTTGCTAACTGTGTAAGAAGGCTAATGGATGGTTAGAATACCCTTGAAAACCCTTGTGCAAGTATGTTAGCACAGCTGAAAACAGTTTGGCTGATTAGAGAAGCTATAAACCTGACTGTAAGGTTATTTGTCTCTGTTGACATGTTCCTTGAAACTCAGTTTTCCGTCGGCCATTTTGCTTTCTGTCTTTCTGCAGCTCTTGTCCTCAGTTTATATGAAGTTTCCAGTTTTCATGTTCCCGCCCTGATTCTTCCCTCTTGCTTCTCAAGCAGCCTCAGCTGAACAATCAGTGCTCCTGAATCAAGCCTCAGTCAGTCTGTGACCTGACTCCTGGAAACCTTGGACTTGTACTCCAGCTATTCCCTACTGAGGAACCTTGGAACACTTTTGGACTCTGGAAACCTGCTGTTTGGTGAATCCATGTTTGCAGAGGAATTACGGTACAGAGAAGAGATCCTGAACCTGCTTTGGAGATTTATTGTAGTGCTTGAAGTTACTCTGGCCTGCTGTGTCTCCTGTCGCTGTTCCTGCAAACTGTGTGAACTTTTCAGCATGCTTGTATGAAGTAATACAAGTCATTTCATTTCAACCTATGTCTCCTGTGTTTTCCTCGCACCCAAGCACAAGACGCTATAGGAACTGTACACTATACATGACAAGATTCAGGAGCCAATGTTTAGTGTCTGCTGGGTCTGGGAAAGCCGTGTCTGCTGTGACTGTGGATATCAGATGTCCGTTTAATACCTTATGTGATGACAGTGGTTGTGACTTCTCACAACCATTCCAGGTGAGCGCATTCCCTTAAAATTTTACTCTGGAGTGTTACCACAGGTAAACACTATTGTTTTTTTTTTTTTTTTCCTTTCCTCTTCCAGCACTTCTGCCTTAAAAGATCTGGAAGATGGAGGCCCGCATAAAGGAACTTTGCGGAGTGACTGATACAATCCTTTCAGATGTACAGACTTTAAAAACCCGTTTTGCAAGCCTACAGGACCTCACTAATCATAATTTGCAAGTGTTTGGACAGACTACCCAGGAATTGCGAGCCAGGATTGAGGCTCTAGAGGAAAGAGCCCAGGCTCCTGCCATAACCCCGAGTTCTGGGATCCCCAAATTACCTCCTTTTCGTTTTGGCGGTGAACGTGAGAAATTCAGGGGATTTATTAATCAATGCAATTTATTTTTCTCTGCACATGCTTCACAATTTCCCACTGAACGATCCAAAGTGCTTACTATAATCATGTTGCTTACCAATAAGGCTTTGATGTGGGCAAACCCTCTGATTGAGACTGAGGATGATTGTTTGAATCACCTTGATGCTTTTATTTCAGCCATGGGGCAGGTGTTTGATGACCCCAATCGAGGTGCAACAGCTGAAGCAGCCATGTTAACTTTGCGCCAAGGTAAGCGTTCAGTAGCCGAATATTCCCTGGATTTCAGGAGATGGGCTCTTGATACCACTTGGGACACTTCCGCTAAAAAATCTATTTTTCGGAAAGGGTTGTCTCCACTGATTAAGGATGAACTTGCTCGTGCCGACCCTCCCACTGCGTTAGGTGACTTTATTAACTATTGTATCCGTATTGATGCTCGTCTGACTGAACGCAGACAAGAGAGATGGTTCGAAAATAATCGCACTAACCTTTTACTACCTCCCTCCTCAGCTAAGGAACCTTTGAGTAGGATCACAAGGGAACCAGAACCTGAACCCATGCAGGTGGACTCTTTACAAAGACGGGTTAGTGATGCACGCAAAGAACATCGTATAAAGGAAAATCTATGTCTCTACTGTGGTAAGTCAGGGCACTTATTATAAACTGCCCCAGCCGTTCTCGTAAGACTACTGCAGCAGTCATTCACTGTGAGTGTTGCGAGAGGAGCTCTGTCATGTCCGAGCCTCAGGCTCCAGAGAGATCTGCTGCAAGAGATCTTGATTTCTCGGACTTAAACTCTGTTAGTTCTGGGGACGATGACGGTATAAACGCTGCAATTTTTCAAGTTTCCTCAGCGGTGTCCCAGCTGAGTTGTAAAAGAAACAATTCTCATTGCTTCCTTTCCATCAAACTCTGGGTTGACTCAGTCTGGGTGTCTAGCTCTGCTATGATCGACTCAGGAGCAAGTGGAAATTTTATGGATATCTCCTTTGCTCTGAAACAGGGGATACGTTCAGTGAAGAAGGCTACTCCAGTACAGATGGAGACTGTGGATGGCTCTCTACTGACTTCTGGACCAGTGGATCAAGAAACAGAGCCTTTGAGGGTCCTTATGGGTAAAGATCATCAGGAGAAAATGTCTTTTTTGCTTATCTCTTCTCCCCACTTTCCCATTATTCTAGGGCTACCATGGCTGCGATTAACTGGGAGACCAAGGAATTACACTTTCCGGAGAAACAGATGAGTCAAGGAGTTTCAGCTTGCTCTGTTCCTAAAGGAACCATGTCAGTCCCTGAACTACCAGCTGTATACCAGGACTATGTGGATTTATGTGACAAGAAGAACGCTGATCAGCTTCCTCCTCACCGTCCATATGATTGTCCAATTGAATTATTGCCTGGAGCCGAGATACCTTTTGGTAAGATCTACCCCCTAGCGGGGCCCGAGCTAAAAGCTTTGAAGGATTATATAGATGAAAATTTAGCCAAGGGCTTCATACGCCCCTCTTCATCTCCCGCAGGTGCACCCATCTTCTTTGTGAAGAAGAAAGATGGATCTCTGAGACCCTGCATAGACTATAGGGAACTCAATAAGGTTACTATTAGAAACCATTATCCATTGCCTTTAATCCCTGAGTAGTTGGAGAGAGTGCGGCATGCCAAAATTTTCTCTAAACTGGATCTCCGTGGGGCCTATAACTTGGTCCGTATTAGACCTGGGGATGAATGGAAGACTGCTTTCAGGTCACGCTATGGACACTTTGAATATCTAGTTATGCCTTTTGGTCTGAGTACCGCCCCAGCCACTTTCCAACACTTTGTGAATGATATCTTCAGGGATCTCCTAGATACATTTGTGGTGATTTATCTGGATGATATTCTAATTTTTTCTAACTCCACAGAGGAACATCATGGACATGTGAGAATGGTCTTAGAACGCCTAAGACAAAACCATCTCTACATCAAACTTGAAAAATGTGAATTCCATAGGACTGAAATTCAATTTCTGGGGTATGTACTATCTACGCAAGGGATTAGTATGGATGGAAGCAAGACCCAAGCCATCAAGGATTGGCCAATTCCTAGAAATGTGAAGGAGGTGCAGCGTTTCATCGGGTTTGCCAACTTCTATAGACGTTTCATTAAGAATTTTTCTGAGGTAGTGTCACCTATCACCCAACTTACCCGGAAACAGTCTAGGTTCTCCTGGACCCCGCAAGCTCAGGAAGCATTTTCCTGTTTAAAGGATAAATTTACCACCGCACCTATCTTAGTACATCCCAACCCCGAGCTTGCCTTCATAATAGAGGTGGATGCTTCAGACTGTGCCGTTGGAGCTATACTCTCTCAGAGAACAGGTGAGAAGAATGTCTTGCATCCCTGTGCCTTCTTTTCCCAGCAGTTGTCTTCGGCTGAGAGGAACTACGATGTGGGCAATAGAGAATTGTTGGCCATTATTGCCGCCTTCAAGGAATGGAGACACCTTCTTCAGGGAGCTGCACAGCAAATAGTCGTCCTGACAGACCATCGTAACCTTGAATTTATCAGGTCGGCTAAGTGCCTGACTCCTCGCCAGGCTCGCTGGAATCTTTTCCTAAACCAATTTAATTTTGTCATTTCTTATAGACCAGGATCGCGCAATGGAAAGGCTGATGCACTCTCTAGGATTCATTCAGCAGAGACACGTCCACTTACTCCTCCTAAGACTATTCTTCCTGACTCTAGATTCCTGGGAGTGATTCATAATCAAGACCTACTTAAGGACATCAAGGAAGCATACCATGCGGATTCTTT